>OY728153.1:1419669411-1420294411 GCA_963277665.1 Viscum album | reverse complement strand
GAGGAGAGGTATTTTATTTTTGGAGAGCTTGGAGTTTACACACAGAATACTTCGAAGGCAATCGATCAATAGAGTATGGAACCAAAAATGGTTTTCAAAAGGTATAACCACACCACAAAACATTAAAAAAAAGTTTAATAATAATACGGATAGACCACAAACCTAATTAAAAAACCATGAACCATACTCCTTTTGTGGATGAACTTCCTGCAAACTGTAGGACTAAGGCCCCTTCTTCAATCTATCATATGATGTAGCACATCTCTATGTGGACAAAACCCTGTCCTATGTAGCATTCCACCACATAGATGGAATCCAGTGATGTATACCATAATGAAATTCAGATGAAATCCAAGGTCTCATACCACAATGGTACATGAAAAACATTCAGGATCATGTTCCACTTCGGTACATGGACGACATTCAGGTCCATATACCACCTCAGTATGTGGACGACCCCTCCATCCACATAGCAATATGACATGTTGAGGTTACCCTACCCTGCATAAACAAACGATACAATGAGTAGGGTACCTTCGGGATTTCTACCTTCCATTATTGATCATGCCCTTCCATTTCCATCCAATCCACTGAATCCCCTCTATTAATCAGTCCATTACCATCATGCCAAAGTCTCTTCTAAATCCACTGTACCCATATGAAAAAATCATCAGGTGCATCAATGTGTACTTCTACGTTTACATACCCATGGTAAGTGGACTTACATGGGTAATACTAGCAGGGGTGTGGACCCCCATAATTTTCTTAAGTCTACATTACCAAGGTAAACTGAGGCCCAGACTTGGAATACTCATGTGAACCTCCCTATTCTAGATATCAAGGTTAATCACTATATTTTCCATTAAATGATGGATAGTTATAATTCAAATGGGATCATTTATACCTTCATTTTTGACGAAAAATAATACTTCTCCCCTTTCCCAGAACCAGCTTTAGGGCACCCCACTTAGTGTGACCCCATAGCCCATCTTCTAAAGGCGACACTCCTCCTATCAAGCTTGGACTGGGACATGCCTAGATAGATTCCCAAACATTACAATCCTAGATATCAACATAGTTAGGAGTTGATACATTCAAATCCCTTATCTCTCCCCCATCAAGAAATCACCCTACCTCCTCTGTCGTCATCTTCAATTTCCATTAGAGGAATAGAGAAAGTGTGTGGTTTGGTCATGTCTATGGATTCCACTTGTTTCACACACTGAGCATGACTCACATGGTCTTAAAGGGTGTCAATGATCACAATGTCCACACCATTTCCGATTGAACTATGAGAACTATAATTCCTAGTCTAACTCAGATACATAAGAATCCTACATACGGCCCGAGCTCTAGGGACACTCTCCTTAAAAGATAGTCCCAATAAGAATTCCCCCTGACCCACTAGGTCCACCTCTTCAATAATATGCCTCAATGTGACTCTTTAAAGGAAGTCCTCATTTATAGTGTAAGCCATGATAATGTCTTATCAAATAGGAATCTCCAATGTGTAATCCCTAGACATGTCCCCTCATAAAAGGGCCTCCACTTTAGGATTAAGCCCTGATTGAATTATCACAAATGGTCCTTCTCTATGATAAAATCCTAAAATTAAAATGAACTATGTGGGATTTGATTCCCAACTAATTGGGATACATTGCAAGCCTCCCTGAGGTCAAAACCCAACACCTAAATCACACCAGTGTTCACCGGGCCATATTCCCAATGGGGCTATATCCACCCAGGAAACCATAACTCTTCTGAAAATCCAAGAATGCTTAGGTGTAAGTCCCACATAAAATCCTACCTATTCATCTTATACCTATAAGTCTTAGCCACATGACGTTAAACTACATGGATGAATCATCATCGCACGAACTTAAAAGTTTATGCGTCCAGTTAAGAGGAACCGAACTACATGGGTTTTGATTCCTCTCATGATGATATGAAGTAAGACCATATCATCGGTTAGATCCTAATATAAAATAAATGCCCATCCTCCTTGGATGATGATAAACTCTGGAGCACCTTATCATAGGGATTAAACTAGTGTTGTCTCAACAATTCCCAACACATGTGTATATATGGGTAATCTTGCAACCTAGGGGTAACCCATAGACACATGATTGGGAAAAACCAAGGACTCAAAAACATATTAACATTGCTTAAATCTATAATAGAGTCTCATAGTAGGAAATAATTTCCCCTGAAAAGGGTGTGATGAGCCCGACCTCCCATCCTCTCGACCAATAGAATCTTTAAGTTTCATTAGCCAAATCATCATCCAATGAGTGCCTTACTTTTGAAATTAGGTCCATGAATCTTGGATACAAGAGTAATTGGGTGTTTCTGGATCCACGAATAAACCTTTTGGAGACCATCCAAGGACATCGTACCCGACATAGAACCCATCATAATAATGAATAACTGGTTACTGTCTATAGGGCCATTTTTCCTGCCCCCACATGGTATGATGTGAATCAGGTAAAAACAAAATGGTGAATGCGATGTTAATCCCTAAACATGGTGGTGGTATTATCCCACAATAATCCACTTTCATCCAAAAAAGTAAGAGGACCATGAATGATCATCAATTATGCATGTGATCTTGAGATACTACTTTGACAGTGTTTTGTTTTTTGTATATGTCATACATATATTGTGTTGGGACTAAGTTGGATGATGAAGTATTTGGATACATGAAGTATTGTATTTTTTCTCAAGGAGGTTTTAGAATAAAGGAAATAATTTCACTTTGTATAAATGGGGTATGGAATGATAGGAAAGTTACAATACTTTCCATAGTAAATCTGACGATGCTTTATTGATCTATATTTCACAAAGATAATAAATTGGTTGGAGAACTTGTTATGAAAGATTTATAAAATGAAGGGGAGAGAAAATATGCGGTCAAAGAAAATATGGGATACATGAATTAGATTTCTTAAAGTTATGAAGAATGTTAACGGTGTGCTTCGCGATTACGACGAGCTTCACAAATAGAAGAGGTAAAGAGCATTGAAAGTGAGCATTATGGAAGCGAAGAGAATTGTGATTGGAGAATTGTGGCAGTGCAGAGGAAGAAGGATCATCATGATGATGAAAGTTATTTTATGGAATGCTTTTCTATTACAATGAGCTTTGAAAATATGAAAAATAGTCATAGTGATTTGAGAAATAGAGTGAATTTCAGTGGAAATTTTGGAGCTCTACGATTTAGTGCTGACATGGAGATGAGGTGGCTAGAAGGATCCGAAGTTGGTGAGATATTATTATAAACAGGCCCCTACCCCTTGAAAAATTTAGAGAGACTTAATGATATTTTTAGAGCTCTCGAATTGCGAAGAAGGTTCATGGAAAAAAGCGAGCTATGTGAAGGCATTAAGCTCTGTGAAGGAAAGGAGCTTCACGGTGAGTTGTTGAGCTTTTAAAAACAAGTGAACTTCACAAAGACCAATATGTGCTCCATGAAATAGTGAGATATATAATCAAGTGATCTATAGGAACTAGGTATCTTTTCGAACGAGAGTAATCTGTGAAGCTGGGAGCTTTGAAAAGGAGCTCTGCGAAGGAGATCTATGAGCTGAAGGTTTGAGTACCCAAATTAAGTGAGAAGTGATTAAAATTGAATCAAGAAATGATTTGGGTATTGGAATATGTATTATTACGAATTCTAAGTATTTCCTATCATCTTCTATATAGAAAAGAGAAGAGTTGTTTTCAAAGATCAGATTCGAGAATGTATGTCAAGCACAAAGATATTTCCAAACCCTATTTGTTCTAAGAGGGCACACACATACTTGAGGATTATCTCTCAAGTACAACATGACTTAAAGGTAATATCCTACATGTTTTATTCCACATAAAAGTATTGTTTTCTAGTTGATTTTATGGTACTGGATTATTTATATACCATACCAAGGACGTAGCTACTTTTGTTGAGTAGTTAACCTTGTAAATCATATGTTCTTGTGGTTGTGTGTGTTCAGCAGGGAAATAACTCTTTAACAAGGGGTGAAGGTTGTTTCAAAAATATAGGAAACATAAAAGAAAAATATATCACTAATAAACCCCCTCCCCCTCTCAGTGATGCTTGGATCCTGACTGGGTAACATCGTATTGCTAGAATTTCATAGAGCTCTCTTATATCCAAACGGTATCCCAATAAATTTCTCAAAAATACATGTCAATGACCATGTAGGAATCCAAGTCCCCAATAAATAAAATGACTCCCTCACCTACCTAGAATCTTTAATTATAGGTTTTTAACACACTGATTAAATAGTACAACCAAAATGTTACTCTCTCTATGGTAGAGGCTACAAGGAAGGCCTGCTAATCGGTGAAAGCTCGCCAGCTGAATCTTTAGCCAGGGCCAGTAATCCAACATATGATGGATGCAATGACCATATCAAATCATTTAGGGAGCCTATTCCTAGAACGTGAAAATGAATACCTCTCTTATCATCGGGAGGCAGATGAGTTCGACACCAATGAATTCATCCCAGTTGCACAAGAACCTCTCTCAAGAGATCCTATCAGAGGACGTCACTGCCAGAAACTTACAACTTGATATCCTCACTCTGAAGAAGATCTCTTATCGAGTGAACCTATTGGAAGTCTCATGGACACGGGCCCCTCAAACTGCCAGTAGAGGACAGAAAATAAATAATCAGAATGTGTTTATTACCAGGTTTCCTAAGGAGGAGGTCCACCACACAAACATGACGACATATAATAGGAAAGGTAACATTTATGACCCTACTATTGAATCCCTCCACATAAATAAGGAAGAACAATACAAGAAAATGAACATTATAACCTCTTGTCACAATTCCTACTACACATACATAGAAGAAAATTATAGGAAAATGAAAATATCTTCCACTGCGTAAGAACCCTGTCATCCCAATAGGGTGGAAAACCGTGGGTATTCATATAACATTATCGATGCATATGAAGCCCACCAGTCAAATATGGTGGCAAGAAAATATGATCAGAGTCAAATTCATGTGGATGCAAACAAATCCCGTGAGATAAATACTGTTGAAAATAAGGAGACACAAATTTCTTCTTGTAAATAAAAAACACCACTATCCAAATACATTGGAAACCAAAGATAATAGCTGGTGCAAGAATTGTTTCCCTATCACTGCACCGGAGAATAGTCAGTACCCACTAGAAACACATGGAGGACCATATCAGGCACAAACTCTTTCTCCAACATCAGAATGGGAATCTATACCCATTCCATCCAAAGTTGTATGTCAACACATCTTGGACATGATGGACGATCATACATAAATCCTAGACTACATGTTCTATATATTTCAAGATCTTATTATGTTAACAAAAATGGCAAGGATTTTAGCCCACAATATTGTCTCCTCAGGCAGGGTGATTCATCCATAATATCAGATAGTCACCCCAGGGTAGACTCACATCCCTACTCCAATCCAGGAGGGTCAACCACCATATTTTGTGATACAAGTACAATGAGATCAAGAACAAACACGCATTCCCCCTGGGGGACATCGGTCCAATGTGGTGGTCGCTCCAAGGCAGGCATATATCCCTTCCAGAACTTAAGATGCTTGTTGGCATATCCCAAAAACATCATGGGAACCAACAAAGCTGGGTCTCGTATATGAAAACTATTACTAATAGCATGCAACCCCATTTTCCTACATGAGAGCACCTAAATATGGAAGGTTCCAAAGGAAACCAAAAAATGAAGATCATACAGATGATTATACTCTACTGGAAGATCGCTTTATTGATGCCATGAAACATATATCAATTGAGTCTCAAGATCCTATCAGTCCATAACCAATTTATGGAAGTGTCAGTAGTAGATGTGATGGTCCTCCTAGTAATGTTTCTACCTCCAGCTCTGAAGGCCCACCCTAGAGAACCCACAGGGGGCTTACACCATGGGCTAGAAATGATCGATCATGGGAGATTATCTCTTGATTAATGTCAAGGTATCCCTCCCCTTGACCAGAAGATTGAACAAAATGAAGTCCCCCCCCCTACTAAAATCTTCCCTGAAGGCCCTCCCCATGTTATAAACTATAGATAGGTTTCTCACTAGAGTCATACATAAATCTATGATAGTAATCTTCACCATGACGGCAGTCACTATGAAGTCCCTCCTAGAAGTGACATCAAGCAACGAGAAGGTGCTCTACCCATTGCAAAATATCCTGAAGGCCCTCCCCAGAATTTACATTGCAGATACAATCCCTACAACCAGAGCTATGTTGGTTGTCATCGTTGTTATGATAGCTGTCATTGTGAAGGCCCTCCCCTCAACGATGTCAAGTAGAAAGAAGGTTTTCCCCTTGTTTCGGTTTTCCCTAAAGGTCCTCCCCAGGGTATACACCATAGAATTCCTCTCTATAGTCAGGCACTAAGCTATGATGGAAGTCCTCATAATTATTGTACCAATTGAGGATGTCCTCCTGACAATAAAAATTTATGTTGGTGAGAAGGTCCTCCCCTCATCAGGTCAAATGTGAGAAAGACCTCGTACACTGAGGAACTTTAAAAAATGGAGTACGACATGTTGTATACTCTCTCTATGACAAGATTTGTCCTTTATCAACAAGAGGATGGATTAATTTCATGGTCATCTTCCAGTCCACCCTTGTACCACTCATATGTTAATGAGACTCCCGCTAACCCAGCTGCTTGAAAAAAATCATTAAGGAGCATTCAAACCAGGAAGATCAACCAGAAGAGTCCCCAATATAACAACAAAAAGATATTTTGATTATGAGAATATAACTAGATAAGTATGTTATACCATTGATGTATTATCCCATGGACACTTCTTATTTCTACATACTAAAAGAGTTTTCAGAATAATTTATGCATAAAATTCAACTCAATATATGGAAAACTCTCTCCTCTAGATAAAAGGAAATTTTTTTCCCTTCGATGGGTATGAAGACCATGTTAATGTCCTAGGAGAGATTCTCCATATGATCTAACAATAATCCCTTCCGACTACATGAATAACACAATCATAAAGTTGAAAAAAAGACCTTGAGATGGCCTACCTCCATGCCATGCACAAGTCACAGTACCTTATAAGCAACGCCCCATTTAGTGTTCATATCCATGGATGGAGAGAACATAGAGCTCTACATTGCACCCCATATAATTTTTAGAATAACCCATTAGAGTGAAATATTGCAATATAATCATCCCCAGATGTAATTCAAATGGATTCCTTGCTCAGGAACAATGAAACACTCAATAAGAACTGTCCTTGAGTAAGTCTCAGAAGCATCAGGGTCGATGAGAGAAATCAATTTAAAAGCACCTGATCTTATCCATTGAAAAAATCTAGTAGGACTCCCATCTAAGGGAATCTAATCTACGAACATTTCCCATATCTTCCTGAGAAAAAAAATTCATGAGAATACCAGACACCACATCTGGCTAACACCCATATGGGAATGTGTGAGATCAAGAAGGCTACAAAATCTGCACTAGCCACCGCAACATGGGATCAACATCCACTCATAGGGTTGGGGGAATTTTTAACATAAAATTTCCCCATAATACTAGGAAATCTGGGATGAGTAATGTCAATATAAGAATGAAGCAACCTTAACCCATAAGTTTGAGGGAATTTTTACATCAAATTTCCACTCAACAGATGACTGTATTCTCCCAAATGGGAAGAAAAATGGATAGAGGGGTCACTCATTCCATCCCATTCCAGGACTCACATCACCTAAAATGGAGGTGTACTAAATGTTTATATCATGCCTCTCTCTGAGTCAATCTTTGCCAAGATACCCAAAGAGCATCAAAGAATGGCCCGAGAAGATCCAAAAACAGACGCAAGAAGCTCTACTACCATTCAACACCTAGTACACCACCCCAAATGTGGTATGAATTGGTGAACGTTGTGGTCATCATCCCCACAAACCTCATTGAAAACAATATAAATAGCATGGAAATAAGATTAGAGGTTTCCATCCAGGAAACGGTCCACACTGAGCTTAGAGGTGTGCACACCATAATCCAAAGAGTTATCATAAATTTAGGTGTCCCTTCTATAAATCTGACATTACCACCCGTGAGAATCCCTAACAAGAATAAGGACAAGATAAAGTCCTATGAACCACCTCCTTATCCTTGTGAAAATGATTCCCCCACACCTAAGGAAAGATTTTCTCGACAAGAGGAAGAAATGAAAGAGATAAAGTGAATGAAGGTTGAGAAACTAAGATCCATCCATCCTGCTGGGAATGTTCCTTAGGTGGACCATCAACAAAAACATCCATATGATGTCCCTATGCCTCATAGGCTCATCCCAATAGACAAACCAAGGTTGTAAATCTCATTCAAGGCAGCCTTGGGACCATCAGTATACCTAAACCCAATCCTGGGTGGGTATCAAGATTTATTTCCATTGGGGAAGCAACCTGAATAGATTAAGGTGAATCCAAAATGGATTCCCTTGGTTGGGTTTCTGCCTCATGTTCCAACAACACAGGCACATCCAATCTTTCCCCCTAATCATGTCTAGGTCCAACAATACATGCATTAAGGGATCCTAAATACCATCAAGATATTGAAAACTGGAATGGAAGGAATAGAAGGACCAAGCATTCCAATACAACTATAACAGAATCCCCACCCTGATTGGGTAAGAAACATCCCTCTACCATGAAATCTCTAGAGCCCCATAGTCACAGTGTTCAAGTATTAGGGGATAAGGAGAAGCATCTAATTCACTAATTTTCTTACTATGATTCCATGATGGGAAACCAAGAGCAACAAGAAGCTGTGAAGCTCAAATGATTTGTACGAACCCTTTAAGGTTCATCCTTTGTGTGGTACACCAGTTCTCAAGGCAAATCAATAATTGGATTGGAGGATCTCTGAAGCCAATTCCTATTCTATTTCATCTCGACGTTTCCCAAAACAATAGTCAGTAACCTAATGAATTGAAAACTATGAGATAATGAGATAGTTTTAGACTTAATTTCAAGAAGGAAAGGTCGGACTTTCTCATTGAAATGGACACTCTCCTAAGCTAGGATTCCTTCCATCTGTATCGATAATATCTAAGATGAGCTATGAATTCCACTTATTCTTGTGAAGTATACAAGTTTTTTTGTGACTTCTCCAATGTTTCTCAAAGGATAGAATATTCCTTGAAGATAGAAAAGTATCATGTCCCAGACATCCCCAACATCCCCAGCAAAAAAAATGGGCAGAGCTAAAGCAGTTTCTGTCATGCTTAATCCACCCATCCATCAGCTCCAGCTCCAAGGCACCCACCAAACCTTGCAAGTCCCTCAGGACATCAATAAATACCCATACCTCATCAAGATAAGAGAACGGGGGCCAAAATAAATCATTTCTAGGAATGCCAAAATAAATAGTATTCATTCTAGGATAACCAATTATGTGGATTCTTCATAGCCTCCCTGAATGGATACTTTATCTAACTCCCGAACCTAAAGAGGAATGATGAAGATTCTATTTATGACCAAACATATTACTGTATCTTCCGCTATATATTTGGGATAAACATTTAGGAATTCTATATCATCAAAGGCCTTTGGAAAAAGATGATATATTTTGGAAATGTCAAGCTAGGACCACTGCCAGCACAAGTGGAAATTGTTTCCACCACTAACCCGAATGATGAGTGGGAGTGAATTTTTTTTAACAAAAATCAAAAAAAAGTTTGATAGTTAGATGACTTGTAAAACAATCAATCGATCCCACAGTATCCTCTAGAAACGATTGGAGCAACCGATTGTGCCTCCAATAGTTCTTGATACAACAAATCTGACATCCTTGACCCCACAACCATCCAAAGGCTGACCACCTAACAAAAATCCCAACAAAAATGGAAAAAAATAAATTACAATAAGATGAAATTACACCAACTCCAAAGTCATTTTTGAATGTCTCATATTTCATGCCAATAAATCTGAAGATATGAGAACCTCTATTCCAAATGGCTCCATTGGGGGAATATGATAAGGCAAAGTCATTATTAGAAGATGATCTGATTTTTGGCTTCGTCAATATCATCCAATTGATGTACCCCTTCTCCATTGATGAATATAATTATCAACCAAAATTCCACACAACTAATTTGGTGGCTAGAGGAAGAAGATATAGAGGCCAGGGATATCAAGGGAGATTCATCCATGGAAGAAATCAAGTTTATAGCCACATCACCGCTCAAACAATCAGTGTTGTAGAACTTCATGGAAGGACCCACCAGCAGATCCGACTGTGACAAGAAAATTCTACTGCCCCCACAAAAATCCACCCAAGACCAATACTTCTGAAATATTTATTAGAGGAAGAAAAAAAGAATAATTTCACTCAAAATATGAGGAGATTTTCATAGTCCAGTCCATAAATGATTGAATCTCCTCCAGCTCCGTTTGTAAGGGCCGACCCGTCTTCATCAAATGCCCATGACCAAAAAGTGCCTGGGAAAGAGCATCCCCAAGCTGGGAAGCACAAACCCTTAGATAAGAAATATAGCATTATGGAACAGTTATCTTTAGTTCTAGATAATATCTCAATAATTTATACACTAAATATATCAACATATCTCATGGAATCACTCATCAAAGCTTTGTTAAGTCCCCAAGAATTTGATGCAGAGGTGGCCGCCACTGATGTCTACCAGACGAAGACCAATGTTATAGAATGGCTTGAATTTACCTCCTTCATGGATCAAGATGAGGAAGACATCATGTAGGGACAAATAAAATTTTTATATGTATCTGGAAAAATAAATGGAGTTAATATCTAAAAATTATTCATCAACAATGGATCTGGTGTTAATCTCCTCCCACTGTAGACACTTCATCTTCTGGGATGCAATTTGGATGATCTAACACCATACAACATGACCCTGTTGGGATATGAAAAATAAATCAAAAAATGTTAGGCCAAATTACGCTCAAAACCTAGTTCTATGACCTCATAGATCACCTAGAATTTCTTGTGGTTCAAAATAATACAGCCTTCAATTCCCTACTAGGGAGGACCTAGCTACATAAACACACAAAAAAATCCCTCCTTTTACTGTAAGTGCCAAAAATATAAAATTAAATGATATAGTGGGAAATTTTATGCCAATAAGGCCTCATTTGAGTCTTGTGATTCGCATTATATTGATGTAGGGTTCTAAAAGATGATGGGGAAATAGTCATCAACTAACAGAATTGATTGTGTCTCTACCCCAAACGGTTTGGAAATGGTTCCCACTGATCCCCTAAAGAAGCTCAGGGATGAATGAAAATTCCCTATCAGTCATATTAATGGAATGAGTCCATATTCAAATGTATATTGAATAGTCCTACTGATTTCAGTTACGGCTATCAGACCCGATAATGTTAAAAGGCTCATTGACTCCTGATATAATAGGGAAGGTTTGGATAAAAATATCCCTAAACCATCATCAAAACCCTAAGAAATATGTACCTCACCCACTGAGAGGGTTTAAAGTGTCTCTTCTCTAAAATAACATGAGTAAACCCTTTTAACCCTCCTGGCATCTTCTCTAGAGAAGACCTCACTGATGGATGAGAGAGAAGAGGCTGTTTCACTTCACAGACACCAAAATTATGACTCTTCCCTCATTTATGAAATGATCATCTCAAGAATTGTGTCCCCATCAAAAGTCAAAGTGAAAAATTATGAGGATGTAGATGAGGAAGAAAAAGATAACTTAAGGGACTACCCTTCTGCATTCAAGTAAGGCATCTCTACGACCATTGATGAACTTAAGGAAATCAACTTGGTTATGGAAGAAGACTCATGACCCACCTTGCTTTGTGTAACCATGCCTTCCAAAGAGAAAATGGAATACAGATCTTTACAAAATCATAATCAACATGTATCTTCTTGGAACTATATAGAAATTCTAGGTCAAAATCCAGAGGTGGCCACTCACCACCTGGTCCTACCAGAAACCCACCATGGTCACAAGCAAGACGCCAGAAGGACCCACCCAACACATGCTGTCAAAATAGAGCCTGAAGTCAAAAATAAAATCAATGATAAACTCATTTGAGAGGTCCAATACCCCATCTGGATAGAAAAAATTATCCTTTTTAAGAAGAAAAATTGGAAGATCAAGGTCTATATTTATTTCAGGGACCTTAACTGGCATTTCCTGAAAGATGATTTCCCAGTCCCAGTCATAGAATTAATGATCAATGTAATGACTAGATATGGGGATCTCTATTTCATGGATGGAAATTCAGGATATAACCATATCCAAATGAACTAATAAGAAGAATAATCCACCCCATTTAGGTTTCCCCAGGGAGTGTTTTTCTACAAGGTGATTCCTTTCAGTTTGAATATTTTTAGTGCCACATATCAGCATGAAATGCACAACATATTCAAAACCATCCTAGAAAAGTTCATTGAATACTCTGTTTATTATCTTGTGGTTAAATCAAAACTTCTCTCAGACGAACAAAAATATCTTGAAACCATCATCAGTAATCTATGACAGCACGGTCTAAAAATGAACCCCATGAAATTTTCTTTTGGTGTTACCTCTAAGAAATTACTCAACTTCATTGTACATCATCAAGTGA
This sequence comes from Viscum album, assembly GCA_963277665.1. Lineage (NCBI taxonomy): Eukaryota > Viridiplantae > Streptophyta > Magnoliopsida > Santalales > Viscaceae > Viscum > Viscum album. The sequence continues at coordinate 1,420,281,800 of OY728153.1, read as the reverse complement.
TTGAAGTCGACACTGAGAAGAAAAGGGTCATCCTTTTCATGTCACCTCCTCACAACCTCACAAAGTTTAGTGGAATCCAAGAACTTCGGACCTACATTTGGTGCTTCATAGCCAACCTCGCAGGAAAGTGCTTTCCCTTCACCAGGTTGATAAAGAGAGGAGTAGAATATCAATGGACTGAAGACTATTAGGAATCATTCAAAAATCGCAATAAATATCACTTATGTCCATCGCTGCTAATGTCTCCTGTTGAAGGAATATAACACATTTTGTGTGTAACCACTTGGAGAGATCCCTATGCACCTTTCTCATATAGAAGAACATTGTTGGTTGCTAGAATAGCCTATATTACCTCAATATAACAATGATCAAGGTTGAGACTCGTTATTCAAATATCGTCAAAAGATACATTTCATTGATATTTTCAGTATAGAATCTTAGGAATTATCTGCAACACCACAATTTCCACATAGTCCCTTTTAGAAATATTCTCAAGTATATTCTCAGTCCTCAATTGTTGACTGGATGCCTTTCTTGGTGGGCGGTAATCTTGCAGCAGTTCGATATATGGTTCATACCATAGAAAGGCATCAAAGTCCCAAAATTATCAGATTTCCTGGAAGATCATCCCTCAACAGCGGTGGCCCCAATAAATGATGATCTACCTAATGAAGAAGTGTTCTCTATTCAAGAGACCTCCTAGATGTGGTAAATTCACTTCAACGACATGTCCAAAATCCCAACAAGAAAAATAATAGAAGACCCCACGTTGAAAAAAGTGGGTCTAGGATTCATAATCATATCCCCTGAAAATAGCAGTTCTTCCATATTCCTTCTTGTTGTCAGAAGGATGCACAAACAATGAAGCAGATTTCCAGGACATCATTACTGGCCTAGAGTTTTCATTTCAAGCACAATCCAGACACCTAAAGATTTAAGTAGACCCAAAAATTGTCATAAATCAAGTCAATGGTGACTATGTTGTTAAGATAGAGGATTTTATCCCTTTGAGGAACCATGTTTAAGAACTGATTTCATAATTCCCATCATTTCTGACACTGACTTATGTCCCTTGTTCATAAAATGTGCAAGCTAATGCATTGGAAAATGTAGTCGTGGCTCTGGCTAACGTTGATAGGAATGAAACAGTCATCATTATTTCCCACTGATGGATGGTTTTACTATTCATTTAAGACAAAATGGATGAAATTAATGAAATAAGTCACATCTCTGTGTCGTATGGTCCTACCACTAGTTGGATGACTCCCATTGAATATTACCTTCAAAGGGGATAACTCCCGCTAGATAAGGCCAGAAGGGAACAAATCTGAAGACTGTAAATCAACTTCTTGATGTGCGATGGCACAAACTATAATAACATATTTTATAAGTGAGGCGTTCACGGAATCCTTCTGTAGTGCATTGATAGAGATGAGTCTGCCAGTGTTATAAAATATATACATTCAAAACCTTGTGTAGAACATCAATCTATGTCCAAGATATCATAGTAGATCTGAAGGTTTTGGTACTATTGTCCCACCATGATACAAGATTGTGACATATTCACTAGGAAGTTCCATTATTACCAAGTTCACACAAATATAATCCACCAGCCCCTAGAGTTACTTCACAAAGCTAAGTACTTTTTTCCATTTTCCATTTGAGAAATGGACATCATTGGACCATACCCTCTCACCAAGGCCAGACAACTCAAATATATTATCATAGAAACTAATTTTTTTTCTAAATGGTTAGAAGCTATACCTCTCAAAAAGGACAGGGCAAGAAGTATTGTCAGCTTTTTGAAAGCCAAAATCATCTCTAGGTTTGGTTTCCCTCATACAATACGAATGGAAAATAAAACCTATTTCAACTCTGTTGAATTGGACCACCTATAATAGGATCCTAGAATCAAGGATAAACGTTCATCCCACTATGATGTAGTGGCCAACTGGCCAGTAGAGGCCTTCAATATGACCTTATCCAATATACTCCAAAAGATGGTAGACTAGGACAAAAAATCATGTCCAGATAACCTCTTCCATGCTCTAGGGGCTTACCAGACCATGACTCTCACTACCACTCAAGTAACCATGTACTCATTAGTATGCAGGACAAAGGTGGTTCTACCATTTTAAGTTGAATTACCATCACTTCATGTGTCCATATGAGATCAATTTTCCACATATGAGTAGTCCCAAAAATAGTTTGATTAGAAAGAGTGGTAGGATGAGAAAGTATTGCACACTATATACCCAATGGAAGTCTACTAGAACTGGATTGTACGATCCTTAAATAAGAATGTTTGCCTCCAATATTTTCCCAAATGAGAAATGGTGGTAGTTCTCAAAACCATGATGATATTTGGATAGAAAACTCCAAATTTGGAGCTAAAAGTGGGAAGACCATATGTTATACACAAGGAATACTCCAATAGATCATATTCCTTAATTTCAATGGATAGACATCTAACCATAGCTCCCAACAATATGAGGTTCACAAAGAAGTACTTTGTGTAATCGTGTCACACTCATCTTAGTTTCATGATGTTATACTGTACCACACCACATATGTCCATGTTACATGATGTTAAACTGTACATAAATTTTCCTAATTGCATGAAATTAAACTACATGATAAACTCATCTTAACTTTAAGACATTAAATTATATAGTGACATATGCATCCATAATGTAAATGTTAAAATTCCTTCCATCTTCATCCTTACAACAAGATATTAGAATGCATGGAGCTCATTTTTTATCGAGCAATGACTTCTTGCACATGAACCAGATTTGTGCAAGGTAAAGAGAAAAATGATCCCCCTCCTTCAGTATGGACCGAGCCTATATAGAGAGGGCCTTTTATAGAACTATGTATGTCTTGATTCCTATTCATAAATAGGATATGTATAGATACCTTGACCCTATGTCTTGTTCCATCCATCACATGACATGGAATGCCTCTGTTATATCCTCTATTTCACCTATACTATAAGGGAATTCCCTGTCACTCCTTGTTTAACAAACTGAGTATAACTCACATGAGCTTAGAAATGGTGGTATTGATTTACCCCACATATAAAAAATATAATGGAGTATAATAATCCCATCATCTTGAAATCATGGTCTAACCCCCCCCCCCCCCCCCCCCCCCCCTCTTCGTGCACAGATCATACTTGCACAAGGAGTCCTTAGAAAAACATATAACTTGGTTCTCATTCATCAATGGGATACGTAGTGATTCCTAGATTCTACATCCTGGTCCAGCCACAAGTCAAGGACAAAAATTCCCCTATCCCTGCATACAGGTTAGAATTTCATAGGGGAATCCATGTCAAGTCTTAATTGTAAAACATTAAACTACTGGGTACTTATAGAACTATGTATGTCTTAATTATTTCCCTCATAGGATATGTAAAGACACCTTGAACCTAAATCTTGGTCCTACCATCACATGATACCAAAACACCCCTCTCTGTGCACACGTTGGAACGACATGTAGAGTTTTCAAGAACTATGTTGGGCATGATTCCTACCCTCATATGATATGTAGTGATGCCTGGATCCTTCATCTTGTTCCAACAACCATTCAAAAAAACTACCAATTTCATGTGTATGGGTTAGACTAGAATAGGGAACATATTTTTAGAACTATATGGACTTTGATTCATAACTAAATCGATTACATAGGAGACCTCCACGAGGTTCAGTCCAGATACTTCACTCACATCATCCTATTCTTGTTGGTTCACTATCACCCATAACATATTAGGTTAAACTACATTGGATACTAGAACAACATGTGGCTTGATTCTCATTCATTAATGGGACACATAGTGACACCTTGGCCTTCCCGGGTCTAGCCACCATGAAACAAATGCCTCCCCCAGCATATAATCCAGACTTTCACATGTAAATTCATGAGTCCTAACTGCATGATGCTAAAATTCATAGCTAGAGAAGTCCTAACCATAAGAATTTAAATTGTAATTTATCTCAAGAATAATGTGTGGCTTGATTCTTGGTATAAGGAGATACGTAGAGACACTCGGACATGAAATCTCGAGTCCAACCACATGGAATATAACTAAGAAAAAATTTCCCCCAATCTCCTACATGTGAAATGAAAATAGATGTAGGGGATTTTAAAACTATACACTTACATATATAAAGCGTAAAAATACCATTCTTCCCTTTAAATATGAATTACATCTATGTAGAGGATCTCATACCTCATAACTAATCATGTTCTGGATATCTCTCAAGTACCCTGACATCCCCTTTTCATATATCGAACTCCATTTCTTGGAAAATCTTAGATCACCATAATCACCCACAAATATCATAAATAGATGGATAGTTTCTTACAAACACCTTTGTTTGAATATTCACACAATTCCCCAACATTTCTTTATATGTTCCCCCACAAAAATATCATGTAAACCAAAGGAAAACTCTTCCCTATGTTAGGTTGTTCCTACTTCCATATGCCCATTGTCCTCTAAGCCTCACATCATCCCTCCCGACTTGAGGGATTCTAGAATCATGGTTTACTCCATCCTACCCCGCTCATGACTGGGGCATATCAGGAATATTCAATCCTGATTATCTCATATTTAAGAATGATCCTTTTGATATTTGATCCATGCAACATGACATAAAATTGTGTTTTCAACGTCCTTTCTGTAATACATAAAACTTCCTTGACCCAAAATTTCTAGCTTGTCCACATAGATCCACCCACATCCTCACCACATGATGTTAAACTATATGTCCCAAAGTCCTAACCATATGACATTAAACTACAATCTACCCCAAATAAAGCTAAAAATGTGCCCACTCCTTGTACACTGACTAAACTTCTTTAGGGAATTTAATCATGGGACACATAGTTCATCAAAAGGGGGCCCCATTCCAACAAGGGAGTAAAAATTTCCCACCTCACATATAGGTCAAATATGTATAGAGAGACTCCCAATTCAGTGAGAAATCATAGCCTGAGTCTTTCTGATATGTCCAAACCAACTCTCTCCATTCATCAAATGTTGTTCTTTGAGTGATCTTGGATTGTCATAATCCTTCATGGACATCGAGAATGGAAGGTTAGTGTCATATGAACATGTTTGTTTCACTGTTCACATAATGTCCCAGTGGCTCTACATATGTTGCCCACAAAAATGGTATGTCAACAAAAGGAGAGATCATCCCCAGGATAGGCTTTTCCTATTTTTGTGTGCCTAATGGCTTTTATGTCCTATGTCATTTCTCTTGATCCAAGATCCCATGAAACTATGGTTTACACTTTCTTACTTACTCACGTTCTGGACATGTCAGAACATCATAACCCAATTACACTCCATTTACTCAAGGCTTCTATTTAAACATCCTAATCACGTAACTTTTAAATTGAACGATACTCGATACCAAGTATTAACCCTTAGGACAGGTCATTTCAAGAGGATATTTTTCCTTACGACCCTACATAATAAATTAATATTTATAGGAAAGTTTGACATACTCCCCACCCCATTGGTGAATCTATATCCAAAACAAAAATCCCCCATCCATTTGTTTGAATCAGATCTGCATGGGAATGAGCCTTAAAATAACTATGTATATCTTGATTCCTATCATCACCTAATACGTAGTGACATCAGAATCTCATATCTTAGATCCATCCATGAATCAATATTGTCCCATCCCCAACCGCACAAGGTTAAACCCTATGTAAGGGAAACAACTCGCATGGATAGGATAAAAAATCCTCCTCCAACTGACATTATTTTCAGTAAAGTTTGACCTAAAATACCCCCTTTTTTTGTTCAGGATCCCCAGTTCAAAAACCATACTATGCATATGTAACACCCGAGACTTTTATGTTATATAAATCATCAAAGGAATCTTTTTCTACACAACCTTTGCTTGGCTTGCTTTACACGCAATCGCGACCTTCCTCGATAGCTTGCGTCGTACGCAATACCGAGTTTCACTAAACAACAATATGCTATTAAAACTAGCCGTTATAAATAGTAATAACCACTTTTTGAAATTTTATAAATTTTATTTTTCAAAATGGACTTCATTTTTGGACTCAGAATATCGAAATTAGCCTAGGGTGAAATTTTGGTATTTTTCTGAAAACTTTCAATTTTTGATGAATAGTAAAACCACTAAGTGGTAGGTTAAAAACTGAATTTTGCATAAAACTTAATTTTACCGCTTCTGTGAATGGAATTTCAAAAATCCGACAGACACGGTTGATGTCAGTAAGTAAAATGTGGTTCAATGAGATAAAAATAATTTTTTGGTGAATAGTAACTTTTTACCTTTTTTACCGCGGTTAATAGTAAATAGGGTAACTAAGGGTAAATATGATATTAATATTACCCTAACACAGGTCCTAATTCTATTGGACAAGTGTAATTCGACCAAAAACAAACTTAGGAATAAAATATGACCATTTAGGCCTACTTGGATTAGATTAGGACATTTATTATTAATTTATTTAAAGAAGGGTTAAAATAGTTAAAATCAATGTTTAATAAGTAAATCATTTTTAATATGGGGTTATAAATATGATAAATTCGATTGTAAATATTAATTAGAAAGCTGAAAAGCTTTCCTACATGATGGTATTTTATTTTTAATTTTTAGACATCAAATAATTTAATATATTTATGACACAAAGATGATGCAGTAATTATCTTATTAATGAAATATTGACATAATTGATGTTATAAACACCAAAATAAATGTAATTTGAGAATTTTTATGAATTCCACTAATTTTATAGGTTACTATGATATATTAATGTTGATTTAATCAACTTTGTTCGAACATATAATTCTGTTATGACTTTCACAAAAATCATATATGAAATAGTGTCAAAATTGACAAAAAATAGTTTTTAAATCAAATATTATATTACTAATTGTTATTTTATTCCTAAAAATCTAAGGTTCGGCCAAATTACTTAGATAAGGATATATATATATTAATAATAAACAATTTGGGGTTCTTTTGGCATGTTATAGTAAGTGTATTAACCATATAGTGAAAGAAAACAAAAAGACACGGTAAAAGTTAAATTAATTAACTTAGAGTTAAATCTAATTGATAAGGTTAAAATAATACCCTAAACTTGTCTAAATCCTATTGGTTGATAGGATTTCGACCCTTCCCCACTTTATCTTCGAAATAAGATCCTTTGGAACTATTATAAACCGATTTTGACTTTAATATAAAATAATATTTTGAGATATTCCTAAGGTGCCCCTCTCCTCCCTTATAAAAGGGCACCTCCTCCCCCTCCTCCTCACACCAATTTGAGCACTCAAGCTCGGCCAACCCCTGCCATTTTCTCCTCTCCACTTCCCTAGAATAATCCTAGAGGTCCTGGTCTTCTTCAAAGACCAATCTTAGTTCCCTAAGTGGAGGATTCAAAGAGGCGTTCCAAAGAAGAGGTAATATCCATTACCGATCTTTTCAATTTCTTTCGTCTTCAACTTCTTCTTCTTTAGTTGTTTCATGACAAAGTAATAACATCAGTATTACTTACATACTGATATGTTATTATAAATATGAAACAACCCTAATTCACCTTCTATCCAACCTACGGAAAAATGAAATCACCGCGCGTGCGTACGTACGGAATACCGTCTCCACGCCGTGGTGTAATCTATTTTCCACCATCACCTTACAAGGATGGGTATAATTGTGTAATGAGTAACTATATATGATTATTATGAAGTAATATTGATACTGAAATAATATATATATACTCCAATACAATTCCACGATCATAGGAACGATATCATCACTCGTGCGTACGTACGGAATACCGTCTCCACGATGTGATGCGACTCATTCTACATGATCTTCATTTCATAATGATTATATAAATGAATTGAATGAATGAATATGGTATATAATACACTAATACCATTCTGGAAATGAAGTATCTATAACCTAAAGATAAGAATAAGAATTTATTCAACAAAACACGCATAAGAACAAAAAGTTATAAAGACCCGAGTAACAAGTAACAATGAAATATTACTAACAAGAAGCTAATAATATTACCATATATGATATCATATCAATATGTATGATTCTGTAATAAGTCAATAACATTATTTAAACCATTATACAGGAGCTTCGGGCACGAACAAAGCAAATCGGACCTAAGTTAAGGGAAAATACCACAATCTCATTTTTATCCGAGATTGTTTATTCGTAAGTATTTACTGGGGTGTATTTTATCATCCACATCCATGTTCCCTCAATATGTAATATTGTTTCCATCCACTTACAATAGTTTAAATCCAATTTTACCCTTAGGTGAGTTTTTAGTAAAGAATATGAAAGGAATATTTTGTTTTTTTCGTACGAGGTACTTTTTGACTTTTCCGACAAAAGTACGAAGAATGTTTTTTTTAACATATACGGCATGAATGGATTTTTAAAACATTATTTCCAAGAAACTTCCTTTACAAGTTTTCAAGTTTATTTTTAATCAACTTCTTTTATTTTAAAGTTGCATGACATGTTATGAAAGGAAAAAATGTTTTTGAAGAAGAAAGGATATTTTCCTCAAGAATGAAGTTCAAGTATTTTATCAAAATTATTTTCCATCTAAGATAATAAAAGGGTTCTGTTTTTATCCCTATTATTACATTGAGTTGATCATGTTGTGATGGAATTATTTTTATGAATTCCTTTACCTTATATGAATTGATTTATGATGTCATGATGTTTCAAGAATCCCATTTCTGTTACATGTGTTATGCGATGATGTATGATTTATGATTATGTGGCACACATAAGAAAGGATTCATTATAAGATGGGTGGGACCTATATCTCCCTCCAATGCATTGGGTAAAGATTTTATATCTCATGAGATAGACATGGCTGGAACGGAAGGTTATTTCGGTTCAGTGATACAGGACTGAAACGAGGAGTGATCTCGGTTCAGAAAGGGACTTTGTCCACTAAGATAGTCTTGGCAATGAGTCATGACTAACAAGAAATGATTTTCCATGATTATGTGTGCATGCCACAAAGTTTCAGTTCTTATGTTATGATTATGGGGATCTCATTTTCACTTCTATGATTTATTCCATGATAAGATATTATGATCTCTTTTGCAGGTTTTAATTTTCAAAAAGATATGATATGATTTTTATTTCCTTTATTTGCCCTTGCTGAGCATTTGAGCTCACCCTTTTATGTTTTCTTTTCCCCAGGTCATGAAGATGGATATTAAGTAGAATATGCTAAAAGGGACCCTAGATATGATGAAATAAATGGGAGACACTGTAGAAGATTTATGAACCAGTTGTTTATGTTTCCCAGTTTCTAAAGACACTATACCTATACGGTCCTTTGTGGATTTGTCATATGTTGTAATAAGTGTGATTCAATTTTGAAGTGTTAACAATGTATGTAAAGTATGGGTCGTTATAGTTGGTATCAGAGGAAAGGTATAGTCAACCTTTGGAAACTAGGATGTGAAAGCCTTAGTAAGAACCCTAAGGATAAGTCTAAGCATAGAACACAATCTTAGAAATGGCCATGAATAACCTAGGATAAGACCTTAAGCATGAAAATTTTATTCTTGAATTATGTGGTTTTCCTATTATAATTAGTGTTGCTCACACTATTCTTCTTGGTTTTAGTCAATGGTTGGAACCCGAAGGAACCGTGTTAATGCGGAATGCGATGGTCAATGCAATGATTGTCCCCCTGAGCAACCAAACGATATGGGAGCTGGAATGAAAAATCTTGTAGCCATGCTCACACAACTTTCTCAAGCTATGAATCATGCAGGATTTCCAAACGAGCAAAGGAGGGAGCAACATTCTGTTGAATCCTTCATGAGGCAGCGTCCACCTTCTTTCAGCGGGTCTACTGATCCATTAGTTTCTGAACAATGGATTAGTACTACTGAAAAGATATTTTCAGTTCTTCAATGTTCTGAACATGATAAAGACATCCTAGTAGTGTATCGTTTGGAAGGAGATGCTGATCAATGGTGGAATCTTGTTATGAATACGAGGCAAAGGGATGAAATTGAGTCAATGGAATGGGACGAGTTCAAGAACTTATTTTTCAATAAGTACTTCCCTCGTATTCTCCGAACAAAGATGGAGAAAGAGTTTCTTGAACTGAAGCAAAGGGATGATGAATCTGTTGGTACCTATGAAGCAAATTTTACAAGACTTGCAAGGTATGCTTCTGGTATTATTATCCAACCTGAGAGTAAGATCGATCGATTCTTTAGTGGCTTAAAACCAAGTCTTCGAAGGGCGTTAGCCATAAGTGACTTCAATAGCTACAAGGATATCTTTCGATGTGCTCTCAAAGTTGAGATGGAGATTGGAGTAACCCATCAGTCACATGGGTTTGATAAGAAGAGGAAGATGGAATTCAAAGGAAAATCTAATGAGCAAACTGAAAAGAAGACGAGCTTTTCCTTATGCTCAAAGTGTGGAAAGAAACATGGAGGGAGTTGTCTTAAAGGGACAAGTAAATGTTTTAAATGTGGAAAGGAAGGTCATCGGGCATTTGAATGCCGTGATAATGGGAAGAAGATGTCCAATGATTCAAACAAAGGAAGGGATACGCAGAATGATCCTATTACACTTCAATGTTTCAAGTGCAAGGAGATGGGGCATTATGCCAATCAATGCCCAAATCCAAGGGTTGATGATGATGGTCGACGTCAACAAACTCTTAAGGCTAAAGACAAAGGAAAGTCACATGCAATTTCTATCAGCGATGTGGAGTACGATAACGATGTGGTGAAAGGTACACTTACCATCCACTCTAAAGTAGCAAATGTTTTATTTGATTCTGGATCCACCCACTCTTTTATTTCTAAAGAATTTTCTAAGGGTATCACCGTATTACCTCAACAATTAGATGTTGAGTTAGCTGTGACAACACCTAATGGCACAACAGTCGCATCAGAAGTTTATAATTCTTCTCCGATCGAAGTTTGTGGGAAAGTGCTTCCTGCAAATCTTGTGATCCTTCCTTTAGTGGAATTTGATGTGATTCTTGGCATGGATTGGATTTCTCTACATGGAGCTCATATCAATTGCCAAAGAAGGGAAGTCACATGTCATATTCCAGATCAATCTACGATCGTCTATCAATGCAAGGATGAACATAACCTTCCAGTGGAAATTTCTTCCATCTTATGGGTATTGATTCCACTAAATGAAGGTTATTTATCTCAAATGGTTGGTGAGAAACTCACGATTAAGAATATGCCCATTTTACGGGAGTTTGATGATGTCTTTCCGGAGGAATTGCCGGGTCTTCCACCAAATCGTGAAGTTTAGTTTTCAATAGAACTCGTACCGGGTGCTTTGCCTATTTCAAAGACACCTTATAGAATGGCCCCAATTGAGTTGCAGGAATTGAAGAAGCAACTACAAGAGAATCTTGATAAGGGATTCATACGCCCTAGTGCGTCACCTTGGGGAGCACCTGTTCTATTTGTTAAGAAGAAAGATGGATCAATGAGACTCTGTATTGATTATCGAGAACTTAACAAGATCACTATCAAGAACAAATATCCTCTCCCACGCATTGATGACTTATTTGACCAACTACGCGGAGCTCAATACTTTTCCAAGATTGATCTTCGTTCAGGGTATCATCAATTAAGGGTCAAAAGGGAGGATATACCAAAGACGGCTTTCCGTACAAGGTATGGACACTATGAATTTATAGTGATGCCATTTGGTCTTACTAATGCCCCTGCTATCTTCATGGATCTAATGAATAAAGTCTTTCGAGACTATCTTGATCAATTTGTGGTAGTCTTTATAGACGATTTTCTTGTCTATTCAAAGAGCAAGGAAGAGCATGAAGATCACTTGAGAATTATATTGAAGACCCTGAGAAAGGAGAAGCTTTATGCCAAATTTACCAAGTGTGAATTTTGGCTTCAAAAAGTTGCATTTTTGGGTCATATAATCTCAAAAGAGGGGATATCTATGGATCCAGCAAAAACAGAGGTTATCGAAAGATGGTCAAGACCAACAACAGTAACTGAGATCCGAAGTTTTCTTGGTTTGGCTGGATATTATCGACGTTTTGTAAAATATTTTTCACGATTATCTAATCCACTCACCAAGTTGACTCGGAAAGGAGTTAAGTTTGTCTGGACAGAGGAATGTGAAGAGAATTTCAAGGAGTTGAAAAGAAGGTTATCCAGTGCACCTGTGCTCACACTGCCTTGTAGTGGAGAAAGGTTTGTGATCTACAGTGATGCATCCAAGAAGGGATTGGGGTGTGTTCTTATGCAAAATGATATGGTGATAGCTTATGCCTCACGACAGTTGAAAATCCATGAGCAAAATTACCCAACACATGATTTGGAGTTGGCTGCGGTAATCTTTGCATTAAAGATTTGGAGGCATTACCTTTATGGTGAAAGGTGTGATATTTATACTGATCATAAAATTTTAAAGTATATTTTCACACAAAAGGAGTTGAATATGCGCCAAAGAAGATGGTTGGAGATGATTAAGGATTATGACTGCTCAATCCATTACCACCCTGGGAAAGCAAACAAGGTGGCAGATGCATTAAGTCGACAAGACCATGCTAGTTTATCCATGATGAGGATCACAAAAGATCCAATATTTATGGATTTACAAAGGATGGATCTTGGAATTATAATGGAAGGGGAAAAATCTTATCTTTCTCAAATGAATGTTCAACCATCTATACATGTGAAGATTAAAGAGGCACAGAAAGAAGATGTCGAGTTACAATAGAGGGTGAGAAATGTTCCTGAATTCAACCTTGATTGTGATGGGATAATAAAGTTCAGGAATCGGGTTTGTGTTCCTCCCATCCCCGAATTAAAGAAGGAGCTGCTGGATGAGGCTCATAGTTCATCATTCTCTATTCATCCTGGAAGCACAAAGATGTATAGGGACCTGAAAGAGTACTTCTGGTGGGATGGCATGAAAAGAGATGTTGCTGAATATGTCTCTCGATGCTTGGTTTGTCAACAAGTTAAAGCTGAGAGACAGAAGTCTAAGGGGATGTTACAACCATTACCCATACCCAAATGGAAATGGGAAAACATCACTATGGACTTTGTCACAGGACTTCCTAAAACATCCAAAGGCAATAATGCTATTTGGGTCATAGTTGATCGTCTTACAAAGTCTGCACACTTCATTCCTATTAGAGAGGATTTCTCTCTAGATCAACTTGCCAGGATATATGTAAAGGAAGTGGTAAGATTGCATGGAGTACCACTTTCTATTATATCTGATCGGGATCCGAGATTTACCTCGAAGTTCTGGCGAAGTCTTCAGCATACTCTGGATACAGAGTTGAGTTTCAGCACTGCTTATCATCCCCAGACAGACGGTCAGTCTGAGAGAACAATTCAAACCCTAGAAGATATGTTGAGAGCTTGCTCTATGGATTTCAAAGGAGGTTGGGATCAACACCTACCTTTGGTAGAATTTTCTTATAATAATATCTTTCACTCCAGTATTCAGATGGCTCCTTATGAAGCTCTCTATGGAAAGAAATGCAGGACTCCAACTTGCTGGGATGATGTTAGGGAAAGAAAGCTATTAGGACCTGATCTCGTTGATGAAATGGCAGAAAAAGTCAGATCTATTCAACAACACATAAGAGCAGCTCAGAATCGACAGAAAAGTTATGCCGACAACCGAAGAAAAGACCTAGAGTTTGAAGTGGGTGATAAAGTGTTCTTACGAATATCTCCCTGGAAGAGGGTTATGAGATTTGGAAAGAAGGGGAAGTTGAGCCCTAGATATATCGGTCCTTTCGAAATACTGGATCGTGTTGGGAAGGTAGCTTACCGATTGGCGCTTCCACCGAATCTCTCTCAAGTTGACGATGTGTTCCATGTATCTCTCCTGAGAAAGTACATACCAGATCCTTCACATGTACTCAGCTCAGAAGTTGTACCGCTGGAGCAAGATCTTTCTTACGAAGAACAGCCGATAGAGATTCTGGATCGTAGCGAAAAAGTCCTACGAAACAAGACCACTCGATTGGTGAAAGTTTTATGGAGGAACCACCAACTTGAAGAAGCTACATGGGAGCTTGAGGATATGATGAGGGAGAAGTATCCTCATCTGTTTGTTACAAAGTGACGAATTTCGAGGGCGAAATTCTTTTTAAGGGGGGTAGAATGTAACACCCGAGACTTTTATGTTATATAAATCATCAAAGGAATCTTTTTCTACACAACCTTTTCTTGGCTTGCTTTACACGCAATCGCGACCTTCCTCGATATCTTGCGTCGTACGCAATACCGAGTTTTACTAAACAATAATATGCTATTAAAACTAGCCGTTATAAATAGTAATAACCACTTTTTGAAATTTTATAAATTTTATTTTTCAAAATGGACTTCATTTTTGGACTCAGAATATCGAAATTAGCCTAGGGTGAAATTTTGGTATTTTTCTGAAAACTTTCAATTTTTGATGAATAGTAAAACCACTAAGTGGTAGGTTAAAAACTGAATTTTGCATAAAACTTAATTTTACCGCTTCTGTGAATGGAATTTCAAAAATCCGACAGACACGGTTGATGTCAGTAAGTAAAATGTGGTTCAATGAGATAAAAATAATTTTTTTGGTGAATAGTAACTTTTTACCTTTCTTACCGCTGTTAATAGTAAATAGGGTAACTAAGGGTAAATATGATATTAATATTACCCTAACACAGGTCTTAGTTCTATTGGACAAGTGTAATTCGACCAAAAACAAACTTAGGAATAAAATATGACCATTTAGGCCCACTTGGATTAGATTAGGACATTTATTATTAATTTATTTAAAGAAGGGTTAAAATAGTTAAAATCAATGTTTAATAAGTAAATCATTTTTAATATGGGGTTATACATAAGATAAATTCTATTGTAAATATTCATTAGAAAGCTAAAAAGATTTCCTACATGATGGTATTTTATTTTTAATTTTTAGACATCAAATAATTTAATATATTTATGACACAAAGATGATGCAGTAATTATCTTATTAATGAAATATTGACATAATTGATGTTATAAACACCAAAATAAATGTAATTTGAGAATTTTTATGAATTCCAATAATTTTATAGGTTACTATGATATATTAATGTTGATTTAATCAACTTGGTTCGAACATATAATTCTGTTATGACTTTCACAAAAATCATATATCAAATAGTGTCAAAATTGACAAAAAATAGTTTTTAAATAAAATATTATATTACTAATTGTTATTTTATTCCTAAAAATATAAGGTTCGGCCAAATGACTTAGATATAGATATATATATTAATAATAAACAATTTGGGGTTCTTTTGGCATGTTATAGTAAGTGTATTAACCATATAGTGAAAGAAAACAAAAATACACGGTAAAAGTTAAATTAATTAACTTAGAGTTAAATCTAATTGATAAGGTTAAAATAATACCCTAAACTTGTCTAAATCCTATTGGTTGATAGGATTTAGACCCATCCCCACTTTATCTTCGAAATAAGACCCTTTGGAACCATTATAAACCGATTTTGACTTTAATATAAAATAATATTTTGAGATATTCCTAAGGTGCCCCTCTCCTCCCTTATAAAAGGGCACCTCCTCCCCCTCCTCCTCACACCAATTTGAGCACTCAAGCTCGGCCAACCCCTGCCATTTTCTCCTCTCCACTTCCCTAGAATAATCCTAGAGGTCCTGGTATTCTTCAAAGACCAATCTTAGTTCCCTAAGTGGAGGATTCAAAGAGGCGTTCCAAAGAAGAGGAAATATCCATTACCGATCTTTTCAATTTCTTTCGTCTTCAACTTCTTCTTCTTTAGTTGTTTCATGACAAAGTAATAACATCAGTATTACTTACATACTGATATGTTATTATAAATATGAAACAACCCTAATTCACCTTCTATCCATCCTACGGAAAAATGAAATCACCGCGCGTGCGTACGTACGGAATACCGTCTCCACGCCGTGGTGTAATCTATTTTCCACCATCACCTTACAAGGATGGGTATAATGGTGTAATGAGTAACTATATATGATTATTATGAAGTAATATTGATACTGAAATAATATATATATACTCCAATACAATTCCACGATCATAGGAATGATATCATCACTCGTGCGTACGTACGGAATACCGTCTCCACGATGTGATGCGACTCGTTCTACATGATCTTCATTTCATAATGATTATATAAATGAATTGAATGAATGAATATGGTATATAATACACTAATACCATTCTGGAAATGAAGTATCTATAACATAAAGATAAGAATAAGAATTTATTCAACAAAACACGCATAAGAACAAAAAGTTATAAAGACCCGAGTAACAAGTAACAATGAAATATTACTAACAAGAAGCTAATAATATGACCGTATATGATATAATATCAATACGTATGATTCTGGAATAAGTCAATAACATTATTTAAACCATTATACAGGAGCTTCGGACATGAACAAAGCAAATCGGACCTAAGGTAAGGGAAAATACCACAATCTCATTTTTATCCGAGATTGTTTATTCGTAAGTATTTACTGGGGTGTATTTTATCATCCACATCCATGTTCCCTCAATATGTAATATTGTTTCCATCCACTTACAATAGTTTAAATCCAATTTGACCCTTAGGTGAGTTTTTAGTAAAGAATATGAAAGGAATCTTTTGTTTTTTTCGTACGAGGTACTTTTTGACTTTTCCGACAAAAGTACGAAGAATGTTTTTTTTAACTTATACGGCATGAATGGATTTTTAAAACATTATTTCCAAGAAACTTCCTTTACAAGTTTTCAAGTTTATTTTTAATCAATTTCTTTTATTTTAAAGTTGTATGACATGTTATGAAAGGAAAAAATGTTTTTGAAGAAGAAATGATATTTTCCTCAAGAATGAAGTTCAAGTATTTTATCAAAATTATTTTCCATATAAGATAACAAAAGGGTTCTGTTTTTATCCCTATTATTACATTGAGTTGATCATGTTGTGATGGAATTATTTTTATGAATTCCTTTACCTTATATGAATTGATTTATGATGTCATGATGTTTCAAGAATCCCATTTCTGTTACATGTGTTATGCGATGATGTATGATTTATGATTATGTGGCACACATAAGAAAGGATTCATTATAAGATGGGTGGGACCTATATCTCCCTCCAATGCATTGGGTAAAGATTTTATATCTCATGAGATAGACATGGCTGGAACGGAAGGTTATTTCGGTTCAGTGATACAGGACTGAAACGAGGAGTGATCTCGGTTCAGAAAGGGACTTTGTCCACTAAGATAGTCTTGGCAATGAGTCATGACTAACAAAAAATGATTTTCCATGATTATGTGTGCATGCCACAAAGTTTCAGTTCTTATGTTATGATTATGGGGATCTCATTTTCACTTCTATGATTTATTCCATGATAAGATATTATGATCTCTTTTGCAGGTTTTGATTTTCAAAAAGATATGATATGATTTTTATTTCCTTTATTTGCCCTTGCTGAGCATTTGAGATCACCCTTTTATGTTTTCTTTTCCCCAGGTCAGGAAGATGGATATTAAGTAGAATATGCTAAAAGGGACCCTAGATATGATGAAATAAATGGGAGACACTGTAGAAGATTTATGAACCAGTTGTTTATGTTTCCCAGTTTCTAAAGACACTATACCTATACGGTCCTTTGTGGTTTTGTCATATGTTGTAATAAGTGTGATTCAATTTTGAAGTATTAACAATGTATGTAAAGTATGGGTCGTTATAGCAAACATAGTGGTATGAATCTCTATAACCCTTCATGGACATTGAAAATTGATGACTACTGTCTTGCATACACATTTGTTTGACTATGCACAAAATTCCTCGGTGACTTTGCATATGTTTCCAATAAAAATGGTCTATCAACCAAGGGAAAATTCATCCCCAAGAAAGGATTTTCTAATCTATGTATGCCCCTGTGATGTCTATGTCTCACCTCATTCCCCAGTTTCAAAAACATCTAGATTATGGTTTACATATTTCCCCTTCTAAACGCTGTAAGTTAAAGGATTTTTTTGTCAAAATAATGTGAAAAAGGAAAATAATTTACCCTCCTCTAGTAAAAGTGAAATTATTTTGCAAAACAAAAATCAAATTTCCTAGTAGTATGACTTTAAACTACACTATGAACTAGACCTCCTTTGAAAAAGTCAAATTCATGCGAGATAAGTTTCTAAACATGAACCAATATAAATTCCCCCATACTTTTAAAAATTGTTCCCTTAACATGCCACCTACTGTATCACTCAATAGAAAAACAAATCAAAAATTTTATTCAAAATTTCATATCCATCGAAAATGGATGGCCAGTGTCATGTAGACACCTTTGTTTGATGATGTACACAATGTCATGGAAACTCTGCATATGTTACCCACAAAAATGGAATGTCAACCACGGGAAAATTCATCCTCACAATAGGAATTTTCCTTCTTCAGTATTCCCATTGGATTCTACACCCCATATCATGTACCATATCTATAAATTTAATGTTAGGGTTAGGAAAAATCCATCATCTGTGTTTGAAAGATTCTAGGACATTCTAGGTTAATGAGTCCTAAATTTGGCCCCATTCCCTACAAATCATGGTCAAAGTTGTTTGATCTAAAACATCTGTAATGATAGTCTAGTTGGTGAGACAATAAACTGAAAATAAAAAAATACCCAGGACTCGCTAGGGTGAAAACAAACAAAGGTAACCCTAGACAAAAGTCGAGTACCATCTCTCTAAACCTATACTACATACGATTTAGGAAAAACATTGAGTAGTCAAAAAACATCAAGAGATGTAAATCTTGTTAGGTTGAAAACCTATAAAGGGTGGCCTAATAAAAATTCAAGTTATACCCACTAATCCCACACCATAATAGGATTAGGAAAAAATTAGGTTTATAATGAAAAAGGCACAATGTTTGTAGGGTTTTGCATATAACCCGAGCAAGATTCCAACTGTGCTCGTTGAGCCCCTCTGCTCAAAAAAATAGGGTCTGATTTGATTATATTATTCATCCTAGATTATGAATTAAATTGGTATTTAGTTGAGATTATGGTTTAAATTATAGATGATACAAATTGATTGATGTTTCTAGAAAATGACGGAAAAACATTAGAGAGAAAAATCTTTTTGTTCTATTACAAAAAGGTATGGAAGGCATCCACAACCCAGGGCCTCTCCATGTGAGTAGCACATGATCCTTATAAAAGGTGTTCTATAGAAATGAAAAGTTTTACAAATACCTTATTTGAATCTTTAATATGCAGATGGAGACTTAGCAAAGTCGTAGCCTCAGCCTCTACACCTTCCATCATTCCATTCTCCCCTGGTACTACCTCAAAGCCAGCCTTTTCCCCTTCCTATACTAGTCATTGTCCCTCATCAATTATGGCAGCGACGTGGTCTTGTTCCTATTTTATTCACTCCATTTTTCTACTACATAGGTACATTTACTAATCAAGGTACTCCACTAAGGACTTTTTTTTGTGAGTACGCTTTGTAGCTTCACAAATACTCCATCTTGATCAGCAACTTAATTCATCATAATTTGTCCTGCCCCATTATGATTAGCAATGAACTATAGAGTGGATAGATGGGACTCGAGCATGCCAGATTTCTTCTTGTACATGAACACCTACATTATTATGTGATAAATGACATGGTAATAAAATCCTCTAAACCATGTGATCACAAATGGGAAATGTAACTTTGGAAGCTTCATCGGAATATCGGCAGGCGGTGTTTGAGAAATCAATCTCAAGATTCTCTTCCATACCCTTTGAAAGACATGTCAAAGGCTGACTAGGCCCTGTCGATCGGTCTCAGAATTAATCCTTAATAATGAAATACATTTAAGAATGAATGTCACTAGGGAGGGACTCGATTCAATGGCCACAAGCGCGATTGGATCCCTCAATATCCTCACCCCTAATACTTGTAAAAGAGTGCTGGATCAAGGTTTCTACTGAAATTTACAATGCTTATAGTTGTGATCCTAAAGTTAGAAATAAAGTAAGTAAATTCCCTTAATACATGAAAAAAGGGAGAATGAATGGGTGGTGGTGGGATTATTGGGAAACTAACCTCCACTTGTTAAAACATCAATTCCCTTGACTTCCATGATTTAATTTCATCCAGATGAATATGGAGTTGCATATTCAATGGGAAATCGAGTTCTAGACATGTTAAAGGGAACCCAAGACTCAGCTCTATGCCCTACTAGACTAGAAGACTCAAAAAAAATATTCCAGAAGATCCCTCCTAGAAATTAGTTTTATAGGAATAATCATCCATTAAAAAGGCAAGATAGAAAGTTCTAAACCCACAAGAACCGGGACCAAAGATGCTCTTGTACTCACAGAAAAACGCACAATGGATCATTCAAAATTTTACCGAGTTGTGATAGTTTCCTCCCCTACGATAGAGAATCTTGGGGGAGTAGGATCAATATTCTCAATTGGGCCATCAATTTCCCAAAGTGTTATTTCCATGAGAGAGGGGTCCATCAGGCATGGGACAATTGACCCCTCAGGGCCTGAAACCCCTTTAGTAGTATGAGATAATTAGGTCTCTTCACCCTACTCATCTAATATTATAAAATATTTCATGTCATTTTCTATGGTAGTGGGATCAACATTCTTAGTTATAATTTGGACCTCTAAATGATCCTCCAATATCGGGGGAAAGGATGTCTAATTTGGGGTAGAAACTTTCAGAGGGCTCAAAATATCCCCAGTCTCCTCAACTGGTTTTGTCTCTCAACCCAATTCAACCATCACTACTGGTACTCCAACATCTACTATAAAAGGAACGGGATCCACATACATCTTGGAAACTACCTCCTAATTACTTATTAGTTCTTCATCAAAATATGCATGCAATAAATGGTTATAAGGATAAATGTGTTTTTTTTAACAACTAGATGGGCAGATATGGTTGTTACTTGTAATTCCTTTTTTGATGTGTTTTGATAGTTGGGACACTTTTTGGTGTTCATTGGTATGAAATTAGGATGGATCCCTGATGGTAATACTAAGTGTATCGAGATGAGAGAATTCCCTAGTAGGATTTGAAATTAGTGCCTCTATATGTTCATTAGCACCAGGAAAACCTTCACCGGTAATAATCACATTCTAAGGGACATGTTCCCCAGCTATAATGCCCCTGGGGGTGTATACATGAGAGTGAACCATCCCTGAGACTCCTCAAATCCCTATATAAGTAAAATAGTAGAGTTCATAATCTTCATAACTAAGTAAATTAAAGTTATTGTTAGTAAATAGAGAGACCTCTCCTTCAATATTAATTGGATCTAAGAGTGCCTCCATCCATTCTACCTGGTCAATCCAGTAAATTATATCTTTGGAAGCATGGAAACACAAATCCATATTACTTAAAAATGACTCTACCTTATCTGGTTGTTCTTTAGTAGAAATAAATGTTGGGGAAATGGATGCACCAAACCCTGGAAGATCAAAGCACCCTCATTGAAGTAGTTTACAAATTTGTTCATAAGAATCACTCTCCCTTAACTCATCCCAGACCCTTGAGGTTCATGTAATCATGGCTGTAATTGGGATGGATAGTACTATAGGATTGACTTGGGGAAGTGGAGTAGGTTTCATCAATCACAGTTGCTTCCAAGTTGCTTTAGTAGACCTAGTACCCTCTAGATTGAAACATTAATGAGGCTCTAGGCATGAGCGAGGAGCTTCCCGTGCTCCAGCTACAACATGAAATTAAGCAAACTCATCACCCTCTAAAGGGTGATCATTATCATCACTCCCTTGGTCATTCTTTTATCGTATCATGGAATGTACTCAATGGGAGTATTTACGATGATTTTTTCAGGAATGGATTAGGGTTTCAAAATCCTAAAGGTAACACTTTACCCTCTTAAGCTCATCATCATAAGAAATTTCAGTCAATGCTAACATGTGACCAAGGTTAGTAATGGAAACCTCTATCTCTTGTAGAAACTTCCATAAGGAGTGAGGGGGCTGATCACGAAAATATTAGTGATTATTTAAAATATCCCATTGTATACACGCCATTGTATGTGAATTGTTAGAAGGGATGGGTGGTTAAATCCTATTGGAAGCCTTGAAAACTTGTGAGGTCACACCCTAAGGTCTCAAGACCTTCCTCGGGAGTTTTGAGTCAGGAGGCTTTTGAAGTAATTTCCCTGGTTGGGAATTTACAGTAGCTTCCTTTTTCTTCCCCTAAGCCTCAGAAGCCTTGGAGTTCGTTATAATGGGATCTAGATGTGCCATTTTGCCATCTGGATATAATTGATCCCAGGCCTCAGCATAACCTCTTGTAATAAAAGGTATGAAGCCCTCAAAATATGGAATCTTTACACTGCAATGAGTATCCTACAAAGTAAACATTAACCACAACTGTTAGGCTATTAAAATATGCTTTTACTAACATGCTCTATTAAGGTTAGGAGGACACAGAATATAGAAACCATTAAACTGAAGGCTAAATATGAAAGAATAATATCCTTTACAGATAATTTCTCCATCAATTCGGGCAACCAAATAAACCTCTCTCAAAGAAAAGGCATAGCCTTGGTTGAAAAATTATTATGTATCAACATTGAAAATGGTATCAATAGGGGAAGCTTAAGGATGTTAGACTAAGTGTTCATGATAGTTGATTCGAGCCATTAAATCTCATTCGTTATTTTCACTCTGGTCCTCCTGCTTATCCTCAGTGACCCAGCCCAATTGCATAACCCCACTGGTTCTTTGAAGGAATGGTCGAAGCACATCATATGGAATTGGTAAGGTATTGTTAAATTTTTATCCTCCTGTGTGGGCTCCAATATAGCCCTATAAGATTTGAAAGGTCCCTATCATCTGATGAGGTTTTCTTCCCTCACTAACCCAGACTTATAAGTGATAGATTTTGTCCAAGACTAGAATTCCTAGGTTGATTCAATAGATGGTGGCCAACTAAGTGGCCATAATGAAGGTTGTGACTCTCACACCACTATATTCTCATATTGGTAGAAGCCAACCCCTCAGAAACATGAAAAAAAAGGCTTCCAACCAAAACATGTGATCCCCATCAGGGAAAAGTTCCCATCCCCCTTCACAGAACTCACCCTCCTCTAAGGTAAGCCAGTATGAACCTGCTAGCCTTTGAGTTTCCTTGGATAGAAAAGAATTGGGTCTACACACATCATGATCTTGACCACATTTCTTGGAAAATACATTGATCCACTTCAAGAAATAAATTTCTTTCTTTCAGAATGGTTCAACGTTATTCCAAAGTTTCTTCTTTTGTTAAATGAGAATTTTAGCCAATGGAGGAGTCCTTTCCTCATTGTCCCAGGTGGAACTTGGAGGAAAAAACTCATTATACATTTCCTTGACAATTTGGTCCCGTGAAATCATCCAAATATCCAAGATACTAATGTGGAATACCCTATGGGATAAATGAAATGTATTGGTATCTATACTCCATATGCTCAGAAGTTGTTAATTTAGGGTGCTAGTCTGATGAGTGTTGGATTGGGATACCAAGATAACCTCATATAACCCCATGGCCAGCAATTCAACCTAGAATTCTTCACAAATCTGACAGACTAAGAATGGACATCCCCAATCCAAGTCAAATAAACATCTAAAGAGACGGTCTCTCCTTGATGACCACCCATGTTTCACATTCTTGTGGCCCTTCACACAAGGGTATGGTAGAAATGGGAAGTTTAATTTGGATTCCACCAATCTTCTTCTAGAGTCTAAGGATCATAGTTCAATAAGAACCTAGAAAAGGTATCCTTCAGTATAAATCATCCTCTCGAAAAGATAAGGACCTTAGGAAAGGTGCTCTTAATTAACTAGGCACTAGGTTGGTTATCCACATGTTGTTTCGGGATAGATGTATCAAATAGTAGACTGAATCCATAAATGGGAAGCTGGTCTGAGATTGGATACTCCCTATGCGTTGTGGAAAGTAGTTTCACTAATTATTGATGCAATGGGGTGATAGGGATTCTTTCATCAATAGATTCCTCCATACTCTTCCTCATTTCATTGATAGCATAAAGGGGCACAACTTATCCTCAACAATAGTAACAACATCAACAACAGTTTGAGGAAGATCCATCTCCTTCTTTCATTAAAAATACCAGTCAAAAAGCTTGGTCTAATAAAATATTTTCGAAAAAGACCAATAGTTGACAAAGGAATACAAAAAGTCAATGTGGAAAGGCTATGCATACTGAACATTGGATCATTTCATAAAATGCATTCCCCACAATTCAATGGTTCAAGTAATGCTTCACAAGACATTGGCCCATAAAGAAATGTCTAGGGAACCAAACAATTCGTAGACAAGATGAACCATGTACCGAACCTCGCTACGCGATCATCCAAAGTGAAGACAATAAAAGTTTAAGTTGGAGATTTAATGTTCAGTTCTCCAGATTAAGGTTTAGTCTCTGGAGAATGTAAACTATGTATTGAGTTACTACATTGTAGTTCAAACTCATGTTTTATGTTTTACAGTTTATTTCACAGATTAAAAGGTTTGTTCATAGACTAGAATGACCATGAAGATTTCACGGTTCTTAGAATGTGAAGCTTGGTTTTTGGATGATAAATTTCAGGAAAGATCTGGTATGTGAAAGAAATGAAATCTAAGATCACTTTTCACTGATAATTATGATAAATAAAAAATGAACTAGGTCCCCTATATATATGTGTGGTCCCCCCAATAGGTCTACCTTCCTACTACAAACCAGTTCATTTTAGGACCGCTTTCAACATCGTAATAGCCTCTTCTTCATCTGGATCATAACCCATTCTGATGGGGGGAATTTTTAGGGTTACAAAAACTCTAAAAAAAGAAGTAAAATACTCCTATATATTTAATGAAAGAATAAGGAAAAGGTTAGATAGAAAATTAGAAAAGAAGATTGAAGAAATTGAGTATAGAAAAGGGCCAAAGTGGTCAGCGTACTGATTTCTAGGAATGGTACACAAATGGTATTTCCTCCAAACTGAACGGTATGTAGAGAGAACATGAAACATTGTCATGTGAGGTGTTTTCTAGTGAACCAAAAATTACATATAATAAATTAGGAATAATTTCAATACCCCATGAACCATGTAATTAATAGAATGGAGGGGGAGAAATTCCACCTGCAAACCATAGCCCTGAGAACCACGCCATTGGTGAAAACATTATAGAGAGGTATGTCCCCATATGCCATCCCTGCAAACTCAATTTTTAGACAAGGAGAGGCCAATGGAATCCCCCGAACTGCATCATTCATTGTATTGAAGCATTGATTTCCACTAATGTGAACCGAAATACTTTGAACCTCAGCCCCACAAACCTCATTTGATGGAGTCATCCGCGGTATGGGTGATTTCCCCATGGGCTCTCGCAAAAGGTTTTGTGTGACCCATAGATACAGTCTCTTCATCACTCAATAAAAGGACCCTGAGTGGAGCCAATAAGTAGGAGGGATCAGATTTTTGGAGAGCTTGGAGTTTACATATGAGAGACCTTAAAGGAATCTGATCGATAAAATACGGAATAGTGAATGGTTTCTAGTAGTTATAAAAAATCCTCAAACCATAAAAAGAAGGAAGTGTAATAATATCGGTGGACCGCAAACCCAATTGGAAAACCTCAAACCATAATTTATTCATGGATGAACTTCCTATGAACTGATGGACTAATAACCCTTCTTCAATCTGGCGTACAAAAAAACACATCACTAGTTGGAAAAAATCCTACCCTATGTTGCGTTCCACCACACAGATAGACTCCAACACAGCATACAATGATGGTAAATGGACAGAATCCAAGGTCGCATACCACTATGGTATGCAGACCGCATTGAGGCCCACATACCACTTTGGAATGCATACGACATCCATGTCTTCAGACCACCTTGGTACATGAAGGACCCCTCCATCTGCATAGCAGTATGCCATGTGGAGGGTACCCTACCCCGCATGAACAAATGATATGTTGAGTAGGGTACCTTTGGGATTTCTACCTTTCAGTCTGGATCATGCCCTCCCATTTTCATCCCATCCTCTGAATCCCCTTTTCTAATTAGTCCATTTACATTAGGCTAAAGGTTTTCCAAATCCACTATACCTATATGATAAAACCATCATTCGCATTAGTTCTTCCTTCATAGTTTATATACCCATGGTAAGTGGAGTCATGTGGGTAATCCTAACAAGGGTGTGGAGTCAAATGGGGTCATGTTTTCCTTTAATTTTGACGAGGAGCGATGCTTCTCCACTTTCCTGGAACCAGATTTAGCCCCCCCCCCTAGGGTGACCCCATAGCCCTTCAGCTAGAGGTGGAACTCTAGGTCCTCTTAGGTTGGTCTCGGGACATGTTTGGATAGATTCCCAAACATGACTATCCTAGATATCAACATGGGTGAGAGTTGGCACATTCAAAGCCCCTCTATCTTCCTCATCAAATCTTCACCCCATCCTCTTCCACCATCATCCTCCTTTTCCATCAAAGTATAAAGGAACATGTGTGGTTTGTCAGATATATGGCTTCCTCTTATTTCTCACACTACGCATGACTCACATGGGCATAGAGGTTAACGATGATCAAAACATCAACACCATACCCTAATTGAACTATGAGAAATATGATTCTTACTCTAACCATGATATGTTGGATGCCTACGTAAGGACCAAACTCTCGGTACACTCTCCTTAAAATTCAATCCGAATAAGAATTCTCCTTAACCCACTCGGTACTCCTCTTCAGGAATAAGCCCTGATGTGACTCTTTCAGGAAATGCCTTCTTTATAGTGTAAGCCTTGGCCATGTCTTCTCAAATGGGAAGCTCCAATGTGTAAGCCCCAATCATTTCCCCTCATAAAAGATCATCCTATTTAAGAGTAAGTACCAATTGAATTCTCAAAAATGGGTCTTCTCTACAATATAATCCCCGACTTAAACTGAACTTCAAGGGATTTTATTCCCAACTAATTAGCATATGTAGGAAGCCTCTCTAATGTATAAACCCAACACCTAAATATCCCCAGTCATCACTAGGCTATATCCCCAGTGGGGCCATATCCACCCAGGATACCATGACTCTTCTGAGCATCCTGGGCTCCTTCGGTGTAATTTCCACAAAAAATATTGACTAGATATCTTCTACCTAGATGTCTTATCTACATGACTTTAAACTACAGGGATGGTTCCTCATCGCCTGACCTTAAAAGGTGATGTGTCCAAGTAAGTGTCACTAAACTACATGGGTTCTGATTCCTCTCACGATGATACATAGGAATCCCTTCTCATGGGTTTGATACTGATATCGAATCAACTTCCATCCACCATGAATGACAATTAACTCTAGAGTGCCTCATCGTAGGCCTTAAACACGCGTTCTCTCAACAATTCCCAATTGATCCGTAAATATGGTAAATATTGTAACCCAGGGGTAACCCACAGACACAAGCTTGGGAAAAACCAATTATTCACAAACATATGAAAATTGTTTAAATCTATAAGAGAGTCCCAGAGTAGGAAATAATTTCCCACCAAAAGGGTTTGATGTGCCTGACCTCCCGTCATCTCTACCAATGGAGTGCTTATGTGTCGTTGGAAAAATTTTAATCCAACAAGCACATCCTTTTGGAAAGAAGTTCCATGAATCATGGATAAAAGGGAAGTTGGGTGTTTCTGTCTCCATAAATAAACCCATTGGAGACCATCTGAGGACATCGTACTCGATGTGGAACCCTTCATAATGACAGACAACTAATTACTGTCAGTCAAGCCATTTCTCCTGACCCCACCTGGTACGATGTGAATCGGGTCAAAATAGTTATGAATATTTATAATTTTTTATTTTGAATATGAATTAAGTTTTTTGCGTAATTAATTTACTTTTAATTTTTAAGAATGGTATAATTTTATTGCACACTTACACAATGATGATATAGCACTTGTGAATTTTTTTGAAAAGGCAAGTAAAATATTTTTTAAAAAATAAAATTATTATTTTTTGAATAAATTATAGCGCTCCATGAATTTATTAGGTAATTACAATATATAATTTATGGTGAACTAATTAAGAGTTGAATTCCTTTTATTCTTGATATGTTTAAATTCAAATTTTATGAACCGGACTAAAAATAACATTAAATGGTATTTGGTTTATAAAAACTATTTTTCAAATAATAAATAGTTATAAAAATACTATCCTAATACAATCAGATTGAAACTTTTGGATGATATCATTGATATTATTTATATGTGACACATTTAATTTTTAAAATTACTTTCATGACCCTTGGATATTGAAAGATGTTTTACAACAATTAATGTTAAAAGGGTTAATGAGATTTTAAACCCAAATATAAGGATTAAAATAGAACATGAAATTAATGAAATTTTATTCATTGAATTTATTTAGAATTTATATTCCCTATATTGAAATATATTTCACTTTTAAGTCATTTTGGATGTGTTATTCACATGTTATATATTAATATTTCATGTATTTACAAGATTTCCATCTACCTCACCAAAAATGGTCACCTATTTTACTCTATTCCTCACACCGATTGATTATTTTATCTCAACCAAGCCCAAATAGAATCCCTTAAAATATATCATATATCTTTCCTCGATTATAGGGCCTTAGAAAAAGACCAATAAATAATGATTAAGGTGTAATACAAAGGAAGTTTTCCAAACAATATGTATAAGTATTAACCAATTGTTTCATGACTATACCGCCTTCGACATCATTTAAATATTATATATTCATGTTTATATAATAATATAAGTATCCTATATATAATTAAATGCTATGTTTTGATGAAATAATAATTATACATATACTTCTATATGGGAGATGAAAACATAAATCATGTGTAAGTGTGGACTACAACCTCAACAAAGCGATGTGTTTCATTTTTCATCACCACCTCACAAGGCTGAATATTATGATAGATTTAAAGAATAAATAGTAAATTAATAAAATTAATATTACTTTTGATCCATAATATATTCCTTACCTTCTTACCCTTTTATCTATTAAAAATTGATAATGTCACTCATGCATGTGTATGGACCACCACCACCACAAAGTGATGTAATTAATTTTTCATGTCTGTTTCTAATAGAAGATTATAAAATTATATTTATTGTAAAAAATGATAATTATATAATGGTAAATATTCCAGAGATAATGGAACCATAAACCCTTTAACTATTGTCAACCTACCGAAGTTGTTTTGGGATTTTAAAGTGAACATCCTTAAAATGCCTAATGTAAGCTAAATTTATTTTTTATGTAAATGAATGAGGGTAATAAATGAAATAAAATAAATAATTATAATGAAATTATAATGAAAAATATTATTAATCATGTATAGAACTAATTTAATTATTTAATTTCAGATGTATTGAAAGTATGAACTGAGTCCTGGCTTGAGGTTTAGGATAATCATTTTAAACATTATTTAAAGGTTTTCAATTTAAAAAAATTATCCTCCATGTCCCTATTCAATAAATGACCATAACTATATTTATATATTTTAAATTTTAATAAAGGTTGTTTTCATCTACCTTTTACCTTCATACAAATGACTAAAGGGAATATTTTGAAATGTTTTCCATACGAATCACATTTTTATTTTAAAAAAAGTGTTAAAATAATGTTCTCTTATATTATATATGGAATGAAATTATGTTCATAATTCCATTACTATTTTTTGATTCTAAGATTCTTTTAAAATTTTACAAGTTTATTTTTGAATGAAAATTGTTTTCTCAATGTTTTGGAAATTTTTACTTGAATGTTTTTCAAAATAAAATGATGTTATTCTCATGTATTCAATGAATGGTTCAAATATTCATTAGATGTTAATTTTATCAATTTAAACATCCTTTTAGGTTTTTTTATTATATATTGTAGATAAAATATTTTGAAATCATCCTCCTTATTTATTAGTATGGATTTTGATCATGTTGTTCAACTTATTGACTGATGAAAACTTTGATATTTTTATATGATATTCTTTCAATATGAATATTTATATTGATTATGTAATTTGTTTCTATTTGTTTATTTTATAGGAGGAATACTTTATAATTAGTAAGTGATTGGAGGGGCCTCATATAGCCAAATAATTCATCAGTATGTATCATGATAATAACAGGCATTCTTATTTGGAAAATTCTTTACACATTTATGTATAATTTCTTGTGTTAAATCCTCAATAGTAATATTATGATGTCTGACATTATGAATTCCATCAATATAAAATAAATTTTTGTTATCTATGTGATTATTTAAATTTTCCATGTATGTATTTCATATATATATGTTATTGTTATGTTTTTATGGAAAATAAAATAGATTTCATAAGATAAGAAAATTATATTATGATCTAAAAGAAAGTCTCTAATTTTCTATTGGTGAAAAGTTCGTTTTATTGGATGTGTCTACATA
This sequence comes from Viscum album, assembly GCA_963277665.1. Lineage (NCBI taxonomy): Eukaryota > Viridiplantae > Streptophyta > Magnoliopsida > Santalales > Viscaceae > Viscum > Viscum album. Next base: position 1,420,251,245 of record OY728153.1, on the reverse strand, counting down.
AAATTGTATTGGTTTAATATGTATGATTTTTTCATAATTCTCTAAAACTCATTAGAAAAAACATTCTTGAAATATAAGAAAGTGAAACCCTTGTTATAAATTATGCAATTATGGGGTTTTAAAGAATAGGGTGTCATAAGTGGAATCAAAGTAAAGGTTTATATGACATAAAAGGTTAAAATGATTCATATGGGGAAATTTTATGTGTTTTAGATAATATAATGATTTTATAATTATATGGTTTATCACTTGCTTAATTTTAAAGGTACCCATTCCAAGGTTTTATGTGGTCGGAGTACTTTAGGAGACATTTATTATGTTTTAATAAATGTTTGATGTATATGTAACACTTTAGTTTTATTGTGTTATACTAAAAAATTTAATATATAAATAATGTTTTTATGGACATAAATTGGATGGTACTAATAACCTTTATGGTTATTATGATATTTAATATTGAGATAAATATTGTTAATTGGGATAAAAGTGTTATTTTTTGGAATATATGAATTATAATATAGATAGTTATGGGATTGAAAAGTTATTTGATGACTAAATGATTAAATTTATTTTTTATTAGGTTATATATATTGGAAAAATTATATGATTGAATTAAATTGAATTATTTTTTTATGAAGGAAATTTATTTGTCAAATAGAATCATAAATATATTTTCTAATAATATGTTATTTAATTATGCATTTGTGGTGATTTAGATTATATATAGAAAATATTAACATACATTGGAGATTATATTATTAGGGAACATACATTTTTCATATGTAGACTTAGGAATGATTGATGTTATTTAGAGATAAATGTTATTGTTAACATGTAAGAATATGTGATAAAATAATTCTAATCTTTTTAATTAAATTTTTTTCGGGCATATTTTGAAGAGTTTTAAGGTTAGTTATTTATATAATTATTTAAGTTGAGAAATGGCTGTTATTATCAAGTATTTAGAGATTAAAGTACTATTTATTCATATTAGATGCTATATTAACTTATGATAATATTTTTTGGTTTTGGTTAATGGATTAAAATAAGAGTAATAAATTATCATCCTTCTTAGGATATAGTGATTTTTTGAAGGTTATGTTTAGTTCTATAGGCAAGAAAAAATCATCTTGAATATCGATTTGTTAGAGTAAGATATGAGATATTAATGTAAAATGATTGCAGCACATTCAAAGGATGAAGTTCTACTTATTATGTGGAAAGAAATCAAGTATGTATATTTTCATAAACACTCTCTATTGATGGTAATATAAATTTTCAAAAACTAATTGTAATGGTCCAGCCCAACATACCTCTAAACGGGTAGACAAATTGGTCTCCACATGGCCACAAGCATGCCTCCCTATATGCCGGAGGATTCCAACAAGCAGTGAGGGTTAATTTATCATTTGGTGGGGAGACTATACACTCTAGATCAAAGTCAGATGGTGTTATAATAATATTAAATCAATGAAAAGTAGTGAAAGCAGTAATAATAAAGAAATAATAATAGTTGAAGAATAATATAATAATAGATTAAAAGTGGGAAAGGCCAATTATACAATGATTCATGTATAAAAAATGATTCTACTAGTAAAATCAATAAGAATTACCAATATCAATACTATATAATAAAAGAATAATTTCCCAATGACTATCTCCATGAGAATCTTGAGCATAGGATTGGCCCTCTTCTTCCAAACTCCAGCCTAAAGCATCAAATCAATCAAGCATCGGAATCGGCATGAATCCTTTTTTCCATACATGTGATCATAAAGCCAAATCGAGTACAAATGGTTAATGGGAGGGGTGGGAAATATAAATCTTAGTATTCTAACACCCACAATGTCAATTCAAATCCATTTCATGAAATAAATGAATAAATGATAGTGTGTTATAATGTATAGAAACTGAGTGATAACAAATTAAATAATCAAAACTTGATTCGGGTTCTTAAATAGAAACTTGTCCAATACCAATTGCTTCATCCTAAGATAGATATCTGAAAGGAGGTGCCTATGTAATAATACTATAGAAACTATCCCATAAAAAATCATCTACCAATTTAAAGAAGAAAACCCAAATCCTTTTATTTATCTTGGAGTCCACACAACCATGTTAATATATAAGAATGCTCAAACATATATATTCAAGGGGCCTGAAAAACGAACTAGACATGCATTCCAACAATATATCAAATCCATTGGTGGAATCCTGACCCCATCCAAGGAGATCTAAACAGAATCTCAATGGTCTCTTAAGGTATCTCTAGTATTACCCAATACCTTGGAGTCCATTTAATGTGACCCATAAGTCATCCCTAGAATCACTTGAGGATGGTGACTCTAAGTCTATACCAAGTATTTTATATAGGGTACCAAGTATCTTATATAGGGTACCAAGTATCACCTGAGGCATAGAATATCCATCTTTCTAAAAAGGTTCGTCGTTAGTTTCTCTACTAGGGAACCAGCCTCAATCATGAGTATAAATATCTTCCTAGAACATAAGACGTAGAGACTCAAACCAACACCTGAAATCAAACCAAATCTTTGAGAAGTATCTTACTCGAGCCCATAAAATTTGAGACAAGATCTCTATTTCATCTCTTTATCCAACCAGTCTATGGTTCTTCACCATAGGTTATGGAATTAATGACCAATTCTAAACCATGGTATCCCCACCATCAGATTTGTCTTTCAACACATTCCCATAGGGTTCCAATGATTCTCATGACCCAGACAACAAAACATGACCCAATCGAAGGTTCAAGTCCAAAACAAATTCTTTTAAATTAAACCAATGGAAGATAGGTCAAACCACTACTGGTCATCCAATCTCAGAATACTCGGCTTAGATGACCAGTGTATTCCAACTATAAAACCATGAGCATTATAAACAATTTAGATCATTGTTTTCTTAAAGGACACTAAATGAATCTCATAACCAGATTTCGAGGATGTATCTATACAAAATGATACATAATATGGCATGTATCTACATGATCATAGAAACATTCCTCGATCCGACATATTTAGATCATCATTGAAAAAACAACCCTTTTGAGCATGAGAGATGTCTGGGGTAAACTGAAATTCAATAATTGGGATCCAAGTAGATCATCCAAGGAAACTCATAAAAGGATAAAACAAGAAAGGGGTCAGCACAAGATGACTATCCACTACAACAAAAATGGGCAAAGGAAGTGCCAACTTTTATCGGCGCTAAGAAAAAGGTGCTGATAAAGGTAATTCTTCATCAATTATAATTAAAATAACTGATAAAGAATTACATTTATGAGTTCTACAATTTTCGTACTGATAAATGGTGCCTTTATCAGTGCTAAAATTTTAGCGTGGATAAAGAGAACCCTTTATCAGTGCCACAAAAGCACTGATAAAGGGTGTATTTATCAACGCTTTTCTAGCATTGATAAAACAACAGTCCCATTTTATAAAATGGGGTGCACAGTGCCCTCTGTTTGTTGTGACCTAAATCTCTCGCAATACTACACTACTATGACAACTCCCCCACGATCTTCTCTATGTCGGACCTCTGCTGCCGCTAGCCCTACTCCACTGATATTCTCTTTGTCAGACCTCTGTCGTCACTAGCCCTACTCAACCGCTAGCACTACTCCTCCACTCTTACCATTGTTGGTCCTCCTCCGTTGCTAGCCCTGCTCCGCCGCAAACCCTACTTCAAGTGTTTGGGATTCCATTCGATGAGGTTGGATTATCAGCTTCCCATCTTTGATTTTTGGTGATTTCTCCACTCATCCTCATCTTTTTCCTTTTGTTATTATTCTAATATTCACAATGGTGGTTTATTTTGGTTTGGTTTGGGTGGTGTTGTGTGTTTGGACTACGTTTTTTGGTCACATTCTTCTAAAAATTCACGAAGTGATTAAATTTTTACCAAGTGAATTGTTTACTACTTATAGGGTTTTGTTAAGTTATTTTCAAGATTAATATTATTCTAAACACTCTATTGTAAATGTGAGTAGTGAGAAGTATAAATAAGTTTTTTTTATATTTTTCGAAGGATTTATGAATGGTGGCATGGGGTGATGAGGTGGTTGTGTTATTGGAGGGTCTTATGGTGATGATTTCATAGGAATATAATATTTTATAATGGGTTATGAATTGTTTTTGTAGTTTTTATGTTTTAGGGTATATATGATTCTTTTAGTGTGAATGATTATCCCTTGGTTTTGGTAAGTTATTTAATTTTTTGGATTAAATTTATTAATTTTGATGCTTATACATGTTGAAACATTATCATGGTAAAGTGTGTAGGAAGTAGAAAGAGACATGGGATAGAGTGTTTTTAAATTTCAATAGTAGGAGGTGTTGATGTTTACTACCTACATGTTGGGTCCTAAGGTTAAGAATTTTCTAGAAGCAGTTAGGGAGGGTTTTTAATTGGAAAACATTCTAGCTCATTAATGGGTTTCCATAGTAGTGGGATTACTTTTAAGGTTGTCTTGAGAATGATGGAAGGAAAATAATTTTCTACCAAAAGTGGTTTTAGGAAGAGTTTTACTCCATAGATATAGATGTATTAGTGTATAAAGAATATCATGGAATTAAATCAAGTTGGATACAGTATGCTTTCCATTGGGATTCACATTTCTGCATTGATGGTTTAGTTTTTAGAACACTTGGTTGATGAATAAATGAAATCCTATAATTTTGAGTCATCTTTTAGGTTAGAGATTTTAAGGAAGGTTTTGAGTTCATGCTAGAGGTTTTGGTTATAGATGAGGGATTGTGATGAAGTAAAAAAGAGTGGTTTTCTTCATGTTTCCTAGAAGGATAAATATGGTGCCTTGATTTTTGGTCCTAGTTGAATGAAGAATAAGGATGTGTTGAGATTTTCTAGATGTTGGGTGGGGATTATGACCTAGGGTTGTGTATATCAAGGTGTAAAATAACTATATAGTTAATCTATTTCAGTGGTGATGTAGTGGGGAATCAGTAATATGGGTTCCCCGTGATTCATGGTGTTTCTTGGTTTCAGTAAGGTGTAGTTATATTTAGTCGGATGGTCATATTTTAGTAGATAAAATTTTGGGATGTGGTGAGTTTGGTTTGAGAGTCTAGGCATGATTATGTATTAAGTTATTGACCTCATCACACTATTAGGAATGTGATTTTTTATATAATGGATGTAAGAGGTGTCTGTGGATATTAGTTACAAGTTTGTGGAAGGTGAGGGAGGGTTATTTCATACCCTTTAGATGTTCATGATATAATTTATGTTCTCTAACCTCAATATTCTATTTCTTATGTTAATTTGGGTAACAAAACCTATGATATTCCATAGTAATTTTGTATAAACCTAGCTTATTTGTCTCCCCCGTGAGCCCCTTTTTGTTTGGAAATGTATTGACTATATTAGTTCTCTCATCAAAATCATATCCTTGTTTTCATTTTATTTGAGTTTGGACACTAGTTTTGGGAAGTTTAATGTGATTGTTTTATTATTAATGAGGTGGCTGGTAGGGGTGGATAAAAGGATGTTTAATGTTTTGATGCAAGGGTGGTGGGTGCTAGAACTATTGGTAAGGGGGATGGAAAGTTTCTTGATTTTAATTGAGGGTTTATCCAAGTTTTGTTGATTTCAAAATCATTATTGGAAATGGTTAGGCTCTATTAATCCCTATTTTTATAAGAAAGTTGTTCTCTTCAACTATACTGGGAAGTCTTGTTTTGTGTATTTGAATCATAAATAATAATATTTGAGATTCAAATTGGATGGAGATTAATAAAGATTGGATGGATGCTAGTCATTTGACTATAGAGTATGATAATGGAGAGAAATATTTCATCAAGTTTTCAAAGGATCACGCAAAGGATCCCTTATCAAATCATTTGTTTGTGATTACACAGTTGTTATTCTATACTAATTACTCCAGAGGAGTTGGAAGAACATTTGATATGTCATGGAATAGAACAAAGTTATAAATGATGGAATAAACACAGAGAAAAAGAGAATGTAGCTAATGGATGGGATAAAAATTATTTTTATGGATCATCAGATATGATTAAAAATATGGATAATGAAGAGGACCATATGGAGGATGTGATTACAGATGTCAATGATGATGATGATCGTATTGAGGAAATGACAAGGACAGTTGAAGATGAACTCCGTGATTGCCAAAAATTGTTTGAGAAGTTAAATTGTTATGTATAGATGGCATTTTTTGTTGGTTGCACTAAATATACAGAATTGTCAAATGTATTGAAGTTCTATAAATTGAAAGCAGGAAATAGATGGAGTGATTTCAGTTTTATAGAACTACTTTCTCTCTTGAATGACATGCTCCTGGAAGATAAGGAGCTCCCAAGCCGGACATATGAAGCTAAATGAATTCTACGCTCTATGGGTATGATTTCTGAAAGAATAAAAGTCTACCCAAAAGGCGGTATATTGTTTCTCAAGGAGAGAAAATCACTTACATTATGCCCAAATTTTGGTGCTTCCTAATTCAAGAAAGTTGAATCGGGTCCTACGAAAGTTCTATGGTACTTTACAATAATTCCAAGGTTTAGGCGTCTATATGTAAGTGAAGAAACTGCAAGACAATTGTTTTGGCATGTAGAAAAAATAAATAAATATGGGAAATTAAGTCACCCGACTGACTCTCCTCAATGGAAGAGAATTGATCATGAGTATCCTGAATTTGGAAATGATCTGAGAAACCACCATCTTGTGTTATCTACAGATAGAGTGAATCCTTTTGGTTTTCAAACCAGCACTCAAAGTACATGGCATGTTGTGTTGGAAAATAATAACTTTCCACCCTGTTTATGCATGAAACGGAAATTCATCAGGTTATCTATGCTTATATTAAGAACAAAACAATCAGGTAATGATATTGATGTTTATTTGGATCCTTTGATCGAGGATTTGAAGTTATTGTGGGATTCATGTGTTATGTTGCATGATGCTTATAAAAGTGAATAGTCCACATTGAGAGAGATGTTGTATGGGATGAAGAATGATTTACCTAATTATGGAAATTTGTCGGGCTATAGTATTAAAGGAACTCAAGGTTGTCCCATGTGCGAAGAAGATACATAAGAAATTAGGTTGAAACATTCATTGAAATCTTTATTTCTAGGACTTCTTAGATTTCTACATTGTCGGCATAAGTACAGATCTTGGACAACATCATTCAATAGAAGTTCAGAACAATTAACAACACCATCTCCACTAATAGGTGATCAGCAGTTTGAGAAAGTAAAATATGTGAACACTTTTTTGGTAAACCATTTTCGAAAAAACCTTACGAAAATCAGTTAGAAAAAGAGATCAGTTTTTTTTTGAATTACCATACTTGAATTGTTTGTACGTTGAACGTTTTCTTGATGTGATGCATGTGGAAAAAAATGTATGTCACAGTTTTATCGAAACGTTTCTAAATTCCCCTAGAAATAAAAGGATGGAATTAAGGCAAAGTTGAACATGGTTTACATGGGAATACGAGAAGAGTTGGCTCCCATGAAGGGTGAAAATCAAATGTTTCTTCCTCCAGCTGCTTACACTCTTTCCGGGGAGGAGAGATATCAGTTTTTCAACTTCTTTAATGATGTAAAGTTTCTAGAGGGCTATTCATCAAATATCGAGAACATTGTGTCAATTAATGATTTGAAGTTAAAAGATTTGAAATCACATTACTGCCATGTTTTAATGATTGATTTAATTCTAATAGCTTTATGTTGAATTTTTTCCAAGAATGTTCATCCTAAATTAACCAAACTTTTTTTCTTTTTCAAAGCTATATGCTACAAAGTTTTATACCGGGAAAAATTTCTAGCTATGGAAAGATAAATTGTCATCGAATTATGTGAATTATAAATTTTATTCTCGTCATCATTCTTTGATATGATGGTTCATTTGATGGTTCAATTGGTGATAGAGATTCAAATTTGTGGTCCTATGCACTATATATATATGTACCCCATTGAATAGTATATAAAGATTTTGAAAGGGTATGATAAAAATCAATGTCAGTCAGAGCGTTGTATTGTGGAGTGATATATTGTTGAGGAAGCCATTGAATTATATACTGAATACTTATCTGATGTGGAAATCATTGGTATATTGAAATCTCATCACACTGGATGCATTGAGGGTGAGGGAATTTTTGGAAGAGATGTTGTGAAAATCAATGTTACAGATCTGGAGTAGGCCCACCACTATGTTTTTCATAACAGTTGGGAGGTTTATATATATATTAAAACCCACAAAAAATTCATAGTCAGTTGAATCCATGAAGGGTAGAAAAATGGATATCAAATACACATAATCACCAGTTTATAGGATGGTTTCAAGAACCATATTTTTAAGGAGTTAGCTGAAAATTCGAATTCAATTTCAGAACGACTTTGATGGATAGCCGTCGGACCAAGTGTGTATGTATAATCTTACAATGGTTATGTAATTAATTGTTTACATTCTATATATATGAACACGATGAAGATAGTACCATGCAAAATAGTGGAGTTACACTTGTGGCTGAACCGATGCATGTTTTTGGTAGTAAGGAAAGAAATCCAATTTATGTGAATGTGTCATACTTTGGCATTATCAAACAAATATGGGAGTTGGATTATATGACATTCCATTTGCTGTTTTCTCAATGCAAATGGGTTGATAACAACAGTAGTGTTAAAATAGATAAATTTTATAGCGACCAAAACCTTTTTCATATATCATTACATGATTGAGCATAATTATACATCAGAGTACAAGAAAAGGATCATAAAGTCTAGTGTTTTGGAAGACAAGGTATATAGAATATAAAACAAGGGGCTAAAAACACTTCTTTATTTAATCTCCATAATGAGATCCTAACTTCCTTTGAGCCCTTACATCTGCATAGGGTACCCTGGGGAACACATGAACAAAGGGATGAGCTGAAAAACACAGTATGGGAAAGAACAAAAGGATATGTCTTAAGTACATGAGTTAAGAGGAATAACATAATGATATATGAAACATGGAATATATAAAATCATATCACATAAGCATGTGATCATATAAACATGGAATCATATAAATGTGGAAGAATCATAAAACATTTCTTTAGTATGGGTCAAGGCTAAATACCAATCTTGTTTCCCATTTAGTATGGGTCAAGGCCATCCACCAATCCCGTTTCACACCGCATCTCATGAGACTTAACTTTAGCCAATGCATTAGAGTGCTATCTGGGCACACCCATCTCAAAAATTTCATGAATATTCTTTCCACATAAATATTATTACCACAAAAATATTCTTTCCACATAGATAATCATACATAATCAACCATACAAAAACAAAATGGTACCCATAGAAAGAATTGGGTACCACAAACATGACATAAATCATAACCAATGGGCGTATCATGAATGTGTCCATGAAATAAACATATTAGAACATAAATGGACGTTCATAGAATAAATTTGGCATATAAAAAGGTAGGTGGTGTCAAATATAAGTTAAAACAGATAGTAAATGTAATTGAAAAACATTATAATTAAAAAAAATAGTGCGGTTTTAAGGAAAATACTATAGGGATTTTAAAAATAGAAAATAGATAAATCATTTATATAAAAAACTAGACTTGAACCAACAAGGAGTTAATAATAAAAATACTTACTTTATAAAGGCAATGGTGGCTTAAAAAATAGGATATAGTCCACTTGAAATTGGGTAAAACTTCAAAAAGTTCCCTTAAAACGAGTGTGCTTATTGGGAAGTATCGAGGATAGATTCTCTTAAAAGCATGTATATCCCCCGAAAGAGAATGAGATATGGATCTTGGAACATGAGTTTGGAGAATATAAATATAATTTATATGTTTTATATAAAAATAAAAGACAACTGCATTTTGGTAAAAATAATGATAGAGTTACCTGAAAGAATAAAGGAAGTTTTGGTAGATTTTATTACGGTTTTTCGGAATGGTATCAAGTGTAACTAATAGGGATAGATGAGAGAGAAAAGTGGTTCCTCATCACTTAGAAATCAAGAGGTAATTATGGGGGATGTGTGTAAACATACCCCATTATTTTCTACTACACTTAAAAATTCATAGCATTGAGGAAAATATTGATTAAGAATGAAATAGAGAGGATCCCTTACCTTAAATCTATTGGTGTTATCCACTTAATATTGGAGACCTAAAGAAAAAAATTAGGATTATTAATTCAAAATTATAGAACCTATTCTATAATTAATTAATTTATTATAACACTTTTTAGTTCATTCATGGTCTTGTTGATTGGTTATATCGTTTAATTTCATTATTCGGGCTCGTTTGTTTAATTGGTTTTAAAAGATCGATTCACTTATATTCATGTTAGGATAAACATGAAAAGTTAAATAGGTTGTCCAGAAATGAAGTTATATGATATTAGTGTACATCAAGGAGATTAAATGGTTTTAAAATTAATTTGGTTACTTAGATTGAAGTTGAACTATTATATAAAACCATAGGGATAACTTTTTTGTTAATCAGTGGATTTGATTGAAAAGAACATGTTTTGATTTATAACTTAATACCATTTTTACAAAATGATTACAGAACAAAAAATAGGATATATTACATATATAATAATCTGGTTCAACCATAACACAAATGGTTTCATGAATAGAATTAAAGATTATAATAGTAAATTATAAATGGTTGTCTTTGGATGTGCTAAATTAGCATATCTCAAACAGTGCTTTCATTTCATTCATATAAAGGGTGAATAAAGGAGAGAAGATAAAAAAATATCCCATTATCATGAAAAAATTCTAGTACATGTCTGTTACTGGATTTATCATACTATTATGTAGAAGGGAAGTGAGGAAAAAACAAAAAGAAAAGAACTTAAAAGAAATGAAGGAATTGGAAAGTGGAATTTACCTCTTGAGACTTCCTCCTTTGAGAACCTCTTAAGGGGAGAAGATTCAGCATTTCAAAAAGGATAAGAGATTTTGGAAGTGGGGGTGGTTCTTGGGGAGAGATCTGGTCAGAATATTGGCAAGGCACAAGGCTTGAAAGGTGTGAAGAGAAGAGAGAGTGAAGGGGGGGGGGTTATAGTGGAAGAGAGAATGGATTTCTCAATATAAAATTCCATAATTTATTATTTCCCCACAAAACAAGGATTAGTGAGTCTTCCATGACCAATAATAGTAATTTTATCATATGATCCCGAACCAATTGGTCTTACATTAGCATAACATCATCAATGAATCAATAAATCCCTTATTTATCATTTATCGTAAATTATCGCATTTTATATTTCATCAAAAATTCAATTATTTCAGAAATATCCAAAAAATTCACCCTAACCATTTTTCAACGTGTAGAATCCAAAAATTATTTCCATTTATAATAAATAATTTTCTAAATATAATTTTTTAATATTTAATTAAAATCATAATTTATTATCAAACACCAGTTTTAAAACATACATTTACTTATTCTAAAATATTGGTATAACGTATTTTCAACATGAATATTGTTTTTATACTATCATAGGAAAGGTTACTATTCATTAGGTTATATCAATATTTATAAGGGTATGTTACTATTTATAAGGGTAGGTTACTATTCACCAAAAATTAAGTTTTTCTCATCAGACTCCATATAACTTACTGATTGCAACCGTGTATGTCAAATTTTTGAAATTCCAAATACAGAAGTGACAAACTTATGTTTAAAGGTAACTTAGCACTTGGTAGTTCATTATTTTGTGTCTTCAGGTGATTTTATGACATATGTATAAGAAGGGAATTTCCATTGAAAAACATTTGGTCGTTGCATTCTTCCCCCCTTAATAAATTTCTCCATTGAAATTTCGTTTTACATTCTAAGAAAACAATAGGTGTGGGTACTTTTCCTTCATTGCTTCCTCCAGTTCCCATGTTGCCTCTTCTTACTTATGGTTTGTTAATAGTAACTTGACCATATAAGTATTCTTGTTGCGTAGAACTTTATCTCTATGATCCAAGATCTTCATTGGCTTCTCCACATATGAAAGATCATCCTCTAACTGTACCACCTCTAAAGAGAGTACATGTGAAGGGTCTGGTATGTACTTCCTTGAAAGGGATACATGAAATACATCATTTACTTTCGACCTGGTAGGTGGAAGTGTGGACAGGCCATAGCTCCGACTCGATCAAGGATCACGAAGGGGCCTATGTACCTGGGACTTAACTTCCCATTCTTTCCAAACCTCATGAACATCTTCCATGGAGATAAGCATAGAAATACCATGTCTCTGGGTTTCAAATCAAGGTCTCATCGATGGTGATCTACATAACTCTTTTGTCGACTTTGGGCTACATTGATATGCTGCTAAATGTTTTTCACCTTCTCCACAATTTCATCGACATTTCAGGCCTAAGAAGCTTATGCTCACCGAATTCTTCCCAAGATGCCAGTGTTCTGCATCTTTTCCCATAAAAGGGCTTCATATGGTGTCATTCAGATGCTCGAGTGGAACGATTTGTTATAGGATAATTCAACCAATTGAATATGTTGGTCCCATCCTCCTTTGAATTCTATAGAACATGTTCTCAACATGTCTTCTAGTGTCTGAATAATCCTCTAAAATTTTCCATGATTTTGAGGATGGTAGGCCATACTAAATTTCAGTTCCATACTTAGAGCATGTTGAAGAGTTTTCCAGAACATCGAGATGAATCTGGGATCATGATCAGATACAATAGATAGTGGTAATCCATGCAACCTTACCACTTATTTGATGTAAATTCGTGCAAGTTGATCCAATGAGATGTCCTCTCAAATCACGATAAAGTGAGTTTTCATTGTAAGATGATCCACAATGACCCATATAGCATTGTTTCCTCTAGATGTCCTTGGAAGTCGAGTGACAAAGTCCATGATAATGTTCTCCCACTTCCATACGGGTATGGGTAGTGGTTGCATCGTCTCCTTAGTCTTTTGTCTCTCAGCCTTCACTTGCTGACATACTAGGCGCATTGATATATATTCAATAATCTCCCTTTTTAATATTGTCCCACCAAAAGTTTTCCCAAAGATCTCGATAAATCTTTGTGCTCCCTGGGTGGATAGAGAAGGTTGAGCTATGTGCATCATTCAATAGCTCCTTCTTTATCTCTAGATTAGTTGGTACACATAATCGTGACCCAAATCATACAAATCCTTCCTCATCAATTTTTGAAATCGGAAGATTCCCCATTTTTAAAAGCTTCCACCCTTTTCTGAATTTTCACATCTTTTATTTGAGCACCCTTTATTTTATACAAGAGGGATGGTTGAGCAATCATTTGTGAAAGTATTGATGATGTTCCTCCCTTAATGATTCCCATGTCCATCCTTTGAAAATATAAGAAGATCTGATCCTCTTAAATTCTCATTACTGATGAAGATGCAGGATCTTTTCTACTTAGAGTATATGCCACATTTTTTGCCTTACCAGGATAGTAGTGGATTGAGCAGTCATAATCCTTGATGAGCTCTATCCATCCTCACTGGTGCATATTATTCTCTTTCTGCGTGAATATATATTTGAGACTCTTTTGGTCTGTATTTATTTCACACTTCTCCCCATGGAGATATTGCTGGTATATTTTCAATGCAAAGATTACAGCCACCAACTCCAGATCATGTGTAGGATAGTTTTTCTCATGTATTTTCATCTTTCTTAAAGCATATTCTCTCACTTTATCATTTTTCATCAGTACACATCCTAATATTTTCTTTGAAGCGTCACTGTACTCCACAGGGAGTTCTCTACTTATAGAGAGTGTGAGTACAGTCGTAGTGGTAAGCCTCTTTTTCAACTCTTTGAAACAGTCTTCCCATTCTAATGTCTAGACAATCTTTATCCTATTCCGTGTCAACTTGGTCATTGGGTTTAAAAATCATGAAAGGTTATTCAAAAATCGTCGATAATAGCAGCTAGACCCAAAAACCTATAGATCTCCTTTACAGAAGTTGGCATGGGGCACTTTTCAATTTCTTTTATCTTGGAAGGGTCCATGGATATCCCTTTTCCGGTGATAACATTCCCTAATAATGATACTTCCGCCATCTAGAACTCATATTTATTGTACTTCACATATAACTTCTCCAATCGCAATGTCTTTAACATAGTATTCAAATGCTCCTCATGTTCCTCCTTACTCTTGGAGTATATCAGAATATCATCAATAAATACTACCACAAATTTGTCGAGGTAATCTCTAGATACTCTATTCATTAAATCAATGAAAATTGTTGTATAATTAGTGAGTCTGAAGGGAATCACTATGAACTCATAGTTTCCATACCTTTTTCGGATGGCAGTCTTGGGAATATCTTCCTTTTTCACCTTTAATTGGTGATATCTATACTGAAGTTCATCTTTAGAGAAATAACTGGCTCCATGAAGCTGATCGAAGAAGTCATCTATTCATGGTAGGGGATACTTGTTCATTATCGTGATTTGGCTGATCTCATGATAATCAATGAAAAGGTGCATTGATCCATCCTTCTTCTTGATGAAGAGGACTGGAGCACCCTATGGTGAAGCACTCAGGTGTACAAAACCCTTCCCCGTATTCTCCTATAACTTCTTTTTCAGTTGTTCCAACTCTATTCTGGCCATTCTATATGGTGTCTTTGATATAGGCAAAGATCCAGGAATAAGTTCAATTGAGAACTCAACCTCTCAATTAGGAGGAATACTATACAACTCTTCAGAGAATACATTAGTGTAATCCCTCACGATGGGCATGTATTCAAGATTGATTCTCTCCTCTATCTCAATCATTTTAGTTAGATATGCCTTATCACATGGAAACAATATCCACACTTGAGATCAGGATTCTAAAGGAGATTCATCTTCCTCCTTACACTTGTAAAGAGTCGTAGGATACTTCAGAATGTGAAAATTGATCTCCCTTTTTTGATAGTTGATGTTGGTTTTGTATAAAGATAGCCAATCCATGCCCAATATAGCGTCGAACACCACTAATGAAAGTATGATGAGGTTTTCTAGAAGTTTCTTTCTACAAACGTTAACTGGGGAGGACTTATAAACCATGGAAACAATGGTTTCCCAATTCTCTATTCTCACAGATAACTTTTCCTCCAAATTTTGAGGTGGTGTTTGAATAATTCTAATAAACTTTCAAGATATGAAAGAATGCGTATATCTAGAATCAAATAGTATGTCCACTATTCTTGAATGAATAATAAATATACCTGTCACCACATCCTTTTCTAGCTTCACCTTAGTAGTAGTGATAGAATAAGACCATCCTTGTTTCCTTGGAGGTTGTTGTTGATTGCATCTGATAACCCTTGACTTAGAGAAATTGTTTGTATAATGCCCATGCTCGTTGCAGTTGTAAGACTACACTACTGGCTGAGTGTTGATCTAAACCTTTCTTTCTTCCTCAACATTAGCCGGATTTTTCATATCCCTTCAGCAGTTCTTTTCCAGATGACCAAACTTTCCACATTTGATTAAATTCTTGGTTCACTTGAGATAGTTACCTGGATGCTTCTTCCCACAATTTTTGCAAGGGGAGAAGTCGGGCTTCTTTCCATCATGGGATTCGTTTGATGAACCACCCATGTTGTTCTCCATTTTCTACTTCTTTTCACTAGGACCATGAGACCACTGAGAGTCTCCAATCTCCATTTCATCCTTGAGGGCATAATGGACAATATCCTCATAACTGTCGAAGTCTCAAATTGCCAAGCCAGAGGCATACCTTGAAAGCCTTATAAAGTTTTCCTCATACACCCTGATAGACTCATCTTCCTCTTGATTGAGTCTAAGGAACTCACTTTCTATCTTGATACAGAGGGTTCGAGGAAAATATTTGTTGAAAAACATCCTCTTGAATTCCTCCCAATACATGGAATCAATTTCCTCTTAGGAAATTGTATTCTTGACCAATGTCCACCACTGATTAGCTTCCCTGTCAAAATGATAGACCGCCAATACAATTCTCTCTTCTTCCAAGCACTGGATGGCGGAGAATATCTTTTCAATGGAGTTTATCCATTGTTCTTCAAGGAGGGGATCATAAGATCTGCTAAACATGGGAGGAATATTTCACATGAAGGATTCTATGGCAACTTGCTCTTTCTATGGAGGAGGAGGGCGTTCTACATGATTCAAGTTATTATTAAAAACTTGATCCAGCCGATCAAGTACTGTCCTGATGTTTTGAGAACTCACCCCTGTCATATTAGGCGTATCATTAGGGAAATCTTCACACTTCCTATCACATTTGTTGTGGGAATGTGTTCTTCTATTTCCATCCATTTACAAAGAAAAAGAACTTATAATTAGAGGTATTTAATACTTATCTGTTAAGCATAAAAAAAAGAAACATTAAACATAAAAGGATAAACATATAAAGAAGAATTATATCCTAACTTATGATTCATTAGGTTTATATCTAGGTTATGCTCGATCTATTTCTTAAATTATATTCCTATGTGATTTTTTCCATTAATAATGGTTTGTAATAGTCTCATGAATCTACCAAAGCATATCACCCAGGACTGTTGTAACCAGGAGTGCAGAAAGTCCCATTTTCATGTACCAGGATACCCCAGGTCAAGTCTGAAACTCCTTGTTAATGTTTTCACTCCTAGATACATTTGTGCCAGAGCCACCTCTATCTTCTCATATCCAAACAGGGATGTATTTTCTTGATAAACCACTTACTCAATACATACCAAAATTTAGGGATGTTTTATTATACTACTTCTCATCCTTAAGGTTCTCACTAGGGTTATCTATTCCTAATCTCCAAAAATAACAAAACCATCCTCTGATACCAACTATAGAGACCCAAACCTTTTTCATATATAATTAGATGATTTAATCATAATTATATATTAGAGTACAAGCCAATGATTGTTAAGTCTAGTGTCTTGGAGTAATTGGTATATAAAACATAAAACATAAAACATGAGGCTAAAAAACACTTCTTTATTTAATCTCCATAATGAGATCCAAACTTCCTTTGAGCCCTTACATCAATATAGAGTACCCTGGGGAACACATGAACAATGGGATGTTCTGAAAATCCCAGTAAGGGAAAAAACATAAGGAAAACTCTAAAGCACATGTATTAAGAGGCATGACATAATGATATCTGAGGCATGGAATATATAAAATTGTATCGTATAAGCATCTGATCATATAAACATGGAATCCAAAAAATTTGGAATAATCAAAAACATTTCTTTAGTACGGTTCAAGGCTAACCACTGATCATGTTTCCCATTTTAGTACGGGTCGCAGATATCCACCAATCCTGTTTCACATTGCATCTCATGAGACATAATTTTACCCAAAGCATTGAAGCGCAATCTGGGAGCACCCATCTCAAAATTTTGATGAATATTCTTTCCACATAAATATTCTTACTACATAAATATTCATTCCACATAAATAATCACACATAATCAACCATACAAAAACATAACGGTACCCATAGAAAGAATTGGGTACCACAAACATGACATAAATCATAACCAATAGACATATCATGAAAGTGTCCATGAAAGAAAAGTATTATAACATACAAGGAAGTTTATAAGGTAAATAGGTTTATAACAAGGTATGTGTTTTCAAATAAAAGTGACAACATATTAGATATGTAATTGAGAAACATTATCATGAAAACATTTTTTGTGCGGTTTTAAGGAAAATACTATAGAGATTTTAAAAATAGAAAAGAGAGAAATAATTTATATAAAAACCAGAATTGAACCAATAAGGTTTTTAAAATAAAAATAATTATTTAATAAAGACAATGGTTTCTTAAAACACAGGATAGAGTAAACTTTAAATTGGGTAAAATTTGACATGTTCCCTTAAAACGAGTGTGCTTATTGGGAAGTATCGGGGATGGATTATATTAAAAGCATCTATATCCAAGAAAGAGAATGAGATATAGATCTTGGAACACTATTTTGGAGTATATTAATAGAATTTAAAAGTTTTAACTAAAAATAAATTACAACTACATTTTGGTAAAAATAAAGATAGAGTAACCCGAAAGAATAAAGGAAGTTCGGGTAGAATTCATTATGGTTTATCGGCATGGTATTGGGTTTAACTATGAGGGCCAGATGAGAGATAAAAGGGGTTTCTCATCACTTAGAAATAAAAAGGTATATATGGGGGAGGTTTGTAAACATACCCCATAATTTTCTACTAGACATAAAAAGTCATAGCATAGAGGACAATCTTGATTAAGAGTTAAATAAATAGGATCCCTTACTTTAAATCCGTTGGTGTTCTCCAATGGTTATTATTTACATAAATAAACAAATTAGGATCATTAATTACTAAGTAAAGAACCTATTATACATGTAATTAATTTATTATAACTTTTTTAAGTTCATTAAAGTTCTTTTTGATTAGTTATAAGGTTCAATTTTGTTGTTTGGGCTCGTTTGTTTAGTTGGTTTTAAAAGATCGGTTCAATTATATTCAAGATTTGATAAACATGAAAGATAGAAGTGGTATTCCCAAAATGAATTAATATGATATTAGTTAAAATACATGATATTACATGGTTTTAAATTTAATTATGTTACTTAGATTGAAGTTGAACTACTGTGTAAAACCGTAGTGATAACCGTTTTTGTTAATCGGTGGATTTAATTACAAAGAACATGATTTTCATTATAACTTAATACCATTTGTAAAAAAGGATTAATGTACTAAAAATAGGATATATTAAATATATAATAATATATTTTAACCCTAACACAAATTTTTTCATGACCAGAATTAAATATTATAATATAAATTGATAAATCGTTGTCCTTGAATGTGCTAAATTAACATATCTCAAACGATGCTTTCATTTCTTTCAAATAAAGGGTGGGGAAAGGAGAGAAGATAATGAAATATCCCATTATCAAGAAAATATTCCAGTACACGTATGTTACTAGATTTATCATACTATTATTATGAAGGGAGGTGAGGAAAGAAACAAAAAAGAAATGAACTTAAACGAAATGAAGGAATTGGAAAAAGGAATTTACCTCTTGAGACTTCCTCCTTTGATAACCTCTTAAGGAGATATTTTTTGGTATTTTGAAGAGTCTATGAACTTTTGGATGTGGGGGAGGTTCTTGGGGAGAGATTTGGGTAGAATATTGGCAAGGTACAAGGCTTGAGAGGAGTGAAGAGAAGAGGGAGTGAAGGGGGCTTTTTATAGTGGAGGAGGGAAGGGATTTCTCAATATAAAATTCCTTAATTTATTATTTCCCCACAAGATAAGGAATACTGGGTCTTCCATGACCAATAATAGTAATTTTATCATGGGATCCCAAACCAATTAGTCTTACATCAACATAACATCATTAATGGCTCAATAAATCCCTTATTTAGCATTTATCGTAAATTATCGCATTTTATTATTCATCAAAAATTCAAGTATTTCAGAAAAATGAAAAGAATTCACCCTAACCATTTTTTGACATGTAGAATCCAAAAATGAAATCCATTTCTCAAAAATATATTTCTAAATATGATTATTTTAATATTTAATTAAAATCATAATTTATTATCGAAAATCAGTTTTAAAACATTCATTTACTTTTTATAAAATATAGGTTTATCATATTTTCAACTGGAATATTATTTTTATTCTATAATACGCAAGGTTACTATTCATTTGGGTATATCACTATTCATAAGGGTATGTTACTATTCATAAGGGTAGGTTGCTATTCACAAAAAATTATGTTTTTCTTATCAGACTCCAAAAAACATACTGATTGCAACCGTGTATGTCATATTTTCAAAATTCCAAATACAGAAGTGTCAAAATTATGTTTAAAGGTAACTTAGCACTTAGTAATTCAATATGTTATGTTTTCATGTGATTTTATGACATATTTATAAGAAGATAATTTCTATTGAAAAACATTGGGTCGTTGCATTCTTCCCCCCTTAAAAATTTTGCTCTCGAAATTTCATTTTACATTCTAAGACAAAAATAGGTGTGGGTACTTTTCCTTCATTGCTTCCTCCAGTTCCCATGTTGCCTCTTCATACTTATGGTTTCTCTATAGTACCTTAACCAGATAAGTAGTCTTCTTGTGTAGAACTTTGTCTCTATGATCTAAGATCTTCATTGGCTGCTCCTCATTGGAAATATCACCCTCCAACTCTCATGAGCTTCTTCCATGGAGATATGCATAGAAATATCATGTCTTCGCCTTTGAACTCAAGATCTCATTGAGGTTTATCTACATAAATCTTTTGTCGACTTTGGGTTTCCTTGATATGTTGTTGAATTCTTTTCACCTTCTCCACCATTTCTTCAACCATTTCAGGCCCTAGTAGCTTACGCTCACTGAATTCATCCCAAAATGTCGGTGTTCTTCACCTTTTCCGAAAAATTGGCTTCATATGGTTCCATTCGGATGCTTGTGTGGACACTATTATTGTAGGAGAATTCAAACAATGGAATATGTTGGTCCCATCCTCATTTGAATTCCATAGAACATGTTCTCAACATGTCTTTTGGTGTATGAATAGTTCGCTCAGATTGGCCTTCAGTTTGAGGATGATAGGTCGTACTAAACTTCAGTTCAGTGCTTAGAGCATGTTGGAGATTTTTCCAAAACTTCAAGGTGAATCTTGGATCCCGATCAGATACAATAGTAAGTTGTAATCTGTGTAGTATTACCACTTCTTTGATGTAAATGCATGCAAGTTGATCCAATGATAAGTCCTCTCGAATCATGATAAAGTGAGTTGTCTTTGTAAGACGATCCACAATGACCCACATAGCATTTTTTTCTCTAGATGTCCTTGGAAGTCAAGTGAAAAAGTCCATGGTAATGTTCTCCCACTTCCATAATGGTATGGGTAGTGGTTTAATCATCCCCTTAGTATATTTTCTCTCATCCTTCACATACTGACATACCAGGAACTTTGATGTACATTCAGAAATCTCCCTTTTCATATTGTCCCACCAAAATTTTTCCCAAAGATCTCAATACATCTTTATACTCCCAAGGTGGATAGAAAAGGTAGAGCTATGTGCATCATTAAATATCTCCTTCTTTATCTCTTAATTGGTTGGTACACATAATCATGACCCAAATATTATAACTCCTTCCTCATCAATTTTGAAATCGGCGGATTTCCCATTTTTAACAACTTCCACCCTTTTATGAATTTCCATATCTTTTCATTGAGCACCCTTTATTTTCTCTAATAGGGATTGTTGAGAAATCATTTAAGAAAGGATTGATAATGTTCATCCCTTAATTATTCCCATGTCCATCTTTTTCAAATCTAAGAAGATCATATCATTTTCAATTCTCATCATTGATAACGATGTAGGATCCTTTCTACTTAGAGCATCTGCCACATTGTTTGCCTTACCGAGATGGTAGTGGATTGAGCAGTAATAATCCTTCATTATCTCTATCCATCTTTATTGGCTCATATTAAGATCTTTCTGTGTGAATATATATTTGAGACTCTTGTGGTCAGTATATATCTCACACTTATCCTCATAGAGATAATGCTACAAGATTTTCCGCATAAATATTACAGCCTCCAACTCTAGATCATTCTTAGGATAGTTTTTCTCTTTGATTTTCAGCTGCCTTGAGGCATAGGCTATCTATTTACCATGTTGAATCAGTACATAGCCTAATCCTTTATTTGAATCAGCATTGTACACCACAGAGATTACACCACTTGTAGGGAGTGTGACTACGGGTGCAGTGATAAGCCTCTTTTTCAACTCCTTGAAACATTGTTCACATCCATGTGTCTAGAAAAACATTACTCCCTTCTGTGTTAGCTTGGTCATTGGGTTTTACAGTCATGAAAAGTTATTCACAAATCATCGATAATACCCTGCTAGACCAAAAAAGTTATGGATCTCCATTACATAAGTTGGCCTAGGCTACTCTTCAATTGCCTTTGTCTTGGAAGGGTCTGTGGATATCCCTTTACTGGTGATTACATACCCTAAGAATGATACTTCCTCCATCAATAACTCATATTTACTGTACTTTTCATAAAACTTATCCCTTCGCAAAGTCTTTAACATAGTACTCAAATGATCCTCATGTTCCTCCTTTCTCTTGGAGTATATCATAATATCATCAATAAAGACTACCATAAATTTTTCGAGGTAATCTCAAAAGTCTCTATTCGTTAAATCCCTAAAAAATGAAGGAGCATTCGTGACTCTAAAGGGCATCAAAATGAACTCATAGTGTCCATACCTCATTCAAAAGGAAGTCTTGGGAATATCTTCCTTCCTCACCTTTAATTGGAGATATCTCAACTGAAGGTCCACCTTAGAGAAATAACTGGCCC
The DNA here is from genome assembly GCA_963277665.1 of Viscum album. Taxonomy (NCBI): domain Eukaryota; kingdom Viridiplantae; phylum Streptophyta; class Magnoliopsida; order Santalales; family Viscaceae; genus Viscum; species Viscum album. The sequence continues at coordinate 1,420,228,885 of OY728153.1, read as the reverse complement.
CATGAAGCTGATCGAACAAGTAATCTATTAGTGGTAGGGGATACTTGTTCTTTATCGGGATTTTATTGAGCTCACAATAATCAATGAAAAGACGCATTAATCCACCCTTCTTATTGATGAAGAGTACTGGAGCACCTCATAGTGAAGCACTCAGGCTTATAAAACCCTTCTCCATATTCTCTTATAAACTTATTTTTCTGTTCTTCCAGCTATATGATGTCCATTCTATAAGGTTTCATTGATATAGGCAAATATCTAGAAATAAGTTCAATTGAGAACTCAACCTCTCAGTTACGATGAAGACCAAAGAACTCTTCAGGGAATACATCAGTGTAATCCCTCACGATGGGCATGTCTTGAAGCATAATTATCTCCTTTGTCTCTATCATTTGAGCTAGATATGCCTTATCACATGGAAAAAATATCAACACTTGATATGAGGATTCTAAAGGAGATTCATCTTCCTCCTTACACTTGTAAAGAATGGGAGGATTATTCATGATGTGAAAAGTGATCTCCCTTTCCCGACTGTTGATGTTGTCTTTTTATAAAGATAGCCAATCCATGCCCAATATAGCATCGAACTCCACTAAAGAAAGTTTGAAGAGGTTTTTTGGGATGTTCAGTCCATAGACGTTAACCGGGGAGAAGTTATAAACTATGGATGCAATGATTTCTCCATTCACTATTCTCACATATTACTTTTCCCCAAATTTTGAGGTGGTGTTTGAATAGTTCTACTAAATATGAAAGATATGAAGGAATGCGTAGATTAAGAATCAAATAGTACGTCTATTATTCTTAAATGAATAATAAATATACCTGTCACAACATCGTTTTCTGGCTCCATCACAGCAGACGTGACATCATAAGCACTTCCTTTTTGCCTTTGAGGTTGTTGTTGATGCCTCTGACAACCCTCAGATTAGGGAAATTTTTTACATAATGCCCATGCTCCTTGCAGTTGTAACATTGCACTGTCGGCTGAGTGTTGATCTAAACCTTATTTTCTTCCACAACATTAGCGGGATTTTTCATATCCCTTCGGTAGTTCTTAGCCGGATGACCAAACTTTCCTCATTTGAATAAATTCTTGGTTCCCTTCAGACAGTTACCAGGATGCTTCTCCCTATAATTTTTTCAAGGAGAATAGTCAAGCTTCATTTCCAAATGGGATTTGTTTGATGAACCACCCATGTTGTTCTCTATTCTCCAATTCTTGTCACTAGGCCCATGAGACCACTGAGATTATCCAATCTCCATTTCAACCTTGAGGGCACAACAGACAATATCCTTATAACTATGAAGGTCTCGACTTGCTAAGGCTTTTCATAGACTCAGCTTTAGTCCGCTAAAGAAGTGATCCACCTTGCTTTCGGTGTACATGAGAAATCCAGAGGCGTTCCTTGAAATCCTTGTAAATTTTTCTTCATACGCCCTGATGGAATCATCTTCCTTCAGCTTGAGTCTGAGGAACTCACTTTCCATCTTGAGACGGAGGGTTCGAGGAAAATATTTCTCGAAAAACATTTTCTTTAATTCCTCCCAATACATGGAATCAATTTCCTCTTGGGAATTTGAATTCTTGATCAGTGTCCCCCATGATCATCTTCCCTATAAAAATTATAGACCACCAATACAAATTTCTCTTCTTCCGAGCACTGAAGTATGGAGAATATCTTTTCATTGGGGTTAGTGCATTATTCCTCAAGGAGGGGATCAGAAGATCTGCTAAACTTGGGAGGAGTTTTCCACATGAAGGATTCTACAAAAACTTTCTCTTTCCATGGAGGGGGAGGGTATTCCACATGATTCATGTAAGTATTCATAACTCGATCTAGCTGAGCAAGAACTATCATGAAGTTTTGAGCACCTGATCCTGTCATATCAAGCATATCAATATGGAAATATTTACATTGCCTATCAAACTGGTTGTTGGAACGTGTTATTCTATTTCTTGCTATTAACTAAGAAAAAGAATGTATAATTAAGGGTCTGGAATACTTATATTTTATGCATAAAAAGGAAACATTGAACATAAAAGGATAAACATATAAAGAATTAGTATATCCAAACTTGTGATTCCTTTGGTTTATATCTAGTTTATGCTCAATCTATTTCTTAACTTATATTCATATGGGATTTTTTGTCCCTTAATAATGGTTTGTAATAAGCTCATGAATCAACCAAAGAATATCCCCCAAGAGTGTCATAAACTAGAGTGTAGCACGACCAGTTGTCATGTACCAGGATACCCCAGGTCCATCCTAAAACTCTTTGTTGGAGGTTTCTCTCCTAGGTACATCTATGCCAGAGTTTCCTCTACCTGCTCATATCCATACAGGGATTTATTTTCTTGATAAACCACTTACTCTATAATTACCAAAATTTAGGGATGTTTTATTATACTTCGTCTCATCCTTAAGGCTCTCACTGAGGTTATCTATTCCTAATCTCAAAAAATAACTAAACCATTCTCTGATACCAACTATAGTGACCCAAAACATTTTCATATATCATTACATAATTTAAGAATAATTATACATCAGATTACAGGCCAAGGATTGTTAAGTCTAGTGTCTTTGAAGACCAAGTACATAAAACATAAAACATAAAACAAGGGGATAAAAAACTTCTTTATTTAATCTCTATAATGAGATTCTAACTTCCTTTGAGCCCTTACATCTACATAGGGTACCCTAGGGAACACATGAACAAAGTGATGAGCTGAAAATCCAAGTAAGGGAATAAACATAAGGATACATCTTAACAACATGAGTTAGGAGGCATGCCATAATGATATCCAAAGCATGGAATATATAAAATCATATCATATAAGCATGTGATCATATGAAATTGGAATCATAAAAATTTGGAAGAATCATAAAACATTTCTTTAGTATAGGTCAAGGCTAACCAATGATCCCATTTCCCATTTTAGTACGGGTAAAGTATATCCACCAATCTCGTTTCACATCGCATCTTATGAGACATAACTTTACCCAATGCATTGGAGCGTTATTTGGGCTTACTGATCTCAAAATGTTCATGATAATTTTTCCACATAAATATTATTACCACATAAATATTGTTTCCAGATAAATAATCATACATAATCAACCATACAAAAACAAAATGGTACCCATGGAAAGAATTGGGTACCACAAACATGACATAAATCATAACCAATATGTGTATCATGAAAGTGTCCATGAATGAAAAGTTTTAGAACATACAAGGAATTTCATAGGGTAAAGTTGGAATATAACATGGTAGGTTGTTTCAAATATAAGTGATAACATATAAGAAATTTAATTGAGAAACATTAGCATTGAAACATTTTTGTGTAGTTTTAAAGAAAATACTATAGAGATTTTGAAAATAGAACAGAGGGAAATAATTTATAGAAAAAACAGAATTGAATCAAGAAGGTTATCATAATAAAAAGTCTTATTTTATAAATTCAATGGTAGTTTTAAACATAAGATAGAGTACACTTCAAATTGTGTAAAAATTTGGGAAGTTCCCTTAAAATGAGTGTGCTTATTGGGAAGTATCGAGGAGGGTTTCTCTTAAAAGCATGTATATCCCCGAAAAATAATGAGAGATGGATATTGGAACATGATATTGGAGCATATAAACAGAATGTAGATGTTTTACATAAAAATAATAGACAACTATATTTTGGTAAAAACAAAGATAGTGTAATCCGAAGGAATAAAGGAAGTTCAGGTAGAATTCAATACGGTTTATCAGCATGGTATCAGGTGTATCTATGAGGGCCTGATGAGAGAGAAAAGGGGGTTTCCTCACATAGAAATCAAGAGGGGAGTATGGGGGAGTTTTTTAAATATACCCCATCATTTTCTACTGCACAGAAAAAGGCATATCATAGAGGACAATCTTGATTAAGAGTGAAATAGATAGGATATGTTACCTTAAATCTGTTGGTGTTCTCCACCTGTTATTAGAGACCTGAATAAACAAATTAGGATTATTAATTCATAAGTACAGAACCTCTTATATATGTAATTGAATTATTATTACCCATTTTTCTTTCATTCAAGATCTTTTCGATTAGTTATAAGGTTCAATTTCATTGTTTGGGACCGTTTATTTACTTGGTTCTAAAAGATCAGTTTACTTATATTCAAGTTTAGATAAACATGAAAGATGGAAGTGGTTGTCCAGAAATGAAGTTATATGATATTAGAGAACAAACAGAAGATTAAATGGTTTTAAATTTAATATGGTTACTTAGATTGAATTTGAACTATTATATAAAACCATAGTGACAACCATTTTTGTTAATCGGTGGATTTGATTACAATGAAAAATTTTTCTTTATAACATAATTACATTTGTTCAAAAGGATTACAGAACTAAAAATAAAATATATTACATATATAATAATCTAGTTAGACTATAACACAAATGGTTTCATTACCATAATTAAATATTATAATAGAAATTGATAAACTATTATCATTGAATATGCTAAATTAGCATATCTCAAATGGTGCTTTCATTTCTATCACATAAAGTTTGGGGAAAAGAGAGAAGATAATGAAATATCCCATTCGCATGAAAACATTTCAGTACATGAATGTTACAATATTTATCATACTATTATGGTGAATGGAGGTGAGGAAAGAAACAAAACGAAAAGAACTTAAAATAAATGAAGGAATTTGAAATAGGAATTTACCTCTTGAGACTTCCTCCTTTAAGAACCTCTTAAGGGGTGAGGTTTTGGTATTTTTAAGAGGCTAGAAAATTTTGGATGTGGGGGAGGTTATTGGGGAGAGATTTGGGCAGAATATTGGCAAGGCACAAGGCTTGAGAGGAGTAAATAGAAAAGGGAGTGAAGGGGGTTTTTTATAGTGGAGGAGAGAAGAGATTTCTCAATATAAAATAAATTTATTTATTATTTCCCCACAAGATAAGGAATAGTGAGTCTTCCATGACCAATAATAGTAATTTCATCATTTGATCCAGAAAAAATTGGTCTTACATTAGTATAAAATCATCAATGACTCAATAAATCCCTAATTTAGCATTTATCTTAAATTATCAGATTTTACTATTCATCACAAATTCAAGTATTTCAGAAAAATCCAAAAAATTCACCCTAACCATTTTTTAATTTGTAGAGTCCAAAAATGAAGCCTATTTCTCAAAAATAATTTTCTAAATAGGATTATTTTAATATTTAATTATAATTATAATTTATTATCAAAAACTAGTTTGAAAACATTCATTTACTTATTCTAAAATATAGGTATGTCATATTTTCAACATTAATATTATTTTTATTCTATCATAAGTAAGTCTAATATTCATTAGGGTATATCACTATTCATAAGGGTATGTTACTATTCATAAGGGTAGGTTACTATTCACTAAAAATATTTTTTCCTTATCGGGCTCAAAATAACAAACTAATTGCAACCGTGTATATCACATTTTCAAAATTCCAAATACAGAAGTGACAAAATTATTATTAAAGGTCACTTTTCACTTATTGGTTCATTAATTTGTGCGTTCATGTGATTTTATTACATATTTATATGAAGGTAATTTCTATTGAAAAACATTGGGTCGTTACAAATTGGGATTTCTGAAAGTTGATTTTAGTAAAGAAAGGGAAAAAGACGAACATTTTCTAATGGCATCACAAGTGGTACAAGTATTTTATGTTCTAGATCCTGAAAACTGAAAGTGGCTGATTGTTCTGTTATCATCCAAAACTACTGAAGGGCTCGTTAAAAATTCAATTGGGGATGATCCTTATTGTGGTATGTTGTAATCATTTTGTAGTGGTCCCAATGTAAATGACGTATTGTATGTTAGAGGAGACCACAATAAGGGGATTTGGATAATCAATAGAGGTGTCAAATCCCTTCCTCCTTTGAAAAAGAGAGAGAGAGTTCAATAAACAGGTTATATTTTGTTTTTAATATAGATCTTGTTATCTCTTGCTATTATCTTACCATTACTGAATTTATATAAGCTAAATTAATTGTTCAACTAATTTTTTAGATAATGACTTCTTCAAATTCTAGTAAACCTAACTTCAAGGTTTAATGAGTCACTCATGTTTTTTGCTACTCACAGTGTAGAGAAACAACAAGTTTCTTGAACCTGTTATTGCTCTTAGTGTTAAGGTCCAACAACCATCAACAGATGGTGTTGCTACCATTTCAGATGAACATATTTATGATGTTGATATTGATGAAATGGTCAGGGATGAAGGACCGATGTTTCAAAAAACATAGGTGCGTCGTAGTTTGACGGTGTTAGAAAAATTTACTAAGGCGAAAAGAAAAGGCATCAAATTTGATGTCATATGGAATGCATGAGGCCAACATGTGAATCCCAACAAATATATGTTTAGTAGTTACATTGGAATTTTCACATAGAAATGTATGCAGATTTACATAGATTCATGGCACCATGTTGTGTCCGGGCTAAAGGATGTGATCTCAGAAGAAATTATGGTAAAATTATGATATTATTTCTTTAGTTTACTAGGTTATAAAATAATGAAACAATGAATTAAACTTCTCAATCCCTTGTAGAGTACATTTATATTAGATGATTCACAGAAGAATTATGCACTAAGGCTTGCAGGAAGGATTAATTTAGGTTTTCCCATTATTTTAACAAAATGTCACATAAAAGATTCCAAAGGTAAAATAAACTTGCATCCACCCCTTTTCTACCCTCACCTGATATCCCATGAAGCATGGGATGCATTTATTTTCCACCATGGGGATGAGAAGTTTCAGGTACATTGTGGCTGAAAATATGTTGTTTGAGGATACGTGTATTCATCACTTTGATTGTCAATATTTTATTTATGAAACAAAAACTCAGTATTGAAAATAAGGAATGTGCATCAAAACCAATAGACCCCTGTCATAAAGTAAGTATGGGGTACGATTTACTAGAAAATAAAATGGTACGTAATTTAAATGTATAGTAATATTGTTATGTGCCAAGAAAAAAAATCATAATTATCTTTCTATATTTATATGTTGATTGACAAGTCTAAAGCCAAACACAATTCCATCCCATGTCATGTGCTACGGAAAGAGGCATGTATGAATAAAGAATGGAAGCTAGTAGATTAAAACACACAAAATTTGTGGGAAATATGTGTAATTATGACACAATAAAAAGTTTTGTTTTAAATTTCTATTACATAATAATAATTATGTATTTTTCTATATCTGTTAGTCACAAGAATCAGCTACTCCTCTAGTGGATGCCTACCTATTATTGACATCTTTGAAGCGGCCAAAACAATATGGTCATGTAAGAGGTGTGTGGTTTGGGGTGACACCCTGATTATATTTTGAGAAAAAAAACAAATAGATGATAGAAATGAAGAAATGAAACAAATGAGAGAAAGACTAGAAACTCTGGAAGAACGATTTCAATTGTAGGGAGAGTTTCTAGAAAATTTTATGGGTGGAAAGCAAGGATAAGACACGACTCAGGAACAACTACTACATGAAGATCCCATCCAACCCCCACCAGCTTGAGGTGAGCCATTCCGCTCAAAGAGCTATCTTATTCATGGTAATCAATATTTTAATAATTGTTCTTTTGAAATGTGAATCTGACAAACCCTGATACTTTTCCTATACTAATATTCTACAGGGTGATAATGACTATGATTTATATATTTCAACACCCTCTTATCGCCTTATAGAGAGGCCTATGGTGTTCAACATCACAGAGGACTAGCTGTAAAATAGACCACTTCCAATAGATCATCTGAAAGTGATGATCATTGTAGCTCATGATCCAAATGCATATTTACCGATTCCACTTGATGAAGTTTATATTCATACGAACGAAAATGATATTAGGACATTCATTGCAAGGCCATCACAACTTCTCTATGTACATGTGGACAAAAAGTTATTTATTTACATTTTTTTCAAGCTAAATATTAACAATTGATGAAAAAATTGTATGAACCAATGAATTTAATTATAGACGGAGAAAGGGAAGGGGGTGCCAAGAAACATGGGCTCAAAATAATCTAAAGGATCGACCAACGGATCCAAAATATCGACTGAAATCACAATAACACTGCATGTTCTCAATACACATTTACTAGAATTGAAGACTCATGTGGATACGAAGCTAAAAATTGGTAGTAGCCATATAGTTTTTTTTTAAAAGAATATATACTAAGAGAAAATTCAATATTACATTACTACTGAAAATGTAAATGACATCCTTGAATACGGTTGGCTAGGCGTCCCAGTTGTAAATTTATATATGAGGTATGTTTTCATGAATTGATTTTCTAAAAGCTGATATAATGTTCTAATTATGACTAAATGAATTTTATATTATTGGAAGGTGAATATATGAAAAACAATTGAAGGAATTTTCCCATGAGACAAAATTCAGACTCGTTAGTCCTCATAAAACATCAACACAACTAACAAAATTAGAGCCATCAAAAAGGGATGAAATATTGAAAGGCTTGCTGAAAACATTTGAAATCAAGATCACAGATGACAGACACTTCCTAATACTAACCATACAGGGGTAAAACTCTAAGATTAAAGTATATCAATTATATTTTCACTTATTTCATTACTTATTTTTTTTTAGGAAACATTGGGTGCTAATTATAGTGAAATTGGATACTCCAAAAATTTATTTCTTGGATTCAATGCAAGGATATCCAAAAAACCAACCACAAATGATAGAGTTTGTGAATCTGTAAGACACTACATACTACTTTTTAGGTCTAAAAATCAAGTTATATAATTTATATTATCTTTTACTGAGGATTCTGTTATGATAGTGTGGTGTATCAATATCTTCTAAAAAACGAATGAGGACAGGGGCTATGTATAAGGAGGTGAGCAAGTACAACATGTGGACAAGTATCAGGGTATATATAATAAAATTTAACTATCCAAACACATATCAAAACAAGATACATATTTTCCTAATGATCAATGTTTTTGCAGTGTCCAAAATAAACAAATGATAAATATTGCGGTTATTATGTTTGTAAATTTATGAGAGAGATTATTTTCCATCAATAAACTAGCATCCCTAAAGAAGTATTTTCAAAAACAACTAATATTTCATTTAAATTATTTATTAATTATTTATTTATATAATTTTTAGTACTAGTTAGACTTTGAAAAATCCTTATATTCACATGATGATATTTGTTTTTAGAAATGAGTGGACCACATACCTGATGGAAGATTGTACACAAATAACATGAAGATCTCACTTGGGGACGTGTAAAATTGGTTGATATTTTTGAGAGGGGTTCACAGAGATAAAAAGATGAAACATTATTGTATGTAAATGTTCATTGAAAAATTTGAATTGCTATTAAATAAAACAACCCTTCTTTAATGAGTCATTTGTCCATTTTAATAGATGAAATGAACCAGCAACATGCAAGAATGATGAACCACTTTACTCTGGGATTTTGATAAGAAAAAACAAGAAAAATATCCAAAATACCTTAGTATCACGCATTCCCAATCACATTAAAAAAAATATGAGTAAAATTATCCGCCATAAATTGATTTCAGCAAGATAATCGAGATTCCAAATGGATTCCCATGCGTTGAACATTTTTATTGGAAGAAATTGTATGTTTTCTGATTATCCATAATAAGAAAATGAACATTGATGGAACCTCCTTCTCCATAGGGTCTCCCTACACACATCCATGTTTTAAATTTATAAAAATGATCCATGGGTTATTTGTGATGTGTATGAGTCAACCCTGCCTCAATCTGAGGCATGATGTGACCGGTATCACTCAAAGTGTCTCTCTTTTGTTTAAAATGGACAGAATTTTAATTGAAAACAACCACTAATGTACGAAAAAATGACCAAACGCATTCTGATTGTGTTGATAATTTAGGTAAACAATCCGCGGTTCATATTTGATGTTTAGAAGTCCACCCCCAACTTCATCTAAGGCACAGTGTGTCCGGTATCACTCAAAGTGTCACTCTTTTGTTTAAAATGGACATAATTTTAAGTGAAAACAACAAATGACATACGGAAAACCAACCAAACAGATTAGGATTGTGTGGATATTTTATTATAATGATCCATGTGTCATTTTCAATGTGTATGAGTGAACCCCGCCTCAATCTTATGCACTGTGTGACCAGTATCACTCAAAGTGTCTCTCTATTGTTTAAAATGGGTAGAATTTTATGTGAAAACAACAACTGACATATGGAAAACCAACCAAACATATTTAGATTGTGTTGATACTTTATTACAACTATCCATGGGTAATTTTTGATGTCTAAGAGTCAAACCTTCCTCAATATGAGATATGTTGTGACCGATATCACTCAAAATGTCTCTCGTTTGTTTAAAATGGACAAATTTTTAAGTGAAAACAACAAATAATGTACGGAAAATCGACCAAGAACATTAGGATTGTGTTGTAACCTTAGGATAAGAATATATGGGTAATTTGTGACATTTAAGAGTCAACAACACCCCAATCTGAGCCACATTGTGACCAGTATCACTCAAAGTGTCTCTCTTTTGTTTAAAATGGATAGAATTTCAAGTGAAAACAACAACTGATGTACGAAAAACCAACAAAACGCATTTAGATTGTGTTTTTACTTTAGGATAACTATCTATGAGTCATTTTTGACATGTAAGAGTCAAAACTACCTCATTCTGAGTCATGGTGTGACCAGTATCACTCAAAGTGTCTTTCTTTTGTTTAAAATGGACAGAATTTTAAGTGAAAACAACAACTAGCATATGGAAAACTGACCAAAAGCATTTTTATTGTGTTTATACCTTATTCCAATATTACATTGGTCATTTGTGACATGTACAAGTCAACCTCACCTCAATCTGAGGCACGGTGTGGCCGGTATCACTCAAAGTGTCTCTCTATTGTTTAAAATGGATAAAATTTTAAATGAAAATAACAATTGACGTATGGAAAAACAACCAAATTCATTAGGATTGTTTTGATAAATTAGGACAATTATCCATGTTCATGGGTAATTTTTGATGTGTATGAGTCAACCATGCCTCAATTCGAGGCACAATGTGGCCAGTATCACTCAAAGTGTCTCTCTTTTGTTTAGAATGGGAAGAATTTTAAGTGAAAACAACAACTAACGTACAGAAAACTGACCAAAAATATTCAAATTGTGTTTGTACTTTAGGATAAAGATTCATGGGTATTTTTGACATGTATGAGTCAACCCTGCCTCTATCCGAGGCATGGTGTGGCCGACATCACTCAAAGTGTCTCTCTTTTGTTTAAAATGGGCCGAATTTTAAGTGAACACAAGAACTGACATACGGAAAACCATCCAAACGCATTATTATTGTTTTGATACTTTAGTAAAACGATCCATGAGTCATTTTCGATGTGTATGAGTCAACCCATCTTCAATCTGAGGCACGGGGTTGGCCGGTATCACTCAAAGTGTCTCTCTTTTGATTTAAATGGGCAGAATGTTAAGTGAAAATGACAACTAACTCACGGAAAACTGAATAAAAACATTCATATTGTGTTGATACTTAAGGATAATGATCCATGGGTCATATTAAATAATTAATATTCAACCTTTCCTCAATCCGAGGCATAGTTTGACCATTATCACTTAAAGTGTTTCTCTTTTGTTTAAAATGGACAGAATTTTAAATGAAAACAACAACTGACATATTGAAAACTGACAAAACGTATTCTTATTGTATTGATACTTCATGAGAATGATACATGGGTCATTTTGGATGTGTAAGAGTAAACCCCACCATAATATGAAGCATGGTCTGACCAGTCTCACTCAAAGTGTCTCTCTTTTGTTTAAAATGGACAAAAATTTTAGTGAAAACAATAACTGACATTCAAAAAACGGAACAAAAACATTATGATTGTGTTGATTATTTATTAGAACGATTCATGGGTAATTTTTGAAGTTTAAGTGTCATCCACGCCTCAATATGAGACATGGTATAGCCGGTATCACTAAAAGTGTCTCTCTTTTGTATAAAATGGACAGAATTTTAAGTGAAAACAACAACTGACATACAAAAACCCGACCAAATGCATTAGGATTGTGTGGATACTTTAGGATAATGATACATGGGTCATGTATGACGTTTTTTAGTCAACATCATCTCAATAATAGGCATGGTGTGACCGGTATCACTGAAAGTGTCTCTCTTCTGTTTATAATGGACATAATTTTAAGTGAAAACAACAACTGACATACAGAAAATTAAGAAAACACTTTTTTATTGTGTTGATTCTTTAGGAAAACTATAAATGGAAAATTTTTTATGTGTAAGAGCCAACCCTTCCTCAATCTGAGGCATGGTGTGGCCGGCATCAATCAAAGTGTCTATCTTTTGTTAAAAATGGACATAATTTTATGTGAAAACAACATCTAACATACCAATAACTGACCAAATTCATTATTATTGTTTTGATACATTAGGATAATTATACATGGGTCATGTTTTATGTGTATGAGTTAATATCACCTCAATCCAAGGCACGGTGTGATCGGTATCAGTCAAAGTGTGTCTCTTTTGTTTAAAATGGACAGAATTTTTAGTGAAAACAACAACTGACATGCAGAAAACTGACCAAACGCATTATAATTGTGGTCATACTTTAGAACAATGATCCATGGGTCATGTGTGATGTTTAAGAGTCCACCCTACCTAAATCCAAATCATGGTGTGTCCGATATCACTCAAAGAGTCTCTCTTTTGTTTAAAATTGACAGAATTTTAAGTGAAAACAACAACTTATATATGGAAAACCAACCAAACGCATTTGGAATGTGTTGATACTTTAGGAAAATAATCCATGGGTCATTATTTACATTTATGAGTCAAACACACCTCAATCTGTGGCATGGTGTGACTGGTATTACTCAAAGTGTCTCTCTTTTGTTTAAAATGGACAGAATTTTACGTGAAAACAAAAACTAACGTATTAAAACACGACCAAACACATTCGTATTGTGTTGATACTTTAGGAGAATAATCCATGGGACATTTTGGATGTGTATGAGTCAAAACCACCTCAATTTGAGGCACGGTGTGGCCAGTATCACTCAAAGTGTTTCTCTTTTGTTTAAAATGGACATAATTTTAAGTGAAAACAACAATTGACGTACGGAAAACCGACCAAACACATTCGGATTGTGTTCATAATTTATCTAAATGATCCATGGGTCATTTTTGATCTGTAAGAGTCAACAATGCCTCAATCTGAGGCACAGTTTGACTTGTATCACTAAATTGTCTCTCTTTTGTTTATAATGGATAAAATTTTAAGTGAAAACAACAACTGAAGTACGGAAAAAAATACAAAGGTCATTACCTATGAAATAATACACTTAGACTAGCCTCATAGAGTCCTAAGTAGTCTTTATATAAAAAAACCCTGTTAATAATTCTTCACACACCATAAATATAAATCTTTATCCTTAGAGTTCACGGTGAGAGATGAAAACAAATAGGAAAGGGAGAGAGAGAAGAATGGTAGGGAAAGAAAAAAGAATAGAGGATTTAAATTGGATAAATTTTCAAGATAAAGGGCTCTTAGAATAATTTTATGGAATGTGACAATAGGAAATAAGTTGAAATTATTTAAATTGTGCCATATCATCAGCAACAGTCATTTTCTGGTTGGGTAGTTTTCCAAACTGTTCACCAACTTTTTGGGAGCCATTGGATAAGAAACCCTCTTCTACACAGTTTGGACAAACAGTTAACTAACCGTGTTCCAAGCCTTAAAAATTACTTAGTTAAACTATAGATCCATACCACATGGTTTCTCCTAAATTTGAACAACCCTTGTTCCTAAAAACTCCCTCAAAAATGTAAGTTGATTGGTTTTTACTTGGAGTCATACAACCCATCATTTTCCAATGAATGTAAAATAGTAAAAGTTAAAAATGAATAGAAAACTTCCCCATGAAATTGTACCCACATGGGTTCTTCTAAATTGTGTCCCCAAATAAAAGCACTGCATTACTACTAATCAAGAGTCTAGGATAGACAAAGAATAAACATATATCTCCCCACCATTTATATATTCTATAAATGGAATGAAAAAAAGAAAACACACCATAAGATAAAGGCATCAACCACAAGAACACATTTCCTTAAGTGTCCCAAGAATCACCCAAATCCATCTACCATGAGGAATCTACAGGGGAGAATCTCTAAGTCCTAAGGCAACATATCCCTAAAATAACTCATAATCTATAAACAAATTCCATATCCAAGCTTTACATGAATCTTAACCACAAAAAACATGAAGAATAACTCACATGCATGCCTTTATCAAATGTTTCTTAAGGTTCTGACATTGAAATCTCTCTATATATTTTATCTAAGGCAATTTAAGAAATCATTTGGAAGAGATAGTATTTAATGGTACCTTTTGATAATAAAAATGAATAATTAGTACATCACATTAGGTATGGATTTTTTCCCATCATATAATCCCTAATTGACTACCACTGCATATTTTATCTGTGTGAACTGCTTGTTTGATAAGCTGATTTTTTGTAGGTCTTGTTTGGGTGTTCTGCTGTAGAATTTTATGTTACAGCAGGTAGGGAATTTATCAGCACTAAAAAAGTGCTAATAAAGGCTCCCTTCATCTGTGTGTTTTTAGTGCGGATAAAGGATCCCTTTATGATCACTTTTTTAGCACTAATAAAGGAACCCTTTATTAGTGTGTTTTTAGCGCTGATAAAGGATCCATTTATCAGCACTTTTTTAGAGCTAGTAAAGGCTCCTTTTATTAGTGCATTTTGAGCGCTGATAAAGGCTCCCTTTATCAGCACTTTTTTAGCGATAATAATGGGGACCCCTCCCCCTTATCAGCACTGAGCTTTATAGGGTTTTTTATCACTATTAAAGCCTGTTTTGAGTGCTGATAAAGCCTATTTTTGTAGTAGTGATCCACAAAAAATGAACACCGACCAACCGATATGTGGTATCCTCTCTATGATCAATAAAAAACAACATCTAGAATCCATGAGTTTTCCCAAGATGTTTCTTTTTAGAAAAATCTGGTATCACTCATAACTAACATAACCTCTAAGAAAACCCACACTTATATAGCACATACTGAGAGAAACCGACCAAGCAATTCCAACATATTTCAAAGTATTATCATGGAATAAGACCAATTCTCTCTCAGTTTACCCAGATGATACCAAGATAGGGGACATGGTCTCCTTAAAGTTGAGAGTACACTAATAGGTTTAAATGATCTAAAAAACAGATCTGAGACACTTTCACCACAATGATGGAGAATTTCTCTATACGCTTTCAAAACAACCCCATCAAAAGAAAGGGAAGGATTTTCAAACCATTATAGGTCAATTTCTATAGAAGTGATCATCTATATCTTCTGATGCATCAAAAATTCAACCATGATACCTTTACAGGCTGAGGTAAGCTATGGTCACCCAAGCACAACCATTATGGATCATTACTGAGCAACAAGGATTAAAAACATTGTGTTTACAACCAAACACAACATTGTAGTGCTCTAAAGAAAACACTATCATAAAAAAAGATTATATGCCAGAAGTCATTTTTTAGTGAGTCTGAAAAGTTTGAAAAGATTCTCTAGGTCGCGATCCTTCTACTTAGAAGAACACATTTAATCAGAGCCAACATGATTCTCTCCACCATTGGAGATTACTTAACATCATATCCATAGAGAAGGTATCTCATTCCATGGAACA
The DNA here is from genome assembly GCA_963277665.1 of Viscum album. Taxonomy (NCBI): domain Eukaryota; kingdom Viridiplantae; phylum Streptophyta; class Magnoliopsida; order Santalales; family Viscaceae; genus Viscum; species Viscum album. The sequence continues at coordinate 1,420,213,103 of OY728153.1, read as the reverse complement.
TGCTCCCTTAACCTTTAAATATGGTATTAGAGGTATCCATCACACATAAAAAGTGTTTAACCATATAGATATAGTTAACCAACCGCTCAAGAGCACTAGATTAAATTCACCACAAGTCGGACATGTTATTCTTCTTCAAGTCATGTTCCCACACATCAAGGCATAAGTCATAAATGCCAACAACTAACTAGTGTGTCAAACACTTGATTCCATTTAAAGCATTATCTCAAACATTGGGATGATCCAAGACCTTTATCAATGCCTAGGTCACACTATTCATTAGTTTTCTGGTTTTCAAGGCCTAACAACTCCATATTAAATGATTAACATTGAACTCAATAGTATGATGTACCATTTAACAAGACAGAAGGGTACTATGTATATTGACACATTCTAGTCCAAGGTTCTAGAAGTAGAATGACACATCCTTAATACTTAACCTATGTCCAAACGACCATATGTATTCAAGTATCTAATAGGCTTCCAAAAGGATTTAACTCATAGTTATATTACCCGATATGACTATTATTCTTACTAACGATGTATTGACACTACCAAAAATGTGGGCAAGGGAAGAACATGGGTTTTATCAACACTAATCAGAACCCACTGATAAAAGTGGGACTTTTATCAGTGCTAGAATAATGTGCTTATAAATCTACCATTTATTAGTGCTAATATTGGCGCTAATAAAGTCCCCCCTTTATCAGTGCTAACAAAAACAACTAATGAAAAGATGACATTATCAGCACTAATAATAGTGCTCATAAAAGTTTCAAATATATAATATTATTAATTTATATAAAAATATTTTATTTATATTCAAAAATAATGTTTATATGTATACAATAAATAAAAATTCATGTTTATTATGTTTATTATGTTTATGTTTTATTTATGTTTATAATTTTTATTAGTTCTAGTTATATCTTTATTATATATTTATTACACTATATGTTTATAATATTACATGTAAATACTTTTTAATAAATATATATATATAAAAATACATATTATATATATATATATATAAATTTATGTTTCCAAATGAATGTGTCAATTGATGTCTACGTTCATATTCTCAAGAATATATGATCATTGTTTACCCTAATGATGGTCATATATACTATAATACTATATATACCCGGTGTATTCATTAGTTTCCTATATATATGAAGCTTTATCTTCACATAAATATTTAAAATCAAGAAAAATATATTTAAATAAACAATAAATGTATTTATTATATTTAAAAATATAAATATTTAGTTATGAATAAATGGTATGTTTTATCAGTGCTAATTAAAAAACACTGCTAAAACATACATTTATCAGTGCTTTTTTAGCAATAATAAAGGAATGTTTTATGAGCACTTTAAATTATAGAACTGATAAAACACACTTTTATCATCCCTTTTTAGCACTGATAAAGATGTTCCTTTACCAGTGTTAAAATAATTCTACTAAAGTTATATTTTATCTGCACTTTCAATTCTATCACTGATAAAACATAATTTTATCAGTTATTTTTATCCAGCACTGATAAAAGTGTCCTATAGCTTTATAAATAAACCCTAAATTTCCCCTCCTTCCTCACACCCCTCAAGCTCTGGTAGAAGTCGATCTCTTCCACCGCCTTTACCGCGGCCTCTGCCTCCACCTCCTCTCCTCCCTCCTCTCCTCCATCCTCTCATACCTCCTCCTCCTCCTCGGCCACCGACTCCTCTGCCACTATGAATGTAGCTTCTCTACGGAGCTCTCCTCCATCACACCTCTCCTCCTCCATTGGCACTCCTCCACCGCACATCCTCTTCACTGCAGCTCTCCTCCACCATTGCCTCTCCTCCACCATGCCACTCCTCTAATGTGCCTCTCTTACACTGTAAACTTACCTCCACCACATGCTGAACCACACCTCAACAATTAGTTTTTTCCTCTTTCTCATTAGGTTCACTTATTACCATTTGATATTGATGGAGATGTTGTGAATTGTATGGGCTAAATGCCACATAAGAAATCATGTATGTTGGTGGCCCTTGTTTGCGCACAAGTTATATTTGGTAAAATTAAATTTTCCTATACCATAGGTTGAATTGGTTGATTTAAAAATCTTCAATTCAATGTGGGTTTCCATCATGGTAGAGTATAATTTTTTTTATTTCCTGAAACTCATGAATTTAAGTTGGTGCAATGAATTGTAGTGATGTTATTAGCCTAATATGTTGTTTCCTATATTAAATTATGCCAAAATTGAATATATTTTTTGATGGTATAATTCTATGTGGTAAGATTACTCCATAAAAATATTTTAGGATTCAGTAATATTTGAATAATTTTCTTAATATTGAACCTAAAATTAATAATTTTGTTAAATAAGTAAAGAATGAGCTAGAAGTTACAATATTCGTGAAATGTATCAGAAAAGTGGTTGCCAATACACTATAAATGTAATGAAAGGAATATTCCAACAATGTAATAGAATATTTATTAATGATTCCTCATTCTTTTAATAATTAGTAGATAATATTTCCATGAATGAAGTAGTACTGGACATTTTTGGCTACTCCAAGAATAATTGAAAGGATAAATTAATATAATAAGTGTAATAATTTCCCCAAATACTATTACAAAATGTATCAAAGGAAGTGAAGTTTATATTCTTTTTACATAAACACAATTTTAAGAGAGTGATAATGTACTAGAAAGTGACACCCCTATTTCATAAGGTAGAGTATTTATTAGACTCTATATCTTCCCTTGATGATGACTGATTTCTTTGGATTTCTTATGAAATGGGTAATAGGAATCATGATGAATCCATGAATCAATTGGTCCCTTAAATGAGGAGTAGGAATCATGATGTGATGATGATTTGGATTCATGATAGTGGTGCCAAATAATTAATAGGGGATATTTTCAGGATTTAATTAAGGATTAGTGTTGTTATTGAATTTATTGGAAATTTGTTAGTATTGAATTTATTGGATATAGGTTATTATTGGATTTAATGGTAATATTTTTGTGATGGATTTATTAGAAAAATGTAATAAAACGGTTTTTTTATAATCAGGGATAGTGATAAATTTTTTTTCAACACATGTTGATTATTGGTGTTGGATTTATTATCAACACATGATTGGTTATTGGATTTTGTTTTGGAAGTAGATGCTTGGATTGATATATGGTTGTTATGAAATTTATTATAAAATAAGTACTTGATATTTTTAGAAGTTATTCTATAAGAAGTGATCAATATGTTCAGAATAATAATTCTGGAATTTTGATAATGCAATTGATTTGGATGGAGTTCATTTGATAAATTTCCTAAGTTATATAAAAGACCATTAAATGATTATAAGTGTTACCCCATGAGTAGAGTTCTTAGAAAAATGGAAAATGAATAATAATCCAAGTATATATAAAATTATTCAGGCCATATTTTAAATGAAATGGAAAATTATGGAAAACCTTATAGTGATATATGAAGGTCACATGTGCCAATGTGTAAGGTAATTCAAAATGAGGATATGATGTCATAGAGAAGGATGATGGATTTTTTTATGGTTTTGGGAAGTAATTATAGAAATTCTATATATAGGATATAAGTAACATCCTAACACACCCATTCACTCAGATAAATCTGCATCATTTTATTATGGGTTTCACAAGGAATAATTCACACAATATAGAGGTACCCATGAGAATTAATATTCAATATGTTTTGAAGGTGTCTATTTAATCAAACTATGGGCGATGGAATATCAATATTTATGATCTTTTTAATGGGAATGTATATAATTCCATTTTTATATTAATATTTTTTCATGTAATGGTAACAATGGACATACTATAAGGGGAATGTGTAAGATTTATTCATGTCATGGGGAGTTTATACATTCCGTGAAGTGTTTTAGGAAGACCTTGGGGGTTCTACTGACTTTGTGATTTCCATACCATATAGGACATCTCAGTATGTATGATTAAGTGTACTTGGAGTCCATGTGAACACACTATGATGGAGAATGTCATGTTGTCATGTTCTAGTAAACGGATAATTATGAGATATTCTACATAACATTCTTTTTCTATGTGAGCTATGAAATTTTGAGATTAACAATTAAAATCTATAATAAAGAGTATCACACCATATAGTAGATTAATCTTGAGCCTCTGGTTTGAGAAGAGAATGAGATTCAGATGGTGATGAAAATGTTCATTCCTATAAGTATTCAATTGAATATATGTAACAACCTAACATGGATTGACATGACATGCCACCCAATATGGCTAGGTACAAGGCCTAGAGCCCACTCCAGATCACCATTGGTTAGTGATAACCAAATGGGTATTGACATACATAACTATGGGAATGATTTCACCCCAAACGATAATAACTAAAATCACTTAAAAGAAAGGCTGAAAATGAGGAATAACACACCTATAAAGTCCTATTCCATTACAATATCTCATGATAAGGACTTATCATCCCAGAAAGCTGTCTCTAGAGGTATTTCAAGACTATCTTGGGGCACTAATCCTGCACATCAGACTCTCAGTTCCAATATTCTTCATGAATATGCCCATGATTCAAAAAACCCAAATGTTAGGAAACATCTCCCTTCCCAATACCTTTTCAATCCAATCAATAATTCATAGTATATGTTTCTCAAATGATGCCTAAATATTACCGATTTTTCTTACTTTCCCAAGTGTATATGTCAAAATAAATCTTCATTAAGACTTGTCACATGATTCAACCCATGAACTAAGTGGCAAACCAAACTAGCTCCCATCACCAAGTTCCCCTAACAACCCTACCCCTGCTATATAGGTGGACATCATTGATTCATTATTTATCTCCTTTAATCAATACCCTTACATGAGTATCTATCATCTACCCATGCAACTCAGCCACTTATGCGCACACACAAAACCAACCACCTCTACCTATGGGTTAAGTTAACCTACACACCACTCACCATGTGAACTAAGAAATTCCATCACTACCAAAACATAAGCACGAACATATCTTATTGTCAGCTGAATATTGACACTCACAATCATTCCCAAGAACTCCCATACATGCCCACATCACTGAACACAATGAAATAACTCAAGGACCCATCCACTTACCTAGACATGACTCCTATAGTTTGACTCTCTACATCCTCACACAATCATGTCAGTGATAAAAAATTTATATGATTTTCGTGAACCACAACTAATCATTACTCAAATTAAAAACTATCATGATGAGAAAACACCCATAATGAATTTCCAAACTTGGATTTCATCACCACACTACTCATCTCTTGATAGGTCATAGATCATTCCACAAATGAACTGATTGTCTCACACACCTACAACACCATGACCTTGGGGTATCTTATTTACCACATTATAGAGGCCTTTCCCCCTGAATACATTATTTCTTTTTCAAGTTTGAATTATTAAGGATTCTATTAAAATTAAACTTTTTGAAATTATTTTTACTTATCATTTTTAAATAAATTGTGTCTAATTAATAACTTTTTATTAGGAACTATTTATAATAATTTTTTCAGTTGTAATCTATTTCCTTTAAAAAAAATGAAATATAATTTTCACTTCAATGTTTTAAAAAATTATTGTGAAAATGATTGTATTTTCACTTATATTTATAGTATTAGTGTTGTTTTACATGTAGTGATATTTTAGTCAAAATTTATATGTTATTATGATATTATTTCTTTTGGAAAATGATAATTATAATATTATATGATTTCTTATGTTTGTGTTATGTGATTTTTTTGAATTATTTAAGAAAATAATTATTTTTCCAATTCAAGCATTCTTCCCACTCTTTCTTCTTTATCACCATCATATATCTTCTCCTCTATATTTCCCATAGGTTTATCCTTCTCCTTGGAACTGAACTTCATTTTTCATGAGGTTTTAGGGATTTAGGTTTTTTGAGAGTTTTCCATGGAATTTGACATGTTGTGTATTGGTTACCATTCAGTTTAAAGTAGGTGTTTTTTCTCTTCCAATATTTTATAATTCATAGAATGTGTATACTTTATAAATTTATTTTAAATTAAAGTATAGTAATGTATGGGTTATTTGGTGAAATTATTAATTTCTATCTTAAATTCTAGGGTTGACAAAACGGGTTTTTCATAATAATTTCATGTACTATTTTTTAATTAGATTGATTCTCATGAAAATAATATTTGAAAAGGTTCATAGGGTTATTTAAATTCTTTTTATAGTAAATTTAGGTCTTATGCCTTTTTTTGTTTTTTAAAGGAGTTTTCCATGTGATTGGAGAATGTTATGGAAAGAAAATGGGATTTTTTCAAGTGCTTCCAAAATCATTGAAATGATGAAACTTTAAATAAGGGGAGTGAGACACTACATACAAAGTTGGTTTTCATGTGAAGACCCATTTTTCACTTTAACAAGTAAATTTTGTATTTATCATGTGACCAACAATGATCTCCCCTATACTTTTTTCAATAGTTATGGGTTATTTATTATTTATATGTTGGATGTGTGATGTGAAAAGGTGAATTTATATGTGATGGTGTTGGAGGTGAGGTGCGAGACATTTTTTTCATAATTATATTCATTTCTTTCTAACCTCCATAGTTGTTTGTTTATGGTAACTTGGGTGTCTAGGTGGGAGGTCTTGATTCATGTTACCCAAGTTGTTGCACACACTTCTATGGACCCTCTAGTTGTGTTTAAAACAAGGATAGTGGGAAGCTTACATTATGATGAGTTAAGTATGGTTTAATTGGGTGGAACATGTTATTATTGGATGAAACATATATCATATGTAGGTCTATGTAGTTTTAGTGTCGTTTTGGATCATCACACACTAGTACCTAGGTAATATCCCATGACATTTTGTTTCTTGATCAGTGGTTCTATTTTAAGGATTAAATTATTGTATTGATAACATTCCCATTATGATTTTTTTCTTAGTTTAACTATTAATATTGGGTTTCTTTACTATTATATTGTACCTTGGTTACATGGTTCCCTTATTCATTGTGAATTTATTTTCTCCAGTTGATATGGGTTCTTTATGAGATAATGAATGTTTTATTTTCAAGTGGCAAACTAATTTATGTATTATAAGAGAGTTAGTACCTATATTTCCCACCAATAAATTGGAAAAAAGATTATATATCTGACTAAAAATTACTTTTTTATTATAAAAACCCTTTTAAGTAAAAGTGAGAAACCATGGAATCCAATACCAACCACAAAGAAACCAAAACAAAAAAGAACAGACAAAGAACATGCTCTTGCCAAGAAGTTTCACCATGTCGCAGCCTTCATCAGAGGATGACCTTTCGATGAGAAATCTCGTGTGAAAGAATAGGCACAGAACCAATGGCAAAGCCATACCCTCTCAACGACCAAAATCGAAAGTCAATATCCAGCGAAGACTTTGTGCTCTAATCCCTATCTAGAGAAAATCCGCATGAAGTGATTATTGCAAGAAAAAGATTTTTAGAATAACAAACTAGATAATTGAACTTAAATCAGGTACAGAACGCACAACAGTCCCCCAAACCAGCCAAACTCAGCAAGACAACCTAAAAACAATCATAAAAGAGTAATTTAAGATCATCAGAGCCCGCTTCCCTGAACAATTTCCATGATAAAGTTGAGACCTGAGTGTCTGGTACCTTAGTCATCAGCATTTCATCCTCAGAATCTAACTGATCCCAAGACTGAATATACCTATCCATACTGATCGGACCTTTATTGAAGCCACATACCAATATGAGATCTTTTTTGTCAATCCAAGAGTATTTCTCCTCATTAAGAGACACTTTTACGGACCTCCCCATCATCTTTTCTCCCTCCTCTTCATTTGCATTCCGAACCAATACCTACTTGAGAGATTCCCCATTGGAACTTAAAATAAAGTCCAGAGATTGATAATCTTGGCCCCATGTTCTTTAAAGACTTTGGTTCTCACTGTCAAATTTAATTCTATTTAACATTTTTCCAACTGAGTCTCCAAAGGAGGAGGGAGTGAGGAGTAATCCTTCCTCCCCTTCCTTCTCCTCACACTCCTGCTACTCCTGTTACTCCTCAGGATTAAATCTTCATCTGCCGAGATTTTAGTTTCAACCCCAATGATTTCCTTCCTGCAGCCCTCACATATCTTCCCAAGGATATCTAAATCAGATCGAACATCCATCTTTGGGAGGTCTTTGAACCTATTTCTCAAGTGGACTGGAGTCCGTTTAAGAAAACCCGAACCTCCAGTATCTTCTCCTCTGTTAGAAATAGTCGTTCTCGTATCTAGTCTATGCTTCCATTTACTCACAACCCCACTGCTCACCCCTAACTTCTATACACACAAATCAGTCGAAAACACTGCACACCACCCATCATCTATTCCAAGTCCACATCCCTCTCATTCTTATGAATTTTCAATCGGACATCATCATACCGAGACCTTACCTCGGTTATCCACACACTATGGTTGGAAGTACCCCTGATATCATCCCTAATCGTGCTAAAAACCTCAATTACCTGCGGGTTCAGCTGATGGTCCATAGACTTCTTACCCACCTCAGAACCCAAAGCAACCTCAACACTCGCATCCCAATCGGCTGAAGCGTTGTCGTGGCATTCTTTCTCCATCGGTCGCAACAACTGGGGTTCCTCTTCACTATTCTCTCTGCCCTCTTCCAATTGTTCCTCACTACCCACAATTTTGGTCACCATTTGGACATCCTAGTGACCCATACCCTTGACCACCGGCTTTATAGACCCCTATCGACACACATCAGAGAGATTTCACGGCCGCCTACAAGCCGACAAAAAATCTGGAAAACTCTCATAAACCACACATTTTTTACACTTATACTCTTCATCGATTATTATCTATACATAATCAAATGGGCTTCTAGAATCATCCATCTCAACACACACTCACGGATTCATCGGGTGACAAACAGCTTCTGTGCGACTGTCCGAGCAAAGTTATCTACCTATAAGGTTTGTGAGCATTTTTAACAGATAGAGATTTTGGAAAGGGGGTGGAAGGTTGGGGAAGCTGACCCAAATTTCTGAAGAAGGTGGGTCATTCTTCATAAGAAATTCAAACGACCATCGAAATAAAATAAACCTGAAACCATTGCATCACTAGGGGGCCTTGACCAGGATCTAATGAGGTCCTCCTCTAATGAAAAGTGGATCATGATGTGATGATTGTCAAGAAGTCCTACTATCACCTATAGAGGAGGTCCCATGAGTTGAAGACAAATCTGTCAAAGGAATCCACCGAAGGTCTTCAATGCTTGAATTGCGCAACCATGGTGAGCTTTAAGAGTACTGAGATCTCCATGAACTCTGAGGTTGAAATCTAAAGATTCGGAAAACCATCAATGTGCTCCGGGACTTGAGGCCTCATTTTAGCTTTCAGAAATGGAGGAAGGAAGGCTGGATTAGAGAAGGGGCGAAATGGGGCTACTTATTTCCTAATGGTTTACGAAGATCCCTCCCCCGCCGAGGGGGGAGGGACCGGCACGGGAGCTGTCGTCGTCGCCGATAGAGGAAGACCCTCAGCCTAGGGTTCCTAAGCGCCCTCCGTCTTTCTATTCCATAAAAAAATATTATATATCATGATATATAAATGTTATATGAATAGGTTAGTAAGTCTATAGGTTCTAAAAGGGTGAGTGAGATTTCGTTAAGCTAAAATCATAATAATACATGTGGATATGTTAGAATGTTTCCATTTTCATGGGTGAGTGTGATGGTATTAATATCTAATCATAAATTTAAAATTGAATATGGTTTTGAGTAGCCAGTGGGGGTTGGGACACCAGAAAAGGAGTTCACCCACCAGTGATGGGTTGTCCATTCCATAAGCTTGATGGGAGGAACACTAAAAACTAGTGTTCAGAGCTATATAGGGGAGTCAGGAGATATATAAGGTGTGTAACCATCAATGATTTTCATTTTCCATACATAGGGAACTGAAAAGGACATATAGTGATTTTATTAAGGATTCACTTTTAAAATGATTCAATTGTTTTGAAATGTTTCTTAAAAATTATATGTGTTCAACATACCCTTTTTTGGTTTTAAATTTCATTAAAATGGTTTAAAAATGAATTGGGGTTTTGAGAAAGGATGTTTGGGACTAATTGGTTTATTTTAATAAGCATTTGTTATGTTAAAGGGGAATTTTTGTAAATGGTTGGTTTTTTATTGGCATTTAAATAGTGATTTTATAAATAGTTTTCAAAGGAGATTTAAAGTCTATAACTTTTTTAGCCATGTTTGATTTTTATATCAACGTTTTGTGTATTTATTTTGTTAAATATAAATATCACCTAATCAAATTGGATGGATATGAATAAAGAATAGATGGATTCCATTCATCTGACAAAAGATTATGAAGATTGAGTGAAAGAGTTCATCATGTTTTCAAAAGTTCATGCATATGATCCTTCTCAAATATTTTTTCTATGTTTACACTGTTGTTATTTGAAACACGTTAGTCTAGAAAAGTTAGAAGAACACTTTATTTGTCATGGATTAGATTGAAGTTATAAATGTTGCAATAAACATGGGGAAAAGTGAATATAGATAGTGACCGGGATAACACTGCATCTTATGGATCATTTGATATGATTATAAGCATGGATAATGAAGAAGACCATATCGAGGATGTGATTATATATGTGCATGATGATGAAGATTGTATTATGGAAATGAAAATGTCAGTTTAATATGAACTTCGTGATTGTACAAAAATATTTGAGCAGTTAGAGTTGTGAAAAGACGTCATTGTATGATGGTTGTACTAAATATATAGAATTTTCAGCCATAATGAAGATGTATAATTTGAAATACGGAAATGGTTGGAGTTATGACAGGTTAGGGGAATTACATTCTCTCTTGAATGACATGCTCCCAAAAGATAATGAGCTCCCAATCCGAACATACGATGCCAAATGAATGATATGATCGACGGGTATGATCTCTAAAATGATACGTTCCTTCTTGAATGATTGTATACTTTTTCTTAAGGACCACAAATCACTTAGATAATTCCCAAAGTGTGGTGTTTCTCGATAAAATAAAGAAAAATCCAGTCCTATAAAATTTTCATGGTGCTTTTTAATAATTCCAAGGTTTAGGCACCTATATAGAAGTGATGCAACTGAAGGGAAATTGTCACAGCTTGTAGACAAAAGGAAAAAAGACGGAAAACTAAGGCATCTGGTAGACTCTCCCTAGTAGAAGAGAATTGATCATGAGTATCCTGACTTTGGAAATGATCCATGAAATCATCATCTTGCGTTATCTATAGATAGAGTGAATCCTTTTAGTTTTCAAAGAAGAACTCATAGTACATGGCTAGTAATGTTGGTAAATTATAATGTGACACCATGGTTATGCATGAAATGAAAAAACATCATTTATATATGCGTATATCAGGACAAAAACAACCAGGTATATATATTGATGTTTATTTGGCTCCATTGATAGAGTATTTGAAATTATTGTGGTATTAAGGTGTTATGATGTATGATTCTTACAGAAATGATGATTTCATGTCGAGAACCATGTTGTATGAAACAATAAATGGATTTCCTGATTATGGAAATTTTTCAGGATATGGAATTAAAGGAAATATTGGGTTTCCCATATGTGAACAAGGTATACAATCAATTAGGTTGAAACATTCATCTAAAATTGTGTTTCGAGAATATCACAGATTTCTACCCTGATGACATAAGTATAGATATTGGACGACATAATTCAATGGATGTTTAGAATAATGTACATAACTATCTTCAATAACATCTGATCAAGTATTTGAGAATGTTAAAGATGTTTACACTACTATTGGTAAACCATTTTTGAAAAACATTACAAAAAATAATTGGAAAAAGAAATCAGTTTTTTTTGAATTACCATACTGGAATTGTCTGTAGTTCAGAAATTTTCTTGATGTTATAAATGTTGAAAAATATGTATGTGATATATTATTGAGGAAGCCATTGAATTATGTACAAAATAATTTTTTGGTGTAAAAGGCATTGTTCTAATGAAATATCATCACACTGGGTGACTTGATGGTAAAGGAATTTCTAGAAAGGATGTCATCACAGTCAATATTACAGATTAGGAGTAGGCCCACCTTTACATTTTTCATAATAGTTTGGATTTTTATCCATATGTTGAAACATATAAATCAATTATTAGGCATTTTAATCTATAAAGGGATGGAAAATAGATATAAAATAAGAATAATCAAGAGTTTATAGGATGGTTTCAAAACCATATTTTTAAGGAGTAAAATGAAAATCGAGACTCAATGTTAGAATTAATTTGATGGATAGTCGGAGGAACAAGTGAGTATATATTATCTTATAATTCTTATGTAATTAATGGTTATAAATTATATACTAATGAAAATGATGAAGAAATTACCAAACAGAAAAGTATAGTTACACTTTTGGCTGAAGCGATGCATGTTTCTGGTGCGAAGGACAGAAATCCAGTTTATGAAAATATGTCATATTTTGGCATCATCAAAAAAATATGGGAGTTGGATTATACGATATTCCGATTGTATATTTTTCAATGAAAGTGGTTTGATAACAGAAGTGTTGTTAAAATATATGAGTTGAGATTTGTAAAAGTTGATTTCAGTAAGTAAGGGCACAAAGACGAACTGTTTATAATGGTATCACAAGCAGTACAAGTATTCAATGTTCTAGATCCCACAAACCAAAACTAGTTAATTGTTCTATTATTGACAAAAACAACTAAAGGGTCAGATGAAAATTCAACAGAGGATGACCCTTTCATTGGGATGTCGCAATCATTTTGACATGGTAAGATTGTAGAAGGGAATTTTTTATGTCATATGAGACCACAATGAATGGATTTAGAGAGTTGATAGAGGGGTCAAATCCCTTCAACCTTTAAAAAGGAGAGTTTAATAATCATGTTACATTTTTTTCTAATTTAAATGATGTTAATTTATGTTAAATTATATTCACGATTAATTTTATGTTATCTAAATTTAATGTTAAACCACTTTTTCATATAATGATTTCTGCACGTGATGATGCTCCCAATCCCCAAGCACAACCGGTTTCTCAATCTGCTGATGCTCACAGTGCAAACGAACAATTGGTTTTTCAACCTGTTGCCTTATGTTAATATATTCGCATTCCTACTTTTATGTTATCTAAATTAAATTTTCAACCACTTTTTCAGATAATGAATTTTTCAGATGATGATTCTCCCAATCCCCAGGCACAATAGGTTTCTCAATCTGTTTACTTAGGTTAATATCTATTTATTTCAGATTTTATATTATCTAAATTAAATGTTAAACCACTTTTGCAGATAATGACTTCTACACATGATGATTCTCCCAATCCCTAGGCACAACAGGTTTCTCAACCTGTTAATGCTCACAGTGCAGACGAACAACAGGTCTCTAAACATGTTGCCTAATGTTAATTTATGTCCATTGTTACTTTTATGTTATTTAAATTAAATATTATACCACTTTTGAAAATAATGACTTTTTTATGTGATGATGCTCCCAATCCCCATGAAAAACTAGTTTCCCAACCGAGTACTGCTCGCAGTGCAGACGAACAACATATTCCTCAACCTATCGTTTCTCCGAGTGCTGAGGTACAACCACCATCTACAAATGTCGATGCTAGCCGTCTGAAGCCAGAGGAACATATTGATAATGGTGATATGAGGAAATTAAATGTGAAAAAACATCGATGACTCAAAAAAAAGAGTGTCGTAGATTGACAGTATTAGAAAAAATCATTAAGTCTAAAAATAAAGTCATTAAATATGAGATTGGATGGAATAAGCGAGGCCAACATGTTAATCCCAAAAAGGTCTTGGTTAGTATTTACATTGGAATCAACACCCAGTAATGCATGGCGATTGATTTAACTTCATGGTACCATGTTGTGGCTAAGAATAATACACTAATAAGGGGAGAAATTATGGAAACATTATGATATCATTTTTTTAATTTACAAAAACTAAATAATGAAATACCGACTTACACTTAATCATCTCTTGAAGAGTGCCTTTATAGTATATGAATCACGCAAATACTATGTCTTAAGGGTTACTGTAAGGATTCACAGGGTTTTTCACGCATTTTTAATGAAATGTCATCTTAAGATGTAAAGGGAAAATAAAACTACACCCACCTCTTATTTATGCACAACTGATAACCCAAGCATCATGGGATGTGTTTACTATCCATCGTACGAAGTGGTATTTTTAGGTAAGTTGTGTCGGATAATACATTTTTTGATGGTACATGTATTCATAACTTTTATCGAAATTTTTTTATTTATAAAATAGAAATTGAGTACTGAAAATAAACAATGGGCATTAAAACCCGTGTACCCCTACCCTAAAGCAAGGATGGGGTATGCATCACTTGAAAAAAATTGTTACGTATTCTAAATCTACCATAATACTTTTATGTGACATAAATAAACATAATAACTATGTTATTGTGTTTTTTTGTAGCTTGAGGAGTCCAAATCCACAACCACTTTTATCCCACGCCATGTGCTATGGAAGGAGGTGTGTGTAACTAAAGAAGGAAAACTAATTGATGAAAACACACAACGAGTGTGGGAAATTTGTGTAAGTATGACGTAATATAATTTTCTTTGCATTAAATTGTTATTACATAATAATGGTTACTTATTTTCCTATATTTTCTACCTAACATAGTCACAATAATCAACAACACCCACACCAGATGCAGACATACTTTTAGTGTCCTTGAAGTAGCCAGAAAAGTATGGTTGCGTCAGAGGTGTGGGTTTTGGGGTGACACCCTGAACATATTTTGAGAAAAATACAAGAAAAGGATCAAACTAAGGAAATAAAAAATATGAGAGAAACATTATCTGTGTTTTAATAAGAATTAGAATAACATAGAGAGCTGATATAAAGTATTATAGGGGAAAAAAGAGAAAAAATATCTCAAGAACTACCCACACATGAAGATCTCGCCCCACCCCCAATAGTTTGGAGGTGATCCATTCCACTCAAAATAATTCTTAACTATGGTAGTCAATTTTGTAATAATTGTTTCTGTGAAATGTGAATTAGAAAGACACTAGACACATATAACTTTACATTATTGATATTTTACAAGATGAAAATGAATGTGATTTATATCTATCAACACCCACCCATTACCTTGTAGCAAGGGATAAAGTGTTCAATATCTCGAATGGAATGCTACATAATAGACCACTTTCAACAGATCATGTGAGAGTGTCAATTACTGCAGCCTTAGAGCTGAGTGTCGAGCTACATGTTCCAATTGATGATAAAGATATTCATACGGTAGAACAAGCTCTAGGAACATTCATCACATGGCCATCGTATCTTGTAAAAACCATGTTCGTAGTGAGCTATTCATTTCCAATTTAATTTTCAAGCTAATTATTAATTATTTAATGAAAAAGTTCTAAACTAATGCATGTTATTACATACAGACAAAGGGAAGGGGTGAAACTAAATACTGGTTCAAAACCATCTCAAAGATAATCCAACCGATCAAACCAATATACCCAAATCACCTTACCCCCCCCCCCCACATTCTATATCAACATTTATTATTATTTAAGGCTCAGGTGGATACGAAGTTAAAATATGTTGGTAATCACATAATTTATTTTGAAGCAAATATGTATGGAGGGGAAGATCCAGACTTAATTGGTTTTGAGAGTGCAGCTGAAATCCTCTACTCTGATTGGTTAGGCATCTTAGTTGGAAATTTTTACATGATGTATGTTTTCATGATTTGAGTTTCCAAAAGATGATATACTATGATAGTTATGACTAAATACATTTCATATTTTTCACATGAATATATATGAAAAACAATTGAAGGAATTTCTCTAAGAACAAAAATTTAGACTCCTTAGTCCTCATGTCACCTCTATTGAACAAAAATACATAGCTTCCAAGAAACAGGGTGAAATAGTGACAGGACTGCTCAAATTGTTTAACAGAATAATTAAAGATGATAGACTCTTTTTAATACCAATGATGCAGTGGAAAAACACTAAAATTTAATCTTATCAAATATATTTTAATTTATTTCATTAATTGTTCTTTTTTTTATTCTTAGGCTACATTGGATACTTATTGGAGTTAATTTGGATACTCTAAAGATTTAATTTTTGGAATCTATGCATGGATATCCAACAATCTGACCCCAAATGATGGGGTTTTTCAATTTTTAATACACTACCTCAAAAATTTCAGAACTAAATATGAAGTTAATTAATTTGTATTATATTTTAATGGGGATACTATTATGATATGGTGGTGCATGAATATCATCTATATAAAGGAATGAGGCCAGAGGAGAAGGACAAGAAACCTGAAAATTACTATGACTTGATAAGTATCATGGTTTATATAATAATATTTCACTATCCAAACACTTATAAAAAAATTAATTATTTTACTCCATATTTTTGTAGTGCTCGAAACAAACAAGCGATAAAGACTGTGGTTATTAGTTTTGTAAATTTATGAAAGATATCATATTCCATGAACAAAGCAGCATCCCTAAAGAGATATTTTCAAAGATAATTGCTATTTTATAAAAAATAATTATTCATACTTTTTATATTTATATTTTTTCAGTACTACCGTGACTTTTGAAAAAATTCATATTCAAAAGACGTATAGATATTATTAGAAACAAATGGTAAACATACCTGATTGAAGAATGTACAAATATAGAATGAAGATGGCCAACTTCTCAAATAATTTTACATTAATAATCTTTTCTGACTTATCTTTCACTTTGATTTATCATAATGTTGTTATTTCTACAGGCTAAACACCCCACTAAAAATCAAGGATGTTGGTGGTCCTTGTTTGTGCACTATGTTAATTGCATGTTAATTGGTTTTTTAAAAGAAATTGTTTTTCCTCATTTACAGGGTATGTGTGTTGTTGATAGACCACAAAAGATAACGAGTATCCAGAAGGGGTTTCCTCATCCCTTCCATCTTTTGTGAAATTTTGATACATAATAGGCATATGATATTACTCCACTCTTCTCGTTTTCAACAACAAGAAGGGGTTTTCTCCAAAAAAACATCGATTCAATCTACAACATTTGCAGTTCTCCTCTTTAGTTGACCCAGTGAAGAACCAACTGTAATGCCCCGACCCCAGAAGCCTAGAGTCAATGCATTATTTTAATAAATTGGAATGACTATAAAGAATCAAATCCCTATGGACCAATTTGTATTGTAGTTTTGGAAATCCAGATACATAAATTGGTTTAACATTACAACTTGAAAGAAAATAACCAATATAAAAGTTTTATTGAGAACATACACAACTCTATGGTTATCCCTGTAGGTCATTGAGAAAATAAAACATAAGAAAGGGGTGATCTCAATCACTTAGTAAGGATAAGAAATATAATGGATGATATCATCACACAAACACCGAGCATGGAGAATAATTGAAAACCCTTTCCTTTAAAAATAATAAACTTGAACACGTTATTGGAATGAATATGTTCTCGGTAAATAATGCCATAACAAAACATAATAATGGGTATTATACTAGTCAAATAACCACATGAACCATCAATACTATTTTCATAATGAGGTAATGCATAGTGAGGTACATCATCATTATACCGTCAAGTTCTCGTGCCAAGACCATAAATAATCATTTTGTCAAGGCCTTGTGCCAAGACCGTAGTTTGAATCATCAGACCTACTGATGCACTGAGGGGCTATTTCAGGCCCCACCCAACACTTATTAAGTCCAATTCATTCCTCGTATGAACGGTTTGAACATTCATATAGAAATAAATATATGAAATGTAAAAAACGTTCCCCAATCGTTAAGCATAAACACTAACCATTCAAAGTAAATTGGTTAATGGTTTTAAGATAGCACATCCATAGTAAAACTAATCATAAACCATTCAATTAAATTTGGTATATGATATTATAGAAGATAAACCTCAATGAAGTATAAGATTCAACAAAGGACTTTGTCATAGAAGAAGAATCTTTTAAATGAGATCATTGAAAAATACTTAAACATTACAAAGTGTCCCATACTACCTTGAAACATTCAAATCATAAGACTTTATAATATCATGAGAATAATGAGACCATTAATATGATACACCAAGGGGAAGTACATACACCACATTCAAGGAGTAATTGGTTTTTAAGGCATATATCTCATAAAATTTAATGTGAGATAAGAAAAATCCTTTTTACTTTCGAAAGAATAGTTTTTTTTGGAAAAACATTAATATTTTCCATGACATTAGATTGTAAACATCAATATCCCATAAACTAAAAAACTAGGACATTTAAATTATATTTTCTTCATAAATTATGTCCCTCTGAAGTTAAATCTTGTAAAAAGAGTTCTTAAGATCCTTTGTAAATAAAAACCTTTTTGAGCATTTTAAGAAAATTATTAAAGATAATTTTAAAGTGGAAAGGAACGTTTGTTCTATAAAATTCAGAAATTATCAAAGATAATTTTTCATTATAAAATTTATGTTTTTATAAAAATAATGGTGTCTTAAGATAGATTCTGGTTGACATTTAAAAACGGGAAAGAATTTGAAAATATCCCGTGATTTAGGCTAGTATTTCTGAAATAATTTTTAATATTACTTTTAAAATGTGTAACTATACAAAAAATAAGGAAGTATTCTGGTTGGATAATATATATATAACACTCAAACAGAATTTATGAGGAGTAAAATATAATACATAATAATTTCATTGAGGTAATTAGACAATAAAAGTATCCGAATGAAAATGGAGGTTCGGGTGGAAAACTCTTACCACTTTGTAATCAAATGATTCATACGCCCCAAAATAAATAATATTAAAATGATAAATTTAATATCATGAAAATAAATATATTCATGATATGTTACATCAATGGGTAGTATACATACACTGTACACAAGTAATATTAGTGAATATGGAAAATATCACAGAAATGGAAGTGAGATGAAGGAACCCTTACCTTTAGTCTGAATGTGTTCCCCTCTTGAACTTACAATCCTGGAATATGAAATTATAATCATTAATAACTTAATTCAGAACTTATTATACCATTATTTAGTTTATCATAATTATTTTTAGTTTATTTATGTCCTTATTGATAAGTTATAATATCGAATTTCATCATTTTGGAGTGTTCGTTTTCTTGATTTCCATAAACGGTTCACTTGTTTTTAAGTATTGGAGTTCATGTGTAATGGTTTTAAATCCCCAAAATTAAAATTAAATAATATCTATGAACATAAATAATTGGTAATGGTCATTTATATCATTTTTTTCATGGAATGAGGATGAATCATTAGATGATAACCACTTCGATTATTTTGCGGTATTTGGATTATTACAAACTAGTTTTGTCATATAAATTAATAACATGTACATATACTGGTTCCTGAATATTAATTAGGATATGATACATATATTATAGTCTAGTTCAACCATATATATGGTTTTATTACCAGTAATTAAGGAGAAATTGAAGAATGAAACTTCATCGCCCACGAAGGATATAAATTGGAACCTCATAGATGTCGATTTCATTTATAAAAATAAAAGGTAGAGAGTGTGAATATTGATGATGGTTCTTCCATTCACATGAATATAATTCTAGTATATATATGATACTAGAGATATAATGGTCAATTGTATAGAAAAGTTTAGGAGAGGAAAACAAAATAGATGAACTTGAAAATAAAAGTAAGGTTGAGAGATCCCTTATGAAAATTCGGCAGCCTAACGACGTCACATAAAACTTTATAAAATGAATTGATGATAGAAAAAGGGTATCTCATCATATAGACATAAAAAGTACATTATGATGAATACATAATATCAAACCCCAACATATGATAATGGAAATTCAAAGAGAAAACATAAAAGAAGTTTTGACTAAAAAAGGAGGGTGAAAGGTTCCCTCACCTTGTAGAGTAACTCCTAGAACATGAAGGTTGGGACCTTGGGGGAATAAAGAAACCTTGGGAGGAATCCTAGGGAGGTAAAACCACCAAATATTCATGGATGATGGATTTTTAATGATATAAAACGAATGGATAAGTGGGTATTTATTGTAAAAGAGAGAGAAATTGTTTATTAATTTAAAAAGACTCCTCATTATAGGTTTTGGTAAAACCATGGGCTTGACCATGGTATTTTCCCATGGTATTATCCACTTGGGAAACCTAATATCTTATTTTACTTTAGAAAAGTCGAAAATCATTTTATTTTAATCATTACATCATTATGATCTCATCAAACATAACGAAAAGTCAGAACTGTATTTTTACTATTCATAGAAAATTCAAGTATTTTAGAAAAAACACAAAAATTCACCCCTACCATTTTTCGACATGTAGAATTAAAAAATGCAATCCATTTTTTGAAATCCATTTTATTTATATTTTTAATTTAATTTTTAAATAATATAATAATTTATTCCAAAAAAACAACTTTAAAAATATAACTCATTTTATAACACATTGAAAAATTCATAAAGGTACCATAAAATTATCTTATAACCATAAGAAAATAAAGTAACTATTTATAAATAAATTTTATGAAAATAAATTTCCATTTTATATTATAAAATTAATCATAAAATTGTAATTAAAATATTTATGACATGAAAAAAATACCAATACTTATACTATGATCACTTTTTCACTTTAATGATGTCTAAATTTTATTTATATATTTGTGGGTGAAGTTTCTATTTTGTTCATAGATTTACTATTCATTACTATTCTTAAGGGCATGTTACTATTCATAATGGTGTGTTACTATTCACCAAAAATTATGTTTGTCTTATCAGTCTATAAATATCTTACTGAATGCAACCGTGTATTTCAATTTTTCAAAATTCAAATCACAGAGGTGGAAAAATTATGTTTATGTGGCTAGGTTATAACAAATTGGTGTTTTGTAGAGACTTATTGTTTCATTCATTCTAATCTATTTGTAAATTTTTGGGACGTTACACCAACTATCATATATTCATTCAAAGGTCCTGAATATATGATAGTTGGTTATTCACTAGGATGACTAAAGCTATGTTGTAGAAGGAGGATATTACTTTATGTCAATCGACATAGATCAGAGGTTTTTCTTTAATCCTTCTAAACTATGTAGATTGAGCATATTGAGCAGGGTAGGTCTCTTTTTTAGGTATAAGAGGATAGGGTACATTGATTTCTCAGAAGAAAAATACACTTAAAATTTGTTCTAATACATTCGGACAACGATCCATGAGTCATTTATGACATGTATGAATCAATTGTACCTTAATCCAAGGAATAATGTCATCGATATGACTCCAAATGTGTCTTTATTTAAAATTGACATTAATTCAAGTAAAAAACACAACTAAAATACAAAAAACTAAGGAAATTCATTACTATTGTTTTGATACTTTAGGAGAATGATCTATCAGTCATTTGTAAAGTGTAGAAATCAGCCACACCTCAATCCAATGCACGATGTCACTGGTATGACTCCCAATGTTTCTTGTTATTTAAAATTGACATTAATTCATGTGAAAAAATACAACTAACATAATGAAAACCAAGAAAATGAATTCGTATTGTTTTGATACTTTAGGAAAACAATTCATCAGTTGTTTTGGATTTGTATAAATCTGCCCCACCTCAATCCAATTAATGCTGTGACCGGTATGACTAAAAGTGACCGCTATTAGTTTAAAATTGATATTTTAGTTCAAAACATGTCACTCACTAAAAAAAATCCAATGTACTTAAATTATATTACAAATTAAGGACATAAATTCGTAAGTCCTTTGTAACATCTATGAAGCTGTCTCACGTCAAACCGACGCACGACGCGATCAATATGACTCAAAATGCATGTTTTTTGTTTGAAATGAAATTTTAGTAAAAAAACACAACTGTTATACTGAAAACCAAGGAAATGAATTCCAATTGTTTTGGTAATTTATTACGATGATCTATTTGTCATTTTTGGCTTGTAGGAATCAACCAAACCTCAATAAGACGTAATTTGACCGATATAACTTCAAATCTATCTTGTTATTTAAAATTGACATTAATTCAAGTAAAAAAACATAACTGACATACTGAAAACCGAGAAAACACATTTTTATTGTTTTGATACTTTTGGACCACAATCAAAGAGTCATTTTTGACATTTAAGAATCAAACCCACCTCAATCTGATGCACTGTGTGATCAGTATGACTAAAAGTGTCTGTTATGAGCTTAAAATTGACAATTTAGTTGAAAACATGTCACACACTAAAAACAAATAAAACACACTCTATTTGTCTTCTAAATAAAGGAAAGTGATTTATAATTTTTTTGTAACCTGTATCAAGTAGTCTCACATCAAACTGATGCATGATGTGACCGGTATGACTAAAATTGCATGTTTTCTGCTTGAAATGGAATTTTAGTAATGAAACACAACTGACCTGATGAAAAACAAGGAAATGAATTATGATTGTTTTGATATTTGATTAAAATGATTTGTCAGTAATTTTTGATGGGTAGGAATCAACCATACCTCAATACGACACACATTGTCACCCGTATGACTCCAAATGTTTCTTGTTATTTAAAATTGACATTAAATCAATTAAAAAAACACAACTGACATATTGAAAACTGAGAAAATGTATTTGGATTATTTTAAAACATTTGTAAAAAACCATGAGTCAGTTGAGACGTGTAGGAATCAACCCCACATCAATTTGATGCACCATGTGACCAGTATGACTAAAAGTGTCCATTATGAGTTTAAAATTGGTATTTTAGTTCAAAACATCTCACTCACTGAAAACAAACCCAACACACTCCAATATTCTTCCAAATTAAGAACAGTGATTCATAAATCCTTTGTGATGTGTGTAAAGTAGTATCATGTCAAACTGACGCACAATGCGATAGGTAAGACTCAAATTGCATGTTTTCAATTTGAAATTTCATTTTAGTAAAAAAACAAAACTCACATGTTGCACCCTAGCCCCAGACAAACCCAAATCTGATGTGGAGTTGAAATAAAACATGGTGTGTGATTTTTTTATAAAAAGGAAAGCTAAAAAAACATACCGATGTTCCATAAGAGAGGATCGTTTTGGTTTAGGTCCTAGAGAATCGGATAAATTTATTACATTTCTTTCAAAACTGAAAGGGAAAGAAAATCCACAATACTGCTACCGAACCAAGTAACCCAAATCTATTAAACCTATAAAATAAAACAGATTGAAAATGTAGGGTGAGCATATAAATTCCCAATTAGGGGTTTTAGAATAACATAATATACCAATTATAACCCTTTGAAAACATTCCTCTAAAATATTCAAAAAAAAACATTTTCTTAAGGAATGATGTAACACATATATCCTAACATAGCATTTATTCTAAGGATTATAAGAGAAAAATTTTAGGAACACTAACAGACTTACAAGGAAACATGATTTAATTTTAAGCATGATCATTCAGAATAATAAGTAACCGAAATTTTAACTTAAATAGGTATGACATGTGAATATGAAAGCACAAAATTTATAACTAAGAGTAGTACATGATCAGAGTTGAGCATAAAATAATAACTTCAATTCCATCCCTTACTTCTATGAAACATACACTGACTGATAAATCTCTAAGTCTATAAATAATTAATTAGCCATAAGCTTTTACTTCTTCTGATTCTCATAAACATAAGATCTTTAACCAAGAATATTCTAATTGTCAAATATTCTTTTGGTCAATAAAATTACATAGTCATAATGAGGAAGGTGCATATACATGACTGGGTCAAGGCCTCAGCTAAGAAGTCTAATGATTAAGGCCTCGTCCAAAATCCATAAATCATAATAGGGAAATCCCTCACCCAATTCTATGTCTAGTTGTCTCATGAGACCTATTGATTCATTGACGGGCTATAGTGGGCCCCACCCGAAAATACATAAGTCCAATACATTTCTCATATATCTAAATAAAAGTTCCCAAACCACATTGATTTATTAAATTTCTTATCATTCCAAGTGTCACATATTACATGGTTTCTTATTTCATGTTATTCAAAGTGTCACATACCACCTTGAATAATTTAATTTCTCATTTCATATTATTCAAAGTGTCTCATACCACTTTGAATAAATTAATTTATTTATTCCATAAAAGGCCATTTCTTTAGCATTTTAATATACAAAGTGAATCATGCAAGTTTTATAATCAATATTATTATGGCTATGAAAATAAATGACATGTATGATAAGAATATTATAGCATATGTGATGATAACTAAAGAACAAAAATAAAAACAAGTTTATCGCATAAAATGACAATCCCAAAATCCTTATTATAAATGTAAACATTTTATATTTCAGAATACACAATTCTAAAATTAGGATAATTATCATTCATATTTAAAACACATTCTGATAATTGTAAAAACAAAACATAATGATTCAAAAACATTTATTGTGGTAGATTAAAGTGCTTGATTATTTCATTCTTCTAAAAATATTAGGAGGACATACACTAAGGTGACTATTGTGCTTGTTTAAATGTGGGTTAAAAATTATATGTACTATAACACAAGGTATAATAAATCATTGAATATCTAACCAACCTTATTAAATCACAAAAAATTGGTTTTTTTGAAAACTTAATTATTTTATGATTAAAACCCAAAGGTAAATATGCATATAGCTATACATATATATATAATAGTTTTTAAAAAAATATAATTCTATACATTTTACAAAACTACTTAAACTTTGAAACACAATAATTAAGAGTCTTAATTTTGAGTATAATAGAGATTCATCAAAACTCGTATGAATAAATATTTATATATATAGACATATATATAACCGATTGTATAAAGTGTTTATAAAGGATCATACTTCATATGTTTAATGAAACTTGTATATTTAAAACACTTTAGGAACATTTTTTAATCAATGTTACATAAACTGCAAATCCTGCCATGAAATATGTAAGGTTTGTTTATAAAAAATATATATATATATATATAGATAATTAGATATACTTATGCACATATAGAACCACAAAACATCACACATCATTTTCATGATAAAGGATTGAGAACTTCATGTAGGAATAAGGACTCACCATCTTAGAAGGAATTGGTAGGTCTTATACCAAACCATATATATATCTATATAAGTATATATATCTATGTGTATATATATATAATAAACCAAACCGAATCAAGGAAATAAAATATAATACCCTTACCTGATTTGAATGAGAAGGAGAGGTTCGGAAAACACATTGGAAGCTTGAAGAAGATGCTGGAGAAGATGAGAACCCGTAGTGTTTAAATGAAAAATGAGATATAATATAGAAACTACATATATTATAATTCTAATACAACTTACTAGACAACTGAGACCTACTCGGTTTATAATATGACTGAGGGTGTCGACCATTGTGGAAAGCGGGAAAAAGGAAGGGACACTGGGGTCACATGCAAGGAAAAATCATGCAACAGAGAGGGTTGAGCGTGACTAGAACAACACTTGCAGGAGGTAGAAGTCACCATGGGGAAGATAATTCGGAAAACAAACGGACAATCGGGATTAGATCTTTCCCAGATCTAACTACTTGGGTGTGTCTGTAAATTTTATAAAATATGAATGGTTGAGATCTACTGAGGATTGGATCAGACAGCTATGATGCAAGGCATATATTTTAAAATACTCAGATGGCTATGATAATATTTTGATAGATCATACGATGCATAAAAACATGGAGATAAACTGTGGCTGATGAGGATCAAGGACCGAACCAGATTGGACGACCTAGATCGCATGCTACGAGATTTGACGGCCCAGATCTGATTCTATCTGATTTCTTCTATCACACATAAAAATTGGGCATCTTCATTGGATCCCTTATAATCCTGGGACTCAATTCCATCTCTTAGATTACTTATTATCCCCTCCTAGTACCTCCCCATATCGAGTTATTCTACAGGCACGTTCATGTGCCCACCCATGTCGTTGTGCTTCCCCTCATGGTGGTGCGCTCTGGTCCTTGCACAGGTACTCGTGCACCCTTAGGGGTAACTATGACCCTTTGCGTGCTAGACCAAGAATGCACCATGCATGTTCACCACCCTTGGGCCATTTCTAGGGGGTTGTGTGAGATGCCCATCAAGGCCTAGAGGGCTTCCTTCATGGTGTCCCTCGGTTAGGTGGGGTTCTCACCTAAATTTTAGCTAAGTAAATATTTATTTTTTGTTAAATATAAAATATAAGTTTTCATATATATATATATATAGGTATCTTAAAATATGAATTCCCTATTATAACTAAACAAAGTCCTAAAACAACTATTTCACTTAGTATTATAAATGCTAAAGTTTTAAAAACATGAAGTGATAAATCAAGGTTTAATACAGCATTAAGAAAATCAAATATTAGTATTACATAAATTAAAAACATATTATTAGTTAAGACCTTGGTTTTATACATCTTAGGGTGAAAAAAATTTTAAAAGATTTTCAACACTTTTGAAATATTTGAAAAGTATTTGAAATCCATTCCTCGTTTTGAAATCATACTAAGTGTAGCTGAAATATTAAATCACTATCTTTTTAAAGTTTATAGAAAGATTTTATATGTTTAAAGTTATAATTTCAATACATACCTTAAATATTTTGGAAAACTAATTATACATAGTTATTTAAAATAAAACCAATAGAATGATGAACAGTTATACTTATAGATGTTATAAACTCAACAGTCACCTAAGGGTAATAGATGAATTGAGACCTTATGTAAACATGTATTAGGGTGTTCCATCTCCAAAACAACTTGGAAAAGATGGTTCTTATCATATCACTAGTTCCCAGTATAGCTGTTGTGGTTCTGTCCATGATGTTTTTCATTCTGACTGACCCAAAGGATCTTATCTATTTACAGGGTCTCATTGTTGCATTAGGGGGCCTCCCAGTGGCTCTGAAAGGGATTTTAGTAGGTATTTTTGGTTAGTTTAATTCTACTGGTTTTGAAGCAATGTAGACAATTCATTGTTTAATAAAAATGCCATGTGTTTATTTCATATGTTTTGTTCAAATAGTCACAAAAATTAAATAGAATAAAATTGTAATATTATTATTACATTAGAAATAAGTTTTGGGGGAGTCATATTTTTCACCCTACAAATAATTTCATCCTGACAATTTTAAAACTCTCGTACACAAATTCCAGAAAACCAGACACACATTACCTCCAACATCCCCTCACAAAGTCATCCAATGAGGACAATCTTCCGATTACCTCCAAGTGCATCCCTATATTAGTTTTCAGTACCTCAACTTCTTTGACCCAAATACACTGAGATCACTGAGAGTAGCTAGGATCATCCCTATGAATAAATCATTTGGGTTTCCAGAGGAAGGATTTTGCAGTGTAGAGTTCATAGATCTGAGAGTGATCTAGATCTCTATAAATTCCTCGAACTATATCATTCTTGAAAATTTGGATGTCATGGAGCATATCATACATATAAAAACTTAGGATTTTGTTCATATAGTCCGCTCGGTGGTCAGCCGCCAATTCAGATTCATGAAATTTCATTAAATATTGATAGTTTTCTGACAAGGTGAAACAAAGGAAATGACCTTCATAGTACTTTCACCATTGTCTAAACTCTGCAAATTGGGCCTCTACAATATGGTGGTACATGTATCTCTCTCCTTCGAAGGAACGGAGGAAATTTGACTGGAGGGACACTTTGTAAATTCATTTTCAAGTGAGGAGTATGTTTAAAAATGGGTGGTATTCTTTTAATCAAGTCTTGGAAATTATAATCTCTAAAAGTTCAGTAGGTAGTGTAAAGATATTGGTTAGTGAACTCGTGTCTTCTATAAGAGATTTTCTTTTAGTATGGAAAATTTATTTTAAAACAAATACTGTGTTTAAAAAAAACATATTTATAATATCGAACAAAAAAATATCATTATCCAATTGTACAAAGTTCCAAAACCAAAGGGGTTACACAAACAATCGCCCACTCTCACAACACTAATATTAATTTCCTAAAGTCCTCCTTTATCAGTTCCAACATCATTAGAGACATTCTTAGTAGGTTCGTCTATTTATATTGATCTCCAAAACATTCTTAAACTCCTAAATTTCATTCACCTAGATACACTTCTCATAACATGGTTCAAACTCATACAGGCAACAATTGGTCTACCAATGGGTGGCAGAAGAGGTGTAGAGTTCGGAGATATCAGAATGAATGTGGTTTTGATTGACCAATCAAATGACTTGGTTTTCTAAAAACTAGATGTTTTAAATCCTACAATACCAACTAAAAAAGACTTTGAATATATAGGACGTGTGAGGTTTTCCCGCCTCTCCAGCTTCCCATAACTTCTCTAGGGCTAGATAAACCTCTGATAGGTTGAAACACAAGAAGAGGCCTTTGTAGTAAGATCCTTTGTATACAAAAAAAGAAAATTGAGCTTGCGACATGAGGTAGTAAATATGACTCGATCCTTGATATAGTCAAAGGATATTTGGGTTGTTAGACTCTTGATAAATTCATTTATAGGTTAATCTCAGGTTTACGAATGGCAGGTACATCTCTGAGCATGACTGGACAATTATATGTTTCAGTAACTCAGTGGGGAGAGACAAAAGACTTGTTTTTTCTGACAACTAAAATTTTTAAGAAAATTATACTTAGTGAGACATAAACAAGTTTTTATTATTGTTCTAATTTTCTAGGGTCATCTAAACCAATCCTATGATACCAACTATCATGCCCCAGCCCCAAACTACCCTGAAGCTGGTACGAAGGTGAAATAAAACTTGGTGTGTAATTTTTTTATAAAAAGTAAAACAGAAAACACACACTCATGTTCCACTAGAGAGTATCATTTTGGTTTAGGTACTAGAGAATTAGATACAATTATTAAATTTCTTTCAAAACTGAAAGGGAAAGAAAATCCACAATGCTGCTACCGAGCAAAGTTACCCAAATCTACTAAACCAGCAAAATAAAATAGATTAAAAATGTAGGGTTAGTATACAAATGCCAAGTAAGGGGTTTCAAAATAACAAAATATACCAATAAAAACCCTTTGAAAACATTCCTTTAAAATTTTCCACAAAACACTTTCTGAAGAAATGTTGTAACACATATATCATAGCGTAGCATTTATTCTAAGGATTATAAGAGCACAATTAAAGGAATACTAACAGAGTTACAAGGAAGCATGATTCAATTATAAGCGTGCTATTTCAGAATAATAAGTAAGAGACATTCTAAATTAAATAGGTATGGCATGTGAATATGCAAGTACAAAATTTATAACTAACAATATTACTTGATCAAAGTTGTGCATAAAATAATAACTTCAATTACATCCCTTACTTCTTTGAAACATACCATGACTAATAAATCTTTGAGTGCTGAAATAATTAATAAGCCATAATATTTTACTTCTTCTAATTCTCATAAACATAAGATATTTAACCAAGAATATTCTACTAGTTGAATATTATTTAGGTTAATTAAATTATATAGTCATAATGAGGAAAGTGCATAGGCAGGACTGTGTGAGGGCCTCGGCCATGATGTCTAATGATTAAAGCCTCTACCAAAATCCATAAATCATAATCGGGAAAGGCCTCAGACAATTACACATCTAGTGGTCTAATAAGACCTACACATGCATCTAGGGGATATCGCATCCCCCACTCAATAAGATATAAGTCCAATGAATTCCTCATCTCTCTAAATCAAAGTGCTCATACCACATTGATTTATTAAATTACATATCATTCCAAGTGATACATATTACTTGGTTTCTAATTTCATATTATTCAAAGTGTGACATACCACCTTAAATAATTTAATTTCTCATTTCATATTATTCAAAGTGTCCCATGCCACTTTGAATAAATTAGTTTCTTTATTCCATAAAATTCCATTTCATTAGCATTTTAATATACAAAGTGAATCATGCAAGTGTTAATAAAAATATTATTACGGATATGACTATAAATGACAAGTATGATAAGTAGATTATAGAATATGTGAGGACAACTAAAGCATGAAAATAAATACAAGTTTACCACATAAAATGACAATCCCAAAATCCTTATTATGAATGTAAATATTTTATATTAAATAATGGACAATTCTAAAATTAGGATAATTGTAATTCATATTTAAAACACATGCTGATAATTGGAAAAATAAAACATAATTATTGAAAAAAATTTATTACGGTAGATTCAATTGCTTGGATTATATCATTCTTCTAAAAATATTATGTGGGAATGCACTAAGGTGATTATTTTGCTTGTTTAAATGTGGGTTAAAAATTATATTTACTATAACCCATGGTTTAATAAATCATTGAACATATAACAAACTGCATTAAATCACTAAAAATTGGTTTTTATGAAAACATAATTAGTTTATGATTAATACTAAAAGGTACATATGCATATAGCCGTAAATACATATATAAGGATTTTGAAGAAAAATATAATTCTTTATATTTTACAAAACTACTTAAACATTGAAACTCAATAATTAAGAGTCTTAATTTTGAGTATAATAGAGGTTTATCTAAACCAGTATGAATAAATATATATATATATATAGACATATATATAACCGATTATATAAAGTGTTTATAAAGAATAATACGTCATATGTTTAATGAAACATGTATATTTAAAACACTTTAGGAACATTAGTTAATCAATGGGGAATAAACTGCAAATCGTTCGATGAAATATTTTAGGTTTGTTTATAAAATATATATATACATAATTATATATACTTATACACATATAGAACCAAAAAACATTACACATCCTTTGCATGATAAAGGATTAAGAACTTCATGTATGAATAAAGACTCACCATATTAGAAGGGATCAGTAGGTCTTATACCCAACCATATATGTATATATAGTATATACATCTATGTGTGTATATATATATAAAACAAACTAAACCGAAGTAAGGAAAGACAATATAAGACCCTTACTTGATTTGAATGAGGAGGAGAGGTTCAGGAAACTCACTGGAGGTTTGCAGAACATGCTGGAGAAGACGAACACCCATAAGGTACAAATGAAAAACATGATATAACATATAAACTACATATATTATAATACTAATACCACTTGGTGGATAACCGAGACCTACTCAGTTTATAATATGATCGATGGTGTCGACCTTTGTGGACAGTGGGAAAAAGGAAGGGCCACTGGAGTCATGGGAATGGAAAAATGGTGCAAGTGGGAGTGATGAGCGTGACTGGAACGGCGATTGCAGGAGGAAGAAGACACTATGGGGAAGAAAATCCAGAAAATAAACAGACGGTTGGGATTAGATCTCTCCCAGATCCGACGGTTGGGGTGCATCCGTGAATTTTATAAAATATGAACGGTTGAGATCAACTGAGGATTGGATTGGACAACTATAGTTCAACGCATAGATTTTAAAACACTTGAATGGATGTGATTAGATCATGAGGGATTTAGAGGTGCATAAAAATGTGGAGATAAACTGTGGCTCCTGAAGATCTAGGACCGAACTAGATCAGACGGCACAAATCGCACGCGGAGAGATCTGATGGCCCAGATATGAACTCAGAAGATTTTCTCCATCCCCCATCGAAACGGGGAGGCTTCATAATATCCTTTATAAGCCCAAAACTCTGATACATCGCTCATATTACTCCCTCCCCTCTCCTGGTACTGCATCATACCAGGTTCTTCTGCGGGCGTGCTCCTGCACCCACCCACGCCGCCATGCCGCCCCGCACGGTGGTGTGTTATGGTCTTTGCACACGCACTCGTGCACCCTTAGGGGTAACTATGCCCTCTTTTCATGATATACATAGCACGCACCATGCGTGCGCACCTCCCTTGGTCCATTGCCTGGGGGTTGTGTGAGATGCTGATCAAGGCCAAGAGGACTGCCTTCATCATGGCCCTCAGCTAGGTGGGATACTCACCTAAATTTTAGCTAAGTAATTTTTTTGTTAAATATAAAAAATAGGTTTTCATATATATATATGTATAGGTATATTCAAAATATGAATTCTCTATTATAAATAAAAAAAGTCCTAAAATCACTATTTCCCTTAGTTTTATAAATACTAAAGTTTTAAAAACATAAAATGATAAATCGAGGTTTAAGACATCATTAAGAAAATATTATGTCAATATTACATAAATCAGAAACAAATTCATAGTTAAGACCTTGGTTTAATACATCCGAGGGTGAAAACATTTATAAAATATTTTCAACACATTAGAAATATTTGAAAAGTATTTGAAATTCATACCTCATTTGGAAATCATACTAAGTGTAGCTAAAATATTAAATTTCTATCTTTTTTAAATATTATAAAAGGAGTTTATATGTTTAAAGTTATAATTTCAATACATACCTTAAGTATTTTGGAAAAATAATTATACCTAGATATTTGAAATTAAACCAACAGAATGACCAACGACTATACTTAAAGTCGCTAGTAATTTGACGGTTACCTAAGTGTAAATAGTCGAATTGAGACCTTATAAAAACGTGTATTAGGGCGTTCCATCTCCAAAACGATTCTAAAAGATGGTCCTTATCATCCCACTGATTCTCAGTATAGTTGTTGTGGTTATGTTCGTGTTTCTTTTCGTTCTGGCTGACCTGAAGGGTCTTCCCTATATATCAGGTCTCATTGTTGTGTTAGTTGGCCTCCTAGTGTCTCTGATAGGGCTTTTAGTATGTATTTTTGGTTTGTTGAATTATCTTGGTTTTGAAGAAATGTAATCAATTCAATTTTTAAAAAGAATGACTTGTGTATATTTCATATGTTTTGTTCATATAGTCACCAAAATTAGACAGAATAAAACCATAATATTATTTTTACATGACAAATTTGTTTTGGGGCATCACATGACATACTAAAAACTGATGAAATCCGTTTTTATTGTTTTGATACTTTATTGTGATTATCAATTAGTCATTTTTTGATATGTAGGAATCAACTGAACCTCAATTTGATGCACGGTGTCACCGGTATGACTCCAAATGTGTCTTGTTATTTAAAATTGACATTAATTAAAGTAAAAAAACACAACAAACAAACTGAAAAGTGATAAAAACACTAGTATTGTTTTGATATTTTAGTAAAATGGTCTATTAGTCTGTTGTGATGTGTTGGAATCAACCCCACCTCAATCTGATGAATGGTGTGACTGATATGACTAAAAGTACCTACTATCAGTTTAAAATTGACATTTTAATTCAAAATTGGCCACTCACTGAAAACCAAGGAAACAAACTTTGATTGTCTTCCAAATTATGTAATGAAATTACTAAGACCTTTTTGATGTGTATGAAGTATTCTCACATTAAACTGACGCATGATGCGGCCGATATGACCCAAATTGCATGTTTTCGTTTTGAAATGACATTTTCGTAAAAAAACACAACTAACATACTGAAAACTGAGGAAATGTATTCATATTTTTTTGATACTTTAGGAAAGCGTTCCATCAGTCATTTGTGAAATGTAGGAATCAACTCCACCTTAGTACAATGCATGGTGTGATAATTATAACTCCAAATGTGTCATTTTTATTAAAAATTGACATTTTTATTGTACTCTTCATATTAATGATTAATTTATTTTTTATGGTATTACTAACATAATATTTGTTTTCATATACATATATGGAACCTTTTTCTCAAGTTGGGATTATTTTTTCAGCATCTATTACCATCAGAGTATATTTTTTATAAGGGACCACAAATGTCAAAAGAGAAAACATTAATGTTTTTAACTATTTGTTGCATATTTTTAAATGTAGTTTTATAAAACATTGTTTAAAAGGTATATAGAAGTTTTTTTGGTATATAACATTAGTCAATATTTTTTATTCATGATTTCAATTAAATGTATATAGCATTGTTTTCCAAACTTATGTGTGCACTTCTTGTTTTTTCATTATTTGCATCGTGTTTCTGGTTCTTTTGTATATACTATGAGTGGTTAGTTTTTATCAGGTTTTTGCTAGTTTGTGTATGTTATTTTTTCTGTTTTGGTTATTTTGGTGTGATTTTTTTCAGGTCTCTAGGTGTGTTGTTATATTAACAGCATGCCTAGATAAAGAACCCTTTGTCAGTGCTTCAATTGGCGCTCATAAAGTCCCACCTTTATCAACACTAATTGAAGCACTGATAAATGGGGACTTTATCAGCACTTAGAATATCACTGATAAAGGGGGTCCTTTATCTTCTCTTTTATGAGTGATAATAAAGGGGACCCCCTTTAATAGCAGCTCGATTAACAACACTTTTTTAGTGCTGATAAATGCATTTTTTTCACTGATAAAAGCCTATTTTGTGGTGTTGAGAGTCTTCAAACACAGAAAAGAGAAAACGAAGTGACTCAATACCGAAAATGTGACTAATCATTCCCTTGGAATATCTATCCTCCTAGAACAATGAATTTAGAAATGCTAACACCTGGAGAAAGGATCAAACAACACCCGAACACCCGTCAAAATTAGGGTTTCATTTTTGAACCCAATAGTTCTAAATGGGACTATGGCACTCGAACATAACCACACAAGAAGAAAAGATCACAAGAAATAAGAAATGGTTAAAAATATATGAGTGTGATACCTATAATAGGATAGCCCCTAACTGAAAAAGAAAATGCTTACCCAAAACGTGGTCACACAAATGAATGGTCACTAAGCTTAAAGGATTATCATTTAGATTCAACTAAAGAAGGAAGAACCCACAAAAATTACCACACTCCATTTTAAGGAAAACTCAAGAAAGAACTCAACTACCCTTACATGATGGTAAAGGCCTACAATGCATCTTAAGGTTCATTTTGAAAGAATAAATATTAAAATCAAAGATTATCTAAACATTTTAAATATTATCCTTAAGTAAAAACCAACATAATCTGCTATGAAAAATGAATGGTATTTTAAACTCAACTTTTAAGCATTATTATTCAATGATATCCCATTAAAATTATTCCATATTATCAAATAAACCCATTTTAAACACCACTCATTTAATTATAAAGGCTTCACACCAGAAAATATCAAGAAAATTAAAAATTTCCTTTATTAATTAATTTGGGTACTATCAAGAATGAAGCCACCAAAAAGAGACACTTTAATTAACACCATCATATAGTATACTTATCCCCATGGTGGTTGGCACTATGTATTTAAATTAAATGTTGAACTGCTAGGGTCCCATTAGGCCACTTTGGGTTCAACTAAAAACAACACAAACATTCAAATTAATTAGTTTTAAAAACACCCTTAGTGGGTTTATTTCATGAATACAAAGAAGTATGGATGACATACATGGGTCATGCCAGGTCCAACTTATAAGAAAAATTCCCCAACTAAACTAATTAGATCCACTTTTGAATTTATTAATTTTAACTACATGGATCATTAAGCCCAAGGAAAATGGTACAATCCTCAATAAGGAATCTAATTCGTTAAAGGTTACAATTGAACAACAATTTTATTTAAAGCAATTTCTAAATAGATGGCTCGCAATAATGGTTCAATTTTATAGTTTACCACCTTTCACTATATAAACCACTCATATACTTTATATGCTATAGAAATATCTCATCTAACCACAACCAACTTATTTTGGATAAAACATAACTTTTAATAACTTTAACATTTGTACAATATACTTTAAGTATATTAAGAGGACTAACAAAGGTCTGGTTATATGGGTCATCACATTCCAACTTATATGGTGTCAATTCCCCTTATGAATTGGAATATGAATTCCATTTAGTCATAACCAAAATGTTTCAGCCTATGATAAACTTCATAAAATCATGGGAAATTAAGAAAGAACACTAAATAAGTCAGATAAACATGGTATGAAACCAAACATACAAAAAGTAATGCTTGGTATGCTTATAAAATTTCATATAAGGTAGAAGATAATAGTGTCACTAAAATAACCAAAAAATGTGTATAACAGATAGGTAGAAAACATATAAGGAACATCAATAATCTCAAATATCATAACAGTTAAATATATATGGTATGGAATATGCATGGAAGGTGAATTTCCATATGCCTTTCATGACGCAAGCAATGTTACTTCCTTTCCATACCAAGACATTGGTAATTACTACAAAACTCATCAATAAATTAGCAACGAAATGTACACCATTCACTCAAGGTGAAATCATAATCAAATGTGATTGAAAACAACATAAATATAAATCCCATCCCTGGCCACAAGGTTGTTTCCCCATGTGTGGGGTGATCAATCCAAGATGTTGATATTTACCAAGTGCTTACACAGCCCTAGTCTCTTATCTATCAGCCCAAAACATTAAGAAAAAGGGAAATAAATGATCTGATACTACTTTGTAACATTCCAGACCAACTGAACACTAAACTGGTAGCCGGACTATTTTCGACATGGCATCTAGCACACGTCCCCATACAGTAGAGGTTGTTGACTAGAAGAAAGGTTCTATTTATGATATTGTGGGGAGACTAAACCCTCTAGAATAGATTCTCGTATTGATATAATAATATTCAAATAAAAACAATCATGGAAGCAATAATAATAATGAAAGAACAAAAATGGAATAATGATATAATAACTGAGTAAAAAATCCAAATCTAACTATACAATGATTCATTTATGAAAGATTATGCTAAAACTACAAGAAATAAGATTCAAAAATAGAAATAAAATGTAATAAAATAATAATTTCCTAATGACTAGATCCATGATATTCTCAATCATGGGCTTGGTCCTCTACCTCTAAACTTCATACTAAAGTGGAAAATAAATCAAGCATTAGAAGATGCGCACTTCCCTTCATCCATTCCTGTGATTATAAATACTAATTAGGTACCAAATAGTGCCCATCCAGGGTGTGAGATATAAATATCAGTAGGTCGGAACCCATGGTATCTATCAAAATTAATTTTTTAATGAATGAATGAATGACATTGTTTCATATATTATAAATATAGAGTGATAAATAAAAATAATTGAAACTTACTCTGAGTTACATAACAGACACTTGTCCCATACCACATATTTCAGCCTAAGCCTGTTATCTATAAGGAGGTACTTGTACGAGTCATAATGTACAAATTGACCCATACAAAATCATCTAACCATAAAAACAAAAAGACCACAAAACATTGATTTTTCTTGGAGGCCACACTTTAATGTTAATATATAAACATGCTCAAGTATATATATATATATAGTGCATGAAAAATGAATAATGTATGCATTCCATTGATTCATCAAATCTAGTGGTGGAGTCCCAAGACCATCTAAGGAGATCCAAACATAATCTCTAGGGTTTCAATAGGTATTTTCAATATAACCCAATACCATTGAGTCTGTTACAGGACACCCATACAATGTCCCTTGTATCACTTGCGGATGGTGACTTGGATACCATACCATGTATCTCACATAGGGTACTAGGTATCACCTGAGGCATGGCATATCGATCTTCCCAAAGTGGTCCATCCTCGGTTCCTCCCTTAGGGAATTAGCCTCAATCACCAGTATAAATATGTAACTGCAGATCCCCTAAACTACATTCCAATGAATCACTCTATATACATTGAGTAAGTACAACCGAGAATGGTGAGCCATCCATTTAATTCTTAATTTCGGACCTATGCTCTCTCCCGGTCCATAAAAATTCATCCATACCATGCCAGTCACATAACAAAGAAGAAATTAATAATTAATTATATTATTTAAATAAACATTTCACATCACAAGGTAAACAATCATTCCATCAAATAAATTGATGGAGTCTTGATCCCATCCAATATGATCTAATAGAATTCTAAGAGTCCCAACAAGAACATCCAATATATCTAATACCTCCGAGTCTATCCGAAAAAACTCATACAGAATCCCTTGTATAACTCAAGGTATGGTGACACTGAGCTCGAAAAAAATATATCACATAGGGGACTAGGTATCACCTAAGGCATGGCATAGCCATCTTTCAAATAGGTTCACCCACACTTTCACCTCTAGGTAATTGGTATCACTCAAGTGTATAATTAAAACCGCTCAGAGAGCCCATACCTGTAAAGGAAAACTATCACTCCCAGTGCATCATGTGATTCCAACCAAACCTGATGATTCCATCCATAGTGTTCTTAGATCAAGACTCGTGTTCTCCCCTAGACCACTAAAAGTGGGCACAACAACCATGAATATATCACAAGTCATATAATTAATTTTAAATATCATCAATAAGGCATGTAAATAGCACAAGCAATCATAATATCCCTATCATAACATTCAAATCATTCTAATCAGTTATGGCGTAAGACCACAGGGAACATGGTATTAAGAATAACTTAAGTACCCAGATACCAGGCACACACGTATGAACCTATTTCCAATTGAATATAGTTCACCTCATTTAGGGGCTTTATTAGAAAATATGACTTTATTAATCAATTATTCAATTTAGTAAATTTAAATTGTTTGATTTCATTACAAGGTGTAAGGTATATAACATAAGACATAAAGTAATGGGGCAAACAAAGATATAAAAGCAAGGTGGAAAATCATAAAAAAAATTAACAATTTTAAAAATATATATGGAACATGATATAAGATATATTTAAAATAAAAAAACAAAAGGGCATAGACAAGGGATATTACCTCAAAACAAAGACCAAACTGAAACACATCAATACTTGACGCTTTAATCGGTTACCACATGAAGATTCTCTATCATGAATTTGAGCATATGCACCTTTTCATACACATAATAATACATATACCCTATGTACATATTCTCATTTCTATGAATATACAGAATGTTATACTTACATATATGCTCATATATGAAAATAGACATTTACACTTACACAAATATGAATTTTTAAAATATATGTACATAAGAACACAAATCCACAATATATATATTCAACTGACATGGTTGAATATATATATAACTGTGGAACTTATATATATATATATGACTGCCTATAAATATACATGTAAGTCAGGTTTGGCAACAATAATCCAAAACAATGCGTCAAGATCCAAAACAATAAATAAAAATACTATAAAATCAAAAACTACTAAATGTCAAATTAAAAATTGAGAAATAATGAAGAACAAAGGAAAACCAACCTAAAATTGATGAAAGGAGGACTAAAATTATCTAAAAGGATTCACATTTGGTAGCATATGCCGACACATGCAAGGATATTCCCCAAAAGACACACTATACAACCTAACAATATGAGAAAACCCAAAAATCCAGATTAACCCAAACACTAGGGTTCAGATGAGCTAGGTACGGTGACAGAAATAAGAAAAATCAGCCAACCAAGGTAAAAGAATAGAGCAGGAGGCCTTACCTCAAGGTAATAATAGAGAATACCAGAGGAATCATTGTTTAATATCATGGAATTAGATATCAATGGAGGGATGCGTGCACAACCATGGAGGAGAGGAGGGGGTCACACGTCGCTATGAAGGGGAAGACCCCTTTAATGGATTTCATAAAACATAACCTAATAATAATAATAATCATCATCATTATCATTATAAAAATATTATTTTTATTATTATTTTTATTTTTATTATTATTATTATTATTAAAACATTTCTATACTTTTATTCTCCATTTACTATAATTTAATTTATTTTTATTTTTTATTTTAAATTAATTAAATTTACTTTCTTAAAAAAATATTGTGCATGGTTTGGGTCAAACGGTTTTCTAAACCTTGTGCCAATCGTGCGATGAGCAATGCATACGTACTACCTAAGTTGCACTACCCATGCAGACTAGATGTATGGTTTGG
The DNA here is from genome assembly GCA_963277665.1 of Viscum album. Classification (NCBI taxonomy): domain Eukaryota; kingdom Viridiplantae; phylum Streptophyta; class Magnoliopsida; order Santalales; family Viscaceae; genus Viscum; species Viscum album. The sequence goes on along the minus strand of OY728153.1, from coordinate 1,420,173,102 downwards.
GTAAACCATGCATAGCACATGCGATACATGCTCCTTCACTTATTCAGGTCACCCAGTTTTTTGTTAGGGGATGCACATTTTTATAAACCTATGCACCTTTTTTAGATATCACAAACCTACAGATTTTAGAGCCCGGTGCTCTCAAAACTCAATAAGACACCCAGATAACCCCTTGGGCCTTCACCATGTCTAAAAACAACACTTTAAAGTGTTACAACTCTCAGAATTTTGTTTTCAATCTCATTTTGTAAAACTTCTTATCCATTAAATCTAAATAATTCAAAATCCTTTTGATTTTTTTCAGTTCAAAAACACAGGAGGCTACACTAATGAACCTTATGCGAAAAGTAAAACCAAAATTTATAGGTACAATTTTAGAAAATTAATTGATATTATCATTATTATAGAGGAACAATCAGTTATATTTTTTCTCATCTAGACCAAGATATTGTGGTTTCAGAAATAATCTATATGTAATTTGTATACTATGTTATGGTAAATTCATTGTAAGATAAAAAAATTTAAATTAAGAGGAAGAAATTTTGGGATGAGGGGGAGAATGTTATACACTAATATTTCGATATGAAATTCTATATTAAATAATACTATGTTTGATAACATATACCACACATAACACCAAACATAAAATAACAATAATGTACTATAGAAATATTATTATTTATAAATGACTGTTATAACCTAACCATTTGTTTGACGAGTATAAATATGAATAATCATATTATAAAATATATTTATAAATTTATTCCTTATTAATATTTATAATCAATAATATATTGATTATAATTTTGTAAGAAATATAGATAAATCTTTTTACAGGTAAAAAATATATTTTTTATAAATATATTTTTATGTGCACAATTTTTTTTATCTTAAAAGATTAAATAGATCACTATTAATAATTTAATATAATGAAATGAAGAGAATATATTTCCAATAATATGAATTAAATTTTATTAAATTGTGGTTATTAGTAAAGACATGAGTATAATGTCATTTTACTCTAAAATAATTTTTTTTAAGAAAGGTTTTATTTCCTATTCTATGCTAAAAATATATTTACTTTTTGAAACATTTAGAAATTTTATTTGACAAAATGGATATATTTTTTTAAAAAGGTGGTTCCTCAGTCAAAGATCAAGGCAAAATTTATTGATCAAGAAAGAAAATGAGCTAAAAAAGTCTAAAAGATGGAATCTTATTACAATACTTATTAAAAAAATGGGAGAAAATCACCAGGTAGACCATCCAGCCAGGTAATATCATGATTAACCCCCTTATTGGCAACGTTATCAGCAACCCTGTTCGCTTCACGGAAAGCATGTGTGGCAATGAAGTTAAGATCCATGACCGAGGCAAGACAATTCACCCTTCTAGAGGTGAGCGGCCAGGCAAAGCGCACTACCCCCTTCCATATAGCTTGGATAATTGTGGTTGAATCACTTTCAATCCATAGATTTTTCCAACCTTTTTTATTGGAAAAATCAACATCATGAATCACTACCAGTATTTCTGCCTCCAGAGCCGAGGTCGTACCACATCCGCCAATGAAATAGCCATGGTGCCTGCCAAGATAGTCTCTAAAGATGGCACCACAACCTACCGGATCCTGATTTCCTCTCGAGGCACCATCGACATTGACTTTGATCCATCCTGAAAGCGGAGCTTGCCAGAAACCTTCAAAGGTGCGCCGAGGCTGCCTGTAAGATCCCGCAATCCAAAGATGGATAAGGATCTCAAAATCACCAACAGAGTTATCACAATGAGCTTTATAAAGAGAGGCAGTATCCTTGATGGTAATAAGAATATGCGTTTTACCGGCATTGAGACTGAATAAGCAATTATTATGAAGAAAATTATATCTATCATACCAGATCACATGCAGGAGTTCAGCCACCACAACTAGAAAAAGGTTTTTAATTTGCAATGAGGAGTCCCAATTAAAAAAGATCTTTAATTGAGAGTTCATAGCATAAATAAGAGACCATCTGCATCCAAAAATGTTAGGAGTGTAATTCCAAAGAGCTGTAGTTGTAGCACAAGAAAAAAATGATTATCATCATCATGGTTACTACGGGAAAAATGGGTATTTGCGACGGGTAATTTGCGACGGGATAGCTTTCCCTGTCGCAAAAGGACTGGCGCGCTTTGCGCGCCAAATCGCGGGAAAGTTATTTGCGACGGGCGATAATCGCCCGTCGCAAATAGTATGTCAGTAGGTTGTTATTTGCGACGGGTCCCGTAGCAAATGACTATTTACCCGTTGACCGTAATAAATGCGGGCTAAGGTATTTGCGACGGGTACCGTCGCAAATAATACTATTTGCGACGGGATACCCGTCGCAAATACACCCGTCGCAAATAATCTAACCTATAAATACCCCTCCATCCGTTTTTTTTTCATTCATTCTCAAACTCCATCTTCTAATTCTCTCAAAACTCTATTTTTAGAGTTCATCGTTTCTTAAGTTTCATTTTTTTCCGGAGTTGATATTGAAGTTTTCAACAGCGATCAGAGATCAACCTCAGATCCATTTTAAAGGTATTTATGTTCATTTTAATTTAATATTTATTTTAAATTTTTTATTAGTTTCAATTATTCTTAATTGGTTTTAATTTAATTATGTTTAGATTTTTTTTGTTACTTAATAAATTTAAATTATTAGTATTCATTGTTCATAGTTAATGGTAATTCGGAATAACTAGTAATAATTACCAATAATTAGTAATAATTAGTAATAATTACTAATAATTAGTAATAATTACAAATAATTACCAATAATTAGTAATAATTTCCAATAATTACCAATAATTAGTAATAATTAGTAATAATTACTAATAATTAGCAATAATTCGTAATAATTAGTAATAATTACCAATATTTAGTACTAAATAGTAATAATTAGTAATAATTACCAATAATTAGTAATAATAACAAATAATTAGCAATAATTTGTAATAATTACCAATAATTAGCAATAATTATTAATAATTACCAATAATTAGCAATAATTATTAATAATTAGCAATAATTAGTAATAATTACAAATAATTACCAATAATTAGTAATAATTACCAATAATTATCCATAATTAGTAATAATTACCAATAATTATCCATAATTAGTAATAATTACCAATAATTATCCACAATTAGTAATAATTACCAATAATTACCAATAATTAGTAATAGTGAGTAATAATTAACAATAATTAGGAATAATTACCAATAATTAGCAATAATTATGAATAATTAACAATAATTAGTAATAATTACAAATAATTACCAATAATTAGTAATAATTGCCAATAATTACCAATAATTAGTAATAATAACCAATAATTATCCATAATTAGTAATAACTGGTAATAATTCGAAATAATTACCAATAATTACAACTAATTACCAATAATTAATAGTAATTACCAATAATTAGTAATAATTAGTAATAATTACCAATAATTAGTAATAATTAGTAATAATTAGTAATAATTAGTAATAATTACTAATAATTACCAATAATTAGTAATAATTACCAATAATTAGTAATAATTAACAATAATTAGTAATAATTAACAATAATTATTAATAATTACCAATAATTAGTAATAATTACCAATAATTAGTAATAATTACCAATAATTAGTAATAATTACCAATAATTAGTAATAATTGCCAATAATTAGTAATAATTACCAATAATTAGTAATAATTACCAATAATTAGGAATAATTACCAATAATTAGGAATAATTAGTAATAATTAGTAATAATTAGTAATAATTAGGAATAATTAGTAATAATTAAGAATAATTAGTAATAATTAGGAATAATTAGTAATAATTACCAATAATTAGAAATAATTACCAATAATTAGAAATAATTACCAATAATTACCAATAATTAGTTATAATTACCAATAATTATTTATAATTACTAATAATTAGTTATAATTACCAATAATTACCAATAATTACCAATAATTACCAATAAGTACCAATAATTACCAATAATTACCAATAATTACCAATAATTACCAATAATTACCAATAATTACCAATAATTAAGAATAATTACTAATAATTTGGAATAATTACCAATAATTACCATTAATTACCAATAATTACCAATAATTACCAATAATTACCAATAATTACCAATAATTACCAATAATTACCAATAATTACCAATAATTACCAATAATTACCAATAATAAGCAATAATTACCAATAATTAGCAATAATTACCAATAATTAGCAATAATTACCAATAATTAGCAATAATTACCAATAATTACCAATAATTAGCAATAATTAGCAATAATTACCAATAATTACCAATAATTACCAATAATTACCAATAATTACCAATAATTACCAATAATTAGTAATAATTACCAATAATTAGTAATAATTACCAATAATTAGTAATAATTACCAATAATTAGTAATAATTACCAATAATTAGGAATAATTAGTAATAATTAGTAATAATTACAAATAATTAGGAATAATTAGTAATAATTAGTAATAATTAGGAATAAATAGTATTAATTAGGAATAATTAGTAATAATTAGTAATAATTAGGAATAATTAGTAATAATTAGGAATAATTAGTAATAATTAGTAATAATTAAGAATAATTAGTAATAATTACCAATAATTAGAAATAATTACCAATAATTATCCAATAATTAGTTATAATTACGTATAATTAGTTATAATTACCAATAATTAGTTATAATTACCAATAATTAGTTATAATTACCAATAATTAGAAATAATTACCAGCAATTAGTTATAATTACCAATAATTACCAATAATTACCAATAATTATCAATAATTACCAATAATTACCAATAATTACCAATAATTACCAATAATTACCAATGATGATGAAGATGGACACTGATAGAATTTCATGGTATTTATATACAATCATAACTAATATATATATATATATATAATAGTAATTATCAATTATTTGATAAAAACATTAATATTTTCTGTTTCAGATGGACGACGACACATTTCGTGAGTTGGCGGATGCTGACCTGCCTTTCGATGCAGATGAGTTGCTGGCAGATGACCCTCAGCCTACAGGCGCTCCAGGGAGTACGCGGAGGGGGCGCAGTCTTGCACGATTGATGATTCCTGACCCCGTCCCCGAGCGACGTCCACGTATTGGGTTTGATCCACGCACACAGAGGTGTAATAACCTGTGTGATATCCTGTGGATTTGACTAAGATTTCATTAATCTATTCACATAATAAATGTTTATTATTTTTACAGTTTTCCACATATAGCAGTCGGACAGGGCAGCGCTATTTTGCGCAACTATTTCTCTCAACCTTGGACCACATGGGAGCATATTCCCATTGATGTGCAGCAAGCCATGTTCGGCCATTGGTTGGTACGTACGTAAATAAATAATTTTTATTTTGAAAATTATTTTATTTCTAACTTGATATTTTTATTTTTTTGTAGGGTTTATGGTATCCGATCGAGGATACCATGCGTGACGCCATCCACGAGGCATGGGAGGTGGTCATGCGTGATCGATTTCGTCAGTTTTTGAATAATTTAAGAAAAGCTGCCACGAAGAAAGCAGGAGTGTCAGTTTTTGACGAGTCATATAGAGTACACCGACCAGAGTACATTTCATCCCATGTATGGGATGGATTATGTGCGCACTGGTTGAGTGATGCTTTTCAGAGGAGATCATCGGTGGGGAGGCAGAATCGGGGGAGACAGGAGGTAACTCATCGAGCTGGGACTCGTACTTTCAGTACCCATAGACAGCATCTGGTACGTACATTATTTATAAATATTTTATATAACTATAAATATTAACAGTTTATTTTTTATTCTTATAGGTTGTCGAGCACCCCGATATTACGGAGTACGACGTATATCGGAGGATGTATAGTGATCCTGCTATTGGGGAGCTCAGAGGTGATCGTCAGCATCACATCGTGGTCAATATTATTTGTTTTCAAGTTTAAAAATTAATTGCATATAATATATTCACAATTTTAATTTTAAATTGCAACTACAGGAGTCATATGAGGCCGCAACGTCACAGACCCGGCCTAAGAGTCAGGAGGAGTCATCAGATCAGACCACTGGCCATCAGTTTGATGAGGCGGCATGGATGCAGGCCACCCAGTATGCCTTCGAGAAGGGCCGGGTAGTTGGTGTCAGCTCTCGACTGACTCCTGGAGATTATTATGGAAGTGCTGCGATGTCAGTGTCCAACTCGAGAGGAGCTCGTGCATCTTCTTCTGCTACACAGTATGAGGATCAGTTGCTATCTCAGACTGCACTGATAGAGAGTATCCGACAGGAGCAGGAGCAGTTGCGTCAGTAGCAGCAACAACATGAGGAGGAGTGTCGACGCCAGCAGCAGCTGTACGAGGAGCAGATGAGTCAGTGGCAGCAGCAGCATCAGGAGCAGATGGAGTACATGCGCCGACTCACTCATGCTTTAGGGATGGAGTTTCCTCCACCAGCATCTTCAGATCCCCCCTCCCCCCCTCCCCCCCTCCTTCAGATTAGAGTTTGTTTTATGTTATAAATTTGTTAAATCAAAATATAATTTTTTTTTCTATTCGTAGTTTCTGTCTCATTAAAATATTTATAATATTATATTTTGAAATAACAATATTAATATGAATAATATTATTATTTATATTTTATAATATTAAATTATATATATATATATTAAAATTTTATAATATTTTAATCTAATTATATTTTTTTGTAATATTAGAATTATTTTAATATTTGAATGTAAAATAATTCTATTAGTTTTATATTAATTAAAATAACTTATTAATATTTTTTTATTTTTAATTATAATTCTAATATTATTATATTAATTAAAATCATTTATTAATATTCTATTATTTTTTATTTTTGAATTATAATTCTAATATTATTATATTAATTAAAATAATTTATTAATATTTTTTTATTTTTGAATTATATTTGGATTATCATTATATTAATTAAAATAATTTATTTATTTTTTATTTTTTTTAGTATTTGTGACGGGATACTATGCCCGTCGCAAATAGTATTATTATAATATTGATTAAAATAATTTTTTAATTTTTTTTAATTTTTTTTAATTTTTTTTAAAAAAAACTAATTGCGACGGGCCCGTCGCAATTAGTTTTTTTAAAATATTACAAAAATATACGGAGTAATATTTGTGACGGGAAGAATCTCCCTCGCAAATAATACCTTTAGCGATGGGCCCGTCGCAAATAATTGTTGTTGCGACGCCGTTTTCCGCGACACGCTATTTGTGACGGGACCCCGTCGCAAAATCCTATTAGCGACGGGTTCCCGACACAAATAACCCGTCGCAAATGCCATTATTTCCAGTAGTGGGTGTTGGTTTCACAGATGACATCTAGAGCAAAGATGGATCCCAAAATATTGAAGGCACACCTCAGTGGGGACTCTATTATGAGCAATACGCCAAATAAGAGTAAATTTGGAGGGCTTGATCCGTGGTTTGTTGAAAGATTTCAACCAACAAAGGCTAGAATCAGAATTATTGAAATTGTTTTTATAGAAGCTTTTTGAATCAAGGACTCCATTAAAAGTAGGCTCCCAAATGATAAAATCATAAGTGTTGAAGAAACGATAATTGTCAATGATATTACTGATATTTTTAGGAAGGGTGATGTCATGGGAGTTAACGACATCCCTAATAGTGGAGTTGGTGGTGCCAGGGGGAGCGTTGGAAGTCATCATGGAAATTAAGGGGACACCTGTCTAGTTATCCAACCATAAGTTCATTGAAGAGTTAGCTCTAACCAACCATCTAGAGTTGTTCATGATGTTAATGTATGAGCATCTGATGGAAGGCCAGATGGAGGACATGATGTAGCTCAGAATATCGTTCTTAATCTTTGTAATGAATATTTTCTTGAGAAAGGAAGAGGAATAAATGTTTCTATGAATCAGCTTCCAAGTCATCGTATCCTGGAGAGAGTTGTTAAAAAACGTAAGATTTTTTATACCAAGACCACCCTTGTCCAGAGGTTTACAACAAGTGCTCCAAGGAGTGGTCACAAGCTTTCTTTAAATCGCACTACCAGTCCAAGCAAATTTTTTTATGTAAGTGTTGATTTTATTAAGAATACTAGCAGAACAATTGTAAACCATCATCGAATAGACCATTTTTGAAAAAATTGTAGATTTGACAAGACAAATTCTACCAGCCATAGAGAGAGATTTACCCTTCTAGGTCAAAAGTTGATTGGTAATTTTGTCGACAATGCTGTGAAAGTAAGTAGATTTGGGTCTTCCCCAGAAAATAGGAACACTAAGATAAGTGAAGGGGAAAGAGCCCTCCTTGATACCTAAGTAATTAATGATACGACTCTTTCTGTTGGGGAAAAATTCTTACCAACGAAAAAAAAAATTTCTCCAACTTATAGCTTGTCCCAAAACATCCTCATAATGACCCAGAGAACTTTTGAGGTTTTGAATGTTCCTTATATCACCTTTTAAGAACACAATAATATCATCAGCATATAAAAGATGTGTTGGAACATTTAAATTATGAGAGTCCTGAATGGGGTTGATCTTGTTTTGATTCACAAGGCTTATGAGAAGTATACTTAAATAGTCCTCGGAAATGGAAAATAAGATAGCAGAAAGAGGATCACCTTACCTTACCCCTTTGGTGCATTTAAAGTAACCTGTGGGAGCCCCATCAACCAATACAGAAATACAGGCCGAGTTAAATAAGGATCATATCCTATCAGTAAAAAAATCATTAAACCCAAAGCTTTTGGGAACCATTAAGATGAAACCCCAATCCATAGTGTCAAAAGCCTTCCTAATGTCTAGTTTAATAGCAACATTTCCTCCCCTAAAGACTTTATTTAGAATATTAGTGCATTCCGAAGCAAGACATATACAGTCTTGAATAGATCTACCTTTAACGAATCCAAATTAGTTCCAACAAACATGTTTATCACATATTTACGAGATTCTATTGGCAATGAGCTTGGAGATAATTTTATAAATGGTGTTGATGAAGGAAATCGGTCGGAAAAGGTGAATCTCCGTGGAATTTTCCCCCTTAGGAATAAGAGTAAGATATTGAGCATTTATCCCATGCGGGATTGCACCAGTGGTGAAAAAAGATTTGACCAGTTTGAAAACAACTACATGAATGATTTCCCAAAAGTGTTGAAAAAACCCGTTTTTAAAGCCCTCAGGACCCAGGGCGCTATCTGGGTTGAGGCTAAAAACAGTGTCCTTGATTTCATGATCCAGTGGTATGCTTAAGAGATGGTCATTATCATCCGCCATAACCATTTTTGGTATGATGTCAGGAACAAGGTCTTTGAAAATATCTGGACCATTAAATAAATTATGAAAATAATCAACAACATGACTAGAAATGGAATCCTCTGATTCAATAAGGGTATCATCAACTCTGATAAAGGCAAGTGACCTACAAACTTTTCTGATTTTCTGAAGGGAATTGTAGAACTTGGTATTTCTCTCTCCATCCGAAAGCCATTTGGTTTTGAATTTTTTTTACGTATGTTATCATTGAGTTTTAGAAGGGAGTTGAGCTTTAAGGATGTAGTAATTTTATCTTGAGGATTAAGAGTGAAATCAGAGAAGGTGTTAGAGCTTTGAATGCGAATGAGGTCATTCTCCAGGGAGGAGATGTCCTTATAAAGTTGTTTTGTTTTAGAGCTACAATAACCCTTGAGACATTGTTTAAGGAGTTTTAATTTAGTAATACAAGCAAAAGAATCATTTTGATGACTCATACCGGCCCAGAAATCCTTAATCGTGTTAGAACATTCAGTATCCTCAGCCCAAACATTGTTAAATTTAAAAGGAATGGGAAATTTCGAACCCATGTTGGAAAGAGTGACAAGAATGGGGTGATGGTCAGAATTGATCTTGGGTAAGGTAATACAAGATAAGGATTCCCACTTATCAAGGGCATCATGATTAGTGAAATCCCTGTCAAGTTTGCTCGCCACAACTCTATTGATACACTTTCTCTACCAAGTATACTTAGCACCAGTGAGATTGATTTCTATAAGATCGAACTTTTCAATAGAAGCTTTGAATTCTCTAGAGGATATAGAAGAGTGATATGGTCCAATTTTTTCACTCGGACATAGTATGGCATTGAAATCACCTATCAGAAACCAGGGACCCTGAATAGCTCTAGAGAGAGAAAGAAGGTCATTCCAAAGGTATCTTCGCTCTTTATATCTATTATTAGCATAAACCATAGTGCAAAAGGTATGAACACCATTAGTAGAAAAATCACAAGTAAGCATTTGTTCTAAAACCTTAACAACATTAACAGATTGCAAATAAGAATGATAAAAAATCCAAAGGGTTTCAATAGCAATTCCATCCTTGCAAGCACCAAGGAAATTATAGCCAAATGAGCACAAATGAAAATATTTCGAAGAGATATTTATTTTAGGATTAGTAACAGAAAATAATTTTGGTTTATGAGTCATAAGAAATATTTTAAGCACAATAAAAGTGTCAGAGTTTTCTAGACCCTGACAGTTCCAATATAAACAGTTCATTTACACCTGCGTTTGGAGTTAGAACTCTCTTTTTTTGAATTACCTGAGCCCTTCATCCTTGATGACCTTATGGGTTCCTGTGAGGAGGTTGGGCTGGGTTTCTGTCCCTTCTTAATCTTAGAAGATATAACAGACAAATTAGAAGCATAGGCAGTATCAGCATCCAGATTTTTTTTCAGGGAATTGCAGACACATGTGGTGTCGTTGGACAATATCTTGAAGGCAGAGAAGCGGGTTCAGAAGAAACAGATGTGCCTGTAGAGACAATCACAACAGACATAGATCCCACTACCATTGTCGATTAATTTGAGTCTAGAACCTTGGAAATGTTAGATATACCAGTGGTAGACAGAACCTGATCTGGAGTATCACAATTGAGTTTGTCAGGTTTAATATCAGAGATCATGTCCATAGAGGGAATTTTTGAACTCAAATCAGGCTAGTCGGGATGGGCATGAGAGCTACCAGGGGGTCAACAGCCATGTCAGTGGATTGAGAACCCACTGCCTTTGTCAAATCCATAGCAACACAGGTATAAGAGTTTGGGGAATTACCTGGAGCAGCGCCCATGTCATGTGTACTTGTATCATCAGGAGTATCCTTACGAGACTCTGCCTACATGTCCTCTCCTGAAGAAGCGTGATGACATGAAGTAAGGTCTTCTGGAGTATCCTGCAACTATTCGAGTATGCCCCGCACCATCTGTTTGATCTCATCCATAATACTCACTTCAACGCTAATATATTCCTACTCCTCCACCATATCAGACCATTTAGCACTGGAGGATTCTCCCAGCTAAGGTAATTTCTTCACCCATTTTTTAGCTTTTTTTGCCGGCACATCATTCCTAGAAGAGGACGAAACCAGTTTTTTTTATTCCTCCAAACCTATGTCCATTCATCATCCTTAGATTGGTCCTCCTGAGTTTTCACCTAATTCTTCATCACGCGACAATTCATCAAAGAATGGCCAACAATCTTGCACAGCTTGCAGAATGGTGGATGACGTTCATACTCGAAACATACCTATGTTTTGGAGTCATTCATGCTAAAATCAACAGCATCTGGTAGCTGTTTCTCCAAATTGACCTCCACCATCACTCGTACATAAATCCCAAGATCAGCATTCAAAGTCCGATGATCAACTTTCAGCGGGGTTCCAATACAGGAGGTTATATCATTCAAAATTTTGGGATGCCAAAAAAAGAAATTCAACCCATGAATTCTCACCCAGATTTGCGCTGTTGTGTTCCTGTGAGTATGCGAGTTGAAGGAGAAATCCCATTCAGAGAGGTAGAGTAGCCCTGGTTTCATATGAACATTACCGAGCTTCCAAACGCGGTCAAATTCCTCCTATGATCTTAACAAAATATGAAAATAACCGTGTTTGATAGGCATGAGCTTCTAAAAACTGAATCCCCAAATATGCGAGATCCTCGGTTTGAGATCCATGGCCAACCATGGTTTTTCACCCTTCAAATACGAAATAAAACCCATGACTGAGTACTTGCAAAGATTCGATCGTTGCTGTAGTGCCTCTAGATCTGCTTCCACTGTGAATCGACCATCATCCAATTTCTTGGAGAACGAGGATTTCTTCGAGGTATCTGTGCATAGATTTGTGCTTCTAAGGGCTTCTAAGAAAGAGATCGGCTTCGATTTTTCAGTCAGAACAGTTTCATAATTCTTTGCCAATTTTCCGCTATCCGTGCAGGATTTCTCACATTCCTAGTCTGGAACAAAACCTGCCATGATAAAAGAGAACTAGGGTTTTTCATCACCTCGAGCATATTCGAAGATAAGGAACCCTAACGGCTACGAAGTTCGCCGCTGAGAGCTCCCGAGCAGCCGCCATCTTCCCACTGTTGACAAAATGGATATAATATTTGGAATTATAAAGGTTAAAAATAATATAATTTCATTATTTTGTATTTAGATAATGAATGAAATAAGTTGGGACTCAACATGAGGTATTTTCCTTTAAAAACTTGTTTAATCAAGTTGGGACTCAAGGTAATAGATTTTTATTTAAAACCTTGTTTTAAAGTTGTCCTTTAAAAATCTATCCCTTATATATCCATGATAAAAAAAGTTATGCAACAATGTTCTTTTTATGTTTCAAATATTGTTAAAGTTCATTTTTAACTACTTTTACATTATTTAAAAATGATTAAATTAAATATTTTCAAATGTTTTCTATAGGACACGTTTTTGATTTTTTACAAAAGAGTGAATGGAATATTATAATGTATATGAAATGAATAGATTTTTCCATTATCATGGATGTCATTTTCTTTGAGTATTTCTTTACTTGTTTCCATGGTTATTTTAAAATATAAGAATTTTATCAACATGCAGGAAATTTTTATTTAAGATGGTTTCAAAATAAAAGGATATTTTTATAATGTTTTCAAAGAAAGGTTTGAAAGTTATTTTAATGGTATTTTATTTAATGTCAACATCATTATATGATTATTAATTCTTACTGGGGATATAATGTAATTATTTCAAGAAAATAATTTCTCTATTTTAATTATGATCATTTTGTTCATTTTATTGACTGGGGGAAAATAATAATATTTTATATTCCTTTTTTCAATAAAAATATTTATATGGACTATATATTATGTAGTTATTCATTTCTATCATATTAAAAATGAACTAGAATTATTATGTGATGAGAATGGCCTAATATAACCCCTTCATACATCTATATGTCTCATGAGACAAATTCCCTTAGGTATTTGGTATATGTCTTACCTATTTATGTATGATTTCTTGGAATAAGGAACATATTGTAATATTATGATATCTAAAATTATGCATTCCATATTCATGAAATAAATAATTATTCTCCATGTGATTATTTATATTTCCCCTGGTAATATTTCATTTTTATGTTATTGGCAGGCTTTCATGGATATCATTAGATTTGATAATGTAATAAAATGATAATATGATTGAATGGAATGTTAATGATCATCAATTTTTGAAATTATTATTTTCAATGATAAGTTGTCATTATTGTGAAAGGAGAATGACTTCCATGACCCCCTCCCACCAAATATACCTCAGTGTGGGGAAAGGGATAATGACCCTGAAGTCCTACCTCTAGTATGCCCCAGGTTGGAGACAAGCATTAAGGGTAAAAATTCTAATAAAATGAGAAGAATTATTGTCACGCACTTGTGAAAGGAGAATGCAAATTTTCCCATAAGAAGATATAAGAACCAAAATCACCTAAATAGGTTAGATATATAACCAAACTCCACCAAGGCATAGTCGCCAAATAATATAATCCAAGTATAACAGAAAAAGTATGAAGCATATCAATGAATGGTCCACCACACCACTTTTTTAGCAATTAGTTTCTATTACACCACAACAGAAAAAATCATAGAACTTTAATCCCTACCATATAAGATCACAAAAAATCACATAACACATTTCCCATAGAAGGAAGCTTTATCACATCATGTAACCAGTGTAATAGGGTATCATAAACATGAAGGGAATAAACCTCCTAACCACATCCAACCATACAGAACCTCCACCATAATCTATCTCATCACATCTCACTCAATGAATCCGATTCCATAACATCTAATGTTAACAGATATCGAAAACATCACTTTTTACTTCCTTCCATCATAGAACATGCATGTAATCATCGCATGAAAGAGGGAGTGGAGAAGAGCGAGTGGCCATCCATCCATCCTAATCACTGAGATGTTGGGAGAAACATTCCCAAAACATTTGGTGATTGGAACTAAGTGCACATATTAGGTGGGGAACAAATATAAATTCACAAGAATATTTAATGCATATATATATAGAGTCACAGAATGTAAGACCCATCTTAAGGGTTCACATCCAACGTGTAATACATCGCATTGGATCATCCACATACACTACCAAAACTAAATACACAACCCCACACAAGTAAAAAAACATACCACAATTCCCTTTAAAATCTAAAATCAACATTAATCTAATTTCCATATTTCATACTAATAAGTTATTTCACATAAATATCATATTTCTTTAATGAATTCAATATTCATTAGAATCACATTCCAATTAGAGAGGCACCTAGTTTCATATTTTCATCCGCTTTATTTATATATAAACATTAATCATTTAATACACACAACCCATCATCAATTTATGCACTAAACATTTCCATGTTAAATCACTATCATGTATTTAATTCCATTACTACCCAAGAAACTAGAATTAAACATCATATCACAGCAAAAAACAACCTGAAATCTACATACCAATAATCCAGCCTTTACTTTCATAGCCCTGTTTCATAACTGCACTACAACCACTGGTGAATCCCTGTTGTATTCACATCATGATATAAACACCATAAAAGCAACAAATTAACACAACCACGTCAGAAAACACATTCTCATCCAAAATTAATTCCACACCACAAACATATCATTTTCTATATTAGGCATAGGGGCTTTAATTTAATTCTCATTCTTTATTTAACGTCTTTATTATACAATCCATACAATCCATGGGAGTCCAATTCATTAATAAGGTATATGTAATTAGATAATTATATTTTAATTTTTTTCAACAACTAAACAATAGGAATTCGAAAATCCACATCATAACAGTGAAATAAAGCACCCCCTAAGGCCACAATTTTTAGTGGGAATTTATTCTATACAATTCTCAACATTTAATCATAAAAAATGTCATAAATTCATGTTTCACATTCCCATTCCCATTTAAACATAACTTAAACCAATCCATTTACCTTTGTTAAGCCATATGTAACCATAACCACAATGGATAATAATATTAAACTCAAGCCACATGATACACTATGTGAGAAATAATTGAACACATACTTATATGAACAAATATTTACACCAGTTCATATCACCAGAAATAAGGGGTGTTTGTATAGGAGGAAACCACATAAAGGGAACTCAAACCAACTACAAAAAAAATTACATGACTCCACGTGAAAAATTTCTAATAACCTATTACCTAAAGAGAATGTAATCCCGGTGTAATGAATGAAGGTTCCTCTTTATAATGAACATATGTGAAAATTTTCAGATTGTACATTGATTTAATTGACCATTAATTGTGGTTCTCATCAAATAAAACCAAATCCATGTGATACATGCCTTAGAAGGCCCCAAAAGTTTTAGAAAAAGAAGAAAATATTATCCTCCTTTAAAATAGCTTTAAATTAAATTAATTAAGGGTTTTAAATGTTTTTATGTCAAAAGGGAAAAACCAAAATATTTTAGGAAAAATGGATTCACTGTAGATCTACTACCAGTGATCTACCATTGGGATCCCTCACTAGGATGATCTACTATTTTGGATCTACCACTAATATGATCTACCATTGGGATCAACCGCACGGATAATCTATTACCGGGATCTATCACTAGATTGATCTGCCATTGGGATCTACCACCATGATGATATACCATGGGGATTTATCACCAGGGTGATGTACTATTGGGATCTATCTCCAGAATGATCTACCATTGGGATATAATGCCAAAACTATTTAATGCTAAGATCTAGTGCCTAAATGTTCTACCATTAAGATTTTCTTTCATTATGGTCTATCATTGAAAATACCACCAAATGATCTACTATTTCTATCTACCACTAATTTGATCTCCCATTAGGATCTACTGCCAGAATGATCTACCATTAGGATATACCATCATCCTCTAAAACACCCATTTTCCTATCAAACACCTCATAAATACCCCCTTCCTCCACCAAACACCTCTAGACTTTCTTGGGAAACCAAAAATTCCAAATTTACCACAATTTAATGTGTTGGATGGTCTGGTACCTTACATCATACACAAATCAACCTATTCTCATCCTCAAGAATTCAAAACAAACCTGGATGAAAAGAGAGAAAATATTTGAAAAACATACCTTGATAAATCTTTAAAGTGTCTTGTTACAACCAAAACATCTCTATAAACCAAACACCTAATCTATAAGCCTCTTATCTGTCACATAAGCAATTTCACAACCATTTAAACCCCAAAATATCCCCAATATAGAAACAAACACATCCATAAAATAGAAGAGACCCATGTATTGAAATCAATACATTTCATCTCCCATGTTAGGATACTATCCACTTTGTGCAACAATAACCCAACCTCTTAGTTTCAATCATTCCAAGGTATAACCTGTCTTAATTAGGGATAAAATTTTTTACTTCAATATATTAATTGAATCTTTAATCACACGTCTTATAAATAAAGAATAATTAGATCACATATAAAATATATAGTTAAAAATATTACATCGATGCACAAAAAGGAAATAAAAGTCATAAAATGACTAAAAACAAATATTGGTTCTGAGAAAACATCTATTTCTTATACTCCTAGGTACACTCCTCTAGGAAAACATTCTTCTATAGTACATGATCCAAAGGAATGGTAAAATTTTGAAGCACCTTCTCTCAATGATCATGGATCTACCATATCTACTCCATTAACATCATGTCAACCTCGTTATACAACTCTCCCCAATCAATGACATGGGATTCATATAGAAGATACAAATGAAGATGAGATATGTGGAAGGCATAAAGGATGTGTTATAATTTAGGCGGATCTTCCAACTGGTAACCCACCCTACGAATATACCCCAACATCTCAAAGGGCCCAAAATACCAAGGCAATAGCTTACTCCCCTTGTCGAACCTCAACTACCAGCACTAAGGAGAAACCTTAAAGAACATAATGTCTCTATCCTTAAACTCTATAGGCCTCCTCTTATGATCAACATAAGACTTATTCTAGTCATACACTACATTCATCCTCTATTGAGTCAAATATACTTTTTCTTTCAAGATATGGACTCCCCATCCACAACCAAACACGATGGTGAATGACATGGCTTCCTATAAAAATCCACAAATGGTTTAATGAAAATGGTTATGTGATAGATGTAATTATAACCAAATAAACCATGGTAATCATTTATGCCCATGATCCACTGAAGTATAAGACACATTCTAACAACATTTCCTCAATCACCATGATAGTATTCTCTTCTTTCCCTTATGTTTGAGGGTGGAAAGTCGGGGTGATGTGTAACTGAGTTTCAAAAGAATTCTATAATAACTTCCAAACTCATGAGGTAAAAATTCCATTTTGATATAAGAAAATGAAGATTATGTGTGGTGCCATAGGTTTCTAATAAGTAACCCCTTTATTTATTTTTTATTTATATAAAGGTATTGAGTGAAGTATGGGAGAGTTTGATGAACATTAAATAAGTTTTTTGGGGCTAGAGGAGAGGTGCCCATGCTGCTCATAGTTTTTCCAAACCATGTGGATATCCTTTGAGAAACCGTGCACAGTTGCAATTTTGAGGAAGTAGCTTTGGCATGGATTTAGCATGGTTAGAGAGACCATATGAGGAGGTTGTGAGAGTGTTTCCTTAAGGAAGTATCTAACACACGGTTAGCGCACGTTTTTTCTAACCGTGCGAACTAACTATGGGCGGGGTTAAAACAAGATCCTAAAAAAGTTTCTCTAGGTCGGCTTTGTCTTTAATCCAATTTTTTTCCCAAACTAGATCTAACTCAGGATTTCAATCCTTATTAGTCCAAATAAGGTTCTCCCATCGATCTAGAGTCAATATGAAGGCTTCTCTAGGGTATTAAGAATTAGATTCTTGATGTATGTGATCATTCTTCATCATTCTCGATTGATTTTTTAGATCTATTTATATCTACTTATCCTATCCTCTCATTTTCTTATATATACACCCATTATGGGTAGATTAAGATTTTTCATTCCAAATATGTTGATATTTGGTCTTCATCATTATAGGAGAAGAGATATAAAGTGGGTTTATGGAGAATCGACCTAGTTTCTTGTGCGTTCTTCATCCGTTGTTGAGTTTCATCAAAACATTTGAGGTAGGTGGCTTCTATCTCAACTCTTCTTGAAATAATTGATTATACTAGTTTCAAATTGGGCTATTTGAATTAAATTTATTTTAAAAATCATGGAATAAATCTTCTTTAGTGATGATTTATGGTTTTGGTGTAATTTTTTGATCTTGGTGAATTATTGTACAAAGGGATTTAGTTTCTAGAATTTAAAATAATAATTTTAAATTATGGATTTGCAGGAATTTCTAAATGGTTTGATGGAAAAGTGGTTTTAAATAAAAATTGTGTTTTATTGAAATTTTTTGGAATTTAAATGGTTTTGATGGATATTGTTTTCAATAAAAAGGTATCTTTATTGAAAGGGTGTTTTTTTGGAATCATCCTTGAGAATATTGGTGTGTGAGTTCATATTGCATTTCTTGGGATTGGTTAAAATATGAAATTGTGATCAATTTCAGATGTCAAATGTAACATAGGATATAATTAACTTATGATGACTTGGTATATCAATGAGTAACCACTCATGATTACAGAACTGTCATCGAGTAACAAGTAATAGTCGGTTGTGTGGATGTGTAGAATGGAGTGGGTATGCCAAATTAATATTTAAGAATGGTTTTAAATATTTTTTTAGTTATTTTCCAAGAAAAATAACTTCCTAGAAAATTGGTTTCAATTTCACTTGTATTATTTTGGTTATAAATGGTTTTGGAAACTTGTTTATATTTATTTATAAACTATTTTGAGAAATTATTTTTTATAAATTGTTTTATATAAATGTTGCAAAATCATTTTTACTAGTGGTGTGAGTAGCAAAGTCATTGTGGAAAGCCTAATGAGTTTTTTACTCACCCCTACTTTGTCACTTTGGTTCTTTTTCAGATGTTATATTTCGGGACAAGGCTAAAGGTAACATTTCACAAGTTTTTAGCTCCCCTTCATGATACTCAGGTTGTTTGGTGATCTTGGAGCATGGAGCCTCGGGAGCATGGAGTCATGTAGTCTACTTGGAGTCTTTAGTTGTCTTTCTTCACTTTACTTAGATAGTTGGTTCTATTATGACGTTTCACATATTGAAGTTGTCTTTGTTATGAGTAAAGTAGTTGAATTATCTTTCCTTGTGCATGTATCTATATTAAACTATTTGTCTACGAGTATTGACTTAATGTTTTATTTATAAAAGTGTAAATCATCCCCCACTTTCATTTGAAACCCTTCAGTATTTATTTTCAGCCTTTGGAATCTTTGGGATGTCACCTAAGGCCCAATAATGATTCATTGTATTCTCAAGCCAATGAGAATTAGCGGGTCATTACATTATGACTCTATATATCTGCACCACCTCATCCACATACCTTTATTACCAATCTTCTACTACAACCGAATTCTTAATCACTTTGATGTGAGGTGATTTTGTTAAATAGTATATGGTCACCCATATAACATCACAACATCCATGATCTTCAGTTAACCTTCACTATAATAAAACAGGCTTTTATCAGCACTAAAAAAGGCCTTTATCAATACTAAAAAGCACTGTTAACATCAACAAAGATAAAGGGGGTCCCTTTTATCAGTTCTCATAAAAGCGATGATAATGTCCCCTTTTATCAGTGTTAAAAAAAAGCGCTGATAAAATGTGTCTTTTATCAGTTCTAAAAAAAGCGCTGATAAATTAGTCCTTTATAAGCACTTTTTTTAGCAATGATAAACAACCCCTTTTATAAATGCTTTTTTAAAAGTTCTAATAAAAGTTAAAAAACATTGAAAAATATGAAAATAAAGGAGGGGCTTCAACAGTGCTTGACCCCCCCCCCCCTTGAGCCCGCATGCCCAAGTCACCACCCCCACCGACCCTTTAACAACACTATCCCTTATTCCACCCACATGCGTGACCTGCCTCACCAGGATTCGAACTCAGGACCTTTTTTCTAGGAACTTAAGCCTTTACCACTCCATTATATTTATTTTCTCTTCATTTATTAATATATCAATTTATTTATATATATATAGTTATATTTACTTGTATATTAACATATATATGTATATAAATATATTATAATATATATATATATATATATTGTTATATTAATATATATATATATACATATACAGTTATATTTGTATATTTATATATTTATTCATATATTAATATATATTTGTAAGATCAGTTTTAAATTCATTTATAAAATATTCTTTTTGTGTGTGTTTATAAATAAATAAATACATATATACGACACACAGACGCACATATTATATGTGTATTTGTAATTATAATTATATATATTTATATATATTTATAAATATTATATATTAATATGTATATACATATGTTTAGAATATGTGGATAATATATATCAGTTTGTCAATACATACACACACAAATGTATACACACAAACACACAACATCATCAACATATAAGTTTATAAATATTAAAAAAATTATATTTTAAATAAAATTGATATTAATTTTTATTTAGATAAGTCTTATATATTGAGAAATATAGTTTATATGTAAATAAGTTTAAATTTTTATTTATAAATTTAATTTTTTATGGATGAAAATATAAAAAATATGTATATATTGTTTTATAATTGATTATAAATAACATTACATTATAAAAAAATGATTAAATTTCAAATCCATAATATCAATATAAACATAACCCCTCATGATAAATTATTTCTCCAGTGAAAAGGGTCAAAAGTCCCCCTTAAACAAGGCAGAAATTCCATCGAATGTTAAAAAATTTGGTTATCTAGACTAAAAACTCGGTTTACTAGGACTCTTGGGCCTTTTGGACTCGAAAAATGTGATATAAGGTTCTCTTCGATAACAAGCATGTAGATCTCATCACAGGCTTTGATTTGATATGTTGTTGAGCTCAAACGGACACTCGGATCAAAAGTTATGGTCGTTTAAAGTTTGAGTTATGTTTTTAAATTATTTTAGATCCTTTATTATGTTTTTTGATTTTTTTATGTCTTCAAATTGTTATTAAATGATTATTAGTCAATGATAATTACAAAATAATTAATTAATAATTATTTAAGATATTTTATAAGTCATTTTCACTACATATCTTATATATTTAGTGGAAATATTTATTTATACTTATCTAAAACTAATTTAAAAAATATATATTATATTATATCAACATAAATATACTTATATATTTATATATAAATATATTATTTTAAAAAAAATATTATTTTTTTATGAAATATACACTTTATAAGTGCTAGGAAAAAAAGCGCAGATAAATCCCCCACCTTATCAGTGCTACTAAAAATGCTGATAAAGGGGGGGCCCTTTAACAGTGCTAAAAAAATTACTGATAAATGGGGTGCTTTTATTAGCACTAAAAAAAGGGATGATAAAGGGTCACTTTTAACAATGCTATTTTTAGCACTGTTAAAAGTCCCTTTATCGGTGCTTTTTTTGGTGTTGTTAAAGGGTGGCACTGCAAAAAACTAGTTTTTTGGTAGTTATTATGATTAAATCCATAGAAATTTCATTCCATTTTTATTTTGGAACATCCAATGGCTTCAAAAAAATTGTTAGGAACACAGTGTTTAACCATTTACTATTAGAAAACAAGACACTGAGCCACAAAATCTGCCACTACTCATTTTATCCAAGGCCAAAAAAACTATTCCCCATGTTATAGCATGTAAATTCATAGGTTTACTGTTAAAGGTGATCTATGAAACTCGTTAATTACTCCCTTGTTCTTTTATATGGGAACAAAAATCCTCCCTTTAAATATCAACACGTTCCAACCATCCTCTAAACACCCCTACGGAGCATCGTTATAGCCAACACATTCAGGCATCACCTTTGTATCTGAGTCTCGCAACTAAGACTCCTCCACACACCACCTTAGACAGGACTTATCTATCATCTAAAAAAACAAACCACCTCTATAAATAAACATTGCTTTAATGTGTAGGATTATGAACTCCCCCATCTCTCACAAATCATCCCCAAGCTCCTAAAAACCTTCATTCCTTAAATTTAATATTTATGTGTGGATAATAAAATTTAACTTTCTTGATGAGTAGGATACCTCATAATCATAATCCGGAAGAAACATCACCTACCTCCATTTCCATATATTTAGGTTAAAATTGGAAATGACACACTGTAATCTCTTTTGATCAGTTAAGACCACAACCCACTCCACAATGAGGAAGTTTTTCAACAAATTCAGCAAATATTTTGCCTTTGCTAGCTCCAAATCATGGGTGGAATGGTTATTCTTGTGAGGACGTAACATCCTAAACCAAAAATAAATACATACCTCTAATACATCAACACACATCTTAATCCCATAAAGTAAGTGTCATAAAATTCCTCAAACATCATGCCCTCCACTAATAACTAATGCACTGAATCAATTTCAAACTTCCCCTTTAGATAACCAAACATTGACTAGCACTGATTAGTCCATGAAAATTCCATATACTTCTTATTAAATGATTTAAATTGGGATAAAACCCAAGATTAATTGGGGAAAACCCACCAATTATGGAGGATAAGACCAAGGAATCCACAAACTTATGCTATGTTCATGGGTGCTTCCCAAGAAAGAACTGCCTCTTCCTTCGATGAGTCTACTACAACAACCTACTGAGACACCACATGCACAAGAAAATACACATTTTGTGTCCAACACATACACTTATACAACCTTTTAAACATCTAGTGGCATTGAAGAACCTATAACATCACTCTAAGTTGCTTTCCAGGATCGTCCTATGACTTTTCATAGACCAATATGTCATTTATGAGCACAACTATGAAATAGTAATTTAATTAATGGAATAATGAGTTCATGTGCCCCATTATAATAGCTGGTTTGTTAGTTAAATTGAAGTTATTGATCACAAATTGGAGATTCCCATACATGCATCTGAACTTAGTCTTCTAGATATCTCTCTTTTCCACACTGAACTAGTGAAATCAAGATCAAAAATTGATCTTGGTGAACCAAATAGATCCCCTCAACTAGTGTAAAATGTAATCAATCTTTGTAAGATGATAGAGAATCATATAGTCACATGGTTAAGCCTACATTAGTCTATGAACAACCTCATACTACCATCCAACTTTCAACAAAATACCACTATAAAACCCAATGGTTCCCCACTAGGCCATATAAAACCATTTTGCATCATATAATCTACTTGAATCCTTAGTTAATGTAACATAGAGGGTAAAACATGATAAGGATCCATAGATATTATTATAGAACTAGGTTTTATATCTATCCCGATATCAAGATCACATTGAGGGGGTAGTTCCAGAGCCTCCTTGAGAAAAATATGAGAACTCTATGAAAACCTTAAGATCCTTCTCTACCCCTAGAATCCAGTGACTCAATTAAAATCTCCTACATCTTAGAAATATGGTGTTCTATGTGTCTATTTACAAACTAAAATCCCCTCTTACTAACAGAACTGTATGTTGAATATCCATGTTTTAGAACACAAATCTTCTCTGAAAATAGTGGATAACAACATGTATGGAATATATTCAATTAATGTCAAGAATGAAAATTTATGGGTTCATTTATAATAAGAAAAGACACCCAGGTGATTGATGTGGCCACATTATTAGTCTACACCCTTGACACTCGTCAAACAAGATGGTCTGGCCTCTAACTGGTATAGTAAACACTAGGGGCTCAGGAAGTGTCTTTATGCCCAATTCCAAAGAACGGACTATATAAGATGTAATATAGGATTTAAAATATATTAAATCAAAAAAAACACACATAATATTATAAAATAAAATGACCTTATCTCTAACAATATTTGAACCCTATGGTTTTTTCTACCTCCGCTATATGAAACTAAGAACATTGAGCTCCTCTACCTCTTTGTTGATGGCCATCTCCATTACCACACTTAGGTAGAGGTTTTTGAACTCAAGGGAAATCCTAAGGTTATTATCTAATATCACCATCCACTATATCTAGAGTATAATTATACTACCCCTACTACAAGAATGACCTCACTGGTGATTGATGTTGAGGATGATGTTGAACCGGTCCATCCCAATCAAACTGATATCGAGTAGCCACTAGGAACTGATCCTTATGATCTTCATGAACCCCGTAAACTAAACACACTAGATTAAAGTACCTATTAATATAATAAAATCAATTATTATAAAAATTATAGAAGTGTATTTATTGAGGTCAACTCTATATGGGTCAAAACCTCGAATGTTCTGATGCATGAGACCAAACCCTAACAAATCTACTCCAAGGGGTACCCTGTTGGTTCCCATCTCCAAGTAAACCTATTTTTTACTACATCCACTTGATCATTTACACCTTATTATGAAGCTCTAGTTATTTTGGTTATATAAAAGGAGTAACAAAAAACTAGATCAAAGGATAGACTTCCTCACGAAGACACTTTGCATAGGTCTCTTCATCAAGAATATGATCTGAGGGAAAATGATGAAGGTCAGTAAAATTGATCCTTGTCTCCTACAAAGACTTAATCCACTAATAAAAGGTGAGTAGCTCCTTCATCTTCACAAACTTTATGGTCGATGAAAGGAACTATACTTGGAACTCCTTATAGAATTTGACCGCTGAAATATCTTCCTTATTTCACCCACAAAGGAAATGTGTCCACCACTTATGTGTAGATCCTCGCATTTAACTAAATACCAAGGGGACCCAGTACTCCTTTCAGACTCATATAAAACTAAAAGTGATTTCCAAATCCTCTAACCATCTCTCTCTCCACATCATAAACATGCCCCTCATACTTCCCAAAGGCTTCAAGTGAAAAGAACGTAACAACCTATACCACTGATCATCATCCTCAACCAGATCAACCCTCAAGTGATCAACGAGGATATCCTTATTAACCACTAGAAATATATCCACATCCATACAATGACCATGAGGAATAGTAGCAAGGGAAAAAATATTTAATAATCCTAGTATAATGAAATTTTATGAAGTTTTATTAAATTCATTTTAACTTATTTCAACTATACCATAACCATAACCACCTAATTGAAATAAGAACACAAGTTATCTTGATGAAAGTAACTCTCTTAATTCTCTACCCTGCATGTTGTTTTTCCTCACATGGTCATTAAATAAGCTTAGATTCCATGCACTGGATCATGGGGGCCCTAAAATACCATGTCCTAGCTGGTGTCCCCAACCTATGTCACATACCAATGTTAACAACCACTAATTTTATAACATCTTAGGAAATACTCATTATTACTAAATAAAAATTCTATCATATATCACAAACATCATAATTTTATAAAACTCATTCATGACCTTCTCCCACTAAATATACCACAATGTGTGGAGATATATAATTACCTCTATGTCACACCTTGAATAAGCCCCAGGTTGGAAACTCTCACTAAGGGTATAAAAATCTCATAAAATTTGACGCATTACCCTATATAATAACATTGTATTGGAATATAAGATGAATAAACATCAAGAAATATCATAACATAATATAAAAAACCATCTCACATTGCATGTATAAATAAAGTAGGATACAAGTAAAAGACTTTGAAGTAAACACCTAAAATTAATGCTAATGCAGTGACACAATAACTATTAAACAATCCTAGTTAGTAATGTCCATCAAGATCCACATAGTCTTCATGAAAACATAAGGATTGGTTTATATATATAGGGTTAACATAGAAGTATTCTCATTTGGAAAACCAAAGACTCTAGTAAATTTGAAATGATCATTGTAACACCCCAAAATTCAAAAGGAATAACATTTTATTCAAAAGTGTGTATGAAATGTAACACCATGCATAGAATGGAATATAAAATTATGAGACTTTATGATATATAAAATATCTAAAATACAATAAATCTATCCAATATATTTTAATCCAAACAACACTGATTTTATCCTATGTTACATGTAACAATGAGTTTCTTCTGAAGCATTCATTAGACACAAGGATGAGTTTTACCGAACAACATTATATTATGAATATTAATATTTTAACTGAAACTTATTTCCTAGATATTTTTAGGGAATGCAAGCATAGGATATAATAACATACAAAAATATAGTGTTAAATTAATTGGTTACTAATTCATTATAAATGAATATAAAAACCCAATTGAATGTAAAGAAAATTTTCTAATAAAAACCCAATTTTTATGCTCCAAGTGAGTTTTATCCAAAAAAATAAAATAAAATAATATTATTGAATTATATTAATGGTATTTAAATATTATATATTCTATAAAATGTTTATACATTAATCCAATATATTTTATAGGATGAATATAATAATAAATCTAATTTTATGAATAAAAACTCTATTGTTCTAAAGTTAGTTTTGCCTCATTTTATAGGTGCACAAGTCTAAAAACTAAATTTTGAAAATTTTATAAATTTTATGTGGAAAAATAAAATTATTCTTTGAAATGGGAATTTAAATAATATATTATGGTGAATATTTGGTATTTTCTAAGAATATTTATTTTTTGATAAATATTGAAAAATACTAAATTTCAATTGAAAACAGACTTCTCATTAAAAAAATATAAAGATTAATTATATTTTTAATTTCTTTCAAAATAAATATAGTTCAATTTAATACCAATAAATCTAGTTTAGTTCATTGGAATCATTTTATATTTAATTTTTATATAAAAAAAATTCCAATATTTTGACCATTTTCAGTTTAAAAATCCACTTTCTCATCATGTCTGTGGGAATATTTTTAAAATATTTTTTTATTTATGTGAGTTAAATTTATAAAAATGTATAAAATATTTTTAATAAGAATAATTTATAATGTATATTGAGGAGATTTAATATTTTTACCCAAGTAACTAGTGAAAACAGTAAAATTAATTATTTCAATTAAGAGAAAAATGAGCTTATCAAGAGAGTAAATTTTAATCTTATAGAGTCAAATGAACAAAAAAGATTTAAAAACACATTTGATTGAAATATATTGACTATTTTGACTTTATGGTATAATTTTAAAATTATTTGGGATATGTTTCCCTCAAATTGATCCATATAATAAGCTAAGTGTAGAAAAAGACAAAAAATAATATTTTCAAACTTTTAATTTCTATAAACCATTAGGAAAGGGAGAAAAACTACATAGGTTTGGTGATAACATTTATTTTAAAACTTAAATAAGTTTTTTAAATCATAGTAATTTATCCTTAACTTTTATAGATGAATTAGCTTCTCAAAATGCTTATGAAATGCCAACACATAAATTATTTAGTTAACAATTAAATAAAATAAATGATAATAAAAACATTAAAATTATAGTAAATTGAATGAATTATTATGTTAAATTATTTTTTAATATTAATGTATCATGTTATATAGATATAAAATTAAGAAGTTTTTATTCAATAATTTTATTGATATTTTTTTAATTCAAATTAAATTAACAATGTCAAAATTGACATTAATTCTATTCTATAATAAAAGATATTTTAATAATTTATTTAAATTACTAAAAAATATACTCTATTATTTGATATAAAAATTCTAATAAATATAAAATATGTTCCATTAATGGACCAATTTTTCAATTATAATGACTATATTGACTATTAAATTGTAAAATACTCTATTAGCTTGGTTATAGTTTAAGTAGTGTTTTTTCATGTCAATGGCACTAGTGTCAAAAATAATTTCCAACACACATCAGATTTTCATTTTATAAATTATATATAATATTTATAATAATTTGTTTCAAATTATATATTAAGGATAATTTTATTTAATTCTTAATGGATAATGTACTTAGGCTAGAAAAGTAGTTACTATAATGAAAAACCAAAATGACAAAATAAGGAATCATAAGAGTTAAGAAACAAAATGCTTAAAAATGGGTTTTATTGTATATTTGTTGTGTTTATTAAAAAAATAATCCCTAAACTCAATTATTATTTCATTTTTATACATATAATATAATGGAGACCTCTAAATAGTAAAAACAATTTGATTACTTATAAGAATTCCAGACCACCTCAACTATAAAAGGGAACTTGCTCTTCCCACTTCTTTAAACCTTTAAAGAAATTTTGAATGACCAAGCACAATAAAATAGAACTTATATACTTCTCTAAATTAATCCTATAATATTATCTTTGCATTTAACCAACTTACGAATTCATTAGTGAAAACCTAAGAAGGAAACCTGAAGAAGATGAAATGTTCATCTAAAAGCATTTTTATTTTATGTCCTTCTCCACCTCTTAAAGTTCTTATTATTCCATGATAATATAACAACCAAAGTATATTAAGTATACTTATATGTTTTCATGTTAATTTTATTATATAAAAACACACAAACTTCCATTAAATGGGTTATAAAATAATCATTCGTGGGTACAGCGGATTACTGCCTCAGGAATTAGTGTCATTCGTTTTTCCATTACCATCTTTAAATGTCAGAAATAATTATGGACATAATATTTATATATTATCATTATAATATTTATTATTTAATTAGTATTTTATAATTATTATATAATAAATACCTTCATAATTTTTATTTTTATGGAACAAAATAATGTCATTCATGTGTATGGCAGACTAACTCCTTGTGAAGTGATGTGATTCCTTCATAATTTACATGGAATATATTAAGTATGATTTTAATACAAATATGTGATATATATTAAAGAGAAATTATATTTTAATTATAATATATATATAATTTAATTTTTTTCTATCAATAAGTCAATAAAATGGAAAATGCATTCTTATGTACGTACAATATACTATCTGAATGAGTAAAGCATTTCATTTCATATCACTACATTTTATGGATTTAAATAAATACATATATACTGAATATATATGATATTTAAATAATGGTTTACATTATATATATGATTAATTCATTATTTAAGTAAGAGAAAAAAAATATTTCAAAACAAACTCAAAAAACAAGGCAATTAACATCTGAAACAATGAAAATAATGAAAGATTATTAATAAACAGGAGGAAATATGTTATAAAATATTTATATATGATATTATAAATATTAATTGGTTATATGTTAACTTAATTACACTATTAAAACCATTATAAAGGAGTTTAAATTGTTTTCAACCACGAGTAATTGTAAGGTAAGGGATTTCATCTCAGTTTACATTCCAATGAGACTAATTAGTTATTATGTACAAATTCACTTATATATAGTGTAAATATTATCACTATTACATGTAATATCATGAATACTTAATTATTCATGGTATTTTTTTCAATTTTAATTATTTCATCAAATGGGATTTCATTTTTAAATTACTAAGTGATATAATTTATTGTGAAACCTTACTTTCTTTTGTGGTTGTTATGTTTCTCTTTAAATAATCAATTTATTAAAGTAACTTTTCATTGGAAATTAAATTTATATAAAATATAAATATTCTTTTTCAATTGATATGAATATTTCCTAACCCATATACCATATTACATACGATTTTTACATTTAAATTTATTTTATTAACTAGGAAAATATATATAAATTAGTATTCTTTACACAATATGGACCTTTTATGATAAGTTACATTATTAAGTTGATTTTTTTTATAGGATTAATGATGTGGACTAGAAGACATGTGTGGTTCTAGTTAATAATAGCCTCTCAATGATTTAGTAGTCTCAAGAGATGAATTAGTTGACCAAATTGGATGTTTTTTTACCTAATAGTTTTAAACTATTTTGAGAATAGATAATTGAGGTAAAGGTATCATGTTATTATGAAACATGAAATCCAATAATTGGGTATTTAATGAGTTAAAAATTTTATTAATATTATCCATGATAATTTCACTATGATAAAAACTATATATGCATTTCATTATCATCTTATTGATTAAATGAAATGTGTGTTCGGTTATTTACCTTTCCATGTTGATTATGCCTCATATCGTTATTTAAATAGACTATGTGTTCCATTATTTACCTTTCCATGTTGATTATTTATTATTGATTCATGATATCTTACTCTTTACTTGACCCTTACTAATAATTTTATCTCACCCTCATTTTTTCATATCCCCATGATATGCAGATGAATTCTTGGAAGGAATTTCATGGATGATGCGATTTTACTTTTATTATGTTTAATTTTCTTTTACCAATCTAATATGGGTATAATGATTGTAATTTTGTTTTCTAAACCTACAAAACTATTCAATCCTTTGGTATTTGAATGTTTTATTTATGCCAAGGTAATAAAGTAAGGTACTGACTCTAGAATACTGGGGTTAGGGTTGTTAGAAGCACACTAATGCACCCGTGGGAAAACAATATAACCAAAAACACCTAAATAGGTAAACTATCTATCCCAACATCACCAAGGAAAACTCAACAAATATTCCAAGGAAAGTATAATAATTTATTATGAACCATATCGATGATAGGTACCCCGAACCACTTCCCTACTAATTATCCTCTCTCGCACCATAATGAAAATTTTTTTGGCTCTCCCACCCCTTTCATATAAAATCAAAGCACATCACACAAAATCTTAAACACAGAACCAATGGGTCATTGAATAGTATCACATCTCATAACCAGTGTAGTAAGGTATCATGAACATGAAGGAAATAATCCTCCTTCCCCCCTCCTACCATGAACAGCCACAATTATAAGCTATATCACCACATCTTGCTTGAAGACTCATGTGACATAAAATATCATCAAATCACAATTATAAAAAGTGACGTCAACTTTAAGCCAACACATCAAGAGAATTTCTGTATCTCTAGGAAGTGGGATAAGGGAAGTGTAAGTCACCATCTATCTATAGTTATTTCCAGGATATTGATAAAAACACCATAATAATAATTTGTTATTGGAACTTGGTGCTTAAATATGAGGGATTTTTATAGAAAATCCTAATAATATAAAATGTATATA
This sequence comes from Viscum album, assembly GCA_963277665.1. Classification (NCBI taxonomy): domain Eukaryota; kingdom Viridiplantae; phylum Streptophyta; class Magnoliopsida; order Santalales; family Viscaceae; genus Viscum; species Viscum album. The sequence continues at coordinate 1,420,141,626 of OY728153.1, read as the reverse complement.
TGGAGAGTTAAGGAATGTAAGACCATTGCTAATGGTTCACAATGAAATTATAATCCATCTCATAGTATTCTCTACTTCCACTGTTAAAATTAAATGTACAACCCTTCACAAAAAAACAAGCCATTAAACCATCTTGCTACACCATAAACAGGGGGCGAACTCAAACAGAAACCACCTACAGGTAAATTGAACCAACAGAAGCAACAAGGTTCCCCAAATCAGACGGAATAATGATTGTGAACATCCCATATCAAGAGAATGTAATCCCAAATGAAATAATGAATGTTCTTGTATTTATAAGGAATAAATCTCAAACTAAGGGGATTTGATATATATTTAACTGATCATTAAATGATGATCTTATCAAATAGATGTGGTGTAGCTACTAAAAGGAATTGTATTTTTTATAAAAAAATACATAATTATCCACCTTTGAAATTTATTTAAATTACTTTAATTGAGGATATAAAATATTTTTTATGAAAAGGTAAAAACTAAATAATTTCAGTAAAACATAATTCACTATAGATCTTCCTCTAATGATCATCCATTGGGATCTACCAGAAGGATGATCTACCATTAGAAAAACCACCAAGCTGATCTATCATTGGGGATACCACTGGAATGATCTACCAATGGAAAATACCGCTAAGATGATATATCATTAGGAGTTACTCCTAGAATGATCTACCATTGGGATCTACCACAAGGATGATATGTCATTAGGATTTACTTTTATGATGATCTACCTCTATGTTTATTTACCATTACGATGTACCACTAGGATGATATACCATTGAGATCTACTTCCAGAAGGATCTACCAATTGTTTCTACATCATGAATGATATACCATTGGGATATACCTCAAGGATGGTCTACCATTAGAATATACCACCAAAATGATTTTCTATTAGGATCCACCACTAGGATGATCTTCCATTGTGATCTACCACTAGAATGATTTACCATTGGGATATACCATTGGTATCAAATCTCAAACTCCAAAAAAAAACCTTTTCCCCCAAAACAACTCAAAACACCTCATTTACTCCACCAAAACCCTATAGACATTCCTTGAAAACCTCAGTCGCAAAACTCCCCAAAAATTAAATAGATCGAATTTTTGGCCCCTTACAGAAATAAATTATGATTTTTACAATATTATTTATTATTAATTTTTTAATAAACCCTTTGGGGAATATTTATTTCATTAGTAAGTGTTTTTTTTATATCAATGTATATTACATGAAAAAGATAAAAATTTTCAAGGATGTTAATCTTTTTCCCTGGAATATCATATTTATTTTATTTTTGTATCCCTTAAAGTTTTTTCTCATCATGCATTTTTAATTGTTTTTCTAGGGGATTATGTATGAATAAGAACTAAAAAGGACTATATTTCCATTGTGGGTATCCACCTTATAAAAGATAATTTGTTTTGGATGAATCATTTGTTTAAATTTATGAATCCTATTTTTTTGGAATAAAATGCACATTGAGTGTAAGTTTATAATTATTATTATAAGGGTTTTATATGTATGAGTTTTTACTAATTATATTTAACTCTAAATATAAAGGATTCTAAAAATATAATAAAATACAACCCTTGTTGTTAATCATTTAATTATGGGTTATTTATGGCATGGTGTGTCATAAAGAATATAATCCAATATATCATTCTCCTTAAAAGATCATCGAATCTGTTTAGAATTGGTAGACCATTTTAGGAGTAATCTCACATTACACCTCTATATAGAATAATTTCATTATATTAGGAGAAGTTAAAACATATATGTGGAGAAATAATATTTAGTTCCTAATGTTTTTCAAAGTATAGGTTTCATAATTTCATTATTTTTGTTTTTATACTAACTTCGAAGGGCTTTTGAGGCCACTCTATTTTGTAAAAAAATCAAAATAATTACACTTTAGTGGTTCTCGTATATAGGGGAATTTTCATGCATTCACTATAGATTTGACCACTATAGTGAACCACATAAAAGCATTTTTTAATTAATCACTACTTTTTTCCTAAATAGATATTATAAGAGAGATAGTGAGATGTTCCTATAAAAGAGAGAGAAGGATTATGATTATGGAAAAAGTTGGTATTTTCAATATCTTAATTCTCCCCACTCTTAGGTTTTATTCCTTGATTGGAGAAAATATTTTCCTATATATTAGGAAATTAATGGATAATAGTAAAGAAATCACAGTACATGATTTCAAGGATTATTATATAAAAATATATTGAATATGTACTTCATTAATTATAATTTTGCTTAATATATCATTCGAGTATACTTTAAAAATATATTAAGAGATAAATAATAATGGTATATGCATCACCATGAGTGAAAAATCACAATAAATGATTATAAAAAATAGATAATATATAAATGAAATTAAACTATTAAATTTTCATATATTTGTATTAATTATATTTATTAAAACCGAATTATTATCTCATAATAGTATCATTGTGATTACAATGTTTGATTTGGGAAAAAATAGCATTTTTATGTCAAATATTGAATGGTATAAAATGTTAACTATATGTTTGAATAATAATTTCTATACCATTACCCTATATGAGTTATATTTTTTAAATAATTAATTATATATATAAAACAAAATATATCATACATTTAGTATAAATTTATCTCATAATAATATCATGGAACATATGAAGCTTATAAATAAAGATCTAGTGAAATAAAATCCTAAATTTATTTTGAACATGATCTTAACTATAAATCATATAAAAAACCATTCATAATTATTTGAAATATATAAATTAAGTGAAAATATAAAGAACCATCATGTTGATACATATTTAACTATTCAACCCTATATAAACATGTACTCAAAAGAACTATGTTTTTATTCTCTTATGTTATTTTTCTCATTTTCATTAATATTATATTTCTTCTCATAAAAGTTAAAATTAATTTTTAATTTTTTTACTCTTATTGGTATTTTCCATAGAGGAGAATTTCAAAACCATTATTTTGTAATTTTTTTTTAATTAAATTAACTTTTTTCTTAAATTTTATTCTACAAGAGATATAAAATATAATGATGTTAATAAATAGAGAAATAAAACCCTTTTTAAAATAAATATGACCCTTAAAACAAAATTTAATATTATTGACCCTAAATTATAATCCCATTAAATCATTGACCATTCCATTATGATCATTTACTAAGAAAATAACAACTACTTACATTGGAAACTATGAAAAGAAAAAAAATATTTTTGTAATGTATATAAGGTAATAAAATATCATTCCTTTATAGTCTTTATAATTCTATACTTATAATGACCCATACTTTACATACATGTTTATTACTTCATAATTGAATCATACTTATTACAACATATAAAAAACCATTAAAGGACCATATAGGTATAATGTCTTTAGAAACTAGGAAACATAAACAACAGGTTCATAAATCATCTACATTGTCTCCCTTTTATTTCATAATATCTAGAGTCCCTTTTGGCATATCCGACTTAATAACATTCTTCCTTACCTGGGGAAAGAAAACATACAAAAGGGTGAGCTCAAATGCCCAGTAAGGGTAAACAAAGGAAATATCATATTCAAAAGAACATAGCATTTTGAAAATCTTAACCTGCAAAAGAGATCATAATATCATAACATGTGATAAATCATAGTAGTGAAATGTAATCTCAATAATCATAACATAAAACACGAAACTTTGTGGCATACACACATAATCATAGAGAATCAGTTATTAGTAGCCAAGACTCATTTCCAAGATTATCTTAGCGCACAAAGTCCATTTATGAACCGAGTTCACTCCTCGTTTCAGTCATGTATCATTGAACCAGATTAACCAACCATTCCATCCATGAATATATCATGAGATATAAATCTTTACCCAATGCATTGGAGGGAGATATAGGTCCCACCCATCTTATAATGAAACCATTCTTATGTGTGTCACAAGATCATAAATTATATATCATATCATAAACCATGTAATAAAAATGGGATTCTCAAACATCATGCCATTATAATATAATCCATATAAGATAAAAGGACATCATAAAAATAATTCCATCATAACATAATAAAATCAATGCAAAAATAGGGATAGAAACAGAACCCTATATTATCTTAGATGGAAATTAATTTTGATAAAACACTTGAACTTCATTCTTGAGGAAAATATCCTTTCTACTTCAAAAACATTTTTCCTTTATTAAAATTTCATACAATTTAAAACTAAAATAAGTTGATTAAAAATAAACTTGAAAACTTTTAAAGGAAGCTTCATAGAAATAATGTTCTAAAAATCCATCAATGCCATATAAAGACTTCCACAAACTAATCTTCATGTACTTCCTTTCTATTTGAATAGACATAAATATCATCTATAAGACTACCACAAACTGATCAAGATAGTCTCTAAAGACTCTATTCATTAGATCTATGAAGATAGCAAGGGCATTAGTAAGACCAAATGGCATCACTATAAATTCATAGTGTCCATACCTTATACCAAAAGTCGTCTTCAGTATATCCTCCCTTTTGACCCTTAAATGATGATACCCTGAATGAAGATCAATCTTGGAAAATTATTGAGCTCCGCGTAGTTGGTCAAATAAGTCATCAATGCATAGGAGAGGATATTTTTTCTAGATAGTGATCTTGTTAAGTTCTCGATAATCAATGAAGAGTCTCATTGATCCATCTTTCTTCTTAACAAACGGAATAGGTGCTCCCCAAGGTGACCCACTAAGGCGTATGAATCCCTTATCAAGATTCTCTTGGATTTGATTCTTCAATTCATGCAACTCAATTGGATCCATTCTATAAGGTGTCTTTGAAATAGGTAAAGCACCCGGTACGAGTTCTATTGAAAACTCAACAACACGATTTGGTGGAAGACCAGGAAATTCCTCCAGAAAGACATCATCAAACTCCCGTGCAATGGTCATATTCTTAATCGTGAGTTTCTCTCTAACCATTTGAGATAAATAACCTTCATTTAGTGGAATCAAGACCCATTAGATGGAAGAAATTTCCACTGGAAGGTTATGTCCATCCTTGCATCGATTGGAAATCATAGATTGATCTGGAATATGAAATGTGACTTCTCTTCTTTGGAAATTGATATGAGCTCCATATAAAGAAAGCCAATCCATTCCATGAATCATATCAAATTCCACTATAGGAAGGATCACAAGATTTGCATGAAGCACTTTCCCACAAACTTCAATCGGAGAAGAATTGTAAATGTTTCATGCAACTATTGTGAGATTAGGGGTTGTCACAACTAACTTAATATCTAAATACTGAGGTAATATTTCGATACCCATAGAAAATTCTTCAGAAATAAAAGAGTGGGTGGATCCAAAATCAAATAAAACATTTTCTACTTAAGAGTTCATGGTAAGTGTACCTTTCACCACTTCGTTATCATACTCCACATTTCTGATAGAAATTGAATGTGACTTTACTTTTTCTTTAGCCTTAAGAGTTTGTGGATGTCGATCATCATCAAAAACCCTTGGATTAGGGCATTGATTGGCATAATTCCCCATTTCCTTTCACTTGTAACATTGATGTATAGGAGGTTCACTCTGTATAGCCTTTTCTTTATTCGCATCATTAGACATATTCTTCCCATCATTGCGGCATTCAAATGCCTGATGACCTTATTTTCCACATTTGAAACATTTACTTGTCCCTTTAAGACAACTCCCTCCATGTTTCGTTCCACACTTTGAGCATAAGGGAAAACTCATCTTCTTTTCAGTGTGCTATTTAGATTTCCCTTTGAATTCCATTTTCCTCTTCTTATCAAGCTCATATGACTGATGGGTTACTCCAATCTACATCTCAACCTTGCGAGCACATCGAACAATTTCCTCATAGCTATTGAAGTCTTTTATGGATAACGCCCTTTGAAGACTTGGTTTTAAGCCTCTAAAGAATAGATCGATACTACTCTCAGGTTGGATAATAATCCTAGAAGCGTACCTTGCAAGTCTTGTAAAATTTACTTTTTCGGTACTAACATATTCATCATCCTTTTCCTTCAGTTCAAGAAACTCATTCTCCATCTTTTTTCAAAGAATACTAGGGAGGTACTTATTGAAAAATAAGTTCTTGAACTCGTCCCATTCCATGGATTCAATTTCATCCCTTTGCCACATATACTTGATAAGATTCCACCATTGATCTTCTTCACCTTCCAAATGATATACTGCTAAGATGACTTTATCAAGTTTAGAACATTGAAGAACTGAAAATATCTTTTTAGTAGTACTGATCCATTGTTCAGCAACTAACGGATCAGTAGACCCGCTAAATGAGGGTGGATGCTGCCTCGTGAAGGATTCAACAGAATGTTGCTCCTTCCTTTTCTCGTTTGGAAGTCCTGCCTGATTAATAGCTTGAGAAATTTGTGTGAGCATGGCTATAATATTTTTTATTCCATCTCCCATAACATTTGGTTGCTCAGGGGGACAATCATTGCATTTCCCATCGCATTCAGCATTAACACGGTTCTTTCAGGTTCCAGCCATTGACTAAAACCAAGAAGAATAGTGTGAGAAACACAAATTTAATAGGAAAACCACATAATCAAGAATAAAATTTCAAACTTAAGGTCTTATCATAGGTTATTCATGGCCATTTCTAAAACACTATGATTTTGTCGTATGCTGAGACGTATCCTTAGGGTTCTTACTAAGGCTTTCACATCCTAGTTTCCAAAGGTTGACTATACCTTTCCTCTGATACCAACTATAGCAGTCTGGAATTACATCCAGTGGACTATAATTGATACCTATTAGGGCACTCCATGGGCAGCTACACCCCCTAGGTGGGACATACCATCATCCCTAGTGGAAGCCATTTCCTCATGAAGCCCTTGGGCGGAGAGCCATACTTCGTCCAATGCTCACATGTGAGAGTTCCCAAGGATCGGATACATTCCTACCTCCATTGCCTCTGATACCAACTATAACGACCCATACTTTACATATGTGGTATTACTTTAGAATTAAAGCATACTTATTACAACATATAACAAAACCATGAAACGGCCGTATAGGTATAATGTCTTTATAAACTAGGAAACATAAAAAACTGGTTCCTAAATCATCTATATTGTCTCTTGTTTATTTCATAATATCTAGAGTCCCTTTTGGAATATCCTACTTAATAACCTTTTTCTTGACCTGGGGAAATAAAACATACAAAAGGGTGAGCTCAAATGATCAGTATGGGTAAACAAAAGAAATATCATATTCAAAAGAACATAGCATTTCAAAAATCTTAACCTGCAAAAGAGATCATAATATCATAACATGGAATAAATCATAGTAGTGAAATGTAATCCCAATAATCATAACATAAAACATGAAACTATTTGGCATACACACATAATCATAGAGAATCATTTCTTAATAGTCAAGACTCATTTCCAATACTATCTTAGCAGACATAGTCCATTTCTGAACCGATTTCACTCGTTTCATTCCTGTATCACTAAACCGGATTAACCTGCCGTTCCAGCCATGTCTATCTCATGAGATATAAATCTTTACCCAATACATTAGAGGGATATATAGGTCCCACCTATCTCATAATGAAACCATTCTTATTTGTGCCACAAGATCATAAATCATACATCATAGCATAACCCATGTAATAAAAATGGGATTCTTAAACATCATGCCATCATAACATAATCCATATAATATAAGAGGACATCATAAAAATAATTCCATCATAACATAATAAAATCAATGTAAAAATAGGGATAGAAACAGAACCCTATATTATCTTAGATGGAAAATAATTTTGATAAAACACTTGAACTTCATTCTTGAGGAAAATATCATTTCTACTTCAAAAAATTTTTTCCTTTCTTAACATGTCATACAATTTTAAACTAAAAGAAGTTGATTAAAAATAATCTTGAAAAATTTTAAAGGATGATTCATGGAAATAATTTTCTAAAAATCCATTAATGTCGTATAAGTTAAAGAAAAACATTCTTCTCGTACTTTGGTCAGAAAAGTCAAAAAAGTACCTCATACTAAAAACAAAAACAAAAAGAATACATTCATATCTTTTACTAAAAACTCACCGAAGGGTAAAATTGGATTTAAAAAATTTTATGTGGATAGAAATAATATTACATATTAAGGAAACATGTATGTGGATGATAAATATTCCCCAGTAATTACCGAAGTATAAACAATCTCGGATAAAAATTGAGATTGTAAGATTTTCCCTTACCTTAGGTCTGATTTTCTTCGTACATGTCCAAAACTATTGTATAATGATTTAAATAATGTTATTGACTTGTTCCAAAATCTTTCTCATTGTTATGATATCATATATGGTCATATTCTTAGCTTCGTATTAGTAATATTTCATTGCTACTTGTTATTCGGGTGTTTATTGCTTTTTGTTATTATGCGTGTTTTGTCGAATAAATTATTATTCTTATTCATATTTTTAGGTTATAGATACCTCATTTACAGAATTTTATTATTGTAATATATATCATATTTATTCATTCAATTCATTCAATTCATTTATATAATCATTATGCATTGAAGATCATGTAGAATGAGTCGCATCACATCGTGGAGACTGTAGGTCGTACGTACGCACGAGTGATGATATCATTCCCATGATCATGGAATTGTATTTAAGTGTATTTATAATATTTTACAATAATCATATATAGTTATTCTTTACACCATTATACCCATCCAAGAAAGGTGGTGGTGGAAAACAGATTACACCACGGCATGGAGACGGTATTCCGTACGTACGCACGCGCAGTGATTTCATTTTCCGTAGGATGGATAGAAGGTGAAATAGGTTTGTTTCATATTTATAATAATATATCATTATATTAGTGATACTAATTTTATTACTTCATAATGAATAAACTAAAGAAGATGAAGTAGAAGAAGAAATAAAGTTGAAAGAATCGGTAATGGACATTACCTCTTCTTTGAAGCGCCTCTTATTAACCTCCTCTTAGGGCACTAAAGATGGTCTTTTAAGAATACCAGGACCTCTAGGATGTTTATAGGGAAGTGTAGAAGAGAAATTTTTAGGGTTTTTCTAAGCTTTAAGGCTCAAAGTGGTGTGAGGAGGAGAGGGAGGAGGTTCCCTTTTATAAGGGAGGAGAGGGGAACCTTAGGAAAAACTTAAAATATTATTTTATAATAAAGTCATATTCGGTTTTTAATAGCTCCAAATTGATTTATTTCAAATCTAAGGTGGTTATGGGTCAGAATAATCTCAACCAATAGATTTTATGCAAGTTTAGGTTACTATTTTAACCTTATCATTTAGATTTAACTCTAAGTTAAATAATTTAACTTTTACCATGTCTTCTTGTTTTCTTTCACTATATGGTTAATAAACTTGCTATAACAAGCCAAACGAACCCCAAGTGGTTCATTATTAATATATATAACCTTATATAAGTAATTTTGCTGAGCCTTAGACTTTTAAGAATAAAATAAAAATTAATAATATAATATTTGTTTTAAAAACAATTTTATGTCAATTTTGACACTATTTGGTAATTGATTTTTGTGAAACTCATAACAGCATGATAAGTTAGAAAAAAAGTTAATTAAATCAATAATAATATGTCATATTAACCTATAAAATTAGTTTAATTCATTAAAAGTTTAAATTACATTTATTTGGGTATTTATAATATCAATTATGTTAATATTTCCTTAACAAGGTAATTGTTGCATCATAATTGTGTCATAAATAAATTATATTATTTAAAGTCTAAAAATTTTAAATAAACTACCATTATGTAGGAAATATTTTTATCTTTATAATGAATATTTATAGTCTAATTTATCTTTTTTATAACCCTATATTAAAATTTGTTTAGTTCTTAAACTTTGATTTTAACTATTTTAACTCTTCTTTAAATAAAATAATATTAAATGTCCTAATCTAATCCAAGTGGACCTAAATGGTCATATTTTATTCATAAGGTTTTCTTTGATTTAATTAAACTTATCCAATAGAATTAGGACATGTTTTAGGTAAATAATAATACCATTTTTGCCCTTAATTACCCTATTTAATTTTTATCGTGGTTAATAAAAGTTAAAAGATACAATTCACCAAAAATTATTTTTATCTTATTGAACCAAATTTTACTTCTTGATGTTAACCGTGTCTCTCAGATTTTCAAAATTCCACTCACAGAAGTGGTAAAAATAAGTTTTATGTAATTTTTCAAACTCTCCTAGGAGGTGGGTAAAAGACGGTGAAAAGTTCAAAAAACAATTATATATATAAAATTATTATAAAATGAATCCAATGAATTACTTTGAAATTATATAGGTATTATATATCAATTTTGACATAAAATAAATTTAAATAAAATAAATAATTATTTAAATAAAAAGTCTGTTTTTAAATAGTAACCCAGTGTTTTCACTATTCATCAAAAATTAAATGTTTTCAGAAAAATACCAAAAATTCACCCTAGGCTAATTTCGATATTCCGAATCCAAAAATGAAGTCCATTTTGAAATATAAAATTTATAAAATATCAAAAAGTGGGTATTACTATTCATAACAGCTAGTTTTAATAATATTTTAATAGCATATCGTTGTTTAGTGAAACTAGGTATTGCGTACAACGCAAGCTATCGAGGAAGGTCGAGATTTCGTGTAAATCAAGACAATCTAGTGTTGTGTGTAGTAAAAGATTCCTTTGATGATAACATAAAAACAAAATATTTCTAATAAAAATCTCGGGTGTTACATTCTACCCCCCTTAAAATGAATTTCGCCCTCAAAATTTGTCACTTTGTAACCAACAGATGAGGATACCTCTCCCTCATCATATCCTAAAGATCCCATGTAGCTTCTTCTAATTAGTGGTTCCTCCATAAAACTTTCACCAAGCGAGTGGTCTTGTTCCGTTGGACTCCTTTGCTACGATCCAGAATCTCTATCGGTTGTTCTTCATAAGAAAGATCTTGCTCTAGCGGTACAACTTCTGAGCTGAGTACATGTGAAGGATCGAGTATGTACTTTCTTAGGAGAGATACATGGAACACATCGTGAACTTGAGAGAGATTTGGTGAAAGTTCCAATCGGCAAGCTACCTTTCCAACACGATCCAGTATTTCGAAAGAACCAATATACCTAGGGCTCAGCTTTCCCTTCTTTCCAAATCTCATTACTCTCTTTCAAGGAGATATTCGTAAGAACACGTTATCACCCACTTCAAACTCTAGGTCTTTTCTTCAGTTGTCGGCATAACCTTTTTGTCGACTCTGAGCTGATCTTATGTGTTTTTGAATAGATCTAACATTTTCTACCATCTCATCATCAAGATCAGGTCCTAATAGCTTTCTTTCCACAACTTCATCATAGCAAGTTGGAGTCCTATATTTCTTTTCATAGAGAGATTCATAAAGAGCCATCTGAATACTAGAGTGAAAGCTATTATTATATGAAAATTCCACCAAATGTATGTTTTGATCCCAAACACCTTTTAAATCTATATAGAAAGATCTTAACATATCTTCTAGAGTTTTAATTGTTCTCTCAGACTGACCGTCTGTCTGAGGAAGATAAGCAGTGCTAAAACTCAACTTTGTATCTAAAGTATGCTGAAGATTTTTCCAAAACTTTGAGGTAAACTTCGTATCCCGATCAGATATAATGGAAAGTTGTGCTCCATGAAATCTTACCACTTTCTTCACATATATCTTGGCAAGCTGATCAAGAGAGAAATCCTATCGAATATCAATGAAGTGAACTGACTTTTTAAGACGATCAACTATGACCCAGATAGAATTATTGCCTTTGGATGTTTTTGGAAGTCTGGTGACAAATTCCATAGTGATGTTTTCCCATTTCCATTCGGGTATGGGTAATGGTTGTAACATCCCCTTAGACTTCTGTCTCTCATCTTTAACTTGCTGACAAACCAAGCATCGAGAGACATATTCAGCAACATCGCTTTTCATGCCATCTTACCAGTAGTACTCTTTCAGGTTCCTATACATCTTCGTGCTTCCAAGATGAATAGAGAATGAAGAACTATGAGCCTCATCCAGCAGCTTCTTCTTTAATTCTGGGATGGTAGGAACACAAACCCGATTCCTGAACCTTATTATTTCATCACAATCAAAGTGAAATTCATGAACATTTCTCATCATCTTTTTTAACTCTACATCTTCTTTCTATGCCTCTTTAATCTTCACATGTATAGATGGTTGAACATTCATTTGATAAAAATAATATTTTTTCCCTTCCATTATAATTCCAAGATCCATCCTTTGTAAATCCATAAATATTGGATCTTTTGTGATCCTCATGATGAATAAGCTAGCATGGTCTTGTCAACTTAATGCATCTGCCACCTTGTTTGATTTCCCAGGGTGGTAATGAATTGAGTAGTCATAATCCTTAATCAGCTCCAACCATCTTCTTTGGAACATATTAAGATCCTTTTGTGTGAAAATATACTTTAAACTTTTATGATCTGTATAAATATCAAACCTTTCACCATAAATATAATGCCTCCATATTTTCAATGCAAAGATTACCGAAGCTAACTCCAAATCATGAGTTGGGTAATTTAGCACATGGATTTTCAACTGTCGTGAGGCATAAGCTATCACCATATCATTTTTCATGAGAACACACCCCAATCCCTTCTTGGATGCATCACTATAGATCACAAACCTTTCTCCACTACAAGTTAGTGTGAGTATAGGTGCACTGGATAACCTTCTTTTTAATTCCTTGAAATTCACTTCACACTCCTCTATCCAAAAGAACATAACTTATTTTTGAGTCAACCTGGTGAGTGGATTAGATAATCGTGAAAAATATTTCACAAAACGTCGATAATATCCATCCAAACCAAGAAAACTTCGGATCTCAGTTACTGTTGTTGGTTTCGACCATCTTTCGATAACCTCTGTTTTTCTGGATCCATAGATATCCCCTCTTTTGAGATTATGTGACCCAAAAATGCAACTTTTTGAAGCCAAAATGCACACTTGGTAAATTTGGAATAAATATTATCCATTCTCAGGGTCTTCAATACAATTCTCAAGTGATCTTCATGTTATTCCTTTCTCTTTGAATAGACAAGAATATCATCTATAAATACTACCACAAACTGATCAAGATAGTCTCTAAAGACTCTATTCATTAGATCCATGAAGATAGTAGGGCATTATTAAGACCAAATGACATCACTATAAATTCATAGTGTCTATACCTTCTACGGAAAGTCTTCTTAGGTATATCCTCCCTTTTGACCCTTAATTGATGATACCATGAACGAAGATCAATCTTGGAAAAGTATTGAGCTCCGCATAGTTGGTCAAATAAGTCATCAATGCGTGGGAGAGGATATTTTTTCTAGATAGTGATCTTATTAAGTTCTCGATAATTAATGCAGGGTCTCATTGAACCATCTTTCTTCTTAACAAACAGAACAGCTGCTCCCCAAGGTGATGCACTAGGGCATATGAATCCCTTATCAAGATTCTCATGGATTTGCTTCTTCAATTCCTTCAACTCAATTGGAGCCATTCTATAAGGTGTCTGCGAAATAGGTAAAGCACCCGGTACGAGTTCTATTGAAAACTCAACATCACGATTTGGTGGAAGACCAGACAATTCATCCGGAAAGACATCATCAAACTCCCGTACAATGGGCATATTCTTAATTGTGAGTTTCTCTCTAACCATTTGAGATAAATAACCTTCATTTAATGGAATCAAGACCCATAAGATGGAATAAATTTCCACTGGAAGGTAATGTTCATCCTTGCATCGATAAACGATCATAGATTGATCTGGAATATGAAATGTGACTTCCCTTATTTGGAAATTGATATGATCTCCATATAAAGAAATCCAATCCTTGCCAATAATTACATTAAATTCCACTATATGAAGGATCACAAGATTTGCAGGAATCACTTTCCCAAAAACTTCAATCGGATAAGAATTGTAAACTTTTGATGCAACTATTGTGCCATTAGGGATTGTCACAACTAACTCAATATCTAACTGCTAAGGTAATATGGAAATACCCATAGAAAATGCTTCAGAAATAAAAGAGTGGGTGGATCTACAATCAAATAAAACATTTTCTACTTTAGAGTGGATGGTAAGTGTAACTTTCACCACTTCGTTATCATACTCCACATTACTGATAGAAATTGCATGTGAATTTACTTTTTCTTTAGACTTAAGAATTTATTGATGTCGATCATCATCAACAACCCTTGGATTAGGTCATTGATTGGAATAATTCCCCATTTCCTTGCACTTGTAACATTGAAGTGTAGGAGGTGCACGCTATGTAGCCTTTTCTTTGTTCGCATCATTAGGCATCTTCTTACCATCATTGCAGCATTCAAATGCCTGTTGACCTTCTTTTACACATTTGAAACATTTACTTGTCCCTTTAATAAAACTCCCTCCATGTTTCTTTCCACACTTTGAGAAAAAGGTAAAACTCATCTTCTTTTCAGTGTACTCTTTAGATTTCCCTTTGAATTCCATTTTCCTCTTCTTATAAAATGCATATGACTGATGGGTTACTCCAATCTCTATCTCAACCTTGAGAGCACATCGAATGATTTCCTCATGGATATTGAAGTCCCTTATGGAAAACGCCCTTCGAAGACTTGGTTTTAAACCACTAAAGAATAGATCAATCTTACTCTCAGGTTGGATAATAATCCCAGATGCTTTCCCAAAAAGTCTTGTAAAATTTGCTTCATATGTACCAACAGATTTATCATCCTTTTCCTTCAGTTCAAGAAACTCCTTCTCCATCTTTATTTGAATAATACGGGGGAAGTACTTATTGAAAAATAAGTTCTTGAACTCATCCCATTCCATGGATTCAATTTCATCCCTTTTCCTCGTATTCTTGATAAGATTCCACCATTGATCAGCTTCACCTTCCAAACGATATACTGCTAAGATTACTTTATCATGTTCAAAACATTGAAGAACTGAAAATATCTTTTAAGTAGTACTGATCCATTGTTCAGCAACTAATGGATCAGTAGACCCACTGAATGAGGGTGGATGCTGCCTCATGAAGGATTCAACAGAATGTTTCTCTTTCCTTTGATCGTTTGGAAGTCCTGGATGATTCATAGCATGAGAAATTTGTGTGAGCATAGCTACAATATTTTTCATTCCATCTCCCATAACATTTGGTTCCTCAGGGGGACAATCATTGCACTGCCCATCGCATTCAGCATTAACACGGTTCCTTCGGGTTCTGTCCATTGACTAAAACCAAGAAGAATAGTGTGAGAAACACTAATTATAATAGGAAACCACATAATAAAGAATAAAATTTCACACTTAAGGTCTTATCATAGGTTATTCATGGCCATTTCTAAAACACTAATATTTTTTCCTATGCTTAGACCTATCCTTAGGGTTATTACTAAGGCTTTCACATCCAAGTTTCCAAAGGTTGACTATACCTTTCCTCTGATACCAACTATAGAGGTCTGGAATTAAATCCAGTGGACTATAATTGATACCTTTCAGGGCACTCCATGGGCGACTACACCCCCTGGGCGGGACACACCACCATACCCAGTGGCAGCCATTTCCTCATGAAGCCCTTGGGCGGAGAGACATGCTTCGTCCTTCGCTCACATGTGAGAGTTCCCAAGGATCAGATACATTTCTAACTCCTTTTCATATGATACCAACTATAATGACCCATAATTTATATACATGGTTATCACTTCATAATTGAAGCATACTTATTACAACATGTAACAAAACCATGAAAGGACCGTATAGGTATAGTGTTTTTAGAAACTGTGAAACATAAACAACTGGTTCATAAATCATCTACATTATCTTCCGTTTATTTCATCATATCTAGAGTCCCTTTTGGAATATCCTACTTAATAACATTCTTCCTGACCTAGGGAAAGAAAACATACAAAAGGGTGATCTCAAATTCTCAGTAAGGGTCAACAAAAAAAATATCATATTCAAAAGAACATAGCATTTCGAAAATATTAACCTGCAAAAGAGATCATAATATCATAACATGGGCTAAATCATAGTAGTGAAATGTAATCCCAATAATCATGACATAAAACATGAAACTTTGTTGCATACACACATAATCATATAGAATCATTTCTTAGTAGTCAAGACTCATCGCCAAGACTATCTTAGCGGACAAAGTCCATTTCTGAACTGAGTTCACTCCTCATTTCATCCTTGTATCACTAAACCGGATTAACCTTACATTACAGACATGTCTATATCATGAGATATAAATCTTTACCCAGTGCATTGGAAAGAGATATAGGTCCCACCCATCTCATAATGAAGCCATTCTTATGTGTTCCACAGGATCATAAATCGTACATCATAACATAACCCATGTAATAAAAATGGGATTCTTAAACATCATGCCATCATAACATAATCCATATAAGATAAAAGGACATCATAAAAATAATTCTAACATAACATAATAAAATCAATGTAAAAATAGGTATATAAATATAACTCTATATTATCTTAGATGGAAAATAATTTTGATAAAACCCTTGAACTTCATTCTTGAGGAAAATATCCTCTCTACTTCAATTTTTTTTTCTTTCTTAACATGTCATAAAATTTTAAACTAAAAGAAGTTTATTAAAAATAAACTTGAAAATTTTTAAAGGAAGCTTCATAGAAATAATTTTCTAAAAATCCATTAATGCCGTATAAGTTAAATAAAAACATTCTTCTCGTACTTTGGCCGGAAAAGTCAAAAAAGTACCTCGTACTAAAAACGACAAAAGATCCCTTTCATATCTTTTACTAAAAACTCACCGAAGGGTAAAATTGGATTTAAAAAATTATAGGAGGATAGAAATAATATTACATATTGAAGAAACATGGATGTGGATGATAAATATTCCCCAGTAATTACAGAAGTATAAACAATCTCGGATAAAAATTGAGATTGCAAGATTTTCCCTTACCTTTGGTCCGATTTACTTCGTACGTGTCTGAACCTCCTGTATAATGATTTAAATAATGTTATTGACTTATTACATAATCTTACTCATTGTTATGATATCATATATGGTCATATTCTTAGCTTCGTATTAGTAATATTTCATTGCTACTAGTTATTCGGGTGTTTATTGCTTTTTGTTCTTATGCGTGTTTTGTCGAATAAATTATTATTATTATTTTTAGGTTATAGGTACCTCATTTACAGAATGGTATTACTATAATATATATCATATTTATTCATTCAATTCATTTATATAATCCTTATGCATTGAAGATCATGTAGAACGAGTCACATCACGTCGTGGAGACGGTAGGTCGTACGTACACATGAGCGATGATTTGGTTCCCATGATCGTGGAATTTTAATGAAGTGTATGTATAATATTTTAAAAAAATCATATATAGTTATTCTTTACACCATTATAACCATCCAAGTAAGGTGGTGGTGGAAAACAGATTACACCAAGGTGTGGAGACGTTATTTCGTACGTACGCACGCGCGGTGATTTCATTTTCTGTAGGATGGATAGAAGGTAAAATAGAGTTTTTTTCATATTTATAATGAAATATTACTATATGAGTTATACTGATTTTATTACTTCATAATGAAACAACTAAATAAGAAGAAGTATAAGAAGAAATAAAGCTGAAAGAATCGGTAAGGGACATTACCTCTTCTTTGAAGCGCCTCTTCTTAACCTCCTCTTAGGGCACTAAAGATGGTCTTTTAAGAATACCAGGACCTCTAGGATGTTTCTAGGGAAGTGGAGAAGAGAAATCGGCAGGGTTTGGCTGATCTTGAAGGCTCAAAGTGGTGTGAGGGGGAGAGGGAGGAGGTTCCCTTTTATAAGGGAGGACAGGGGCACCATAGGAAAAACATAAAATAATATTTTATAATAAAGTCATATTCGGTTTTTAATAGCTCCAAATTGATTTATTTAGAATCTAAGGTGGGTATGGGTCGAAATAATCTCAACCAATAGATTTTAGACAATTTTAGGTTACTATTTTAACCTTATCATTTAGGTTTAACTCTAAGTTAATTAATTTAACTTTTACCATGTCTTCTTGTTTTCTTACACTCTATGGTTAATAAACATTCTATAACAAGCTAAATGAATGCCAAGTGGTTAATTATTAATATATATAACCTTAAATGAGTCATTTTTCCGAACCTTAGATTTTTAGGAATAAAATAACAATTAATAATATAATATTTGTTTTAAAACTATTTTAAATCAATTTTGACACTATATGGTAATTGATTTTTGTGAAAATCATAACAGCATGATTAGTTCGAAAAAAGTTAATTAAATAAATAATAATTTGTCATATTAACCAATAAAATTAGTGTAATTCATGAAAAGGTTCAAATTACATTTATTTGGGTATTTATAATATCAATTATGTAAATATTTCCTTAATAAGGTAATTACTGCATCATCACTATGTCATAAATAAATTAAATTATTTAAAGTCTAAAAAATATAAATAAAATACCATTATGTAGGAAATATGTTTATCTTTATAATGAATATTTATAGTCGAATTTATCTTTTTTATAACCCTATATTAAAAATGTTTTAGTTATTAAACTTTGATTTTAACTATTTTAACTCTTCTTTAAATAAAATAATATTAAATGTCCTAATCTAATCCAAGTGGACCTAAATGGTCATATGTTATTCGTAAGGTTGTTTTTTGGTCGAATTAAACTTATCCAATAGAATTATGACATGTGTTAGGGTAATAATAATACATTTTTACCCTTAATTACCCTATTTACTTTTAACCATAGTAAATAAAAGTAAAAAGTTACTATTCACCAAAAATTATTTTTATCTTATTGAACCATATTTTACTCCTTGATGTTAACCGTGTCTCTCAGATTTTCTAAACTCCACTCACAGATGTGGTAAAATTATGTTTTATGTAAATTTTCAAACTCTCCTAGGAGGTGGGTAAAAGACGGTGAAAAGTTCAATAAAATTTTTATATATCTAAAATTATTATAAATTGACTCCAATGAATTACTTTGAACTTATTTAGGTATTATTTATCAATTTTGACCTAAAATAAATTTAAATAAAAATAATTATTATTTAAATAAAAAAGTCGGTTTTTAAATAGTAACCCAGTGTTTTCACTATTCATCAAAAATTGAATGTTTTCAAAAAAATACCAAAAATTCACCCTAGGCTAATTTTGATATTCTGAATCCAAAACTGAAGTCCATTTTGAAAGAAAAAATTTATAAAATTTCAAAAAGTGGGTATTACTATTCATAACGGCTAGTTTTAATAATATTTTAATAGCATATCGTTGTTTAGTGAAACTCGGTATTGCGTACAATGCAAGATATCGAGGAAGGTCGTGATTGCGTGTAAAGCAAGCCAAGATAGTGTTTTGTGTAGTGAAATATTCCTTTGATGATAACATAAAAACAAAATATTTCTCATAAAAATATTGGGTGTTACAATACTCATCCATAAATTGTCCTCAAATAATACTTTATTACATGGATTCATTATGACCTTAAGAAACTAAATTTTCAAATTTTGAATCAATAATATTTAATTTAAATAATTTTGAAAATTGATATAACCATAACATAGGGATGTTTAATATCTGAAAAACCAATTCATATCTATCAAATCATTACAATATACTTCAAATATTTTCATATATTCTTTTATAGTTCCCTCTTTAAAAGGCCATATTGAATATATATATATATATAAGAAAACCTTGGCATCATATGAGTGAAAATGATCATTGAATTATATATTTTAACATATCTCCCAGATATTTCTAAGTCAAGATAATTATTCCTTATTTGAATTTATTATGTATTTTTATATCTGAAATTTTATAGATTTAGTACTATCTTAAAAATGAGTATTTTAGGAAAATGGATTTCAAAATTACTTTTTTGAGTGTAATGTTCAAAATGACTTCCCAAATTATCATGATACTTGTTATTATTCTGTATGAGTAAAAATTCATTCCTAGATGTGTAATTTTGAGAGAAATATTTATATATAACCATGGATCCCATCAATGATTCCATTGAAATATAAAAATATTAAAGTCATGATAAAAAAACTATTGGGGTTTTCTCTATGGCCCTATAATTTTCATCAAATTCATTCAAAGTAATTTTTTTCCATAATTTTTCATTTTTAAACATAAAAAACTAAAATTTGGTATAATCCAAGTGAAAAATATTATTAAAATTAATATATATTTTAACTATCATAATATCTTCAATGCAATTTGAAACATCCTATCTCGAACCATTGGGTCTGAGCTTGATGCCACATGACCTCATGTGTGCCTCCCCATAAAAAATATGTTGGCTACTAGCAGGGGTGTTATGAGTCTATTAGTGGGGAGAATATACCCTTGTATCATTTTATAGGATCATAATAAGACACAAAAATATAATAAATAATTAAAATTCATGTAAAAAAACAAAATTAATGACATGCAATCCATATAAAAAATGTAGTCCCCAAGGTGGTAATTAAATCCAGAGTGCGGATGAAAAATAAATAATTAAATGAAGTTTTCCTCCAAAGTTTTTCTCAATCCACTCTTTCTCTATTATTCCCTACCCAACCATCCTCTATAGAGATGTTTCCCTTCATCAGATCTCTAGTCCTAAAATCTACAAGCACACCAAAATTACAGAGTGGGGTGTGAGTAAATAGCTTAGTGGAACACCTCAAATGCATCCTCAAAATAATTGAACAATATAAATAAATGTGTACTCCATGAAATCAGTAAATTATCAAATAAATATATAACCATACATGTGTCATTCATTGAGCACTGGCCAACCAATAATAAACCCCGACCCCCACCTACCTCAACACTTTTCTAGTAAGGGTGTTAGAAAAGTTAAAGAAGGAACACCATCAAGGTGACACCCACCACCCCCCCCCATTCCCAGATTGAGGTAGTCATCATGAACATTGATTGTTCCACCATGTTGATTATGTTCCCCCACACAGATGGTGGTTATCACCAATAACAAAACACATTCCACCACAGTGATCCCTATTCAAGTATCCTTTTAATCACCAATGACCCAAGTTAATAGAAATACCATATTGGTATCAAAAAATTATCCACCTACGAACATCCCTCCACCGGGATATCCATGCTTATAGTTAATGAAATTATTAGGTTTGTTAACTAACCACTTATGAAAATCCACCTACAGGGATAGACATACCCACCTTTAAAACTATTTTTACTGCATCACACTAACCTCATAGATCCACCTAATCATCTTGACACCTAAAAAAATTCCACAGGATCCAAAACACAACAATAAATACATGTGATAGAAAGCCACAACATTGGAAACAAAGTTCCAATTCTAGGAGCCACACATAGTCACACATTCGTAATCAACCATGCCTTAGGGGTACTCACACACCCACATGCATCACATAATTTGAATGGGTTAATTAAATATAACAATCATATCATTCCAACATCATATACATTGACCAAAATGGTAGGGAAAATTATTCCTTATAGTTTTCACATCAATGTCAAGGATCATTAAAGGCGAAATGTTCCCACCAACATGAACCCGATCACCCACCAATGACTTCTAGAACTTCTTCCAATACATTGTGAAAATATTTCTAGAATAAGTCATGAAAAATCTAGCAAAAGGGTAAAATAAATTTTTTAACCAAGGGTTATTGTAATACGAAGGGCCTACAATCTCGATCAATGAAGGGAGGAGGGTGGAATTCATGAAATTTGGGAGGATACATGGTGAAATGAAGGAAACCTTGGAATGAATGTGTGTTGGATACTTCCACCATAGTATAGGGTAGAATGCCTCAGCACATGGTTGTGATGGAATAAGATCACCATAGTGTAGGGTTGAATGCTATGACAATGACAATACTATAAAAGTAACATCTATTATGAAATAAGGAAAACTATGGTGTGGAATATCATTGAAACATAAACCCATGTGGAATAATGAGGAGAATATAACCGGGATTTAACTCTACATCCCTTTGGAGCTCCCTAAAAAGATTCCATATGAAGATGGATGGACACGTATATGCAAGCAATCATGAGAGGTTCAAATATATGTAAAAAAATTCATAAATCCTCATAAAAATACCCTCATTAAATTTGAAGCACATTCCTCAAATTCCTAACACAACAAACAAATCAAGGCTTTAATTCTGGAATACCAACGCTTGATGAAGTGCTTTTACACCTATTTTTGATTAACATGGATGGAGGAACTACGATATGGTCTAAGACTTTTTTGGTGTAGCCTTTATAAACCATCCCTCCCTGCCTATGGCTACGGTGTAATCCCAAATCACCAATAATAACACAATGTAGCCCATAAAATTGTAGTTCAACCTTTAATCTACCACAATACTAAGTCACATCCATATCTATTATGAAATAATATACTATTATGTGGTGTGGTCCTAAGCGTTGTGGCATAGTACCCCCTATATTGGATTCGATACTCATTTTAATCTTTCACACGAATCAAAAACCCCATAAGACTATACCAAAATATGAATTAACCCAAAAATAAGGTGGAAAATTAAGGAAAAAATTCATAAAATTGTGGAAGAAAAATTCAATGTTTTAAAATTCACCCACTCTTAAAGAATTATTATCCTTGAGAAGAGTCCCTTGTGTTCTTGTTCAAACAACTTAGGCCCCAGAGTTTGAATGTTAATCTCCCACTAACAAGTCTCCTCTCAAATCCTTTGATAGTTCCAATAAATCCACATGAGTTTTACTATATTTTCTTTGATGTACTCTCTCATTTAAGTCTATAATCATTTTTAATGCTCCTCTTAGGGTTTATCTATTTAAAAATCAATGTAACTATTATCAATAACATGTTCATGATCAAGAATGTGCATATGAAACAGGGAAACATGGAACCAAATCATGTATTCCTAGATAACATGGAGGAAGGTACATATGTTATGAAATTCTCCCAAAACATTCAATGATATCAAATGGTCTAATAAAACATGGTTATTTCTTTCTATTCTTCCTCATATGTCAATTAACTAGCTGAGGGGTCACTCTTAGGAAAACACGATCACCCATGGTGAACACTAATAGTATCCACCTATGAACATCATATTATCTATCCCAATGCTCAGTATTAATAAACCTATTTTAAATTAGCTACACTCTATCATAGGTCTCCATAATGAAATGGGTGCCCATTACCACTACCTCACCTACCTCAAGCTAACTATGCGGTGAAAGACACAGCCTCCCATACAGATCCTTATAAGGTTCCATTAAAAGAAAATCTGGGAAACTTTTTTTGTATGTGAACTCAACTAAGGATAAATTTTCATCCCATGCTCCACTAAAGTCTACAACACAAGTTTGAATAATAGAATCTAATAATCATATAGTGTGGTTGGATTGTCCGTTTATCTGAAGATGATATTTTATCTTTAATCTTGGTAGAGTTCCTAGGACTTTTTGCAAGCCATGCCAACAAAAATTGACATAATAAGTGCATTGATGTCTAGATAGATTCTAAATAGATATCCATGTAATACGAAAATCTCACAGATGCAATGTTTTCCAAAATCATCCACTAGGTGAGTCTCTTGAATCAATAAAAAGTGTGGATATTTTTCACACAGATTGATAATCACCTAGACAACATCACTAATTTTGTAGGTATTTGGTAAAACTATCAAAATTTACATTATTACATACTCACACATCTATATAGGTGCAATATTTGGTTGCATCAACCCACCATGATACTGGTTCTCGACCTTTACTATCTGGTTGGTAGGGCATCAGGAGACCAACCCTGCAATGTCCTTCTTTATCATTGATCTCCAAAAATGATGTTGTAAGTCATAGTATATCTTCATCATTCTAAGATGTACCCCCAAGCTCATGGTATGAAAATACCTTATAAGATCCTATCACTTGGAATTAGAGACAACTACTTTAAAATTTAACAAGATCACGTCATCATTTTCCATTGACCGCCTGGGTATGGAGTCACTCAAGCTAGTTGTTCCTTTATGACAACACACATTTGGTAAAAATATTATCCCACCTTTACTCAATATTCCATGTATGATCTAACAACCAAGGTATAACAAGTCATCAATCATTAATCCTCTAAAGAATACACCCTCTAGTCAGCCAATAGGTTCATCAAGCCCCACTGCTCCTATCAAAGACTTTCACTGAGATCATACACAACCTACATCTTATGGATAAGTGAATCTGAAAGAAAGTTGCACTACCTAGGTGAATAAATCAACTCAAAGTCTAAACTAAATTTCTACTCAACCCAATGCTTATATCTCATATTAATGTCCCCAAATGTGAAGATATATCTAAGTCTCTTGCGGTCAATGTAAACAAAAAATTGCTCACCAGAAATATATTGTCACCAATACATTTTAGGGAGGACCATGATTTTCATATCTAGATCATGTGTATGGTAGTTCTTCTCATAGGGTCATATCTGGAATGACCCATAAGCTACTACATATTATCTTAGAATTATCCCTACACCTAGACTAATGCTTTATGCATCACAGTATACAGCATAACAAATCACAGGCTCTAGAAGTGTAAGTAACGGAACTTCTATCAATTGTATCTCCAGATTTTGAAAAACTTCTCTACATAGGTCTGGAAACTAGAACTTCTATCCATTGATTTTTAGTTCTCTCATGGGTGCATAATTTTGGGGGAATCTATGGAAAACGATTGGTATTGAAAAAATAAACCCATAAATCTCATGATCTTGAACACTTTCCAAGGACATGTATATGAAATGACTTCTTTAACATTCTATTGGGCCATGGATATTCATGTATTGGGCACCACATGCCCCAACAATCCCCCCCCATATCTAGAAGTCATGCTTTGACATCTTGGAGTAAATCCTATGTGACCGAAGTGTCCTCATGACTATATCAAAGTTTTAAGCATACTTCTCTAGTATGAGCTAGTAGATGAGGATCTCATCGATCAATACCATGATGAAAGTGTCCATATATTTGAGAAATATCATATTAATGAGGTCCACCGACACTAATGGTTTGTTATTTGTCCTAAAAAAATCACCAAGTACTCATACAACCCATACTTACTCTAAAATACCATCATCGACATGTCCTCCAATCTAACTCAAAAGTGGTGGTTACTTGATTGAATATTTATCTTAGAGAACCATTGATAACCTTGTAACTGATTGAAAATATCATCAATCATTGGTAAAGGATGTCGATTCTTCACTGTCACCTATTTTATCTACTGGTAATCAATTCATATTTCAATACTACTATACACTTTCTTAGAGTATAATACATGTACACCTCATGGTGAAGTACTCATCCTTATAAATACATTTTTCTCTAATACCTTGAGTATAAATTTGAGTGATTTTAGATCAGTTGGATCCATATAGTTAGGATGGATTGAAATTGGATATGTACTAACCACAAGATCAATCACAATATCCACTCCTCTATCAAGAAGATTTCTGTTGAATCCATGAAAAAAGAAATGCAGATATAGATTCAAGGCTAGAGGAAAAGTTGGGGGAGCTGTCAATGATCCTGTCAAGTGATCCAAGGCCTCTATATATGTTGTACTTTTCCTAATATGAATAATGTATTGTCTAAATCTTCCAATAACCAGTTTCGAATCTCAAATCATCACATATCTCTCTCCCTTTGAAAAGTTAAAAGGGACCCATCTTCAATATAAATCAATGTGAGCTCAAAATGTAGTTATCCAGTCTATGACAAGAATTACATCAAAGGTCGTCATCTATATAATCTTAAACTATTGTTGATTTTAAAAACTAAGGAAAACTATAAGACACTCTTGGAATCACTTGAGATGATCCACTTTTATTCCCAGTGTTGTATCATGAGAGACTTTCTCTGGAGGATAAATTTAACTTTAGGTCAAGTAAAACAAAAACTTGTCTAGGAATGAAAGAATAGGAAGAACAAATATTGGAAAAAGTAATACAAAACATTGGAATAACCAAAACCGTACCTCAAATTCTATATGTCCCATCTTAATCACATAATGGAACTTATTCCACTATATAGACTTATCTTGTCTCATCACTACAAACATGTACCTGATTCATTATTTTCCACAAAGTCTGCGTCTTCTTCTGAGTTCATCCACTGTCATATTTCCCTAATATTATATTACCCCTCAAGGAGACCTTAGAGAAAAAGAATTATAGATGTGCAGCCTTTCCAAAGTGGTGTCACTATAAATATTGCTTTCTGCAAGCACATCTATAATTCCCCCATTTCCCATAATTATAGTTACTATTGAAATCATATCCCATTGAGGATAATAATGATGTATGGCTCGGATTTTACTATTTTCTACATTGCTACTCCTGGTCCAGCTTCCTCTACCTACTACCAGAAGATACTCCTGAGTTAGTGAGATAAATTTTAATCACTATTCCGTTTTGCTCCTGAAGTAATCTTGATTCTCTATCCACTTCCAAACCCTTTTCAAAATGTTAGATGTTTTTTAAGCACCTGAGAGTATTATTTCAAGTCAAAGACCCAAATCTACTATCTGGGTTATTTTCAAAGTCCAATCTCAAACATCATTTCCTTAAGAAACTCCTTCCTATCTAAAAAGGTAGAAAAGTGGATTAACTCCATGAATATATAAGAGAAAACATAGATAGTCATAGAATCTTACTATAATTCTATGAGATCTTAGGAATGGTCCAACTTTATCATCTCACAAAAATTCATTCTCTAGAGATAACTCCTTGAGGTTCACACACCTAACTCACTCTCATCTCCCAACCTGAATCATGACATTCAAATATCTACTAATAGGTCTATGAAAAATTATGATCACAAGAATCACTCTCCATTACAAAGAAGTCTATACAAGCTCCAGGATGCTCTTGATGAAGTCTAACCTATCCTGAGCATCTCTTAGTCCACCAGTATCATGGTACCCTATATGATGTTGGACATGGAAATCCTAAGAATGGTCATTTATGGTATGATGATTGGATCCAACAGAGATGGAAATTATCAAAAAGAGTACTAGTAAAGTAGGCTCTATATCTAGGATCACCTATTCTATTATAGGTACATACTATGGTATATCCTCTCACACCATGGGTGGTGGCATGGGAACATTCTGGGCCACTACAACTGATGATTCTACCAAATTTCCCAAAGGATGTTTCTTTAAAATATGAAGGATATAAGGTACATATCAAGTCCAAACTAGTCTATGGGATAACACAATGGTTTTATTAGGTGTCTACCCTCAACAAAAGGTATAACGCTCTAAGAACGGACATTGGTTTCTATCCATGCATGATAGTCACATTTCATATATATATACTAACACCACAAAATCATGCGTTTAAATAATTTATATATTTAGAGATATATAATAACAACATAGAAAATATTTATATATAAAAAATAAATGCAATTATACTGAACAGATAGTATAAATTAATTCTTTTATTAAAAGAAATAATATCTAGTACAATGAAATGTATATATATTTCTTGTGGACCTACGTGTCTATTCATGATGTATAAATGCACTGAAAATATCATAAATCACATATCAATATCATTTTCATCACTCAAGGTTAATTTCATAAATAATAAAAGTAAAACCTCTTTCCCCACTTTATGAAAACCCATAGGTCTATTATATAGTGTTATCCATACACTATCATAATTCCCCTACCGAAGTCCCAACTATGATATATATTGTCTACCTTGTTGTAAATCAAGGAAAGGATGATAAGAAATATAGTAAATCCTAATTCTCTAACACCATTTTCCAAATTCCCAGCCCAAACTATTAGGTCTAATATAGAGTGATAGATGAACTAATTCAATCCTCCCCATACAAATGTGGAAAGTTAATAGCATCAAGGGTCTAAGTCTAGTAATGGGGAGACTGTACCCTCAGTATCATGTTATAAGATCACACTAAAACATAAAAAATATAAAAAATAATCAAAGTACATGAAAAAACAAAAAGGAAAGCATAGATTTCATACAATAATAATTATCTCCCAAGGTGGAAATCCTTTCAAGTGTGAAAAGAATCTGATAAATAAATGAATAAATAAACAAAAAAAATGGGTAATTTAGAGACTATACTGATCCTCTCTAGCTCCATGATCTATTGATCAACTATCTACTATAGATCCATTTCCCTTCACTGGATCTCTAGTCAAGAAATTGCTATGTTCACAAAAAATTTAGAGTATTGTGTGAGTAGAAGACTCAGTAAGACACAACCAATGCAGACTAAATATAAGTGCTCAATATATATAACACTTTATGTCATGAAATAAGTAAATTCTTGAATATAAATACAACCATACATGTGACGAGTCATCATGCGCTGACCAATACACCATAAACCCCATCCTCTAGTTACATCGGCTCGTTTATATTAAGGCTTTTAGATAAGTCAAAATGTACCATCATCTGGTTTTCATCCAGAACGTTGTACATTCCACTATGTAGATTCACCCACCTCCCCAAGATATTTCTTATCACTAAGAACGCCACACAATACACCACGTTGATAATGATTTGGAAGTTGATTTAATAAACTACAACCCAATTCCATCGTAATCCCATACTGATATTATCCAACCATCCCCATATGCACAACCCTCTATAGGGTTATCCACACCAACCTTTTAGTATGTTTGGATTACATCAGGTTGGATGACTGGCCACTTATGCACGTCCCTTTATAGGGATATCCATTCTCTCTTTTAAGCGAATTTGGAGCATATTTCATCAACATTGAGGCTCCCCATGTTCATCTTAATACCTAAAACATAGTTCTAAAGGATTTTCAACAAAACAAGGAGTACATGTTGTAGTAAGAAACAACAAGACAACTAAATAGTAAATACCAGGATCCACACATAATCACGTGGTCATAAGAAAGAATGCCTCATTAATATTCACATACCCAAATGTATCTCAAAACAATAATATGTCAATCAATCATAAACATCATATAATTCTGACATTATATACATGGACTAAAATGGAAAGAAACCCCTTACCACATGAATTTCATGTCTACATCAAGGTTCCCTAAAGGTTTTATCACCTTAACCATGTTATCACCAAAAGGAAGACGATCACCTACTAATGAATCTTAGAATTAATTCCAATCCAACGTGACTACAGTTCTAGTGTTAGAAAATTAGAAACTTGCTAATGGGAAAATCAATTAGTTCCCAAGGTTTATTGTCATCAATGAGTTCTTGAAGAGGCGTCAATGAAGGGAGGAGGGTGTATTTATATAAATCTAAGAGGCTCTATAACATATTCTAAGAACATTAGGTAGGGTGATAAACTAGAAACCACCACCAAGACAAAGGGCGGAAAACCTCAATACAATGAAATGTTAAAAGTATACCACCACAACATAGGGTTAAGTGTTGTGGTGTGGCTAGTACCATAAAAATGACCTCTACTGTGAAATGAGGAAGAATAATGTTTGGAATTGCACTAGAAATAAAATCTTCTTTTGCAAAGTGAGGTCTATTGTGTAGAGTTGTATCTATATCCCATCTGAGCTCAGTCTAAGGATTCCAGACAAAGGTAGAAGAACTGGTATATTCATGGTATCATTAGAGGATCAATTCGTCCTCAAAACCCCTCAAATATCCTCATTAAAAACCCCAATTTAAATCTAAAATGTATTACATTAAGTGAAATTATAATATCCCATTGAAATCTTTAGTTTCTAAGACCAAATCTCAATGATCATATTTTCTAAAAATTTGTAACTAGCATTAAACTAAGAATTTTGTTGTGTTCTATGACTCCATGATGAATCCTCCTTGAACTATCCCTCCATGACCTTGGATATGGTGAAACCCCTTGTCACCAAAATATCCATGACATATCCATTTTCCCTATGACGTGGCCTTCAATCCACCACACTAATACAATGATGTCATATCCACCATGGTGTAGCTGAATCCACTGTGGAATGGTATTGATCACTATGGAAAGTACCTCTTGTTTTGGTAGGAAGAACCCATTTTAAGCTTCCATAAGATTCAAAAAATCCCATAAGACTATACCAAAATATAACTCAACCTGAAAACATGGAGGGAAAATAGGAAATAATTCATTCAAATAAGGAATTAAATTTTGAATGTTTTATAAATAGGAACCTGGAACTTTCAATGCAAATTATTTTTAGAATAATAATTTTACCTATAATAACATGGGGAACTAAGAAATATTTAATCCTAAAAGTAATAGGGTTGTAACATCCTTAGTTATTACTAAGAAATACTATGTTCAATATCTTATATGATATGCCACATCGGGCATAAATAAACAAACAAATATTATTATTAAAAAGAGTATTTCTTGTATAGCCATTAGAATTGAGAGAATCAACACTATTCACTAAATAATGAAAATATGTCTTACACATGTATATATAGCTCCATAACCTATTTATAAAAAATGAAAAATAAAAATCTTTCTCGAAAAAACTATTTAAATGTGCACAAGTGTGTTTTGTACCAATATATAGCAAAATCATCCTTTTGGATTATAGTAATGAAATATATATATATATATATTTATATATATATAATATTCAATATAATT
Organism: Viscum album; assembly: GCA_963277665.1. Classification (NCBI taxonomy): domain Eukaryota; kingdom Viridiplantae; phylum Streptophyta; class Magnoliopsida; order Santalales; family Viscaceae; genus Viscum; species Viscum album. The sequence goes on along the minus strand of OY728153.1, from coordinate 1,420,110,826 downwards.
TTTAAAATTCATATTTTTTCCTATACATTATATAATAACAAATCCAATTATATACATAAATTAATTATTTCTCAAAAATAGTAGTTTTATGACATTTTGAGGATATGGTCATTTTAAATCTAGTTTTTGAATCTTTTATAAATTTTCTTGGAAAAAATAATATTATTATTTTAAATAGGAATTTAAAATTTTTCTTTGTGTTTTTTTGTTTTTTTTCTGATAAGTTTCATGTTTTGATGAATACTGAAAAAATAATATTTTTTAATTAAAATAAAGTTTGTTTCTAAATAACTTATATCGTTAAATTTATATTTTAATTGGTTTTAATGTATAATTAGATATATTTTTTATTATTTAATATAATTTATATCATTTTAATCAATTTCACAATGACTTTGGATATAAAAACATTTTAGTCATTTGATCTTTTTTACTTTAAAACCTACTTTCTCATTCTGTCAAGAGAATTAATTATTAATTAATTTCTAAAAATTATGTGAATTGAATTTGAAAAAATGGATTCCATATTTTCTAATAATAGTGTCAAAATTTATTAAATAGGTTCCCTTTATTTTTGGGCAATATTAATAGTAACTTTATTAATTGTTATCACTTTGGTTAAGGGTAAATCAGGTAATTAAGGGTAAAAAATAATATTATAAAATTATCCTAAAACTTGTACTAATTTCATTGGAAGAGTTTGTGTCGACCAAGATAATTATTGGGTTGAAATTATATCTTTTTGACACCAATTTTATTATATTATGACATTTATAATATTATATTCAAAAATAAGTAAATTTTGTCATGCTTATGTTTTTAAAAAAGTAAAATATTTTTTATGTGGGTTTATATATGGTATATCTTCAAATATAAATAGTAATTTGAAAGATAAAATCATAATATTTATGATAATTTACTTTTAGTTTTTAGAGAATAAATAATTAAATTAAAGGGATTCACAATGATGATCCAGTAATTGTTTAATTAGTGGAAGTATAAAATAAATGTTATTAAAGATATTAAAATAAATATAATTTGATGTAATTAATTCCATCCAAGAAATTTATAGATGTATTTCACAAATTATTTATGTTTTAGAATTATTTTTTAGATTTTTATTTATTTTAATGATATATTTAATAAGTCATGAAATGAATAGTGTCAAAACTTGATATTATAGATATTTTAAAAGAGATAATATTTTATTAAATGATATAAAATTTATAAAAAATATAAATTTCATAAAAATAATTATATAGGCATTAAAATTTCATAAATAACTCATTTATTGTTTTTTATAATTTAATTTTATTATATTAACCCTCAAATTTTAAATTACATGATATCACGATAAGTATTAATGAAGTGAAATTAGAGTTAAAAAAAGATGAGGATTAAAAATCATTCAATGCTTGTATAATTTTCATTGGATCATTATATTTATACCCATACACATCTTATATTATTAATAAATCACTTAGGACCCATTTGTAATAGAAAATTAATTTTTATTAATTTAATATTCTGAAAAATCTCTAGAGTGCCCCTTTCCTCTCCTATAAAAGGGAACCCATTATTCTCTTTTCTTCACACCTCAAAAAAAATTTGGATCAGCAGATATCTACCCAAATACATTCCTAGAATCCATAAGCACATTCATTAGGCTATATTTTAGGCATAAAACCCTTCTTATATGTGTTAAGGTGATAATAAAAGGAGATAATCAAAAGAGAAGGTATCATTTTTAATTAAGTGTTTATATTTAATTTCTTCTTACACTTCCTTCCAATATAAATAAAGCATGATGAAATAATAAGTATAGTATCTTAAAAATATTTATATGTTATTATGTTAAAATCAACACATAAATCCTTCCCCACTTTTATCAAATGACAAAAGAATAAGTCATTCATGTGTACGGTAGATTACCACCTCGTGAATAGGTATAATTAATTTTCCATAAATATATCTCAAGACTAGTTATAATGATGAAAATTTATGTTTTTATGTCATATTAATGAAATATTTTTATTTATTAAAGTATAATATATCATGTATGATTTACTCTTTCATTCACATAAAAATGAAAATGGCGTTCGTGTGTACGTGTGAACTATCACCTCCACGAAGTGATGTGATTCATTTTTCATCACCACATCACTTGGTAGATATATATAAGTGTATTTAAATATTTAATATGATTTTAATGATATTATTACCATTCTTGGAAGATAAAATAATTCTTACCTTCTTTTCATAATGATTATTGAAAAATGAAAATGTTCACTCATGAGTACTTACGGCTTACTGTCACCATGATAGTAAGGTAGTTCATTTTTCATGTCCATATTTAATGAATGGATTAAAAGGTATAATTTATTTATAAAAGAAATTATTATGTCCTGAATATCATTCTGGATATTATATACTAATGAACACTTTAACTATTTACATCATACCAATTTCATTTTGGACTCAAGGACCGAATATCGTCAGAAAATCATACATTAACTTAAATAATTATGTAATTGATATTACAAGATAAAATGTTATATAAAAAAGTAATAAACATTAAAAAAATCAATCATGTAAATAATTAACCTAGGTTTTTTATTTATGATGATTAATATAATATGTGATGATTTGGAATCAAGGTAAGTGATTTCATCTCAATTTCCTTACATTGAGTCAATTCTTGATGTTATGCACTTTTATTCTCTTATAAGGTGTATATAAAGCCCATTGAAGATTAAATATAAATAATTTATATATTATAATGATATTTATTTTTTTTAATCTGATTCTTTAATGGTAATATATTTTAGTGGGTATTTCAAATGTAACCATGAAGGTTACTCCCTATATATCAATGATATCTATAATAAATTTAATAATGGTACGGAAATGGTTCGATAAATTACCTATGCGGTTTATTTTTAGTGTGGAGTTTTTAAGAAAACTTTTGATTTTATGAGGTAAGCTATAGAGCTTATGTTTTATGGGTGAAAAGTATAACTTTGTGAAAATGCTTTCATTGGTTGATAAGTGTACATGGATTGATGGTTTATTTATTTTTATTTTCCTTACTAATATTTCTTAACTCATCCCCTGTTTTAAGAAAACCACATGGTATAAGGATGGTTAAGATAAAGAAGGAATTCAAGTTAAAGGTTGTGATGATTTTTCAAGAAAAAAAATCATTTTTTATTTTAATATTTTAATATTTTTGAGAAAATTGATATTATTTTAATATTGTAACCTATATATGAATTAGTTATGTTATTTATTAATGATTCAATAATTCTCTAAAACTATATAACCTAAAAATATCTTAAATTTTAAAGAAATTAAATTCATTACTAAAATATAATATTTTAAAATGTTTTAGTCTTGTGCCTTATAGTTGGTATAAAAAGAGGGTTTAGATAACTTTGTAGATTAGGATATTTTCTTAAGAGGTATGGATATCATCATGGGTTTATAATTTTATGGTTTATAATATGTTAAATATCTTAGAAACCCCTTTTGAGGCTTTAACCTATGAAATTTTAAGGTAAATAACAGTATTTTTGGAGACATTAATTTTTAATATATTTATGGGTTATCGCTTTTTGGCATAAAAATAAAAGGCTTGAGATAAACATTGAGGTTAAAACATATTATGTTCATTTTTTAGTAATTTATCAAATTTTGGGAGTGGTATAATAACTATATAGTTTTATAAAAAGTAAAATTCATCGAATGGGTTACAACCCTTCACGTCCAATAAGTTCATGGTAATAGAACATATAACAAGAGGGTTATAAGGGTGAATTGCCTACCAATGGCCTAAGTAAAGTCCCAACTAGTAGGAATTTTTATTTTTTTTAAATTTTTTTGATGAAGAATAAGTTTATTTTGGGAACATATCTTTTATCGTTTAAATAACCATGGGATTGGAAAATGATTTTGTGATTAAGTGATTAATGTTATTATGGAATACATTCACAATTTTGGGAATCTTATAAGATTAATGTGCAAAGAATAATATGTAATTTTTTTTATTAATTATAATGATGGTTGAATGATATATGTTGAACAATGGGTATCACTATTTAATTTTGGAGATTGATGTGGATTGTTATCATATAATGGTTTATTATTTATGGGAAATTATTTTATCTTATCCTGACCATTTTTTTTCATTAAATTTTCATGGCAGGATAAAATATATAGTTAATATTTTTTGGATTATTTGATTCTTTATAAACTGATTCTCATGCTTTAGGCATGGAAAATTTATCTTGAATAATCAATATTTTAAGAAAAAGATGTGTTTGTTGTGGGAATCCATTAAAGGATGAAAATCAACTTTTCAATTAAGTATGTTTCATTATGTTCTTAGTCTAAGTTGTAAAATAATTCCCGAACTCTATGAAATGGATTTTGAAAGAAAAATATTATTTTTTTTACTCTCTTATTAATAAAACAATGGCCTTATAAACCATCATAGATTTATGGTTTTGTGATTGTTAACTTTTTTAGGACCACGTTCTCTACCACTCTCCATCAGAACATGATAATTATTTTTTCTTCCATATCCATGTTTTTTTACATGAAACCCTCTTATTTTTTATCTCAGGTTACCTTCAAACGTCCCTTTCATTATTTTAAATTTGATGTTTCTTTAATCCTTTTTTAGATGTGGGGTTTCAATAAAGGTATTTCTAAAATTCAAACCGCTAGTATTCAATCCCGAGATACAATTGTGAGGATGCAATTTATTAATTGTGGGGGTGAATGTAACACATATAGTTTTTATTAGGAAACACTATGTTCGATATATTACATGATTCATTACTTTGGGCTTAAACGAACAATTAAATATTATTATTTTATATTATAGTTATCGCATAGCAATTAGAATGGAGGGAATAAATAAGATTTAATGAATTATGATAATATGATTTATAAATTTATATAAAAATATTAGAAAAATTAATGATAAATTAAAAAAACCTTTTTAAAATAAAATTCTTTTTAAAATAAAATGATTTTTTTTTCTAAAAAACAATTTTATTATAGACAAGTTTATTTTAGACCAAAAAATAATAAATTCAATCTTGTTAAATTATAGTAATGAAATATATATATATATATATATATATATATATATATATATATTCAATATAATTTTTAAAATTCATCTTATGTGTTTTCAAGATACTATATAAGAAAAAATCAAATTTTTTGTATAAAATAAGTGTTTATCCAAAATGGCAGTTTTTCGCCTATTGATGCCACACTTATTTTAAATCTAGTTTTTAATAATTTTATAAATTTTATTTTCAAAAAATAAACTTCTTATTTTAAATATTAATATACAAATTTAATTTTGTAGAACTCTTTGTATTTTTCAACTAAGTTTCTTGTTTTGATGAATAGTGAAAAATATAGCATTTTATTTGAAACAGTTGTTTTCTTTAAATAAATTATACTTTTAATTTATATTTTTGATTGGGTTTAATTTATAATTAGATCATTTTATTATCATTTAAAACAATTTTTGGTAATTGGAATCAATTTCACATTGAATTTTAAATAAAAACATTTCAATCTTTTGATTGTTTTTACTTTAAATCTTCTTTTCTCATTTCGTCAACTAAATTATTTTTTAATTTTTTTATGAAAATTTTGTGAATTGAATTTGGAAAAATTAATTCCATATTTTAAAAAATAATTTCCAAATCTATTAAATAGGTTCTTTTTTTGTACTTTATGAATAGTAACTCTAGTAATTGTTATTACAATGGTTAAAAGTAAATCGACTAATTTAGGGTAAAAAATAATATTATAATATTATAAAATTATCCTAACACTTGTATTAATTTCATTGGATGATATTTTATCGACCAAAATCATCATTGGTCAAAAAATTTAACCTTTTTATTCCACTTATATTAAAGTATGACATTTATAATATTATATGTAAAGATATTTTATTTTTTGCACACTTTTGATTTTAAGAAGTGAAACTTTTTTAATATGGGGTTGCATAGGGGATATCCAAGATGATAAATATTATTTTGAAATATAAAATATTTATAGTTATCATTATAATTTAATTTTTTATTTTTAGGGAATAAATAATAAAATTAAATCCTCACATAATGATGATGTATTAATTGTTTAATTAATGGAAATATCAAATGAATGTTATTAAAAATATAAAAATAAATTTAATTTTTTTTAATTAATCTCATCCATGAATTTTTTAGATTACTTTTACATGTTAGAGATTTTTTATAATTATTGGTTATATTTTATCTTTTTTTATGATATTTATAAAATGTAAAGTAATTAATACAGTCAAAATTGTCAATATTGATATTTAAAAATGAATAATATTTTATTAAATGATATAAAATTTATAAAAAAATAAATTCCAAAAAACTAGTTGTTATAGGTCTTAAAATTTTATAAATTAATTATTTATTATTATTTTTTTCATTTTTAAGTAATTATATTAAACCTCAAAAATGAAAATTACATTATATCATGGTAAGGATTAAATAGGTTAAATAAGGGTTAAAAAGATAAGGATTGGAAATTATTAAAAAAAATTAATTTTAACTATTTTATTGTATTTATTCCCATATTTATCCTATGTATTAAATAAATCACTTTTGACCAATTTTTAAAAGAAAATTAATTTATATTAATTTAATATTTTGAAGAATCTCATGAGTGACCCCCTCTTATCCAATAAAAGAGAACCCATTTTTTTTATTTTCTTCACACCTAAAAATCTATTTTGGTCATCCAATATCTTCCAAATTCATTTCCTTGAAACCCTAACCATATTTTACAAGCCTTATTTTAGGCATACAAACCTTCTTGGAGGTATTAAGGTGTTAATAAAGGAGATCATCCAAATAATAGGTATGGTTTCTAATTAAATGTGTCTATTTTGTTTCTTCTTCTACTTCATTCAAATCTTCCTAAAAAGGATGAAATAATAAATCTAGTATCCTAAATAAACCTAAATTTTAATATTTTAAAATCATCTTTTAAATCCATCTCCACTTCAATCAAATGGGAAATAAATTAATTGTTTCTGTGTATGGAGGACTACTACCTCACAAACTGATATAATTTGTTTTTCATCAAAGTCTCTCATGATAAGGAATAATTATTGAAATTTATTTTAAAATTTAATATAAATGATATATTTGTCATTATTATATTATAATATTTCATTTAAGTTCTTAACATTCCATGCATATAAAAATGGTAATGACATTCGTATGTACGTGTAAACTATCACATCCACGCAGCGATGTGATTTGTTTTTCATCCCCACATCACATGGATGATTTATATAAGTACATTTAAATGTATATTACGATATTAATGATATTATTACAATTCTATAGGGATAAAATAATACTTACCTTCTTTTCACAATGATCATTGAAAAGTGAAAATGTGCACTCATGAGTATGTAAGGCTTATCATCTCCATTATTGTAACATAATTCATTTTTCACACCAATATTTAATAAATTTATTTAAAATTATAATTTATATAAATAGTTTATTATTATGTCATAATATTTATTCTTAATATTATAGACTAATGACCACTTTTAATATTTTTATCATACCAATTTCATTTTGGACTCAAGTAACGAATATCATCAAAATGTCTTACATGAAATTAAATAATTTTGTAATTGATATAATGTGATCATAAGTGATATAAAATGGATAATAAAATTAAAAAAGGTAGTAAATAAATTAAATACTTATCCTAATTTTTTATTGATGAAGATAAATATTATGCTCGACGAGTTAGAATCAAGGTAAAGTATTTCATCGCAATTTCCTTTCGTTGAGGAAAATCTTGAATTTATGCACCTTTATTCTCTTATATGGTGTATATAAAGACCGTTTAAGATTTTATATAAATCATTTATCTATTATAATGATATTTTTTTAATGTCATTATTTAATGGGGTATACGATTCAAGGGATTATCAAGTGGTAAGGGACATTCTTTTTAAAATCGCTTTTAAATTTACTCTTTCAACTATTTTTAAAAAAGCTAAATGGAATGTTTTTTAATATACATGGAATAAACATAAATTCTCACTTTAATTCCATTTTAATATTTTTATGCGTAATTTAAATTTTTCAAATTTTATTTCCGTATATTTTTTTTCATTTATGAGTGTAATCCTTTATAAAAATGAAAATTGATTTCAATATAGAAATGTTATTTTTCATTTAGGCTTTTTTTATGTGTTATAATTATTTTATGGTTCTTCGTAATTCTTTATGATTATTGTTAGTTTCATGATAAACTAATGGAGGGTGATACCATGATAACTCTCCAATTCAATTGGTAATGAGATGAATTTAATCGTTTCGGTTTCTCTTAAGAGATTATTGGAATATACTGTAGTGGGTATTCCAAATATAACCATGAAGGTTACTCCCTATGTAGTTGTGAAAACTATAGTAAATGTAAGAGTGATATTTAAATGATTATATAGGTTACATTTAGATTTATGTTATATATATATTTTTTTAGGAAACTTTTTATTTCTTGAGGTAAGCTATAAATCTTATGTTTTATTGGTTAATATTATAACATTGTGAAAATGTTTTCATGGGTTTATATGTATTTATGGACAAATAGTTTCTTTCATTATTTTTATATACCTTGCTAATATTTTTGTGTTCATAAAAGGTTTTAAAAAAAATCCACATGGAATAAGGATGGTTAAGAGAAATGAGGAATTCATGTTGAAAGTGATGAATATTTTTTGGGAAAATAAATCATGTTTTATTTTAAAAGTTGTACATTTTGTAAAAAATAGATACTATTTTAGTATTATTAAATTTATATGAATGAAGTATGTTATGTATGAATAATGGAATAATTATCTAAAACTCTAAACCTAAAAATATCCTCAACCTGAAAAAAATTAAATTCAAGGCTAAAATTTATGATTTTGTGATATTTAAGTATGGGGCCTTACAGGATAAATCATAATTTTTATTTATATATATATTAAATCTAGTAACATTTTAAATTAAATGGATAAATATTAAATATCTCATCTAGGATAGATTTGGAAAAATATATCTATTTGTGTGAAGTTTTTTTTGAATCGTAAGAAAAAATCTTTTCACTATATTAAAATATAATCTACAAAATTCAAGATTTCTAAAAATGAAAGAAAAAACCCTCAATATTGTGTAATAGAATGATGAAACTAAATAACTATATTATTATTAATATAATCCTTTACTTTATTGTTGTATAGTTACATTGATCTATAATTTAGATGTCAAATAGAGCCCTCTCACAAACAGTTGAAGATATCTAAACAAAAAATGACATGGGCTGAAATGGTAGGTGATTCGCATATGACTAGTGAATCTCATATATCCAAAACTGGAAATGAGAAGGTGCAGGCCGAGGTAGAATCTGATGACAATCAGGGAGATAGAGAAATGCACATTCAAGAGGTTGTTGACTTAGAAATATGGCGGGAGCAGAAATTGATTACCTATAAAGGCAGAAAAGGTAAAGAAAAAGATGAGGCTGCCACCTATTTGAAGCAAAAAGGTAAATGAGGCTCTTCTCCCTCTGTTTACAAGTCCAGTTTGTGCAATATTACACCTATGAATGGAAGTTCAGGTGCAATATTAGGCAGTCAAGCTATGGAACAGCCTTTTTTGATGTAGAGGTGGTGAGACCTATTCTGTCACACACTAAAAGCAAGAATGATGGCCTGGTTGCACCTAGGTGGGAATGTGCCTCTCCACAACAACCCTCCAAGCAGTTTTCCCAGCTGGAAAATGATGTTTCATGTACTCCTCAAAGCAGCGCAACTGCTCATGTTATTGAGCAGCCTGTTTTGATACATGATACCCCGATCAAGGAGATTGTATTCTTCTCAGCAGAGAGTATTTCTAAGTAGGGATGTGTTGATTCACCTCCACAATCTTAGAAACTGATCACTCAACAAGAAAATAAACGTTTCATAGGTTCAGCTCAAGGAAGAGAAGAATCTGCTTATGGTAAAGGTACTGGTAAAAAATCTATATGTGGATGCTCTCCATGAAACAAGGTAAATTGCACTCTAAAGTATTCATGCATAATTCTTTTGACTTGCTTACATCTGGTAGCTATGAGAAAGATGAACAAAGAGATGATCAAACACATGGAAAAGAAGATACTAAGGAAATTGATGATGCTGGACTACCAGATGATAGAGGTGGACCATGGATTCAAGTGAAACCATGGAGAAGGGGTAGACCCCCTCGTGGGAGAGGTGGTCGATCCCCTCACCATAGCATGAGCACCCGGTCTCGTGAAACTTGAATTTTTTCTATCTCGAATGGAGTTTATGCTTGTTGGACATCCTATTGTGTACTTGATTTCACTTTCAATTAAAGGGGCCTCTGTGTCTAAACTTTTAAAAAAACATGTCAAATAGTGTGTTGATAAAAGCATCTAAATGGTGAGTTTTATATAAATATAATATGAATATTTTTAATTCACTTTTTAATTAGAACAGATTTAATTTTAAAATATTTTAGATAACAAAAATTTTACTATCAAAATACAATAAGTACTAAATAATAATAATAAATAATTTTTCTAAACTTCTTCAAGAGATTAGAGATTTTATTATCATCAAAACATGTTTGGTTTCCCAATAAGGTGTGAAATATTGTTAAGAACAGTATGATGATTCTTTAAAGGTGTAATAGTGACAAATATTTTGTAGAGTATGATGAATCGCTTATAACAATCGAACATTTTAATTCCATTTTGATCATATCGTACTTTTCATCACATCTATATTTAATTCAATTTAAATTGGATATCAAAAGTTATTTTTTATATAGTAATTTTTAATAAATTATTATAATTGATAAATAATTTATTTTGAAAGAAATTGTTTTTCCAAACTATGTATTCAAGATTTCTAACTCATTATATTGTCTAAAAAACACATATAACTTATATTTTTATTTTTATTATTCCATTAAATTTAAATTTTTACTCTAAAATAACTCATGATTGTAAAATTTTTATAAGGTTTCATTAGATACATTAAATAATCAAATTTACATTTATGATATCATTATATAGTTTAAGAAATTTTTATTAGGTATAAATTTTTTAAATCATATGATAACAAAACTAGTAATCACTGTAATGGGTGAGTAAATGTAATTACACTATTTTTATTATTTTAAAACTTTAAAGGGGACTACTATGATCCTATATAATCATACTAAAAAATCGTAAATATATTTGGGATAAAAAATTGTATATAATTGTTTCACTAATGATTTATTCAAGGAAACTAAACTATTTGGATACTAAGAAACCTGTAGATGAAATTATTTATCTAGTGATGATAATAATTATTTTATACTTTATAAAAACTCACTCTAACTTTATTTTTTGATACATATTTGTAAAAGAAATTCTTGACACCCATAAGAAATATCATTTACTACGAATTAAATAAATTTTAGAAAAATAAAAATGAGATAATATATATTGTTTTTTAAGGATATTTTATTTTAATTGGATAAATATTTCTATAATGACCATAGAGGGAGTAAAATACATAATAAGAAAACATTCAAGTCATATGTATTTTTTTTAAATTCATGAATTTTTTTCTCAATTAATAATAAAACATTGGATAAATTGAAACACCCTAGATGTTACAAAAGAATTTCTTTTATAGAACTATAGGTATATCATTCTTAAATATTTTTTTCCATTGTTTCAAAAGAATTAAATATGAGCATAAAATAATTCATATAATATATGAACCAAAATATAGAAACATTATTCATTCAGAATAATACATTAAAGAATTATATGAAACCATATATTACATATGGTACAATATTACATTCTATGGATAGTTATATACATTAAAAGTATAAAATATAAAAAGGGACAGTACATAAAAAAATAACAACATCCTCAAAACTAAGAGATCTCCTAAATAATATTCTCTTATGAGGATCTCCATTTATAGAAATAAACATACAATGTTAATTAATGGAATTAATGGAGAAATCAAGTTGTGAATATTTTAAAAAATATTAATGGAATGAGAATTATGATTTAAGATGTTAAAATTGAATGTATTTAGTATGAGAAATAGTGGTAATATAACCATTATAAAGGGTAATATGGTAACTGTAAATATGGTTATTGGAAAAATAGTCATCGAATATACATCGATTTGAGGTATATCCTAGTTTTAGGTATTGTTTGTTATAAATTTAAAATAATATAGTTCACAAATAATTAATAACAAAACAAAATATATTATTTAATTAAAGTATTTATTATAAAAATATTGTTATGCATTGCATATTATTATTATTAAGTATGAAATGATGTTTTCATAAAATTTATAGAAATATTATAATATGAATGAACTAATAAAATTAAATAGTTCAGATATAAATAAATAATTTTAATGTAATTTGGTAGAGAATATTTAAAAGTGACATTGTAAGACAATATTTTTTTATTACATAGTATTAATATCTTAATAAAATTAATCACTAATAACTAATGATTTTAGATAAATTTTTTTGATAATATATAAATGAAAATAAATTGACATTTATCTAATAGTTTTACAATAAATTTAATTATAATAAATTAATTTTATGATTAAAAAATGTATTTTTTGAAAAAAAATGTCTTTTATTCTATACTCACTTTTATCACCTTTTATAAAATGGTTTTCTTATTTTTAGCCAAAATATAAATTTTTTTAATATTTTTTATTTAATATAAAAATGTTACAAAGATAAATATTAGTTACCAAAGAAAAACTATTATTTTTTAAAAATTTCATTTTTCTAAGTATTGTGTATATTTAACTTAATAAATTAAATTTGTGATTTTAAATTATTAATATACTATAATATTAAAATGAAAAAAATCTATTAAGACTTATATTATTATGAATTTATAAGAAATAAGAATTATAAAAATTAATATGTAGAAATAAACTTTTCTACAACTCATTTTGCATTATATATCATGTTTTAATATAAAATATAATTTTAAAATATTTAGAAATTGAATTATATTATGAGGAATCTAAATTCAGAATCTATATGTAAAAATATTATATAGAGAGTTATCTTATTTTTTGGTTAATATGATAATAACCACGTTCATTCTAGAATACCTTTGTTAGAAAGAAATGCCAATTCCAAAAGTCTCACTAACATTTCTTCACCCAAATCACCAGACTCCCATGTGAATCAATCTTTAGCCATCACTTAACTTTAGTTTCCCAAGAAATATCCCCTATTTTCATTTATAAAATGATTTTGTTTTCACTGACAAAAACACACACTTATCCTTTGAAATTTCTTAACTCTACCAATTTTAGGCCCTCAAGATCCCAATTCCACATTTTGAAGCCCTGGGAAACATGAATGTGACCAAGTTTCTCTATTTCATGGAGGTCTTTTATGAGAATATTCAATTCCTTAATGTGAGTATTATCCACATTCCAACATTTTATTATCTATATTTTTCATCCAATCCTTCTCCAAACCTATTTTAACTATACTAATATAATTAATTTTATATTATTTTTATTCTAAAATGTTATTACATTGATGGAACAATGATTATTTATTATCAAACAAAAATGGTTGTCATGTTATGTATGGATTATTATTTCCACGAAATTCATATATCACATTTCATCAAAGCCTTAGATGATGGTTATAAGAATGTGTTTAGAAAATTAAAATGATATTTATGACTTGATTAATATTCAAGAAATATCAATTATGAATTATATTAATATTTATCCGATTATTAATTTAACACCTTATGTTCACTAAAAAATATCAAAATAATCCCATCACCAATTTATTCTTCATGAACCGAAATAAAAATTATAACTTAATGAAATTATAATGCTTTACATAATTATGAAATATATATTAAAATACCATAAATAATCATGGAATTATGATCTGGGTATAAATTTACGGGGAACTAAATCAACAATAAATATCGTTGTGATGCAACCAAAGTCACTTAAACCCGATGGTGAAAATAAACAATAAAAAATCAGTAAATGTAAAACGAATGATTATAATTAAATATTATAAGAGTTATTAGTTTTTAATACGTTAATAATATATAAAATTAAAACATTTAGGTTTTTCATATAGGATCTTATATCACAACTGACTACGATGGAATCCAATGCAAGGGTTTCTCATCTTAATATTTTTCCATGAGACATATTCCAAATTCAATATTTTTTGTGGTGTATAAACTATCATGTTGATGTTTTTATAATAAATTTAATTTTTTTCCATTTTATTTATAAATAATTCTCATGTTTTATCTTTCATGTTCATTTGATTCAAATGTAACCATCATTACAAGGGATCTTCATAACATAATTGTTGTTTTTTTAGTTATAAGGATTCTTCTTGAACACCATTATTCTAGGATTCACTAATTTTATACTTGGAATATAAAATATTTTACTTCCAACATATTTTTTTATTTTTATAATTATTACACATAAAATATGTCTAATATGATTTTCACATAAAAGATTATGATATTTTTAAGGGTTTCTCATCTTAATTGTCATTCTTTGTGGCGGATACCATATTCACCACATTTTTTTAAATACTACCCTAAAGTTGTTTTTATTAAAAAAATTATTTTGTTACATGGATTTATATATATAACTATCTCTATATTTCTTGGGAATTGAGTTCAAAATATAACAATGTTTTAAAGGTTTATTTTTGTTTTTTATATACTACCCTAAGGTTGTTTTTATTAGAAAAATTATTTTGTTTAAAGTATTTATTGATCTTTCACGTATCTATATTTCATGGAAATTCAGTTTACAATATAACAATGTTCTAAGGGTTTTTTATTACTCAAGTTATTTTCTTTGAGTTTAAGGATTTTTATTAAATATCATTATTTTATGTTTGATTTATTTTACACAATTATTGTATCATATATCATTTACACTTTATTTTATATGGATATATTTTTCTAAATGATAAACTTTATTTCAAAGGGTTTTTACTTTAATGAATATAATATTTGTAAGGGTTTTCATGTCAATATTAATTTAATGAGAAATCTTTTAAAATTATGCACCAATTTTTCTTTTAAAAGGTGTACATAACGAAAAATTTATTCTATACTATTTATTATATTTCATTTTGTAATATTTACATTTCCTTTCATTAATAACTACTTCAAATTAATTTTTAATTAAATATTAACAAATTCAAAAGATTGTTTTGACTCCATATCATTTTTAATCAGTCATATTATTTCTACCTTGACTATGTTATTCTAAGTTTAATATATTCCAAAATTTACATATTCATTATATTACTCTCTATTTTCAAATAGGGAGAATGAAATTAATAATTAAAAATTCAAGTTTGATTGATATATTAGCTCAAAAAAAATTCAATGTTATTAAGAATAATTTCAATCCTCTATAATGAGATATTTCTCTTCCATGTCCATATTATTTCATTCCATAGAAACATTCCTTTACTATTTTGAAACATAAATTTGTATTATCTTTTGTAGTATTTTTTTCTATCTATTTTCTCAAAATGTTATTTTATTATTATTTTATGTTTTGGGTTTCACTAATGGTATTTTAAAATATTTATAATCTTTTTCCTTTGATGATTATATATTTTATCTTCTAGTCCATATATCCTATGAAAAACCATTAATTATTTTTTCAGGATCCATTTATTGTGATTTATTTATAAATAATGTTTGATAAAATGTTTGTTTAAAATTATAAAAAATAATATTTTGAATGTAAATCATTATTTTGTACCCTTAAAAAATATGAATTTTTTTAAATATCTTTTAATTTTTTCACTTCAATTTTTTTTCCTATCACCATAATTTATATCTCTTTTGGAGTGATTTTTTGATGAATCACACACTAAATGAATTTATAAAGTTCTCCTTTTTTGTGACTGAGTTTTATTATAAATTGATTTATATCAGTAGGTCACTTAATATGATACAATTAAGAAATTTTATGATACCATTTTTCGTTCCATGGGTTTTCATTATTTGATGTATGATTTATTTCATGTGGCACAAAACTGTATAGTTTATCATCTTGTGATTAGTTTAGTACTACATATCCATCAAACCATTGGTTAAGGGTTTATATCACATAACATAATGATGTTATTCAAGGACCTATTTTAATTTTGAAATGTTTAAAATCCTATTTTAGAATTAATCTTCATAACCTTATTCATGGACCAATATTTATTAATACATTTTCTAAATTTTATGATTCCCTATACTTGTGCACAAGAGCCTCATCCCAGTTGGTGAGGACTAGGTAGGTGCATGCAAGACACCCAAGATCAAAACCAAGTGGAGGGATGATTTCTAGGGTACTATAGAAGCTATTGTATCAGTACTCTAATAGTTAATATAAAGGGAACTGAAGCAGTTACTCTTCAGTAATGTAGTAGCCAAAACTATTCAACTATTTGGGCATTCGGGCCACCAATTTAGTCTTTGGGTCCTTTAAGGCATTCAGGCCACCCAATTCCACCCGAATAGTAAGGATTTTGGGCCACCACAAGGCTTTCCGGACACCTCAAGGCCTTCGGGCCACATGATCATTGCAGTTTCCCTAGACTGACTCTAAAAAAAGAGCAAACCCAGAGGAGGACTCAGAGTAGGCACACTCACTAGAATAGAACCAAATGGAAATTGAAGACAAAGACGGTATGGAAATTCCATTGGGACTAGCTTGTGCTTGCATGGAAAGCTTATGATAAATTCATGCAAAGCTAGAGAGCTACCATCATGATACAGATGCTGGGGAGGGGAAGTTCCTTGTAGTTATAGTCTGGTTAAATTCTCTAAGACCTTTGGGTTATGTAATGTCTCATTGGCCTATGGTCCATGTAATCCCTAGGCCTATGGGCCTTATAAGGGTTCGCCCTCATCCTTTGAAAGGGGGTTATCAAAAATCAATAAAAAATAAGGCCTTCGGTCCATACAAGACTATACTTATTCCACATTTCTATGTAATATTCCTACATTATTATCCATGGATCGTGATTATTATCTTACAATTCCACACTCTTATTCCCTAGTACATATCTAATTATCCTATGTTATAGGATTATCTATCAAGACTTGTGAACAACTATTATCATTCCATATTATTCTAATCATATATTTCCCCAATGATCAGGTTTCCCTATATGCTTATGTTCTTACCCATTTTGAATCATTGATAATTTTATCCATTATTAGGTTCTTGAGTTCAACCCTTTATTTTATTCTCAATTCCAGAGGTTATGATGAATAGTATAACATGTGATACGTCTATAAGAAGATATAGTATGAAAATATTATGAATAAAGTTTCATAATAATATTTTTTTGTAGATAATCTTCAAACAAACTAATCCTTTGGTTTCTAGGGTTGTGATATTTTTATGTGAATTAAAATATATAATTAAGGAATTACTTGGTTTTATTTGAAATAATTACCTTATTATATCTTTATAACACTAGTTCTATTCAGGAAATGCATAATCTTTTCTATTAATTGATTTTTTCCCTCTATTTTTCTTGATTACAATAATAGATTTATTTTACTAACTCAAAACTAATCACTTCAAATAATTTCAATCAACGGGAAATAAAATAAATATCATTAAAAAAATTGTGCGGTTTTTTTAACATTGGAATATATTATTCTAAAGAACATGTTTAACATAACGAATTCAAAATTATAATTTTCATAGCTTATATGAAATTCATTAAAAAATAACTTTGGTTAATTTTTTATTGAGAAAAAATTGCAAAGTTATTTTTTCTAAACTTGGGATATATTATGTGGAATTTAAAAAATCTTTTCAAAAAGGAATAAATATAATTTAATTTTAAACTTTCATCTTCTTAATATATAAAAAAATTAGAATGAGGTTATTTAATAAAAAATTATTGATTACTAAATGATAAGTGAATTTGTTTAAATTACATTACCTCAAAACCTTTTATTTACATTTGATACAATAGTATTGATCTTACATTCAATTAATTTATGAAATTTGTTGAAATTTTTATACCGTTAATATGATTTATATATCTAATATTTCATTACTACTAGTCAAATATACTTTTTAAAAAGGGAACAATTATTATACTCTCTTTAACCAACTCCATAATGTTCTAAATTATTAAAGCATTTTTTCCAACCTAGGCCTATGTGAAGCTCCAAACGTCTTACATTGGAAGATCCAAAGATCAAAATACAAATATGATTCACATACTCTAAAATCAACATTAAAGACCCAAAAACTTTCATCATTTCACACAATTATACATATCATGTGAATATTAAATCCCACTCTGAGAACCCAAAGGTTATGTGTCTGTTGAGATCAGCTACAATATTGTTTTTTTACTTCGTATAAATTCATTCTAAAAATATATCCACCCATGAATCTTCCCTTGATATATCCAAATATAGAAATTTTTTAAAAAATTGGGAAAAAAGAGAATGGGTGAGGTTAGATAAAATCTTGTAGAGAACGCATTAATGAATTAAAAAAGAATTATCATTTTATTTTAATAATATTTTTAAAGTAATCTTGAGAGAAATGGAATTATTAATGGAATTGAATTATTAAATAATATATAGTGAATATTGGAAATGGTATCATCATCATAGTAAAATAAATATAAATATAAAACTAAAAATTTATAATCATTAATGAAAAATTTATACCATGACCAAAGGATGTGAACTTAATAATTATAAACCATGGAACCATGACTTAAGTATGAAAAAGAAGCATAAGAAATGAAATCCTAACACATTTAAAATCATTTTACAAATAACTTCATAATAAAATGGGCAATGATAACTACATCAAAACCACACAAAAAATAAATGACTAAGACTACATCTCATGTCCCATACATATCACCTCATGAGATAAATAATTAATCAAATTCATTGGAATGATATCTAATTCAACGCCCATCGATGATATATTTTTATAACAATAAATACATATTCAATTTTAAAAAAATATAAATTCCAATAAATATTTTATCTAGATTAACCTATGGAGAATAAAATAGGTTACATAACATACACATAAGGTATCACATTATAACTAATAAAAATTTGGATTAGATGATACTCAAAAGTTGAAACACCAAGAAATTATACCATTGTATAATTTATATGTTTATATATGAATAAAATATCCATATATGGTGGATCCTATACACATATAAATGAAAATGAAATAGAAATTATGGAATGGGCTCTCTTTTATGTTTAGTGACATTTTCATAAAATAATTTATATAAGTAACATTAAAATTTATTTTTAAAATATAATAGAATGAATTTTTATTCCTTGTATATTATGATAAAACATCCCAACAATGATAAATTGAAAATAAATATTGAAACAATTTATGAAATAAGGATAAAATGAAGTAAAATGGCATAAAATTTGAAATTATTATTTTTAAGAATTTTAAGCATTTCAATTAACCCTCATATATGAATGAGATAAATTTATTCTATTTTATTAGAATATAGAAAATTTTTATTTTCTTATAATATAATATATATTTGATTTTTCAAATAATAAAAAATATATTCTGGGAATACATTAAAAGTTTTATTGAAGATAAATACCCAAAAGGGAGAGTAAATTTTATCCTTTAGAAAGTAGTAATCTTGGTGATAAGAATAATAAAAATATTTTTAGGAGATGGAAAATGTATTTTCCTCAAAAGTGAATTGTAAATAAAATATGATAAAATAAAAGGGTATATTTCACTAACAATATAATAATATTCTATATGAATAATGAATATATCTTAATGAAAGGTGATCGAATTAAGAGATCAATTCCCATGGATTCCCACTTTCTTGAAAACACATTAAATCCTTCTGTAATCACCACAAGTTTATTATTAATCTATATAAAATCCTTATTTAGAATTATTTTAAATAATTTCATTTTTTTCAATTTAATTATCATTGATATTAAATTATATTTTCTTGGTGTTATTTTTTATATTTTTCTATGGTTTCTTCGGTATAAAAATCATATATCAAGATCCTTGACAATGTATTCATCGCCAAAAGAATGGTTATAAAAATGACATGGTCCTATTTTATACTATTCTAAAGTCCCATTATTATTTCAAGGATGTTTAAAATGGTTCATGTTACAAAATTATAAAATTTCCATATTTATAAATATTGATTGAATCAAGAGAACACATTTTATTAATAAATATACTTTTATATATTACCATCGATTCATTAAAAATAAACAAAGCTGATCATTTATACCATATACTACTAGAATTTCATCATTAATAATAACCAATAATGAAATTATAATATCATCTATCAAGATCCACCCCACTGGGAACTCCTCTCTACTATCTAGTTAGGACGATGGTGGCCCCAGTGTCCCTCCTTGAATCAGTCTTCAGTTGGAGACTAATCGAGGGTTTCAATAAAATAAATTAGAGGAATTAAAATCATATAACCCATGATCATAATAATAAATCTGATGATCAAAACCACAATATAAAATAAAACTAGATCCAAAATAAAAAATAAAAGTATAAACTCTTGAGAATAAGATCTAACCACAACTGCAAGATCTTAGATAGTAATACCTATCTCAAAATCAAACTATATTTGGAAACCTATAATTATAAATATATATATTTTTTAGAATATATATATACTTTGAAGGATATTATTCAAGACCTATTATGCTACTGTTAAAGAACAAGAATAATTATTTAGTGAATAAATAAGAGAATCCACATGCACCAACATGAGGTTAACTAATCCAAAACCATAAAAATTCACTCTCATATAATCACTCATCTAATGTAATAACATATTGTAATGAGATATTGATAAGGTTCCCCAAAAACACTTACCCATGGGTTTTCCACTCTCATACCCTGACAACATTCATCATGATGTTCTCAATCCCTTCCATTAACATCACTATAATCACTGCCACATATCCAACAATTCATTTCACATCCCATTTTCACATCATATAACAAGTATATTTGGGTATCATGAATAAGAATTAAATTGAACTCATTCCCTCCTCTTATAATGCATGGACCCCAACATCTTACATTATGTCAATACCCTGGATTTCTAACAAGAATAAAATAGACAAAAACTCAAACTATTTTATCACATATATTTTTGCCTACCATGATCTATCATAGCTTATACTACACCTGGATGATATATTTGGGAATATAGGGTAGTCAGCGACTTGTTCCCTCAACAACTTGGAAATTTGGGGAAACAACTATGACCCAAAAATTTGGATATTTTTAAGAATATACAACTAATGTGGGGTGCCTATGAAAATTAGAAGAAAATATATCCCACTATATAATCACACACAAAAACATAATATAGTAGTCTCACTAAATCTACACTAATACAACCATCTCTACCACCGTACTTACACTACCTCACACTAACTATCACTATTGATCGCTAATCTAAAAACCAGTTTCATATACCACACAAAACAGATATAATAACATTCCATAATTCTTTATTTAAAAACCTCATTAATATTTTTCAAGTTTAAAATTTATCAACAAAATTATATATATTATTATAATCACTTCCATATTTAATTTTAAACCATTACTTATATGACAATAAAATTTATTCCACCCATTTACCTCCCCATTCAATAATTAGTATTACCTTTTCAGTCTGTAGTTTATTTTATTCCATCCCACTCCCTTTTCCATGTCCTTTACTAATAATACATCCAACACTGACAGGTATCTAGAACACAAACATAGATTACAACACAACAAAAAAACCACAAAATCCATAAAAATTATATTTCAATCCCACATAATACAAATCAACACCATTTTCACATCAAAAAAATACATCACATTATGATAACCATTATATCTAAAACAATACCGACTCTCTAAACTGTAGAAAAAACCTCATATGCCCTCCATAACTATTTATATATAATCCTACCACATTCAAAACAGTAATTAGAAGAAAAAGGTAGAAATCATAAGAATAATATTATTAAAATACATCTGCAAATTTTTATAAAATGATTCCATGTTGAGTTTCTGTCCCTTGAATTAAGAATCAAAATTTAATTCATGATTTCAGACAACTGATTCATTTCAATTGTTAAATGATTTACCTTTGATGGAAGGATATTTTAACAACTAAATTTCATAATGGAATTATAACATATAAGGCTATCAATTAAAGATAATCAATGGAAAAAATAGTAAAATATCCCAAAAACATGAATTAATTAGAATGTTTGAGAGCTACACATTTCCCTATAATTTTCTATAATTATATATCATTATATTGATTAATTTGACTCTGATTATTAACCAAAAAAATCATTCCACTCGCACATCATATAAAAATGAGGGGATTTACTAAATCCTATACCTTAACCCAATATTTACAAATATTGTGCTAGAAAAATAAAAGGAAGGGATGAATATGAGACAAAAACTATTCTAGGGAATCCCTGATCTACCTAGGACATTGACACACACCATTAAATTCACGAATCAAAAATAACCCAAATCAATTTAGATCTTCCAACATTAATTCCCAAATAATAACATTGATAAATAAGAAATAAGAATAAGGGAACTGATTTTGGATCTCTAGTAATATATATTTGAAACCCAATGAAAATAAGGAATATAAAATGGTCTATGTAGTCTCCCAAAAAATCTCTGATGGGTACACAAAATCAAGAGAATCAATAAATAAATAATTGAAAATTGAGTGGATTATAAATATAGACCAGGGATAAAAAAATAAAAAACCACAACTAAAGGGGAGGAAAAATAATGTAGAGGGTTCAAATGAATGAATCCTGAAAATCACATCATTTTACACATAAATATATAATAAAAATTAGGGAAATCCAATGTGACAAAGTATCACCATGAAGTACAATCCCAACACATAAAATTAATTCAAAGGACTCGATCTAGGACAGGATGCCAGGAAAGCACCATGGAACAATGATATAAAATTTATAGGGAAACAAAAGTCATACCCTCCATGTTATACATTGTAACCATGTTAACTACACCTCCTTCCTAAACCACACATTTTATCCCCATGAACCATTGACCAAATTCAAGACATAACTGACGGGATATGACATATGTTCCATTAAATAGAAGATCCATCAATTTTGACCTCCAAAAAACCAAAAAATGTTTTAAATTATCTAGGATACTACACTTACAAACTATAGTAAAAACCAGACAACTACATTGTAAAACAGAAACCCACCTAGAAACAGAGCTTAAACTCAATCCCTCTATCCTCAAACTTCCCCATAATGTCTTCATCAACAAAAAAATTAAATGTAATGTACCATGAATGTTAGGTATATTAAATTATATACTTATAAAATAGTTATCTTCCATTTGAATGAAAACGATATTGATAAGAAAACATCGACTAAAAAACCTCTAAAATTACCATGGGAGAGACCTCTTAAACAATATGAAATCATCACCGAAAACATGAAAAAATTAGGGTAAACAATAATATATTAGTATTAAAACCAAATAAATAATCCTATAATCAAGAAAATAAATCTTTAAATTATATAGGATATTAATCTATCTAGAGTTACTCACATTCCTAGGTCCATTCCTCAAACCAACCATGTTCCCTTAAAACGTGAACTAAAGGGACAACTCACCCACACAACACCTTCTCTCAATGATCTTGTATCTACACCAACTACTACATTAACAATTCATCATCCATGAAATATGTCTTTACCAAATCATTTATGTGTTAATTATAACACCCCAATATGTTTAGGTATATATTTTTTGAATTAATTTTATTTCTTCGATATTTTACATTGTATGATACACTTAGCTTAAACGAACTCCAAAATATTTTAATTTTAACATGGATGTTATAAACTAGATTTAAAATAAGAATATGTGAATGGTATTTAATATATTATGAAATATATATTAATTTCATTTTCAATACAAACTTATTTATACTTTCGAAATAAACACATAATGTTTATTAGTTATTTTGTTCATCAAATATTTGTCATCATCAAAGAAGATATTTTTAGAGGAAATAAATATAATTTGTTTTTGAAACATATAGAAAATTAATTTGATAACATGATCATAATTTTGGGATTTATAATATTCTAATTATATTTTGTTCTTTTTTATTTTCTAGAAAGTTTAATTTTTCAGATAATTGTAAAAAAATGATTTTTATAAAACAATCATTTTATTTATATTTAAATTTTGATTTAAGATTTTAAACTGATATTAATTTAAATTAAGTGATTTTTATTTATATATAATATAACTAATAACATTTCAACAATATTTATTCCATATTTCGGTATAAGTACATTTATGGGCTTAAAAACACCTTCCAAAAAATTGTTTTTCATTGTGTTTTGATGGATTAATTTTAAATATAATTTTGAAACTTTTGTGTTTTGATTTTTTTAAATGGATATATTTGGAATAAATTGGTAAAAACTATTATATATTCACATTTTTATTATTAGGAATAAAAAATATACCACAGTAAAAAAAGATTTATCGTAATATAAGTAAAACAATACAGTGGGTTAAAGTTAAATGGTAAAGGTATAAAATATCTAAAAACTAAAACATAAAATGGGCAGCTGAAGTTTTTATAGACCATAACCAAAAATAAATGCACTGATTTTCAAACAAATTCACTGAAATTAATGCCACCAAAATGTGGTTGGCCTTATAAATAAAATAATCATTATTTATTCACTTAAAACCACCCCTCCTCCAGTATAAATACCACTCCTCACAACCCCAATTTATCCTAAAAATCATTGAATCTATTCAAATATATATGTATATAAATATATACTACCCACTCTAAACATGTCTAGGTGCTTATTTTCTAACCTAAATACCAATTCAATGTCCCTTAAGGGGTTCTTTAAGTAGGTGATATTCAAGCGGTAACCTTCTCAGACCACATCCCTTAATTTATTTTCTTGTTCTACCTTATCCTAAAATTATTCATCAATAAAATGAAAATAACTCCAATATAATTTATCTAATGTAGTTTTATGTTTCTAATTTAATATCTTATATACCTTCCTTTTCACATCCCCTCTTATTCTAAGAAATGAAACCCATTGTCCAAATTATAGTGGTCAACCATCTTCATTAATAATGATTGTGTTCGTTTTCTATTATCACCTTTAAGGATGGTAATAGTAGTTTTATTATCATTAAATAAGACTTTAATAGATATAATATAACCTATTTTATGTTATGGAATAAGTATATAGACATAATATTAAATAAAACAAAACTAGATTGTGATGGTCAAAAAACCACCAAAATAAACAAAGCATTTATCATTAATATTTTATCAAATGAACCATCCTCATAATAGAAATTAAAATCATATATGGGACCATTTTAACTTTTATATATGAATGAATAAAATTATATTTCACTTATGTGGTTTTATTTTCAATTTAAAATAAAAACCTTAATTATACACAAGTAAATCGAGCAACAAACCATTAACGAATGCACTCGAAGCAATGAAAATAATGAAACATTATTAATGAAAGACTGGAATTATGTTATAAAAGTTTCATATAAGTTAGTATAAATATGAATACAGTTCTGTTAATAATTAATAAAATTCTTTAAATATTTAAATAGAAGTTCAAACTCCTCAAAACTAAAGGTAAATGTGATGTAAGAGTGTCTCATCTCACTTTTATTTCTTTGAGATATATGACTTATTCACCACTTATTTATTATATGTGGTGTATATACTTACTTAAGATATATAATATCTTGTATATAATTATTATAATTTTATTAATTTTTTTATTTAATGATTATTAATTTTATGGGCTATACGATTCGACTTATTGAAAAATGGTAAAGTATTTTTTAATTTAATTTCCATTCACTAAGTTAAACATATACTTCACTAAAAAATCAATGGTAAGATTATGTTTGAGATTAATTTTAATTATTTAATCTTGTAATTACACTTGTTTTATATGGATTTAGAGATGACACACTTAATTGATTAATTATATTAATTCTCACATCAATTATATGATATTTCTAAGGGACTTTCATTAAAAGAAATATTTTTAATGTTTCCATTTAAACTCTATTTTTATTCAATGTATTTATTTTATGAAATTGTTTACAAAAAGGATTTTGTTTTTATATTATTGTTGTTTAATGTAATTTTTAATCATGTTTGACTTATTAAAAAAATTAAAATTATTCTATTTTTATTTTTCTAATCAATGTTTTTTGGGAATTTTCCGACAAAAGTACGGACGAAATTTTTTTTAAAACATATATAGAAAGAGAGGAATTTCCCATAATCAGGAATACTTAATGATTTTATGCCCCCTTTACAATATTTCAAGATTAATTTCAAAAAAAACATTTTCTATTATAATTTCATGACTCTGTAAAAATAAA
This sequence comes from Viscum album, assembly GCA_963277665.1. Classification (NCBI taxonomy): domain Eukaryota; kingdom Viridiplantae; phylum Streptophyta; class Magnoliopsida; order Santalales; family Viscaceae; genus Viscum; species Viscum album. The sequence continues at coordinate 1,420,084,143 of OY728153.1, read as the reverse complement.
TGGTTTGAAAATGGTAATGTTATTTTCCAAGATTTATTTCAGGTGATCCTTCAAAATTAGTTTCCATCTACAAAAAAATTATTTTATTATACTTTTTATTAACTTGGTATATTATTCATGTACACTATCCTTTTTTGTGCTTATAATGGATTGACGTTTATGAAACTAATTTCTTTTCTATGAGGTATGTTTTAATGAAATGTTTATGAAACTCATTTATTTACATGGGTTATGATATATTGAATTACTTATGTTCTTGTGGAACAAATATATATGGTTTTCATTATGTTATGGTTGTTATGTTATAAACAAGGATGGAAGTTATGTTATAACCAATTATTGAAGTTATGTTATAACCAAGGATGGTGGTTACGATATAAAAAATGAAGGGTGGTACCTATATCTCACTCCAATGCATTGTTAATGACCTTTAACTCATGAGGAAGATAGGACTAACACAATAAGTGAACTTGATTTATAAAGACATTACTCGAAAGGTAAGTGAATTCGGTTCAATAAGACAAGAATGGAAAGGGTAGTTAACTCGGTTTAGTAAGGGACATTGTCTGCTATGATGGTATTGGGAGTGAACCATGAATATTATGATGGTTTTGTCAGTGAACCCATTACACTATTAAGAAATGGATACCATTGAAGATGGTGGTGTATCTTACTAGGAGGTTTATCCACCCATAGAGTGTGCTTATATGTTTTGTAAATGAGCCTTGACTACTAAGGTAATTGTTTTTTATGCTTATATGATCGACAAAATCCATGTATCATGAAAATTTTATTCTCCCATGGATAATGTTCTTTTATTATTCATATCTTATGAACTTATATGATTTATTCCATGCTTCAAGATTATGATCTTTAATATACAAGGTATAATTTTCAAATGTTATTCTCATGTTATTATTTCCTTATAATTATGTTATGATTAATATCTCCATGTATTACCCTTTTGGGGAATCTGATCTCACCCTATTCTTTTGTTTATTTTCCTTATTATAGGAATAAAGGTATCAATTAAGATATGTAAAAAATGGTTCTATTTATGAAGGAATATGTGGGAAACAATTTTCATGTTTTATGGACCAGTTGTTTATATTTCCATGTTTCTAAAGGAACTAAATTCATATGGTTATGGAGTGGTTTTGTTATGTTATGTAATGAAAATTCATGAATTTAGATGTAATATATATATATATATATGAAAATAATGGGTCATTGTTTATAGTATCATAGTAAGGTTTAGTTAACCTTTGGAAATTAGGATGATAAAACCTTAAGTAAGATCTCTAAGTATAAGTCTAAGTATAGGTTATAATCTTATAATTTTGGTAATGACTAATAACAGCCTATAATTAAACCTAAAGTTTCATAGATTCAATTTTCATAATAAATATATTTTTATTATGTGGTTTCCCACTATTATTATTTTTTCTCATATTATGATTTATGGGTTTTAGATGATGGTTGCCACCAGGAGGATTCATGTTAATGTTCTATGGGATGGAAAATAGAATGATCTTCCTAATGAAAACCCTATTTAAAAGGGAGTTAAAAGGAAGTAACTTTTCATTATACAAATTTTAAATATCATAATTTTATCAATAATCTAAACATTTGTAAGTTTATTAACCCATATAATAATATAAAGGTGTAGTTTCATGGTGACCAAATAGGAAAGAAAGTTAAATTAATCTCTTATAAATCAGGGTGGAAGAGGCATCAAGAAGATTGTTTTAAAGGAACTGTATGGTTCTTTTGGTGTGGAAAATAATGACATAAAGAAATAAATTTCAATATAAAATTTAAAGGTTCAATTAACACAATGGTTATGAATAATGTTATTTATAATGCATCATCGACAATTAAATGTTTTAAATAAAGAATGTATGGGAATTATGAAAATTGATTCCCTAGGGGGTGGTTGTGAATAAAATAGACAAGGTTGTATGAGTAATGATTATATTATTGATGATGAAGAGACTATGAATCAAATTTGAGATGGAAGACGTGTTAAGGAATAAAATGGAAAATCCTATTTAGAGGTTTAAGAATGAAGCAGAATGACTGTGTTTTTATTGGAATTCAAGAATAATTTTATAGAGTTAACTTTATGGTATAACGGAATAATGAAATATTTAAGGATTTTTTCACTATAGTTTTTCATTAATTATTTGAATGTATATGTTTAATGGTACTAGTAACCACGAAAATAGATTGAGGCTATAAGGTGAAATTTTTGGGAACACACAATTAAGGGAAATATAACACTTAATATGTATGTGTTGCTAAGATGATGATGAGATAAAGAGATGTTGGATTATGATAAAATAAATGGTATCATGTTTATGTCCTTGTAAATTATTAGTAATATGATGACAAGGTGTGTTATGAATCACATTTATATAATTTTTTTATTTATGATATGAGGAAAGAGTTAATTTTTGAATGAATACATGTTTTCAATAAGTTTTTATGGTAATTTAGGTTATTACCAAGTTTTAAGAGAATACATGATAAATATATTCACATATTTAGTGTATGAAAATTATGAGATGCATCATGTTCGTCGGGGGATTATTGATAGGTTGATTTCAAAATTTTAGGGACCTTCTTTCGCAATTTTTGGATTTTATATTTTTGAAGCTTCATAAGGGTGACAATTTATAAAAATTTTAATATTGAACATTGGATAAGGATTTAGATATTAATTTATTACTTAACCAAATAAAAACTTATTCATATTTAATAACCTATTCAATCCATTTTGTTTTACTGATAACAAGAGATAGAAGGAATGAATTTTCATCCCATTATTGATCTTTTGATCCACTAGTTATTCAGGTATTATAGTTTTAACTTGATTTCATAGAGTATGAAATGAATATGAAATTGATCAATTAACATCCAAAGAGTTACATTGTACTTATAAAATTAAATTAAGTAAGTGTATCTTCTAAAAGTATTTTGAAAAAAAATTGTCCAATTTTCATCATTTCTAATGATATCAATTATCTTTTTCAGACCTATTCGGCCTATGGTTTAGTGGTCATTAACATTATATCAATCATTTTTTCTATCATTCTCTACCAAAATTTGATAGTTATAATTATATTCTATGATCATATTTTCACTTTCTTCTAATTTTCATTTAATTGGAATACTAGTTTTTTTGGTGAACTTCACCTTTTACTTTCAATATTTTTAATAAGAAGTTATATTGACCCTTTTTACAATGTGGGTTTCCCACAAATGAATTTTCAAATATCCACCATTGATTTTTGAAGTGAATTTTGAAATTTTGAGTACATAATTTCTTGAAATTCCTGATTGTATAGGGAAAGTGGCTTATCGATTTTGGCTTCCACCAAACCTCTCTCAGATCCACAAAGTGTTCCATGTATATCTCGTAAGGGATTACATACATGATGCTTCTGATGTACTAAACTCAGAGGTCATTTCATTATAGCATTATATTTCTTATGAGGAATAACTCGTAGATATTTTTGATTGAATTGAGAAAGTTCTATGAAACAAGACCACTCATATGGTCATTGTTTTGTGGCGAAACCTCCTTCTTGAAGAAGCTATGTGGGGACCTGAATATGTGATGGGGTAGAGTTATCCTTGTATTTTTGTATCTAATAGAAGGATTTTGTGGGTGAAATTATTTTTAAGGTGGATATACTATAATAAAAAAATATCTTAAGGTATTTATCTTTTTGAATAAATTTAGTTTCTTTGAGGGTTTACATTTCATTGAACACTGATCTTAAATAGAGTCCAAAATATATTTTTTCACATGACTATTATAAACATGACATTAAATTGGAATGAATGAATAGTATTAACTATTTTAATAAATATATATTAATTTCATGTTCAATAAAAATTTAATTATTCTTTATAAAGAAACAAATAATTTTTAGTAAAGTCATTTTGTTATTCAAAATATGTTTTCTATAAAAAATATTTTTATTCCTCTCTATGATGAAATAAATATAATTAATTTTGAAAAATATAAAAAATTTATTTGGTAAAATGGAAATCATATTTGGATTCAACATATCAAAATTATCTTAGGAATAATTCAGTCATGGCCAGACCCATGTCGAGCCTCGAGCCTCAACTACCTAAAGCCTGCGTCCATAGGACACGGGCTAGCAACTAGAATCGAAGGCACAAAAAACTTGGGGAGGCCTTTCCCTATGAACCTGTACAAACACACAAATCCAACTCAATGAAAATTTTCAGAGGGGAAAGAAACAAGATACAACACTTCTTTAAATAAAAAAATATACATCGATATCTAAATAGTACAAGTATAGAAAATTAAAGCAGAATGGGAAAGGGGAAAATACCCACCCAACCAAAAAAGTGTCAAAATCTATCAACAGGTGGAAAAGTAAAACAACTGAGATATCCCCACTCCTAGATCCTAAGATACGACCACTATATCTTATTTAAGAACCCCATATCCCTTTGCTCCTCTGAAGTCACAATCAATCTATTCATTGTCTGCATGGGCACACCAAGTTCGGGCAAAGCCCCCAAAAGGGTGAGTATAAAAATACTAAATATAATTCCCCAAAAGATAAATGATCACTAAATGAGGTACTGAAGAGGGAATAAATAGATAAAAATGGTACATTAAAAGAGATCACAACTCAATACAATGAGAGAGTGACATAAGCTCATCCAAACACAAGGATCAACAATTAGTGAAAAGATTAAATTCTCATCGATTTTTCGCTACCATTAGTAGGAGAGTAGACTCATCCAACTACAAGAATCTATGAACAGAAAGTAAGTGGAATACCTTGCACATATTCACCTATCCTAGAAGGAGAGTAACCAAAACCCCAAGGAGTGGGTACTGAAAATAGGATACATATATGCTCAGCCCAAGAAACCCAAATGATAGAGTAAGGGGATCTCCAACTCACTAGATCAACACAATAAATGAATCTCCAATACTTATAGAACAAACCACCATCAATTCCATGCATTACACACATCTTCCCTAAATGGAAATTCCAATGGGCTCAATCACCTCACCCTGATACTATCTTCTTTGGATGGGTATGTATCACTGGCATAGTTTTAGGTCGCGTCACAAGGATGTGTATTGGTGGGAAAAGTTTCCCTATTTATTGAGATTCCAAAGTCATGTCAAATCACATCTCATCATTGAGCTACACGGTCAAGAGATCATGTTACAAAGTCATGAACCCACTACCCAACCCCCTGGAGGGTATACTAATAAGTGTCAACGGTGAACCCACTACCCAACCCAGTTGAAATGTAATCCCAAAAGAGTAAATGAAGAACCTCACCACCTGACCCCACCGGGTAGTAAGTCCGGAAAGAGTAACCGACGAAACTCATAACTCAGTCGTGTTGGATGGTAATCACTGAAGAGAGAACAATGATCCTCACTACCCAGCCTCACTGAAAGTTAATCTCATATGAGTAAACAATGAACCTCACTGTCCAGCTCCACTGGAGGGTAAGTCCTAAATATAGAATAGTGAACCTCACTACCTAGCCTCACTGGAGGCTAATCTGAAACAACTCTGGTAATTCTAAAAACAACATGGTCATCACTTTCCTCATCGAACGTCACCTCGGATAGGCGTTGCACCCAGAAAATTGAGCATCACCTTGGATATGTATTTTACTCAGAACATCTCAAATCTTACCTTGAAATCCAGAATACATGGAACAATCATGTCTTATGTGAAAAAACACTCATGATAGGCTACTCGCAGGCCAAAATCTGAGTTCAAAAGAAAGAGGTACGAGATGTAGAAGATTCATGAAGTGGTACATGACACGTGTGGGATCCACACTACATGTGACCCTACCTCGTTGTCTAGATATGTACCAAGTTATATTCTGGTACTAAAATATGAACTAGTGCCCATAAGGATTTATAGTGTACTCCTAATGTACATGGAACCTCTAATCAAAAGGATGACGATTGCACGTTGCTCATTACTGACCCAATGGATGAAAATGTAATTCTACTTACATGCCCCTTGTGAATGTCCCTAAATAACAAAATAGATTACACCAATGTGATCCTTTCAAAAAATGAACAAGCTCGACTATTCATTTGCCTAAAATAGGCTCTCAGTGAAGAAACCGCATTCCACCGCATTGGGCACAAATTGTGACCCATGGGTCCCACAGCTTGATATCAAAACTAATTAAAAGGATTACACCCTTATGATCCCCTTAGAAAAATACATGGAAATGATTGATCCTTCATCACAAATAGACACCCAGTGAAGAATCTACATTTCATTGTACGCCACACAGGCAGTGTTATGTGGTAACCACGCCACGATCCCAAAACATATCAAATTGATACTACCATTGTGATACCCTCCAAAAATCACATGGGATCTTCTATTCATTTGTCCACAATAGATACCTAGTGAAAAAGTTATATTTCACTGCAATCATCCAAAAAGGGGATCAGGGGGACCACACCCAAAATTTGATTTAAGTGCCCAAAATTAGTTTTAAAAGTCTACATGAACTCCAAGGTCACAACGCCTATAAGGAAACATCAATCAGACCTCATATTCATATGTATAGTTTGATGTAATTTTCCCAAAATAATAATAATTATATTATTATTATTATTAAAATCAGATGTATCGTTCCCTTGATCATCACGAGTAAAACAAAACATTTCTAAACTTTCCTTAAACAGTATGTCTCATTAATAGGAACATGTGGTCATAGATGGAACACAAAATGAACTCTCTGTTTAGGATATAGAAGCATCTGAACCCCGGCCTGAAGTCCCGTCTAGGTTGGATCAACTCGGTCTGGCCGGTCCGCCCCTCCGGCCTGCTGGCCCGGCTCTGTAGGTAGCCATCACCCGCCTCCGACATTCCCCGCGCATGCCGACACTAAACTTCCATGGATCGGGGGTTGTATCCTCTTCCACACAATGGTGCTTCTTCCTCTGTTGCCGCTCTGACCTCCCACGTCTGTCGCCGCCGGCCGGCCGGCCACCACCAGTGGTTCTTCCGCAGACCAACGGGAAGGCCCTAGTGATCATAAAAACAATCTAGGACTATATATAGACTCCCTTGGATGAGAACTTCACTACGGCAGCCTCCATGGAATGATCCATTGTTGTTTTGATGTGGAGAAAATTATCCACCACTTCCACTCATCCTTTCTCCTCTTATAGTGTCTGAAACATGACTATAAGCATATATCGAGACTCCTCGAGTTGAGAGCTTCACAGATATAGTTCTTGATCCAAGATCAAAGGTCGTTCGAGCATGAAAAATATTTTATCATCGAAGAATGACAAATAACATGAAGAATGAATGATCCCGAATCAAAATAGATGATGGTAATTCTTAGTTTGATCATCAACAAATGATTCTAAAGCAGATAATTTCAATAGAAGTTGAAAACGACATCAAAGGATTCAATCGGGGGTTGCAGAATCTGAAATAAAAATTCTACCTCGAATTTGGATATTTCATTGTGTCTTTTTCACTCTGATCTACTAGTGCCTGCATTTGTTTCGTGATCCGATGAAGTTTGGACAACGAATCACTATTGGCCAGAGATCTATACTTAGAGAGAGAAGTGAGCTAACTCTGACTCTTTTCTTTTAACTCATATTTATAGAAGGCTGCCAGTAGTCGCGGAATCTGAATCTCCCATACCCTCTCATTTAATCTCTTCCCTAGGGAAAACACTGTGCTATGAACTCAATGAAGGTCTCATATTTCTAATCTGAGACACTAATTAGAAGTTATTAGATGTATCATTCCAAATAATACAATTTTATTTATTTATTTTATTTAAAATTTTCCCTTCGGTACTTTTTCTATAGAAGGCCTGCACTAAAAAAACTTATTCCCCTTCTAGGGTAAACAACACACTTCAGACTCAACCATGGCCTCATATTTCCGATCATAGTTTCTATTTGAGATTTATTTGGGTTTAATCTATTAAATTAATGGATTATTAAAATAATTAATCCATTTAACATACCCCTAGTGAAAGAGGGGTCCAAACGTCCCACGATGAAATATTTTATATAGTTCCGTGGGTAAACACTACATCTCAGACCCAACAATGTTCTCATAATTCTGATTTGATCAATGGTTTAAGAGATATCCTATTTCCGTTGTGTGAACAGTACAATAACACTTAATATTTTTATATAATTTATTTTGGGCACACTGGGCCTCTGAATTGCACGTTGTCTCAGTGCCTGGATCTGGAAATTTATGTAGAAATATTCCAAAATCTTACAAGTAAAAAAACCATGTCTCTATAAATTCTTTTTAATTTTCTAATGAGTTTTATTTTTCACTAAATAGTAAAAAAAAATTTAAAACTCTCATTTTCATATATATTTAAAATGTAATTTTATGATTTTAAAATGGTAAAAAAGTAAATTTAACAAATTTTACATAAATATAATCTAATTAATTACATTTACACAATATTTATAACTTATTTTGGTATAAGTACAATTTTGGGCATAAAAAACTTATTTCCAAAATAATGTTTTTTGTTGTGTTTTAGCGGTTTAAATCTAAATATAATTTTGAAACATCAATGTATTTAATTATTAAAAATGTATTCAATTTTTAGAATCAGGAGATCCAAATTATGTAATATTTTAATTTCCATTTTTTGGCATAAAAAATTTACCGTGGTAAAAAAAATATTTACCATTGTATAAGTAAAACAATGTTGTGGGATAAAGTTAAAAGGTAATGACATAAATACCAAAAAAATATTAAATGGTTCGTTAATGTGCTACATAAACTTAAAAATTGTTCAAAACATTAACTATCAATCAAATTAATTCAAATTAATTATACCTAAATATGAATGACTTTAAATATAAGATAATCATTATTTAATCACTCAAAACCACCCCTCCCCAAGTGTAAATTCCACTCCTCACCATCCCCTTTATCCTCAAAAACTCTAAAGATCTTAAAAAATATGAAAAAACCTCTCCTCCACAATATCCCCACATCCAAGTGCTACATTTCTCACACAAATTCCAATTCCAAGTTCCCAAAGTGGTTTTTCAAGGACGTGATATTCAAGAGGTAACTTTCTCAAACAACCCCACTTAATTTCTTTTCTTCTTCAACCTTCTCCTAAAATCATTCATCTATAAAATAGTAATTACTCTATTATTTTTTATATAATATATTTTTATTATGATATTTTAATATATTATATCCATTTTTCCCATCCCCTCTTAGGAAAATAAATGAAAACTATTGTCCAAATCATAGTATTTTACCTTCTCCTTGAATAATGATTTTGTTACTTTTCCATTACTGCCTTCAAGGCTGGCCATAAAATTATTATTATGGTTAAATAAGATTTTAATATATATATATATATATATAATATAACCTATTTCATATTCTATACTTAATATTTTTACATTATACTAAATAAAACAAAAATAGATTTTGATGGTCTGAAAAAACACTTAAATAAATTGAACATGTTTCATTAGTGTTTTATCAAATGAATCATCATAATAGCAAGAATAAAAAAGATATATGGGACCATTTAAACTTATGTAATTTCATGAGTTCCATTTTATTTTACTTATATAAATTTATTTCCATTTGAGAAAAAACAATATTTATACACAAGTGAACCGACCATGAAACTATGAAACGAACGCACCCGAGACAAGAAAAATAATAAAATATTTCTAATGAACGGGTGGTATGATGTTATAAAATTATCATATAATGTATTATAAATATGAATAATATTTATTCATGAAATAATAAAATTCCTTAAACCTATATAACAGAGGTTAAAGTATGAAAAACTAAAGGTAAGCGTGAGGTAAGGGTTTCTCATCTCACTTTTACTTCTGATAGATATATTCCTTATTCAACACTAATTTACTATGTGTGGTGTATATAAAAATATTTGATATAAAATTACATATATTTCATTATATTTAGTGATTCGGTGTTTTATTATTATTATTACTTTCATGGGGAATATGATTCCATTGATTACGAAGATGTAAAGGATTTCTTAACTCAAATTACAGTCGTTTATTATGTTATACTAAGATTATGTGTTGGATGAATTTTTATTATATTATATTGTATTTACACTAATTTTACGTTTATTTATAACAGATATACATTATCAATTCATTATATTAATTCTCACTTCAAAGATATTATATTTATAAGGGTAATAATTTAAAAAATTATCTTTTAAAAGTATTCTTAAAACTCTCTTTTTCTTCCATGTTTGTGTTTTCAAAAACTACTTCTAAAAATATTTTTAATACTATATTAATACTACTTAAAATGATTTTTACTTGTCTTTTACTCTTTAGAAAATGGTTTGAAGAGGTTATTTTTTTCATTTTCTGAAGGATATTTTTTGTGACTTTTCTAAAAAATATATATAACAATTTTTTTTAGAACTATTAGAGAATGAGATTAATTTCCCACCATCATGATTCCTTAATTACCTGATGTGTCATTTACAATTTTATAATATTATTTTCAATGAAATTTTTTTTCTTTTATTATTTAATGGATCTTTAAAAATAAATTATTTGAAAATGGTAATTCTATTTTATAATATTATTTCAAGTGATATTTCATAATCATTTTCTATTAAAGATAACATTATTTGATGTTACTTATGCTTTGTAGGGGATATTATTCTAGGATTAAATCCTTGTTATTTTTATGGTTGGTTAATATTTTCGATGGCATGATATTTAATAAACCCATTAATTTTCCATTAGATATTTTATGATTAAATGTATATGAAACTCATTTCATTACATGGGTTAGATATAATGAATGACTAATGTTCTTATGTCACACATATGTATGGTTTTTATTATTTTATAGTGAATACATTATAACCAAGGAAGGTGGTTATGTTATAACCATGGATGTTTGTTATGATATAACCAATAACGGGTGGGAACTAAATATCCCTCCAAATGCATTGGGTAATGATTTATATCATGGTATAAAAAGGACTAAAACATGAAGTGCACTCAATGTAGTAAGATATGACTATAATGGGAAGAGAAATTGGTTCAGTAAGATGGGATTGGAATGAGAAGTGAACTCAGTTCAATAATGGACTTTGTCCACTATGAGGGTATTGGGTATGAACCCAGGATACTATGATGGTTTGAGGAGTGAACTCATTCCAATACAAGGAAATGTATGCCACCAAGGATAGTGGTGTGTCCCAACTTGGGGTGTATCCACCCATAGAGTTCCCTTATATGTTTTGTAAATGAGCCTTAATTACTAAGGGAATTATTTTCTATGCTTATGAGTATGCCAAATTCCATATCTTGTGTTAATGTTATTATATCATGGTTCATGTTTTTATTGTCATTCATCTCTTATAAACTTTTATAATTTATTCTATGAATCAAGATTATGATCTTTGATATGCAGGGTATAATTTTCAAATGTTATGCTCATGTTCATATTCCCTTATTCTTTTGTTATGATTGATATCTCTCTTCTTTACCCTTATGGAGAATTTAAACTCACATTTTTCTTATGTTTGTTTTCCAAAGGGTATAAATAATGGTGTTAAGTATGATATGTAAAAAAAATCTAGTTATGAAGGAATGAGGTGGACATGATGTAGATGTTTTATGAACCAATTGTTTATTTTTCCATGTTTCCAAAGACACTAAACACATACAAATCTGGTTGTTTTTATTTTTTTTATAAAATGAATATTAATATATTTAGATTTAATATCTATTTATGAAATGAATGGGTCATTTCAGTGATCATCATATAGATCATGACAACGTTGTGACATGTGGAAGATGTTTTAGACCTTATCCAACCACATAGAAAAATCCATATGATATGACTGATCATTGACTCACACCAAAATATCAAATTGATCATTAAACATAGAAAAAATTATTGATCCCTCAACCAAAATTAAACAACCCATGATAAGAATAAACCCTAAAGAATAGAGGATTACTATCTTTAAACTCAATAGGTCTTTATATCCAATTATCATGACACTTTTAACATTTTAGCACTACCTTAATGCATTCATGAATCATTTGAACCTTTTTATTCGTACATTATATCACATCAGGTCTAAGGATTATTGACTCTCTAATCTCCATCTAGTGCACTAGGGATAGAAAATCACACCCATAAAACACCTTAAATAGAGCAATTAAGATGGAATATTGATAGTTATTTGTATAGAAAATAATATCCTATGATAACTTGTTCACCCACGATCCACCAAAATCTAACACACATGCATACAACATGTCCCCATTTTTCTAAATGTATCATTAATTTTTACCATTTTTATGAAGATGGATGGTAGTTATAAGAAATAACTAAGATAAAAAATCTCAATGAATTACACCTTGTTATCACAATTCGAATCAGGGAACTTGATTAGATATGGAGGTCCTTGACACCACATTGAGACACATTAACTCATCAATTTACCACCTCACTAGAACATAAAATGTACCTGACTACCAAATCACTAGAAAATGATTTGACTTCATTGACTAATAAATGATCACCCAAATAGTTTCACCTTATCCATAGGATAGTGGTAGGTTATGAATAAATCCATTGACATTTCCTATAACTTCCACTCTAACACATACAATGGCTATAAAAGATCACCAAGACTTTATGCTCTATATTTACTTATGGACATGCCAAAGATTGTGACGTGGACTATAAATTAGAAAAAAATTACAACTAACCAAGAGAAATTACACCTTAGGGTATGATACGACATCAATATACATAGTATCATAACTAAATGTAATCTAGGAAACACATGAATAATAATCTCATTCATCCCTAATTTAAAAAAAACCTCCCTCATTATAAAATCTAATCTCAATAATTCATTAACCACCCCAAGGATACATTATAAAGACCATTGTACCTCATCCCCTTAGCATCTGTATCTCTAGACAGATACACTACTACTAGTGACAACATTTACTATCTAATTATCATCTAATTTAGGAAACCTCTATGATATCCTTCTCTACATTAATATTCTTTAGGAGATGCACCTCAGTTTCAATACAAGCATCCTATGATTACTAAACTACATCTCCTCATGAATTCCTTCTTCCTGCATCAAAAAATATTTCCCTTCCTAGGGTTATAATAGATATAAATTTAATAATTAAGGTAAAACTTCATTCATATACACTTAAATAAATTTTAATATAATTAAGATAAAATAAAATTGCTTGTATTGTAATTTTTGATAATCAAAAATGGCATACCAATGAGTCTACTTGATCACATATTTAAAGAAAAATCCAAAGATGAAGACTCCAGATCATGGGTTGAATAGTTAAACTCATGGTGACATCATTTCATAGATTAATATAATACCACTTTCCCTTCTTGTATCAATAAACAACCAAAATCAAAAAAGGAACCATCATAAAAACCGTTAAAAATAAATCTTTCCACTAGTAGTCATAGAATAAGATCACTAATCTATCCCAACTTATGGTTATTGGAATATTTAAAAAACTTTTCAATCCATAAGTATGCTTGTTCCTTATAGATAAAGGATTTCAATGGGTGCATGACTTGAGAGACTTTGGACATGAACCTCAAATAATATTCCATGAGACCATAGAAACTATATACCTCCTCAACATTCTTGGGTACTGTCCAAGAATCAAATTTCCTAATATTTGAAATATCATATGTAACTCCTTTATAAAACATGAAATATAAAATGAAATGCACCTCCAACATAAAAAACATGAAATAAAAAAAACTTTCTATAAATCAGGTAGTTCCAATGAACTTTTAAAAACACCCCAAGGTTCATAAAGATCAAATCATCTAGCCATTATTATATGTGGACATTGTTGATAGAAACTACTAAAAACTAATCAAGGGACTCATTAAATAGGGTATTAATTCACCCCATGAATATTTATAAGGAATTTTTGAAACAAAATGACATGATCATTAACTAGTATAACCCCTATTGAAAATAGAAATTAGTCTTCAGAATTCCCTACATCCACACCCTTATCTTTTGATATTTTGACCATAGAAAAATCATTGATAATAAACTAGAACTTTTAAGTGATTAAATAAATAATTTATCATTGGTAGGTATAATAGTTTTTAATATTTTCTTGATTAAACACTAGAATTCTATCCACAACCACATACTACCATTCTCCTTCATGATGAGTACGACTTGAGTACTCTATAGAGAAACACTAGGCTAGATGAAGAAATTATAAATCATATCATCAACCTAGATCCTCAACTCTTGTATCTCTATAGATTATATCTGATAAATAACCACTAAAATAGAGGAGGAAACTAATTTAAATTATTTATCAAATGTGATATTAGGTTATGAGGATAATTTCACAAACCCATTTGGGAAAAAATTTATAATCTTCCCGATAACTCTAGGGATCCACCCAAATCACCTTTACAGGACCTAGAGAAAGTGCATCCATATAGTACTATAACAACTCAATAATTCTAAATCCCATCATAATCCCACAAACTAAAAAATACTTCATATTTTCCTTCCTCATCTCATAGTACAACATTCCTTTTGAAGATCTCAATAATTGCAGAAATGGAATAAAACCAATCGATGCTAAAAATGAAATTGTATGGTTGTATCTATAACACGATGAAATTCCTAGATAACGAATGTTACCCAATCCTGAGTTGAATATCACAACTCATATTAAAAAATGGTAAATCTTGTAACTGGCATAGAAAAAACTAGGGGAACAACAATCCTTTGATCCATCAGCCCAAAGGTATAGATGGAAGTGGGTGAAACAAAAGAGTGAAATTATCCTAAGTCAAACAAATTGATGGTTTACTATAATGATAAATAGATTGTACCATTAGTGATCAGTGGCCTGTTCAGAACTATAATCTTAATAACATAGAACTAATAATTTCCTACTCTTATCTTAGTGGATTGATGGATATTTTTATCTCCAAATAAGTAAGATAAAGGTGCCTAGGTCTAGATCCCTGAGAGTCAAAAAAATGACAAACATGATATCTTTGACCTTAAATCAATATAAATTCTCTCTATGAAGATATATTGACTGTCCTACAGGGAATATTCCAACTATAAAACATCATCTAAATCCCATTATCCTTATTATAAACCTATAAGTACATATTTAATAATAATAGTGTGACTACATATCTAATAACCAGTCACAATTCCTCGTCTAAACTCTATATTCCGGATTCCTAATCCTGAAATAGAGTAGGTATGAAGTGAAAAAGTTCCTTGATTATGATTCTAAGCTCCCATTCACTCATGCTTCCCTACTGAAGGGAGATCATATCTAAATTCTTCATTAATCTCACTACATATAATAGAAACTCACCATAGAATTACTTATGGAAATCATTCCATGACACATATTCACTACCCATGATATAAAATCAACCATAGGTAGGCTAACCCACATATCAAACTAACCACCAATAATTCTATATACACATACATAGGTAAGATCAAATTAAAGGTGATATTAATATACTCCATCCAGTTATCTGTCTCTAGATTAGGGGCAACCTCCACATACTTTACTAGTCACAAATTATATAACTCACACAACATTGTCCAAAAAATCCCATCCCCTTTAATTGGGTGAATCCTTTGGAGTTCAACTGGATCATCATGTTGAACCACACCAACCAATATCACCTACTGATGATGAGAATCTATAATATATTTATACATGTGAAGAAAAGTTTTACTTTTATTTGTATGGAATTAATTTATATAAATTTAAATTAAATTCATATAAGCATTTCCAATTTTTCACAAATTAAATCTACACATGAAAAAAAAATTGATGTATGTAACTCTCATGGTTCATGACATATAAGCATCATAACTTCACCTGGTATATTTAGAAATCTTAAGGTCCTTACTTCAGATCATATGGGGGCCAAAAATGTTTTTTTGAGACCATTCTATCATTCTTACATCATTGTCCAATATAATCTGACTATGTTCTTCTACCTACCTAGGAATTCCTCAATTGTCTCTAACTCATGTATCCACCCAAAATATTAAAAAAATCTATGATATTGCTTTATCATGCACAACCACATTGAAGAACCCTTTTTGGGCCTATATTGAAGATAAGAGTAACCCCAAGTCCCACCTCCATTGGTCCCTTAATTGGAAGCTAGCATCAAGTGTATCGATCAAACAAATGGGAGGAATTACACTCATACAACCATGGAACGTAATAAGGGATCAACCGATCAACACCATAATTGAAAATTAACTTTGGACCAGAATGATCCCATATATAATGATAATGTATTAGTATAAAAATTACCCAAAAATAAAAAATACCACAATAAAGTACTATGGAGCAGCTTTGATAGTAACCTACATCTCTATAAAATTAATTCCCATCACAATAAATGAAATCACCGTAGATACCTTGAAAACACATTATATATGTATATATAGGCGTGCATATAATTATAATTAGTAGTATCATCCTCAAGATATATCCTGAAAATGTGGTATAAGATTACTAATACTTTCTTAAATAAATAAACATAATCAATTTGAATCTACATATGGTAAACTACTCCCAAACCTCACTAAGGATCTCTCACCCAATCATGCTTCCAATTTAATGATATAATTTCAAATATATATCATAAAGTCAATCTGAAACCACATCAACACTATTTTTATAATATTATACACCAATAAAAAATATCCTTATTCTCTTAATAAACTTTATAGTTATACCAGAACAAAATATAAATATCACATCATAGTATCATCTTAGTTATCATAATAACAACTTCAATATCATCACTTCCTCATTGACGTAACCACATATCATGTCTCATAAACACATAATATAATAATCATTGTAATGTGTATTTAATATTAATAACACCAACCTCATCCCATCCAACAACTATTCAAGTCCCCAGGGATATGTCATCATTTCAATAGCACATTAGGACTCTCAGTACACCACATACTGAATATCAATCAACAGAAATCCATATTTGTTTTCCTTAATATAAGCCACCTATTTTCAAACTAAATCAATCCTGGGGATTGAGGAAGAGGGTGTATCCAATTATTTATTCCTTTACAAACTTGATTGTTAGAAAAACACTTGGAAACTAAAAAATTATTTCGATGATTTGAATATCCAACTCGGGTGGGGTGCATTCGATATTGAAAATATAATACCTCGTGTATAATAAGTACCCAAAATCATAACCTAAAGGGGCCTCCCCAAAACTACACTAACATGACCAGATCTACCACCATAATTATAATGTCTTTCACTAAAAATTTATTTCATTCACAAAGACACAAACTAAACAAAATTTTTACTAAAAACAACCACACTAACCTTCAATAATTCCCAATTTTTTCACATATTTAACTGCCTAAATATTTACCATTTACCAATATTGTTACATTTATTTTTACATTCATTTATATTTTCAATGTCTTGTAATTAATTATTGTGTAAGCATATTCATTCTAAACATTTCCCTTTCCATTTAGTTATTATAATTTCATTTATAGAACATTGTTTATTTAATTCTATCCCACTCCCACTATTGGATCCATTACTATATATAAATCCCAAATCACTAATTATTAATAATATAACTTCACATCACCACAAAACCCAACAAACATCATATACATAAAAATCCCATATCCTTCTCATGTAACAAACTCGGCAACCACATCTGCATCAGTACCCTAATCATAATATGCCAACCATGGTGTTTTCTATAATAGGTACTAACCAAAATAATTTCAACAACCCTGAAACCCAATGATAATAATCATAAAACAACTTCACAATAATTAAAAACCCAAATTAAAGAAATAATGAATCAACCACAACCAATTATAGTGTAAAAATACATACATATATTTTACTATAGAAGATTCTACATATATTTAACATTAATTTCATGTATAAGTACAATTCAATTACCTATTTCACAAACCAATTCCTTTAAAATCATTAAATTATTAAAATTTATGGAATATAATTTCTAAAACAAAATATCAATAAGACATACCTATAACACCCAGAATTTTTGTAAAAAATAATTAATTTTTAATCATAACAAATTGTAAAAATAGTACAAATTAATCACCACAGTTAAGGTTAAATCATGTTTACTGGGGGTGAAATTTACAAGATAAGGATTAAAATGACCTAAAAACATGTCAAATTAATATTTTAAGAATATAATTATAGTTTATATTATCTATGTTTCACAAATAATAGATTTTGGAGCATTTTACATGTGTAAAGTGTTGGTATAACTTTTTCTTTTCAAATATTTCAATTGTGTCCTCTCACCCATTAATAAAGGGGAACCACCTTTCCTCTCCTATTTAATATTCCAAGTACTTATTGATTAGAAAAACCATACCCAAATATATTACTTAACTCCCTCCACACTTCTTGTATTACTTATATTGATTAGTAAAATCTCCAATGAAATATTTAGGGGTAAACCTAAATAGGTTATTTGAAGAAGGGTTATAGGCCTTAACCACATGTTTTCACTTTATTTATTCTTCTAAAGCATTAAAATATTTTTGAAATATGAATATATATTAAAAATAATATCTCCTATATGTTTATATTTATTGTGTTAATGTAATAATAAAAATTTATCTCCTAATCTTTCAAATGGTAAATAAAATCGTTGATTGTGTATAAGGCAGACTACCGCCTTGCGAACAGATGTAACTCATTTTCCATCACCACTTTTCACAGTTGGATATAATGATGGAATTAACATATGTATATGATATTTATGAAATAAGTACACTTATGAAATTTTAATATCACATCTACCTACTTACCATCCAATCCATTGAAAATGTTAATTTTGCTCGGGCGTAAGTGTGGACTACCGCATCCACGAAATAATGTGATATGTGTTTCATTTTATTTTTATATGGATAATAAGTATATAAATAATGAATATATATAATATGTATTATATAAAAATTAATCTAGAAATTTGGATTAATATTTAACATTTTTTCTATTTCATACACTAAATAATGAAAACAACCTTCTTGTGTACATATATTATATCATTCTCTTAAATGGTGTAATTAATTTTATATACATAACATATATGAATGAATATTAATTTGTTGATAATAAATGTATATTTTATTTATATCATTATTAAAATTATGGATATTATTTAACCATAATAAATGTACTTGGATTAAAAATATAGAACCGTAATATATATTATAAATGTAGTTGTTATCACCCAAAATAATGATTCTAATAGAAAAATTTTAATGAACAGGTGGAAAGGGGTTATGCGTGTATCATGTATGGTAAGTTACACATTATTATGGTTATTTAATAGTTTTATAATCAATATATATTTATTATTTATTATATTCTACCATGTATGATGAAAATAGACACTTGAAGAATGGGATTTCTTGTCTATCTTTTATTTTATGGAGACATATGCCATATTCACCACTCATTTTTATATATGTGGTGTATATAATACCCCTATGAAATTTAATATCATTAATATCATTATATAAATTATATTTAAAATTTCATTTTATATTACTATTTAATGGGGATTATGATTCAAAAGTTTCAAAAGTCATAAGTGTAATTCATCTCACTTTTATTTCTATGGGAAAAATGTCATATTCATAACTTATTTATTTTGTATGATTTATATACTAACCATTAATGTTTTTTATGATAATTTTAATTAAAATTATGGGATATAAATACCCACCTATGTTTCTTTATTTCTTGGATATTATAATTCAAAAGTTACTAATACAATGGGGGTTTTATGTTATAATCTCATTGTCTATCGGGATAGTTAATCATAAAGTTTTCAACGATAATATATTATGATATATATATAAATAAACTCATAAATTTTCTTCTTCTTTGGTAATTTATCTAAATTATTTTTTTTCTCTTGAATTTTTTCTCTTTGTATATTCAAGAACCCAAAAAATGTTTTTAAGAATAACTAATATTATTTATTGCTTCAGTGAAAATAAATTTATCTTACAAATGCATGTATTTATAATAATATTTTGAATAATTATTTGAAAATATAAATGATTTTTAAAATTCATTTTTACCCATGATTTAATGAATTTAGGTTATGAACTCTCTGAATTCAGTCTCCGAACTCTTATGATCTCTAACTCCAAGTTCTCTGAATTCAAACTCCAAACTCTTATGAGTTATGAATCCGAGTTCTTTGAATTCAGACTCTGAACTCTTATGAGTTCTGACTCCGAGTTGTCTATAATCAGACTCCGAACTCTTATGAGTTCTAACTCTGAACTCTCTGAATTCAGACTTTGAACTCTTATGAGTTCTGACTCTGAACTCTCTAAATTTAGACTCCGAACTCTTCTGAGTTAAGACTCCGAATTCTTATTTATTCAGATTCCGAACTTTCTAAGTTGAGGTTCTGAATTCTTGTGAATCTAGATTCCAAATTTCCTTGAAATTATGACTCTGGAATTCTATAGAATTCACGCACCGAATTCTTTATAAAAATGAATCTGAATATCCTTATATTATAGACTCCGAATATTTTTTGGGTAGACTCTGAACTTTCATTTTTTCTTACATTCAGAAAAATGAATTTTCTTAACTAATCGTATTTTTGCTTACTCATGTTTTGGTTATAAAACGATGTTATACATTCAGTTACTAACTAACCATTGTTTGAGTGACATGTGTATAGGTCCATCTGAAATTTAAGGAAAAATATGATCGTTGGAGGAGGGAGCTGACCATTGGAGTTGTGCCTATAAATAGGAGCTCATTTGAAAGATCTCAGAACATAAGACCAACTTTTGGGAAGAACTTTCTTACATGTTGTTGAAGTGATTTCTAGAGAGATAGGCTCTTATAAACCCTCAATCTTTGTGCAAAATGTTTGAACGTCTTGTTCAAACTTTTCTTCATGCAGAATTGCTTTATGGAGAGGTGCGATTTCCTTAAAATCAGAGACTTCGGGTTGTGAAGTCAGAGGTTTTGATTTCCTTACAAATCGAGGGCTTTCGAGGATTTCAAGACAGATACCGATCTTTGGATTGAGGGCTTACCTAGGATTGGTTAAGATATACTTTCTTGAAAATATAAATCAAGGGAAATTTATCCATGTTTGTTAGATACCCTTCTATTTGGGTTAAAAAATTTACTACTTGTTACTTGCAGTGTTTCAATTTTGTTTTCCGCTGTAATTTTGGTTGTTGAGGAAAGCATAACTATCTTATACATCCTTAGACTTCTACTATGATTAAATAGGATTCTATACGCTTTAAGGTAGAATCTTTTTTGTTGTAAACTTTTGTTAAATTTCATTTCTGGAATCTCCTTTTCGGAATTAAATTTCCAGAATCAAGCAATTTATTAGAACTTAGAGGTGTTGTGAATTTTGTTTATACAAAATTTCCTTATGGAGTTTTTATAGTATAAAATTCACCCTCCCCCTTGTATATTGAGTATCTACACCATTGTTTGATACTATAATCAATATCATATCTATCATACTATCGATCCAACATTTACCCTTACATAGAATTTGAGACTACCCTTTATTATGTTTCATTTCCCCAGGTTATAAAGTATGATATAATGTATTATATGTCTAAGAAGGGTTCTAATTATGAAGAACTTATAGTTAGATGATTTTGTTCACTTATGAATCAGTTGTTTAAGTTTACATGTTTCCAAAGGCACTATACTTATATGATTATGGTGTGGATCATTAGACTATATAATGAATATTCATCTATTATGATGTGATATCTTTTTAGGAATGTGTGGGTTTATATAGTACGTCCTGTAGAAAGGATTAGTTATCCTTTTTAAACTAGGATGAGAAAAAATTTGTGAGAACCATAAGGATAATTCTAAGTATAGGAAACATCCATGAAAGTTAGTGAAGTATAGAGAAAGTGGTTTTTAATAAATTATATCCCTATATAGATATTAAAAGTGGATGTTTCTATGGAATATTTTCATATAGGGATCATAACTTTGAAATGGGAAAATTGGCATTCGACTTGATCATCACCTGGTACATGAAAATAAGCCTTTTAGTACACCTAGTTTTCCACTACCAGGTTATATGTTTTTGGAAACTCAAAAACACCTTAATGACTATCATAAATGATTTGAAAAGGTCATGACCATGAATTAACTAGCTTAAACAAAAATTTTCATATATTTTAAATAAGATTTAATTATTTAGACCTCCCATATATGATTTTTAAATATTATGTGGTTTCCCACTGTGATTACTGTTTCTCACACTATTAATTTTGATTTTAGTCAATGGATAAAAACTGAAGAAATATTTTTAATGATAAATAAAATGAAAATATAGTTTCTGTACGCCTAAGAAACCATTTCTAATGGTAGATAGAATAAAAAATATTATTTCTATAATTACATAACTTTCTCAACCCATGAATAATAGTGACCATCCAAATGAGAAAAGGAGGGAACAATGTTATATTATGTTCTTTATGAGTCAATATACAAATTACATTAGTTGTTCCACTGAACTAATAGTCACCCAGGAATGGATCACTATAATTAAAAATATATGTTTCATTCTCCAATGTTTTAAGAATAAAAAATTCATTTTGGTTGTATATCATTTGGAAGGACAATCAGATCAATGGTTAACTCTAATTATGAATATAATTCAACAAAATGAAATTTACTACATAAAGTGGGATAAGGATAATATTATATTTTTTTAATTAAGTTCATTACATTAATTCTTCATAAAAAATGGATAAGGAATTAATTGATCTATAAAAGGAGGATGGTGAATTTTTTGGTACCTATGAGGTAAATTTTACATGACATGTGATGTACACTTTTTGTATTATACTCCAATATGAATGTAAGTTTCATCAATTTTTTAGGGGAATAAAACCATGTCTCCAAAGGGAATTGTTCATAATGGACTTTAGTATCAATGATGAAATCATTCACTGTGCTATCAATGGGGAAATGGTTATTGGAGTTACCCATCAATCTCATTGCTTTGATGAGAGAAAACATAATTCAAGGGAGAATATAAAAAACATGGAGTGAAGAATATGATATTTACTTAATGGTAAATGTGTGTAAGGAAAAGTAGAGTAAGTTTCATTAAGGGTAGTGGAAAATTTTTGAAGTGTGTAAGGTATGGACATTAGGAAATTGAATTACAATGTGATTGGAATAATTTAGCTGATGATGTGAATAGAGAGAAACTTACAAAAAATACACTAAACATGTACCAGTGTTTCAAGTGAAAGGATTATGAGAATTTTTCTAGACATTGATCAAATTTAAGGGTTAATGATATTGATCAACATTAACAAACTCTTAATTCAAGATAAAAAGGTAAGTCTCCAACAATCACAATTTTTTATGAGGGTTATGATAATAGTGTAGAGAAAGGAACAATTTGTATCCAATCTTAAATTGTTAATGTTTTAATTGAATCTGAATATAAACACTCTTTTATATTTGATGAATTTTATAATGGTATCGAAATACCACCCTAATGATTAGATGAAAAATTATCAATTGCATTATATAATAGTACGATGATCATATTTGAAGTCTACAAATCATATCTGGTTGATGTTTTTTTTAATATGATTCCATAAAATCTCGTTATTCTTCCTATGAATTAATTTTATGTTATCTTACACATGGATTTCATTTCTCTAAATAAATCCCACATCGATTTCTAATGAAGTTAAGTCGCATTTTGTATTCTAAACTAACCTATGATCATCTTTTAGTGAGATGATAATTATCAAATTTTGATGAAAATAAATTCAATTTTTTGGTTCAAGATTACCATAAAATAGGTTTGTTTATCTCATATGGATGGTGAGAAACTAAAAATCAATGAAATGCTAGTTGTATAGTGGATTATTTATGTATTTATAAATGAGTTCTCTAGTTTTACACTAAAATGTGAAGTTGAGTTCCCAATAGAACACATACCTGGTTCTATAGATATTTCAAACACTCCCAATATAATCGGCGTTATAGAGTTGTAGAAAATGAATAAGATACTCTAGAAGAATATTGAAAAGGGATTTATTCTACCATATGTGACTCCTTAAGGTTCACCTATTCTTTTTTTTAAGAAGAAATATGGACTGATGTTACTTTTCATTGATTTTTAGGAACTGAACAAGATCATTGTCAAGAAAAAGTATTGTTTACCCTTATTGATGATTTATTTGAACAACTAAACAAATCTAAAAAAATCCATTATTTTCATTTATTTTTTATATCATCAATTGAAGTTTAATAAGGAGGTGTGTACCCTATAAATATATAGTGGTGCCATTTTTTCAAATTATATCACCCTCAATCTTCATAGATTTAATGAATATATACTTTATAGATTTTCATGACTAGTTTTTGTTAGTATTTATAAAGGATATTCTTATATACTCCAAGAGAAAATAAGATCATGAAGATCACATGATAATTGTGATGAATACCCTAAGGAAGGAGAAATTGTATTCAAAATTTATCAAGTGAAAATTTTATCCACAAAATATTTCATTTTTATGTCTTATAATCTCAATAGAGGGTATAGATATGGATGTATCAAAGATATAAGTTATTGAACATTGGACCAGGCCAATAAATTTGATTGAGATATGAATTTTTAGTGGTTTTTTTAATATTTTCAAGTGTGTGGGGATAATTTCTCATTACTATCTATTCCACTCACCAAGTTAACTCAGAAGGGATCCAAGTTCTTTTAGACAGATGAATGGGAGTATAATTATAAGGAACTGAAGAAAATATTAGTCAGTGCACCTATGATTACACTACCCTATAGTGAATATGGGTTTTTAATATATAGTGATGCATTGAAGAAGGGACTAGGATGAATTTCATACAGAATAACATAGTGATAGCTTATGTCATGTGATAATTAAATTATCATGAGAAAAATTACCCAACTCAAGATTTTGAGTAAGCTATGGTATTTTATTCATTAAATACATGAATTATATATTATCTTTATGGAGAAATGTTTTTTATATATATTGATTATAATATTTTAAAATATATATTCACATAGAAAGATTTTAACATCCCTTAAATTATATGGTTGTAGATGATTACTGATTATAATATCTAAAAACATTACCACCCTATGATAGAAAATAATCAGGTAGATTATTTGAGTAAAAAGAATTATAATATCTTTTATATGATAAAGATCATAAAATATAAAATATTTATGGACTGGAAAATGTTGGATGTAGTAATCATGAAGGATGGGGAGAAATATTATCTTTCTAAAATGAGTGTTTAACTATCTATTTATGTAAAGATTATATAGGAACATAAGGAAGATGTAGATATTTGGAAGATGGTGAGAAATTTTCCTAAGTTTAAACATGATTTTGATGGAATGACATAATTCAAGAATATTGTATGTGTTCCATCCATGCTATATTTGAAGAAGGATATATTATAGAATGATCATAGTTATTTTTTTATATTCATCAAAGATATATGAATATATATAGAGTTTTAAAAGGTTATTTATGGTGTGATGGAATGAAGAGAGATATTTTAGATATTATTTATTAATGCTTGGTATTTCAGAAATTTAAGGTTGAGATACAGATGTTTAAGGGGATTTTACAACCATTACCCATACCATAATGGAAGTGGAAAAATATCATCGTGGGTTTTTGGTGTCAGTATCCCTAAAATATATAAAGGAAAAAATTTATATGGGTTGTAGTTGAATTCCTTACTAACTTAGAAAACTTAATTTTTATAGAAATAATTCTCTCTTGATCAACTTTATCGAATATACATTATTCAAGTCGTAAGGTCCCATGGATTGTCACATTTTATTGTATCTTATTGAGTTTCATGGTTTGACTAGATGTTTTGGAGATCTATTCAGTATTATGTTGATATGGAATTAATTTTTAGCACTTCATATCATCCATATATAAAAGTTCAGTCTAATAAAACCATTCAAACCCTAGAGTAAATGTTGAGATATTTTCCTATAGAATTGAAAGGTGGTTGGGATCAACACCTTCATCTAGTTAAGTTTTCAAACAACAATAGATTTTACTCAAGAATTGATATGGATCCTTATGAATCCCTCTATGAATATAAGCTTAAAAATCCAACAAGATAGAATGAAGTATAGAAATAATTATATTTGGACTAGATATAGATAAAGAAGTGGCATATAATGTCAGATCTATTCAACAGTACATCAAGTCAAGTCAGAGTCAAAAAAAATTATATTTGGAATCATTGGTAGGATATGGGGTTTGAAGTTGGTGATAGGTATTCCTATGAACATATCTATAGAATAAGGTTATGAAATTCAATAATAAATAAATTATAATCCCCAACTACATTGGTCCCATTTTTTTGTGATTGAGTAGAGACAATTGCTTATCATTTGGCTCTTCCACCAAACCTCTCTCATTTCTAAAATGTGTTCCATGTATCTCTCATAAAGAAGTAAATACATGTTCCTTCACATATTATGAACTTATTTTTAATAATAATGTAACATGATATTTACTATGAATAACTACCTATGGTGATTCTATATCATAGAGAGAAAGTTCTATGAAACAATATCTATCACCTGGTCTATGTTTTGAGGAAAAACCACCAACTTAAAAAATTTATGTGGAACATGAGGATATGATGAGAAAAAGTGGCCTAGGTTGTTTATATCAAAGTGATAGAATTTAGATGGTGAAATAAATTTTATGCTGATAACATTATTCTTTTCCTTCAAGGTGATAAAAAGAACATTATTAATCTCCAAACTGCACTCTCACACTATGAACAGGTTTTTGGCCAAATCATTAGTTGAAACAAATCTTGCATTTTCTTTGGGAAGAAATTTCCTCCAAACATAAAAGGTAACTTCATAAATTACCTCGATCTGAAAGAAAGAAAGATACCTTTCACTTATTTTGGTGTTCCTATCATTTGGGGCAGACCCAAGTCCGGTCACTTTGCAACTATTGTTGACCAAATTCTAAATCAGCTTTCCTCTTGGAAGGTTAAAGCTCTCTCCATGGCAGGTATGACTTCCCTTGTTAAATATAATATTTTCCCCAAGATTTTTTACTCCATGATGGTATAAAAATGGCATGTCGGTCTTATTAAAAATATGAACATTTCTATTAAGAATTTCATTGGGACTGGTACTACTTTGGAAAGAAAACTTGTGATTATTCCCTGGTCAACCTATTTCAATCCCATTGAAAATGGTGGTATTGGTATAAAAAATTTAAAATTCTCTAATGAGGCCCTTTTGGCTAACATAACTTAGAACATTCTGCATAATACCTCAGATGTTATAAATTTTCACAAAAATAGATTCCTTAACAAACATAAAGAGTGAAATTCGAACTACATTAGTTCTTCCTTTTTGCCTACCATCAAACAATCCTTCATCAATATTATGAAAAATTTCAGATGGATGCTCTATAGAAACTCTTTCTGGAAATTCTGGTTGGATAACTGTACTGTCACATCTTTAATTTCTATGACATCTTCTGATCAGACTTATGAAAATATCAACAGCACCATCAGATATATCTTAAGCTCTCAACATGACCACCTCCCAGATACTATTCTAAATTTTATTGAAAAATATTTTGTAGGATTGATATGATACTAATTGTAGTATCGAAATAATTATATAGATGCTCAATATACAATAGGGGGTGAATTGTATACTATAAAAATTCGTAGGAACTTTTAAAGTTTGTTAGAAACCTTTCTATTGTTTAACAAAGTTAAACAATGAAAATTCACAAAACCTATAAGTTCTATAGACATGCTTGATTCCGAAAATGTATTTCTGAAAATGAAATTCTGGAAATGTAGTTCCGGTAAAGAAACTAGTTCAACAAAATAACTAGATTCTAGAAATGGAACTAATTCAACAAATAAACTAGATTCTGGATATTTAGTTTCAGAAATGAAACTTAACAGAAGTTTAAAAAAACTAAGACTCTACCATAAAGAATATAGAACCTTATTTAATCAAAGTAAAATTATAGTAAAGTATAAGACAGTTATATTTTTCTCAATAATTAAAATATAATAGAAAACAAACTTGAAATAGTACAAGAAACAAGTACAGAAATATTTTTACCCAAAGTGTAAGGTATCCAACAACCTTGGATAAGGGTCCCTTGATTTATACTTTCAAAAAAGTATGTATTACTCAAACCTAGGTAATCCCTCAATCTGAAGATCAGTATCTGTCTTGCTATCCCCACAATCCCTCTATTTATAAGGAAATCAGAACCTCTGTCTTCCAAACACGGAAGCACGCGATCAGCACGATTGGAGTCTACACAAAGCAAGTTTGAACAAGTTGTTCACACTTGAACAAGTATTTAACAACATCCGAATAAAGAACTGAGAGTTGAAAGAGCCCCCCTATATAGAAAAAACCTCAACAGCATGTAAGTTGTCCAGTTGTTAAAGTTATAAGTTCATTCAAATGAGCTCCAATTTATAGGTACAACATCAACGGTTAGCTCCCTCCTCCAACGGTCATATTTTTCCTTGAATTTCAAAGGGACCTATATATGTTTCCCTAAAAAAATGGTTAGTAAATAAAATAATGCACGACTTCGTTTTATGACTCAAACAAGATTAAGAAAAAATATGGTTGCTTACCTGAAACCATTTTTTGAAATATAAGGAAAAACTATTATTCGGTGTCTAAGTAAGTTAACATTTGGAGTCCGTAATACAAGGATATTCATATTCTATTTCATTGGAATTTAGAATTGAAATTCTATAGACTTTGGAGTCTGAATTCATAATAATTTGGAATTTGAAATTATAAAGTTTGGAGTCTGAACTTAGAAAGTACGGAGTCTGAATTCAGTGAATTCAGAGTCTGTTCTTTAGAAAGTTTGGAGTCTGAACTTAGAAAGTTCGGAGTCTGAATTCAAAGAATTCATAAGTAGAGTTTGGATCCTGAAAACAGAATGCTCTATATCTAAGTATTTATAGGATTTTGAGGTTTTATATGTGAAACCAAATTTTATAATTAGAAAGAAAATGAGTTAGGTTATAATATGAACAATGAAAAACAGGTAAGGATAAATTTTCCTCGGGGAAGGAAAATTTTCCATATCAAAGGAAATCTTATGGAAAATGAAATTTGCCTTAAGATAAGGTGTTTGTGATGTTTAAAACTTGAAGGAAATAGAGAAGTCATAAGGAATCCTTATTGGCTCAAAAATCTCCCCAAACATGATGGAATGGAAAAGTCATAAAGAAACCTTATTGACTCAACAATCTCCCCCTTTTTGTAAAGCACAAACACCCTTATGAAAAATAATATAAAGACCTAGATATTTTATGGACTTTTAAATAAAAACGTATCTCCCTTAACACATATTCAATGATGAATATGGATAACTCCCCATTAGGCTTTGGAAACACTAAGGATCGTATTCTTGATTTCCGGATTAAGATTTATCATTTAATTGCATCCGAAAATCTTCTTGGATAAGAACTCCCCCTTAGATGAACCCCCCCTTACTTAGGGAAATTTATTCTTTTACTTTTTATTCTTTTTAACATTCTTTTCTCCCCCTTTGTGATTTTCGAAAAGGAGTACAGGGAATGGAAAACAAAAAATGGTACCTAAAATATTAGTACTAAACAACAAAAATAAGGGCAACCAAACATTTCATTACGATTGGAAAAATTTATACAAGAAAGGAATACAACAAAAGATAATAATTTAACAACATTATCCTTCCTTTTCCTTCAGCATCAACTTCTTTACTATTGTTTTAAGCTTCTTGAGTTCCTTGTGGTCTTCTTCTGTACATTTAAGAAGCTGATGTTGATCTTATGTTCTCTTTTCTAAGTCTTTGATTCTTTCTTCCTAAGACTTGATAGATTCTATATGAGCCTTCAAGGCTTCTTCCTACTTAGAAATCTTCTATTTTATCTCAATCCTGATATCCCCTTATCTTTTCTAACTTTGAGAAACTGAATACATCTTCCCATTCAGATCTTTCACTTCTTGAATCCTATAATTCTTTTCTAGGGTTAGCTTCTCCTCAAAACTGTTTGTGAGATACTTGATCTTCACATATTATATGTCAAAAGATTACTTGAAATTATCTTGAAACTCATCAATAATTCTCATGTCTTTCATAGTTTTCTTTGACTAACTGTTCATTTTATTTCAATATCTTCTATGAGATTTGTAATTTATGAAGAAGGTTTTGAAGTCTGCCTCAATCATGATACACTTATCCATCACTATGGATACTGAATCTGATTTCTGATTTAAGGAGTGTTGAAGCATTTGGAATCTGGAGTCAATACTGGGAAATATTGGAATAGTTCCAACAAGCTTCTTTAAGTACTGGACTATGAAATCATGTCCTAGAGAGCATGATTCTGAATCAGAAATTTTTCTTGGTGAGGATTCTTTATCTAGATCAATAGCTTTCCTCTTTTAAGATCCACCAACATTTTTCCTCTTTAGAACAACCTTGGTGTGTGTATCAACTACTTCATGTTTTCCCTTATCAGATTTCAGAATGGCTACCTCTTGGTCAGGAGATTCATGCTCACTATTAGATAGCTGAATGATTTTTTCTTCATCTACCTCTTCCTTTTCTGCTCCTGCCTCAGCATCCTCTGGATGAGTGAAATCTCTATTGATGCTTTCTTATTCATATGGTTTTTCAACTTCTTCTTCACCCTTCTATTCATCATTCCCAGGATTAGAAAGTTTTTATGATTCAGCTTGAGAGGTTTGGATTGATAATTTTTCTAAAGGGATTTTCTTCTAATGAAAATCCTCAACTTTATTTATCAGATCTTCAGTATCTCCACGGCCTTCTTATTCTTATTTTTCTTCCACAACTTTTTCTTCTTCAACAACTTCTTCTATATGTTTTTCTGAAATTACAAACTTTTTTCTCGAAGTCTCAGGTAATGATTCTATCTGTAAGTATTCTGGTATCGGAAACTTCTCAGATACTTTCTCTAATGCCTTTAGAAGTGTTTGCACTATATCTACCTTAGAAAACTTTTTCTTTTGTTTATTTTCTTTCTCCTTCCACTCCATCTCTTCAGCTACCTTTTCTTTTAGAGATTTTCCTTCAGCATGATCCAATCCAAAATTAGGCTCCCCTTCTTTTAGATTTTTCTTGTCTTCTCTCCAATTTGCTACAACTTCATCTGGATAATATTTTTCTTTCTTCGGCTACGGTGGTGCAGATTGGGTTTCCTTAGCCATTGGAATTTTTTTTCTCTTCCACTTCCTTCAACTTATTCTTCCTTACTCCTTTCTAAGAGGTCACAGTCGCTCCTTTTTCTTTGAAATAACTTCAACTTTTTCCTCAGGTAAGTCATATAATTCTTCGGATTCTATGGAAAATCCAACTTTCATTGTTTTCAAAGTATCAACGCTTAGGATCGTAACATTTCAATTACTCGACTTAGATCTGCATGGAATTTTAAAGGATTTTAGACCCCGAACAATCATCTTAGAAAGAATGGCTGGATACATAATAATTTGAGCCTTCATATTTCCATTCTTAATGTTCTCAATGTTAATGAAAATATGCTTGAGCAAGAATTTGATAATTTGTAGATAGCTAAAGAATTTTTGGAGTCTTTACTTCTGAGAGACCAAGGAAAGCCATAGACTTCACCTTGTAAAAACTTCCTTGTACATCAGGTATTTTATGGGAACAAAACTCAGCTTCCCCTTCATACGGAATACCAAGAAAGCTTGCAGCCTTGGTGTAAGAAAGTAAATATGTGTTTCTATAATACTTTAATGAAAACTTAGTCTTTCCTTCTTCTTTGAAGAAAACTATTGACTCATAGAATTATATTATAAAGTCTGTATATACCAAATCCTAAGCTTTCAGTTTTGAAAGACAAACACCTTCACATCCATTCAGCTTTATATTCTTGGTGATGATAGAATTGTACTTCGCGAAAAACTTCAGATACACTAACCTTTCACTGTATATTTTCCATTCAAAGATTGGTTTGACAGTTGACATGTCTTTCTGAGATGAGACTTTGGCAGACATTTGGAAGTAATAAAGGCTGGAGAAGTTTGGAATAAGCATTTGTATAAGGGAAGAGCTTCAGAACAGAAGATCTTATAGATCGATGTGGGACAGCCATCAGGGGGTCCTTTATATAGGCAAGTGAAGTGATGGTTCAACTTCCGTACTCAATCCAATGGTTGAAAAACCTTCTGATCAAATTTTATGATTGAGATGATATCTGGAAGGAAACTTTAGTAGAATCATATCTTTTGAGGTTTTTAAGAAAAACTTTCTGATTCAAGAAAAAAATGAATACAAAGAATTTAAAAACAGATAGAAATACCAACAAATAAAAGGTGATTATGAAAATTTAAAAAAGAAAACAAAACTTTCATATTGTTAGGAATATTATTCGTAATAGGGAAAATTCTTCTTGAAATGTTTTAGATTTCGAAAATTTTGATTATGAAAACTTTTAATACAAAAATCATTATTACAAAAAACTTCATTCTGAAAATTTTAAGTACGAAAATCTTCATTTCGAAAATCTTAAGTACAAAAATCTTCATTCCGAAAATCTTAAGTATAAAAATATTCCTTCGAAAAATTTTAACTACAAAAATCTTCCTTACAAAAATTTTAAATACAAAAATCTTCATTCCGAAAATTTTAAGACTACAAATTTTGGAAAAATTTTAACGGCCAAAAATTTTGATTACGAAAATAAATTTAGACTATAAAATATTTTAACTACGAAAAATTTTGGCTATGAAAAATTTTAGTTTATAAAAAATTTTAAAATACAAAAAAAATAGATTATGAAAAAATTTAGACTTCTAACAAACAAATGTACTCACCCTATGAAAATGAGTTCCTTACTATAAGGATATAGGTTTCAATAGGAAGTTATAATAGAAGATTACCTTATGGTTATCATTCCTAACTTCTGTTTAATGTATTCAAATATATCAAAGGGTAAATACTTTTTAAAAATGTCATGAATATGATCTTGTCTTCCAATAAATTGATGAACGATATCTTCTTTCGAATTCATTTAGTTCAAATTGCATAGCTTTTATCCAATCATCATCACTAAAGCTTCATCAGTGCTTTTTGGTTCTAATTTGGTAAGGAATTATAGATGTTCTACTTCATTCCTTAAGGAACTTCTAGTCCTTATAGGTTGATTTACATCACCAAGGATATTATCACTGGGATGATTCTTCAGAAACAACTGATTTGGGTTTTTTAAAACCTGTTCATCAACATAGGGTGGGAAGTCTTCTAGGGTAAATGCTTCAGAAATGTTTGCTTAAACATTTTCCTCATTAGAAGGACCTCCTAACAAAGGTTGATAATCAGTTTTTTAAAACACATTTGAAGATATAGGATTAGTTTTTTTTTAAAGGATCAGTTTCGTCAAATGGGACATGTACTGTCTCCTCTATAGTACAAGTGTTTTTATTGAAAACTCTATAATCCTTAGAAGCTTTGGAGTAGACTAAGAAAATTCTTTCATCAAATTTTGGTGTGAATTTGTATATATTATCTTTAGTATTTAGAATTAATACCTTACAACCAAAAACCTTGAAGTAGGAAAGTCTAGGTTTTCTACAACTCCATAACTCATAAGGAGTTTTATTAAGAAAAGGTCGAATCAAAACACGATTTATAGTTTAACAAGTAGTACTTAGGGCTTCATCTCAAAAAAATTTTGCTACCAAATATTCACTCAACATGGTTCTTGTTATCTTCTGAAGAATTCTATTTCTTTTTTCAACAATACCATTTTGTTGAAGTGTTCTGGGTGCGGAGAAGTTATGAGTAATGTCTTTTATACTACAAAAAGTT
Source organism: Viscum album (assembly GCA_963277665.1). Classification (NCBI taxonomy): domain Eukaryota; kingdom Viridiplantae; phylum Streptophyta; class Magnoliopsida; order Santalales; family Viscaceae; genus Viscum; species Viscum album. The sequence goes on along the minus strand of OY728153.1, from coordinate 1,420,050,042 downwards.
TCAAAATCATAATTTTGAAAATCTCCTCCATGAACACTATTAATAGTTATCAAATGAAGGTTTTTCTCATTTCTAACTTGGGATCTAAAAGTTTTGAAATAAGATAAAATCTTCTGATTTCTTTGCTAGAAAATGGACCCATGTAAATCTAGTGTAATCATCAACTTAGGAAAATACATAATATTTTCCTCCAATTCTACCTGTTTGGGTTGGACCAAAAAGATTCATATGCACAAAATGTAATTAATCAGTGGTTGAGACTTAACCAACTAATTTAAAACTTGATTTATGTTTCTTTCCATAATGACAAGGATCACAAACTTTTGAATAATCAAATCTAAGCTCTGGTAGATCCTTAACTAGTCTTTTCTTAGAGATTTTTCATAGGTTCATAAGGTTATAGTGTCCTAACCTTCTATTCCACAACAAAGAATGATCTTCCATTCAACTAAGGAAATGTAGATATTGACTCCTAAGGTCTTATAAGTTTAGTGTGTAAACATTCTCTTGCCTAAGTGCAGAAAGAATAAACTCCTCCTTAGAATTGTGTAGTAAGAATTTATCATTCCTAAATTCACAAGGTAACCTTGATCACATAATTTAATTATGCTAATGAGTTTTTGCTTAAGACCCTTAACAAATAAAACATTTGAAATCAATGTTTTTCCAAGAAGAGCAATGTTACCTATACCAATAATGTCTCCCTTAGCATTATCTCCAAAAGTTATTTTTCCTCCTTTCATCTTGATAATATTTTCAAAGAAGATTTTGTTACCAGACATATGTCGGGAACATCCACTATCCATGTACCATGTATTGTTGTTGGTACTATCTTTATTTTCCTAAAAATAAGAGTGTTAGACTTCCAGAATCTAAACTTTCTTAGATCCAGAGTTGTTAGACAATAAAATTTTGGGTATCCACATTTTTTTGGAAAAGTAATCTTTATGAAACCCAAGGGATTGAACATTATTTAAAGAATAATTCTTCTTCCAATGCTCACCACATTGACATTTAGTCCAAATGGGTCTCCAAGAGGAACAAAATAATTTTTTCTAAAAACATGTTTTTCATGACAAAAACCAAATCCTTGATTATTGCCATGAGGTTGGATTTGAGAATACATCTTGTTAAAATTTTTCTTACCAAAAGTGAAATTTGAAAGAATTTTCTTTAAAGAGAAAATTTCAGACAGTAGTCTAAGAAATAAATTCCTATAATCAGGAATAATATACTTAGAGTAAAGTTTATCCTCTAAAACATCTTTTTCTAAAAATAGTTTTTTCAGATCCTTAGAAATCTTATCCTTCTCAGAATTTTCTTCCTCAAGTTTCTTAAAAATATTTTCTAAAACATCGTTCTTCTTATCAAGATCTTTGGTAAGATCCAAAATTTCCTTTTTTTGAATCAATTCTCTAGAATTTTCTTTTTTGAGTTTCTTAGAAACTTTATAATTTCTGATTTCTAGCAACATAGGAAGCCTAGAAACTTCCTCATAGGAAGGAAAATCATTATCATTATCTGATGAAGAAGATTCTTCATCTGAAGAAAAATATTTATCATGAAAATTTTCACTCAAAAACATATTGGTTAAGGATTCAGTAGTTCATACCTTAGCAATAAAACATTGATTTTGAAATGGAGCTCGGGCTATTAAACCAATATTCTTTTTCTCAGAAGATTCATAATCTGAAGAATCATCATAAGAATCTCCACCACTGGAACTCCATGTGTCATTGGATTTTAGGACTTTCTTTTGTTTTGATCTATAGAACTTCTTATTGTTTCTTTCAAAATTATTGTCTTTCTTGTCTCTTTTATTAAGTAAGGGACAATCAGGTCTAATATGAACTGTTCTTCAACATTCATAGCATGTAACTTCTTCATATTTCTTATCTTTTCCATATTTATTTTTATATCTATATTGAAATTTCGTAGGCCCAACTATCTTGTTCATCCTTCGAGCAATATTAGATACTTCATTCTCAGAATATTCACTTTCACTAGATTTAGATTGAACAACAACCTTATTGGATTTAGATCTAGAAACTCTCTCAGGAGTCTTGGCTTTCATATGTTTCGAGGTAGTTGTAAAAGCAATATCTCCATTCCCATTCTTCTTCTTAAAATTATCAGCATCTCTCTTCATTCTAGTCTTATATTGAAGAATAGTTCCAAATAGTTCATCAAGAGTAATCTGTAATACTTTTATATTCTCATCTATAGTTGTTCTCTTTGATTCTCACTGATTTGGCATGATTTCTATAATCTTGTCTACAAGTACCTCATCATCCAAACCTTTTTCACCCAAGGATTATAAGCTGTTGAAAATAGTCAAAAATATCTATTGTACCATACATATAGGTTCTCTATAAGGAAAGAAAAAAACTATGATTCTCATCTCTAAGAATGGCTCTTCTGGTTTCAATGACTTTGGAAGTACCAAAATGTGTAACTTCAAGTTTCTTACAAATACAATTAGCAGCTTCAAAAGAAGAAAACGGGTTGTATATATTCCTGGTCATGGAACACAACAATGTATTGTGTACATTATAGTTAAGTTGATATTCTGACTTCTCTTGATTAGTAAAATTTCAGACTTCCTTATCAAGAATCTTATAGTATCTAGTAAGCATAACAAAATTGTCCACTCCAGTGTTAATAACAAAAGTTTTAATATGATCTCTCCAATATTCATAATCATTCCCATCAAAATTATGAGGTCTAGTATGATTAAAGTTATCAATTGAACCAATATTCATTCTCTCCATATTTAAGAAAGATTATTTCCACACAAACTTTTCATTAATAAAAGTTTGTAGACAAGGATAAAAATATCCTAAGGAAAATATAGAACAATGAAAAACTTGAGTAAGAAAACTTATATGTGAATATAATAGGATCTATATGATACTAATTGTAGTATCTAAATAATTATGTAGATGCTCAATATACAAGAGGGGGGTAAATTGTATACTTTAAAAATTATTAGGAACTTTTAAAGTTGGTTAGAAACCTTTCTATTATTTAACAAAGTTAAACCAAGTAAATTCACAAAACCTATATTTCTAAAAACATTCTTGATTCAAGAAATGTAGTTCCAAAAATGTGATTCTGGAAATGTGGTTCTGGTAATGAAACTATTTCAACAAACTAACTATATTCAGGAAATGGAACTAGTTCAACAAACTAACTAGATTCTAGATATGTAGTTCCATAAATGAAACTTAACAGAAGTTTACAAAAACAAATATTCTACCTTAAAGCGTATAAAACATTATTTAATCAGAGTAAAATTATAATATAGTATAAGATAGTTATACTTTCCTCAAAAATCAAAATACAGAAGAAAAAAAACTTGAAACAGTACAAGAAACAAGTATAGAAATCTTTTTACCCAAAGATTAGGGTATCAAAAAACCTTGGATAAAGGTCCCTTGATTTATACTTTCAAGAAAGCCTGTCTTACCCAAACCCAGGTAATACCTCAATCTGAAGATCAGTATCTATCTTGTTATCCCTGTAAGCCCTCTATTTAGAAGGAAATTGGAACCTCTATCTTCCAAACCCAGAAGCGCACGATCAGCATGATCGAAGTCTGCACAAAGTAAGTCTGAACAAGTTGTTCACACCCGAACAAGTTGTTCACAACATGTACAAAAAGCACTAAGAGTTGAAAGAGCCTCTCTCTCTATAAAACACTTCAACAGTATGTAAGTTTTCCAGTTGTTAAAGTTATTAGCTCGTTCAGATGAGATCCTATTTATAGGTACAACTTCAACGGGCATCTCCATCCTCCCACGGTCATATTTTTCCTTGAATTTTGGAGGGACCTGTATATGTTTCACCCAAAAAATGTTTACTAAATAACAGAATTCATGACATAATTTTATGACTCAAATAAGTGTAATCAAAAATATGGTTGGTTAGATAAAACCATTTTTCGTAATCTAAGGAAAAAATAGTTTTCAGAGTCTATGTATGTTAACCTTTGGAGTCTGTAATACAAAGATATTCGGATTCTACTTCTCAGGAATTCGGAATTGGAATTATATTTAATTCAGAGTCTGAATTCATAAGAATTTGGAATCTGAAATTAGAAAGCTTAGAGTCCAAACTTATAAAGTTTGGAGTCTGAATTCAGAGTCTGATCTTTAGAAAGTTCTGAGTCTGAACTTAGAAAGTTCGGAGTCTAAATTCAAAGAATTTGGAACCAGAGTTCAGATCCTAAAAACAGAATGATTTATATCTAAGTATTTATAGGATTCTGAGGTTCTAGGTGTGAAACCAAATTTTATAATTAGAAAGAAAATGAGTTAGGTTATAATATGAACAATAAAAAATAAGTAAGGATAAATTTTCCTTAGGGATGGAAAATTTTCCTTATCAAGAGAAATCATAGGGAAAATGAAATTTTCCTTAAGATAGAGTGTTTGTGATTTTCAAAACATGAAGGAAATGGAGAAGTCATAAGGAAACCTTATTGACTCAATAATATCCCCAAACATGAAGGAATAGAAAAGTTAGAGGGAAACCTTATTGACTCAAAATAATCTTTCACTTACACTGATGAATTCATAATTTGGGAACCAACTAACAGTGGTATGCTTAACTCAAAAAAATTCTACAATCATTATTTCTATAACCCTAAGAATGATTACAGCTGCCTAAAACATTTTAATAGACCAAGGATAAAACCTTTGATACTTACACTCATCTAGAATCTCTCTCACAACAGAGTCCCCACTGATATTGGCCTCCAATCTTTTGGAATCTAGCTTTCCTCTAAGTGTAAAATCTGTAACCATCATAAAGAAGATGCTAATCACCACTTCCTTTCTTGTGATACGGCTTCTGACCTTTAGAACTATATTATTGAAATTTTTTATTTCAGATGGTTGTTTTTTGACTCTTCCAAAACTCAACTAGAGAAATGTGAAGAAATGGAAGGCTCTCAACAAATCAAGAACCTTTTCCCGGCAGCAGTTGAAGAACTCCACCATGTGATCTGGTATGAATGGAATGTTATTATTTATAACAATTACTCACTCAATCTAAATTAAGGTCTAATTTGGATCCTTATTTCCATAAATGATGTTGTTTTTTGAAAAAGGTACATTTCCACAACACCATGCATGGATTTGGAATCCAGAAGTGTCTGCGGATTAATGGTAGTTTTTGTCCACCGCATCTCACTCTGGAGGTGTTCTGGAGAGACCCTCTTCCTGGATGGATCAATATCATTATTGATGGCACCTCCAAGGTCAACCCTGGCCCTGCAGGGTGTGGTGTTTTCTTCAGGAATCACTTCAGTCAGATTCTTGGATGTTTCATGGGTAATTGTGGCATTTCCACTACCCCTGAAGCAGGGATGCTGAGTTTGATACATGTCATCGCTTTTGCCAAGATCTGTGGAGGGAAAAACCTCTGGATTGAAAGTGACTCAACAACCATCATTCAAGCAATCTGGAATGGAGTAACTCATCTTTCTTGGAAGATTGCTACATGTTTGATGGAATGTAATCGTTCGCTCATCGATATTAACTATATCACCACACATGTTTATTGAGAAGTAAACATGATTGAAGATGGACTGGCCAACATCGGAGTATATCAAGATATTTCTTGGTTTGTAGACCTCCCTACTGAGCTCATTTACATTCATGAAAAATATTGTAAAATGATACTGTATTTTCAAATCCTATAAACTTTCTTTTGATAATATTTATGCTTTGGTCGTTCTGGGCCAAGGCATCACTTTTTCAAAAAAATGATCATTATAAACTACTTAGAAAATATGTATGTTAGAATATTAATAGCTAAATATTGAAAAATTACTAAAATAGTTATATATAATTAAAACATATTGATAAAAAGTAACTTAATTTTTAGTGAAGACATTATTTTCTTTGAAAATACTTTTTCCGTAAAATGTTTTTATTGATTTTTATAAAAAAAATTATAAACTTTATTTGATAAATTTTACATCATTTTATAAATAAAAATATCAAAATAATCTTAGATTTAATTTTTGATAATTTTTTGTAGAGATGAAATTTTTGATGAATGGTGAAAAATACTGATTTTTAATAAAAATTATCTTTTTTCTTAAAGAATTTACAAAGTTAAATTTAATTTTAAAATAGATTTAAAAGTAAAATTATTTGAATTTTAATATTATTAGTCTAATTTAGGTTATTGGATTCAATTTTATGATCAAATTTGATATGAAAACATATTATACTTATGAAAACATCTTCATTGGAAAACCAATTTTTCATCGTGTTTGTTAGTTTAATTTTAAATTAAATTCAGTCAACTTGTGGATGGAGTTTTTAAAAAAGGATTAAATATTTCTAATAATAATAAAAAAATTACCTAATATGTTTAACATAATTTTTTTTATAATGAATTGTAAAAATAATAAAAATTAATTATTGTGGTGAAGGTTGAAATGAGTTTACTAAGGGACAAACTAAACATATAAGGGTCAAAATGACAAAATAACATGTCAAATTACTATAATTAACCTTATTTTTACCTTATATCATATTATATTATATATTTATGAATTTTGGATCCTTATGACATGTGTAAAACGTATGTATAACACTTTCTTTAAAAAAAATTAAAATGTGTCCCACCCACTTATAAAAATGTGCCCCTTCCGTCTCCTCTTCACTCTTAAAAATCCATTTGGTTCATAAAATAACTATAAAACCCCCATACTTACCTCCCTCACCATATCCTAGATTCCTTAATTTTATTTTCAAACCATCCTAAGAAGGATTTTTTTGTGTAAATCTATACACATTTTTTGTACAAGAGTTATAGTCCTCAACCATGAATTTTTTTGTTACTTCTTATAAATCCAGAAAATCTTATTCAAATATGAGGATAAAATAAATTAAAAATCTCAAATATATCATTATTTTATTATTTTATTTTAATAACTTATATCCATCGCCTTTTATATAAACATGAAATGAAATTGTCGATCATGTGTACAGTGAATTACCGCCTCCTAAACCGTTGTAATTGATTTTACATAACCACCGTAAATGATTGTATATAATTATGTATTTAAAATATTTATAAGATATTTATGGAACAATTATACTTCTATAATTAAAATATCATGTCTACCCTTTCACCTTCCAATCCTTTGAAAAACTTTATCATCGGTCATGTGTACTTGTGGACTACTACATCTACGAAGAAATGTGATATTTTTTTCATTTTGTTTTGACATGGAATGTAATAATGATATATATAATTAATATATATAATATCTATTATAAAACAATTATTCAATAAATTTTAATTAATATTCAAATTTTTTCTATTGTATCTGTCAATAAATGATAAAAACGTTCATGCGTACGCACTACCTATCATCTCTATGAACAAAAAAATTCATTTTTATATCTATAAATTTTATATATGGTTATATATATGTGTAGAATGAATTTATATTTTATTTATATAATGATTAAACTTATTGATATTTTATAACAATAATCAATATATTTGTACCAAAATCACCAAACCAGAATATACATGAAAAACGAAGCAGTTATCACCCAAAATAGTGATTTTAATAAATAATTTTTTATAATTAGGTGTTAAGGATTGAATTGAATATTATACAGTAATATAAAAATGGGTATTTTTATTTAATATATTTACAATAAACTTATATTTATTATACAGTAGATTCTAACATGAATGAAGAAAGTCAATACTTGAGGTAAGGGATTTATAATCTCTTTTATTTCAAGGTTAAATATTCCAAATTCACCACTCATTTCATTTGTGTGGTTTATATAATTCCACTTTGACATGATATATATAATAGCATTATTTTAATGATATTTAATATTTTATTTGATCTTATTATTTAACAAGGTTTATTATTCAAATGTTTCTAAAGCGGTAAGAGATTTTTGTCTCACTTTTATTTTCGTGGGACACAGGCCATATTCTCCAATTTTTACTTTTTTGTGGTTTGTATACTATCCATGAATGTATTTCATGATTCTCCTAATGAAAATTATATGATATTCATAACTATATAATTTTATTTATTTCAAGGGTCTTATAATCCAATAGTTACTATTTAGGTATGGGTTTTTCGTTAAAGTCTCATTGTTTATTGATATTATTAATTATTAATTTTAGGATGATCAAATAATATGATATATCCATCAATAAACAAATTAATTTTATTCTCTTATTGTAAGTCTATAAAGTACATTATTCCTCTCATTTCCCACTATTTTTTTACTAAAGAGTCCTAAATAATTTTTTTAAGGAGAACTACATTTATTTATTTCTTCGGTCGAACATTACTTTTCTTCCTTATCCATGTCTCCATAAAAATATTATCAACAATGTTTTCATTTACATACAATTATTGATTAAATTAATTTTTAATCATTTTCTAATTATTAAAAAAATTAAAAGGAATCTTATTTTCATTTTTGGAGAAGTCAGAGGCTCATCACTAGCCCTGAATTCTCCCCCTGCCTCGAAGACTGATGTGGTAGTCTCATACGGTTCTCCTCGCATCTACTTGGGTTGAATGGGTCTCGGAGTCGGATGACATAGGCAATGCGGTTGGGATTCTTGTCGGTGAAGCTCCCCCCCCCCGTTGATGGAGCAATGATGCGGTCAGGCTTCTGTTTTCTAGAGTTGATATCCCTATTGACAAACCCCTTGTTCGCTGTTCCCTGGGGTTTATTCATCATTTTGGTTATTTGGTTTCAATGGAGTCAGTATGAGGTTGAAGCATCATTTCCATTTTTCTAATGTGGATGGAAGATGCACGAATGTTCGGTGCTGACGATGTCCTCTCCTCAACGGTTCACTCCACTATTGTTCTGGTTCTATGTGGTTAGCCTCGATGGTTTTGGTATGGTTCGTGGTGTTCTGGATTGGGGCATTATTGCTTTTTTCTAGATTTAGTACATAGATGTGAATTGTAGATGCAGGAATGCTCGGTTCCAACGATGTCCTCAATTTAATAGTTCACTTCTGATTTTCTTCAGGGTTAGATCAGGGTAGGTTTTTTGTCTTCTTCCTGGGTCAGTACAAGGTCACACAGGGTGACCCCAAAAATGCTTGGGGCTAAGAAATTCCCTCACTGAATCTCCCCTTTTTGATTTTTGCCCCTTTGAGGTTCTGGTTTTGTTTTCTAGATTCTGGTTCCACAAGTTGATGATTCTGCTATCCTATTTTGGCCTCACCCTTCGCGTACGTCCCCACAATGAACTGGTTCGAAGGTTTCTTTGGAAAATTCGGATGGTGTTGGTGGATCTGATGATTTTGTTTCTGATCTAGTAGGCTCTTGGGTGTGGTTGTATTGTGGCAAGTTCCATTGTTGGTTTTTAGTTTGTTTTTGTTTGTTTTTTCTCCCTTAGCCTTAAAGTGATGATCATGTATGTTTTGTGGTGTTTTGGGTGAGTCTTGTCTTGGATAGGGTTCTTTTTCTAGTCCATCAATGGATCCTTGTAATGATTTGATGGTTCTCACATTGCCTCAATGTGATTTGTAATGTTTGGTTCCCACTTAACTAAAAAGTGTTTTTTAAAAATAAAAAAAATGAATTTTCAGTCAGTAATGGGTATTGATCCCATTTCAGTAATGGAATCTGTCAACTTAGATAGTATTGAAAGTGAACCATGACTACTAAGATTGTTTGTTGAGTGAAACCATTACACTATGATATCCTAATAATTAATCATTGACTTCTAATAAAATGATTCTCTTTTATTTTGTGTATTACAAAAATATATGTCTTATAGAAATGTTATATGGGAAATACTTTTGTTCTTTGATTCCCTTGTGATTCAAGTCTTCTGAACTTCCAAGATTTATTCCATGACCCAATTAAATAATATATGATATGGAGGGTTTTTTTTTGAAACTTATTCTCATGATATCATAAAATTATGAGCGTGTTATTTTGATATCACCCTTTTTTACTCTTACTGATGAAGTTAAATTGTACCGAATTTTAGACAATTATTTTTGGAATAATTACTTTTATTCTAGAAGAATTTTATATTTTTATTCCATGAATTTTTATTTCTTTTTTACAAGTATAAGGCTGATTTTATAGGAGTATAGAAACACTGTTTATACCCGATGTTTTAAAGTAATGTAAATTTTTAATGCCCTATTGTTGGTAAGGAACCTTAATTTTGGAAACCTATGTTTGGAGTAAACATATGGTTCAATAATGGCATTATTAGAATCAACCCTACATTTGAGGAACTGACATACGGTTCATTACCTATACTTTCAGAATAAAGCATACACTTTCAACCATACTTTTTAATATTATCACTACATATAGAAAACCTAAATTTGAATTGATCAAACTATGAGATTATGTTATGGATTATTTTAATGTTATCTTCAATGGTTTTCATCAGAATTAAATATCTCGTGAAATTTTTTAAAAAGACCAATTTTAAGTATTGTATTTAATGGAATAAAACATTTCTATATCTATGGGAATTTATCATTTTCATTAAGAATTAAAACAAAAAATCAAATAATGATAATTGTATTTAATATTTCTATTTTTCATGACAAATTTTTAGGATATATCTGCCCTAAACAGATCCAATAACATTATTATATACCAATAGTTTTTTCTTATCTATAGATATGATTCGATATCAAAAATAACATTTTGACTCTATCACTATTTCTCTAAGGTGCTACACTTTGGATACAAGCAATTTTAGGTCCTTTTCTGTTGGATTTATTGTCCCATGTAGCTGTATTTATTTGTTAATCATTTTCTGACGCTTGAAAAGTGTTCTATCACAGCTACACTTTGGATAAATACATGGTTATAATCTTTTCTATTTTTTCTCTAATGTTATTGAAATAAAATGGAATCCTACCTCACATTAAATATATTTTTTTAGTTTATGAGTTTTATTAATGATAATTTCATCAATGAGTAGCTGTCACAAATGTAAGACAAAAAAATATTTAACATCCACATCAATGTCAATCTTTTTCTACGATGTGTTGAATGCTCATACTCAGTCGTGGTGGAGTGTCAACTTCTCATACTAAGATATGGATATTTTGGTTTCCATTAAAAGAACCAAAATTCCTTGTAAAATCTTTTTGTAATGTTTTAACTACCTACACTCAGTTGTAGAGGTCCCTAGAAAAGGAATTAGTAGAGAAATTAACCAAGCTCATTGAGAGAGTATTGGTGGAGTGGACTAGTGGATTTTTATTACTCGGACTACTATAAATCATTGTCTTGTTTTATATTATTTTTTTGTTTTCTACTACATACTTTTAATTATGTGAGAATGAAATAATCACGCTTGTTAAAGTGTTATGTCTTGAATTTTTCATGTTTTTTAAGGAAAAAAATAAACACCATCCCCTCTTGTTTCTTCATCATCATCATTCAGACATAACAAGTTGTATCAATGGAAGGGATCCATTATATATATTACTTATTGGAAATAGTTTAAGTTTATATTATTTCTATCAGATTACACTAATTGGAATAGATCTTGGGTTATATTGAAAACTTACTATATCAATCCAATGACATCAAGAAGTAAAAAGAATCAAACTCTAGTGGGTATATTTATTTTCACTCCAAAAATCCTGAGTTAAAGACCATAGTGAAGAGAAATCCTAAATGGTTTATCATAGAGAAGGTATGTTAGTGGTCTTTTCTCCTGATTTTAATGGGGATAATTATGGATATTGAAAACAAGGAATGGTTATTTATTTTAGGAATCATAGAATAAGATATTATTTGTTGTAGTCAAGCCTTATGAAATTCCCAAAGTGTAACCATAGAATTGGAATGATTTTCAAGAGAATGATTATGATCTTAATTTGAGAGTTATAACAGTAATTTTTTTGGATTATAAATTAATGAATTCTATAAAATTACTTAGAGTGATACTACATATGAGATAGGGAAAACAATTTTAGTTTCTATGAGGGTAATAAAAATTCCAAACAATTATTTTATTACATTTCAATGTTGAAACTTGAAATATTGAGAATATATAATTGTGAGAGAATCACTTAGACTAATGATATATAGATATAAGTTTTCAATGATGTTTCTACATTGAGAACTACAATTATAGAATCATAATAGGTGTTAAATATTCTTATAGTTTTACCTTATAAGTATAATGTAAAATATGTTGTTATATGTTAATCTACAAGAGTAAAAGAGTCAAAGAGGAAATAACTAATGAGGACCATGATGATATATGAAGCTCACAAGAAAGAAGAAAATAAAAAATTAATTTTTATCTAAATGATAATGTTGCACTCAAAGTGTTGACGGAATTGGTTTTTGTTTCCAATTCATGTCATTCAGGATTAAGTAGTGATCTATCACACATTGTTAAAGGAATCATAAAACTATATTAAAGGATAAAGAAAAATATAAATAATGATAAAGAAAAAAAAATTAGATTCTACTAATTCAGTAATAAAGGGCTCATAAGATAAAATTTCCCTATTACTAAAGATAAAAGGAATTAAATTCATAAAATACTTCTATATTTCTTCATATTCAAGGGAGGAATCTACTTAAAACTCTGTTCATGATCACAAAAAATAAATGTTAAATATATGTCCTATGGATCATAATGATTATGTATAATATTATTACTCTCAATGTTCTAATTTTAAATATATTTATTATGATGAAAAAAATAAAAATTGATTTATTCTTCAAGAAAAAATCAAATATTTTAGGAAAGTCCATTGAAAACATATAAAATATTATGATTCTATTTCTATTAATAATGTTTTTAACCAATCAGATTTCATATTTTTTATCTAATCATTCCAAAAGATTCTTTCCCTTTGCATGAAAATAAAATTAAGGAAGTATTAGATAAAGTTAATTCAGTAGATAAATCCTCTAGCATACTGATCATAGGAGAAAACTATTCTAATCAAATTTATGGTAAAAATAATGTTGATAAAAAATGAGAGTTTGGGATTGGTAATAATTTAAAATCCTCAAAATTATGTCAAAATTATTCTTTTCATGGTTCAATAAGGAAATGAATATCTAAAGTTAAATGTTTTTATTATGGTATAAATGGAGATTCTGAAAATTACTTTTATTATAGAAAGAATCGATTCTATAGTGTTAAGAATGTTCATTTTTCAAAAACATTATCTTAATATTTTTATTAAAATATACACAAATCAAAGAGTTTTGTTTACTTAAATATTTAGTTTCTAACACTTCTGGACCCAAAATCATTTGGGTTATGAATTGCACCAATGTTGTATATTTTTCAGATATATTTCACTAAACTCCATTTTTATATTTATCAAAATGATGTTTGAAGAATATGTAAATATTTTTATTAAAAAATTTAAGATTTATTAACTCTAATATAGTTCATTATTGAAAAGGAAATATCCTTAAAGATGAAAATTTTAAAATATAGGAAGTATTTATTTTATATTTTTAATATTCACTAGAAATTCAATAAAAAGGGAGAGAAATATTTAAATGTTTTATTTTTTCTATTTATTTGATTATTATTATTCATGATATGTTGACTCTTTTCTATTATTTTTTTGATCGGTTTTTTAAATTTTTTTAATAATATCATGAATACTATTTAATATTTTATAATCTATTCTTCTAGTAACCATTTTATTTTTCTACATGTCATAAAATTATATATTAATATTACTAAAATGATTTTATATATGTAAACTTTTTTACAGCATTTTATTCTCTGAAAATACGTTTTTTCATTGAAAAATATTTTATATATCTTCATAAGACTATATTTAGGGAATAAGTTATAATTAAGTGCTATTTCAAATACTACATGTATTGAAAATAGTATAAGGAATGTTATATTTATTAAATTTCAATGTAAACTGTTTTATTTTATTAATTAATATTTTTGTTCTTAAAAATCAATCTCTTATAAATTTTATTTCTTAAATTTTGATATTCTTTTATTTAAAATTATTTTTACATAATTTGTTTTACAGAAAACACTTTTTTTAGTTGTAAAATCTAAAATTATTACACTGTAATTTTTCCTCAAGAAACAAAAATGTCACCTAAAAACCATCAAAATAACACCTTTTCTTCTTCTTTATTTGAACCCTAATCCTTACTCATTCTCAAAAACTGTCAAAATTTTCATATTTATTCTCTTAAATGGGAAATTAAAAGTCTTATACTGAAGATAGTCTGAGCAGCACAATGAAACTAAGGCTTTCATGTTTAAGAAGGTGTGGGCCTCAAATGTCAATCTTTCAAGGTTTGGATTTTTTTTAGTAATTTCTCAATATATGTTTATAAGGCTGATATTAAATAAATTTATAAGCATCATATTTATCTTCCTCATGCTTTAACTTCCCGGTTTGGTGAACAATATTTATTTTTATTGATGAATATCTCGTGAAATATTTTATAAAAAGCATTGAAATTATGGTTATGAAGAACCAGAAATTGAATATTCTAAAATAGATAAGAGACGAATCCCTTATAAAAGTATTTGAAAATAGAATCTAATGATGATGAGCAGACCTATTGAAATTGAAATATTTTTTATATTATTGTATTGATATCTATGTCTAATCTTCTATATGGTTAAGTAGTAAGGTTTCATAAAGATCTCAAATTATATAGGAAATATTTTTAAGTGATTAAAAAATCTTTGGTTTCAAAAACAAAGTTTTAATATATTTAAGGAAAGTAACAAATTCTATATAAAATCTCACTTTTGAGAGTATATATTTCCACTATTAAAGTAGAGGTAATTAGTCAATTGAATTTCTCAAGATGTGAATCTCTTTCAAAATCAGAACCTTCATAGTATAAATATATTTTAGTAAAATATTTTTCCTTTTCTCCAAGATATCGAAGATATGTAAATTTTTAAATAATTATGGAACTATGTTCAGGAGTAATATTTGTTTTTGGTAAAAGAGTTCAGATTCTAGAGTGTATACATGCACTGTAATATCTCCAATAGACTCAATATTGTTTCCCATCATAAACCTTATTCCATCTATTCCTGAATCTTGTGAGTTTATATCTAAACTAATTCATTTGTTGAATTCTATTATTTTCAAAAATTATGTTCACTATGAAATATTTTACTATGTCAAATGTGTGTTAATCCATTTCTAAATTTCTTTATTATATCAAAAAATGGGGGAGAAATATGGTAGGAAAACATAAACTTTATATTTATATTTGGGTGAATATCATTTTTTATGGGGGTAATATGGTGGATATAAAAAAAATACTATAATGATTGTGTAATATTTCAAAATTCTTATATGTTAAATAATTATTGACAAATATTCCTATAATTTATTCATTCTTAAGTTTATTATTTGTGAAATTTGGATTAAAATATAATTTATATCTAGGTATTATTGATTATTTAATTCAAAAATATATTTTCTTATGTTTATATAGGTTTTTGGTTCAAAACAACGTTGATATTTTTGGGAATGTGTTGATCAAATAGTTTCATTAATTTCTTAATAATTTTGATGATCACAAACACACACATTTATGTTACTTATGATGTTACTTTAAATGTATTTTAGGGAAATTATTATTGGAATTTCTTCTTTTATTCTAAAAGCATTTTTTATTGTAATAACATGGAAGTTTATTTAGTTTATAAAGTATTCTTGTCTATTAATATGAGACTGGAAATAATGTTTATAACCTGCATTTAAAGTGGAACATAAGGATTGTGAACTATACATTTAGTAAGGAACCAAACTTTTAGAAGCCTATGTTTAGAGTAAAAATATAGTTCATCAACTATACTTTTGGAATCAACCCTAAGTTTTAAATATAATGTATGGTTCATCAACCCTACTTTAATAATCAACTTTACATTGTGGACCATACTTTTTAAGACTATCTCAAAATAGAGAAACCCTACGTTTAACTTGGAAAACTATAATTTTTAAATTATGTATTGTTTCAAGGATTTTTGTAACTATTTTATTGGAATTTAAAATATATTTTTAGCTTTTTAAAAGGATAATTAAAAATATTTTATTCAAAATACTAAAAGATTTATATTTCTAAGGTAAGTTGTGACTTTTCTTGAGCATTCAAACTCAATTTTAAATTAGGATATGGGGTTTTGTATCATGATTTTTTAAGCTGATTTTTCAGGATATGTTTGACCTGAAGTGATCTTAGATCCTTGTTAAATATCTATAGTTTATTATTTTATATATATTGGGTATTTATTTGACAATAACATTGTTATGTTGACCCCAGTTCTCTAAATAGATAGAATGTGACGTCCCGATTTCGGAAGTCACCAAAAAGGCGCCCCGTACCCAGTTGGTCACATGGCCTCAATTGCATTTCCCCAAAATGTCAGTGGCTACTGACAAGTAGAGAGGGCCTTAGGTGTGATAGTGGGTAAACTATGCCCTCATTGGCAGAGTACACATTGGAAATAGATAAACATGTAATAGCGGAAGCAGTGAATAAGAAACAATAATGAACAACAGAAGACTAAATCAACAAACTGGAGCATATATGTATATATGGAATGATGCAAGATAAAAATCTAGGAAAGCATCCAAACAAGTCACAATGATGAAAACACCACAGTACCAAAACAAGTAAAAAATAAAATTAAACAACTCCTCATCATCGCAAGCCAATGCTTGGTCTCATGCCCTCCTACTCCAAGCAATGAAGTACCAGAAGTCGAAGGGCGATTTCCCTTGTCTATACCTGAAAACATAGTCTGCTTCTGCCCAAAAGCATAGACCAAACAGGGTGTGAGATAAAATCCCAGTAGGCAACCATCCGAAGATATGTGCCTAACAGTCAGTGAGTATATGGCAGGTAAAAGTACAATAAGCAGAAAACAGCAACAGCAAGAAGTAGGCAGTAAATAGTAAGTAGTGAAGCAGGATGATACACAATAGTAATCAATCCGCAAACAACAACAGCAGTGAGAAAAACTACTAATTCAAACAGGAAACCCTCTGTTAAGTACCTGCAGCCATCCCCTCTAGTCCTAACCACGAAGTACCACAACCCTCTGGGCAGTGCACTCAGCCTAACCCCTCTGGCTTGGTTATACAAATTTATTAGACTCTCTGGGGAAGCACACCCGGCCAATTCCTCTTATAGTGTAGGGTAGTCAGGGACTCTCTAAGGAAGATCACGTGGTCTAACCCTCTTATCCCCAAGGTTTAGAGACTCTCTAAGGAAGCTATCTCGATCAATTCCTCCTATAGCCTCAGGTATACCATAGACTCTCTGAGGAAGCTCACTCAGTCAATTCCTCCTCTAGCCTGGGAAGGTTCTTAAAAAGATTAATACAAGGTAAGACTCTCTGAGGAAGCTCACTCGGTCTACCCTCCTATAGTCTATAAAATCTGAAGGCACTCTGGGAAGCTCACTCGGTCTATCCCATGTGGCCTATAATTTCTAAGACTCACTAAGGAAGCTCACTCAGTCTTCCCTCTTGTAGTCTATAATGTCAAGGACTCTCTGGGAAGCTCACTCGGTCTATCCCTTATAGTCTATAGCACCAGGTTCTCATAGCCCCATTCCATTCAGTGCATGATAATGTTATAAGGACAAAGTACACCTACATAGATACTTGGCTAACCAAAGTACACCTATAGAGCTACTTGGATAATAGTCTACAAGGCAATAAGCATGTAATGCAAAACACTCCATCCTATAAACACAAGGCATGGAAACATTCATAACGGCCAAAGGCTAACAAGACCCAAAGGTCGTAAATAAAGGATATCATGGTAAAAACATCCAAGAACAACAAATTATCCTCTAACATGACTAAATTACCTCTACACAAGAATAAAAGCAAGGAAGAAAACAACAAGGGAAAAAAGGTAAACACACAATACCCCATTCATAGGTATTGGTGGAATTTTCACATAAAACTAAAAGATTTTGAATGGTAAGGAACAAACCACCTTCCTCGATCCTAGGAAATTTATATACTTCAACCACGATGACTGATTCTCCCTTGAACGTCGTAGATCTGCGAAAACGTCCAAAACTCTCAAACCACGATAACTTGAGAAAGAGGAAGAATCAAGGAATTAAACTCAAGAAGAAGTAAGAACTCACTGCTTCGGTTCTAATGCAATTGACGGCAGTCGAATAGGCCAACAAATGGAGGCTCGGGAATCCGGAGAAGTTTTGCGGCCATACGGCATCCCTCTATCGAACCAGGCCTAGAAGAAGAAGTTTATGGTGATCAGGCAGGACCTCGGTCCGATTAATGAAAAAAAGCACATGGCGTGTAGTTTTAGAGTACACAGAGTGTACTAGGTCTTTCCATACTCCACCAAAATCGGCCTCTACGTCACCCCTACACACCGTGTGTGTGGCCCGAACATGGCCAGCACACGGCATCAAGTGGGAAAAGAGTACACGTTGTGTACTCAGAAAGTACATGGCGTGTACTTCAAAAATTTCCAAAAACTTCATTTTTCTCAAAAACTCTAGAAAAAGGAAAGACATACCAGAAAAAGAAGATCTGGGTTCTTAAAAACTTCCCCCCTTAAAGAAATTCATCTCTGAATTTCCCTAGAGAGGCATAGAAGAAGAAACCCCAAATAGCTTCAGCCACTACGATCATACATCGGCCTCCCTCTACTAGGTCTCGTCATGTGCTCGCCCATGCTACCAAAGCACATTTACTAAAGTAACAGACCGCCCACGGAGAACCTTCATACTATGATCGACAATCTGAATGGGATGATCTTCAAATGATGCATCCACTTCGAGCTCAACCTCCTCGGGCTGAAAGACATGTGATGGGTCTGAAAAATAACATCAGAGCTGAGAGACGTGGAAGACATCGTGCATAGCCCGGTACCTCTGGGGTAACTGCAACTGATAGGAAACCGGCCCAACTCTCTCCAAAACCTCAAACGGATCGACGTACTGTGGTGAAAGTTTACCCCGTCTCCAAGTCCTCTTGTTTCCCAACCTCGGTGCGACACGCAGGAAAACCTGATCTCCGACTTCGAATTCCAGAGGTCTTCTCTGCTGATCCCCATAAGACTTCTATCGAGACTGTGCTGTATCCATCCTCTTCAAAATCAACTCTATCTGCTCAGAGGTCTCCTGAACAAGACAAGGTCCCAACAAAGCTGCCTCTCCTACCTCCATCCAGCATAAGGGTGATCAGCCTAGCCTACCGTACAAAGCCTCGTAAGGTTCCATCTGAATGGTCACCTGAAAACTATTGTTATAGGCAAACTCCACCAGAGGGATATGATTATCCCAAGAACCTTAAAAGTCTAGAATGCAAGCTCGGAGCATATCCTCAAGCACTTGGATCGTGTGCTGGGACTGGCCATCAGTCTGGGGATGTTATGTTGTACTCAAAAGTACTCGTATACCTAAAGCTTTTTGAAGTACCTGCCAGAACTAATAAGTAAAGCGTGCATCTCTGTCTGAAACAATGGACTGTGGAACTCCATGTAGATGTACAATCTCTTGGATGTACAACAGTCCCAGATCATCAACACTCAAGGTCTCCTAGATCAGCAAGAAGTGAACAACCTTCCTAAGCCTATCGAAGACAACCCAAAAAGCATCACTCCCCCAAGGTGACCTCAGTAACCCAATCACAAATTCCATCGCGACATCATTCCACTTCCACTCAGAAATGGGTAACTGCTACAAAATCCATGCTGGTTGCTGATGAACTGCTTTCACCAGTTGACAAGTAGAACATCTCATGAAAAAACTAGAAACAACTTTCTTCATACATGGCCACCAGTACTGGCGATGAAGATCCTGATACATATTGGTGATGCCAGGATGAACTACCCAAACTAAGGAATGAAAATCTCACATCAGCTCCTCTTGTATGTCTGCTGGCACTCATATGTGTCCCTAGAAATGCAAGATCTCATCCTCACCCACTTTCCATCCAGGAAGAGGGTCCCCTCCTGACACACTCTCCTGCAAGACTAAGGCCTCCGAATCTGATAGTTGCCTCATCTGTACCCGATAAAGAAGTGTAGAGGTAACAGCTACAGAAGATAGAAAAGTATGTCCCTGTCTGTCGTGCACTTCCAAGTGTATCTCAGAGAACAGAGCCATAATCTTCCAATCACTGCTGGCCTCCTGAACTGCCTGAATCATAGTTCTCCTGCTCAACATATCTGCCACTACGTTTCCCTTTCCCGACATATAGGTGAGCTCGAAGTCAAAGGACTGAAGGTACTCAACCGACCTACACTGTTTTAGATTCATATCACGCTGAGGGAAGATATACTTGAGACTCTTGTGGTCGGTGAAAACCACAAAGTGCTCTCCCAGAAGGTAGTGTCTCCAAAAGCGTATGGCATGAACAACAGCTGCCAACTCCAGATTGTGCGTAGGGTAATTCCTCTCATGTGAACTCAACTGCCGAGACCCATACGCAACGACTCCAACTCCCTTCATAAGCACAGCTCCTAGCCCGATACCTGAAGAATCACAATAAATAGTGTAGCTCTTTCTTGGCTCTGTCAAGACTAGTATTGGTGCTGACGTCAACCTCACCTTCAGTTCCTGAAAGGCTGACTCACAAGAATCTGACCATAAAAACTTCTCCCCCTTCTTGGTCAGACCTATCAACGGTGCTGCTAGGCGCGAAAAGTCCAATATGAAATGCTTGTAGTATCCATCCAGCCCTAGAAAACTCCACACCTCAAATACATTCTTCAGCTGCTCCCAGGAGACTATAGCTCTCACTATCTCTGGGTCCACTGAAACTTCTTTCTCTGAGATAAAGTGACCCAAGAAGTGAATATGGTCCATCTAAAAGTGGAATTTCTAGAGTTTATCATACATCTGATGATCTCTCAGTGTACTCAGAATGATCTCAAGATGTGTGGCATGGTTGTGTCGAGTGTGAGAGTACACCAAGATATTTTCCACGAAGACCACGACGAATGAGTCCAAGTACGGATGGAACACTTGGTTCATCAGTGACATGAAAACTGTAGGCGTGTCCGTGAGACCGAACGGCATGACTGTATACTCATATAGACCATACCTTCTTCTGAAGGCTGTAAGAGGTATATCTGATGGTCTAACGCGCAACTGATGATAACCGGACCTCAAGTAGATCTTCGATAACACTTGGGCTCCTCACAGCTGATCAAAGAGGTCATCAATCCTCGGAAAGGTATATCGGTCCTTGACCTTCAACTGGTTTAGCTTCTGATAATCCACACAAAGCCGAAGGGTTCCATCTGTCTTTTTTGCAAACAGGACAGGCAAACCCCAAGGAGAAGTACTGGGTCGGAAGAAACACTTTTCCTGCAACTCCTCCAACTGCTTCTTGAGCTCCTGTAATTCATGTGTAGCCATCCTATAAGGAGGAATGTACACTGGTACTGCTCCTGGCACGAGCTCAATCGAGAAGTCTATCACACGCTCCAAAGGCAAACCTGAAAAGTCCTCTAGAAAAACATCCTTGAAATGATCCACCACTGGGGGAAAGTCTAACAATGAAGTCCCCTGGTCATCCAGATCAAGACTGGCAATCTGGGTTGTAACTTCCCCTAGCCCATGATGCTCGGGTCCAGCTCTACCCGCCTAGACATCCCACTCGCCTCTATGAAGAAAAGATCAGCCCTCTAGAGACACAAAGTTCACCCTACAGCGATAGAAATCGACGACTACCTGGAAAGAAACCAACCAGTCCATCCTGAGAATGACGTCATAGCCCGACATCTCTAGGACATAGAGGTCCCATAAGAAGTGACACCCCGCAACCTCAAGAGGGAACTCTCTGCACTGATGTATGCTAGATGTCCTTGTTTCCAACGGCGTGTCAAGAGTCAACAAGTCAGCAGACGAAAAGATACAAATCTTAAGGCTCTCCATAGTCGCAATAGAGAAAAAGCTATGTGAAGCACCAGTATCAAAAAGAGCAGAAGATAAAACTGAGGCTACTAAGATCATACCTCGAACTATAGAAGGGTCAGGATCCTGCTTCTGATTGGTCTGATCCATGACGAAAGACTGGCCTGCACCACGGCCATGCGCCCCAGGCTGACTGTTCTGAGCTGATCCACTCTGCTGTCGCTAATGACCTGGTGACTGACCACCCCGACCGCAACCTCCACCTCGTCCCAAATAGCCATAAGAACTTCAGTTCCCAGAATCATGGGAAATTGGCGAAGCATCTCCAGAACGCGGGGTCATAGAGGAACCCATACCACCAGTTGGAGGTGAGAAGATATGATAGAAGCGTTGAAGATTTCCCATCTTACCGCAAGATTGGCACACCATAGGATCTCTCTGGCACTGAGGCCTAGTATGCCCACTCCTACCACACTGGTATCATACAACCTGGCTTCCAGAAGACACATCCCGTGAACCTCGATCTCTTTAACAAAACTCTATGCGACGCTTCCTACTGTCCGTAGGAGGAACACCAGCTCTGGATGTCGAACCGCCCTAGCTCACTGCTCCAGAATCCCTCAGATTGCACTCAGTAATCTATGCCTGGTTGATGATGGAAGATATAGAATTCAACTGGAAATATATTCACCTGTGAGCGGATCTCCTCCGTGAGACCATCCTCAAACTTCCTAGAAAAGAACAACTCTTCACCTGCAGGGATCAGTGTGAAATGTTGCAGCTCAGTAAAACAAGACGAGTACTCCATGACAGAAACAGTACCCTGCTGCAGACTCATAAAATCCTAGTCTCGATCGGCCCTCAGGGTCTCCGGATAGAATTAGTAATAGAAGGTGCGTTGAAACTCATCCCATGACATACTCTGCTAGTGTCCAGACTGCGAGATCACCTCCCACCACCTCTTGGTGTTGTCCTAGAGCATATAGGTGGATAACTTTACCCTCTTCTCTGGGGGTATCTCCAGACGCTCGCAGACAGTCAGGGTGGCCTCGAACCACGACTCTGCAGCATGGGGCCCTACATCGCCTGAAAAAAGTAGGAGGATGTTGCTGCTGGAAAACCCTCATCAACTCAGCCATCGACGGGGCAGGAGAAGGTGCTCCTTGAAAAGTATGTACCATCCTCAGAAATTCATCCCTGAACTTCGTATCGGTGCCTACAACAGGTATAATTGTTGGTTCTAAGGCTGGAAAAGTAGGAGGATCAACAGGAGGTCCCTGATCGTCCATATCTGGTGTCTGATCACTGTCCGGCAACTGACGTACGACCATAGGCCATCTCGGAGGCATAGCTCTGAAACATCAAAAGCACACCTTAGATCCGAATAACAAAGACTGAAATCACAGGAGTATAAAATGGTAACAGGGGGAAGAAAATATCAAGTTTTACAAAACACGACTACACGGCGTGTATAAAAACTACACGGCGTGTACCTTTAGACATTAACATGGGTGTGTACTCCCACCACTACTGGTCGTGTAACACCCCAAACTACACGCTGTGTTGTTCCCACACACGGCTTGTACTTAAACTCTAATGCCCTGCCCGAGTCTCCTTACACGGCTAACCCACATGGTCCAACTAACCCCAGACTACACGGCGTGTTCCCTAGGGACACGGCGTGTACTAGACATAGTCTCGGCGGCCCGTGTTGTTAGTTCCATGGACATCTACACAGTGTGTATAGGAGAAGATAACACCGACCCGTATTATTTGTGACATGACCGGGTACCTGGGAAAAAACTACACGATGTGTTATTTACCAACATGGTGTGTTCTACTCGAGCTTCCCTGGCCCGTGTTGTTAGTGACACGGCTAGGTACACGTCTCTAAACTACACGGCGTGCACCTACTGTACACGATGTGTTCCTGAAGTTATTTTCACGACACCTTGTTTCCTCTCACACGGTCAGTGATAAGGCCTGAAACTATATGGCATGTATCCAAAAAGTACACTCTGTGTATTATGGGTTTTTTTGGATAGTAACTCAAAAACTGCACAGAATCCCAAAAACACTGAAAACAAGGAAAAGAGGTGCCAAATTCCGATCCGTGAGGGCCCATACTCCCCACGAATCAAAGATTCGCATATCCTAAAGTCATGTACAAGAGAAAACAGGATCATGATCCACCAACTTCTGATTAAAGAGGGCCCATAACACCTCAAGAATCAGAATTTGGCGTTCATTTAAACAAAGTGCAACACAATAAATTTCTCTATCACAACAGCAGGGATTCAACAAGCATCTATCACAACAGCATACATAATCTACAAATAGTCTATCACGACAACATGAAATCTCTAATGTTCCCTAGATGGAATGGCAAGAATGCATGGCATGTGATTTCTAACAAGTGCCTATATGATGTATGAGATGGAATACCCTCATCTCATCAGGTTGCGACAGAAATAGAACCGTAATATCAAAACAATAACAGCACAAGGCATGTGAATCACTCTAGGTAAAATCATATCAACCGTAAAATCTCAAAACCAGAAAACTGCAATAAACGTGGTAGTATGGTTTTTTCCTGTACACGGATTAGCTACTCCCGGGCACAGCTTATTACCAAGTACCGAATTCGTCCTATCCCTGGATAAAGTCTCCAAACAGTAAAATAAGAGAAAAGAACCCCTTTGATACTACTTTGTAATGTCTCAGTTCTGGAAGCCACCCAAAGGCGCCCCGTACCCAGTTGGTCTCATGGACTCAAGCACATTTTCCCAAATTCCAGAAGATGTCGACTAGCAGTGAGGGCATTGGGTGTGATAGTGGGGAAACTATTCCATCATTGGAAGAGTACACAGTAGAAATAGATAAACATGCAATAGCGGAAGTAGTGAATAAGTAAAAATAATGAACAGCATAAGACTAAATCAAAAAACTGGAGCACATATGTATATATGGAATAATGCACGATACAAATCTAGAAAAGCAACCAAACAAGTCAAAATGCTGAAAACACCATAGTACCAAAACAAGTACAAAAGAAAAAGTAAACAGATCCTCAACATCACAAGCCAATTCTTGGTCCCATTCCCTCCTGCTCCAAGCAATCAAGTACCATAATTTGAAGGGTGATTTCCCTTGTCTATACCTGCAACAACATAGTTTTCTTGGGCGTAAAAGCATGGTCCAAACAGGGTGTGAGACAAAATCCCATTAGGAAACCACCCGAAGATCTATGCCTAACAGTCAGTGAGTATATGGAAGGTAAAAGTACAACAAGTAGTAAACCGCAACAGCAAGTAGTAGGCAATAAACAGTAAGTAGTGAAGCAGGATGATACACAACAGTAATCAATCCACAAACAACAACAGCAGTGAGCAAAACTGCTAACTCAAATAGGAAACCCTCTGGGAAGTACCCGCAGCCATCCCCTCTGGTCCTAACCACGAAGTCACACAACCCTTTGGGAAGTGAACTCAGCCTAACCCCTCTGGCTTGGTCATACGAATTTATGAGACTCTCTGGGGAAGCACACACAGTCAATTCTCCTTATAGTCTAGGGTAGTCAGGGACTCTCTGAGGAAGATCACGTGGTCTAACCCTCTTAACCCCAAGGTCTAGAGACTGTCTGAGGAAGATATCTCAGTGAATTCCTCCTATAGCCTTAGGTATACCACAGACGCACTGAGGAAGCTCACTCGGTCAATTCCTCCTCAAGCCTAGGAAGGTTCTTAAAAAGATTCAAACAAGGTAAGACTCTCTGTGGAAGCTCACTCGGTCTACCCTCCTGTAGTCTATAAAATCTAAAGGCACTATGGGAAGCTCGCTTGGTCTATCCCCTATGGCCTATAATGTATAAGACTCACTGGGGAAGCTCACTCGGTCTACCCTCTTGTAGTCTATAATGTCAAGGACTCTCTGGAAAACTCACTCGGTCTATCCCTTATAGTCTATAGCACCAGGTTCTCACAGCCCCATGCTAGTCAGTGTATGATAATGCTATAAGGACAAAGTACACCTATAGAGCTACTTGGATAACCAAAGTACACCTATAGAGCTACTTGGATTACAGTCTACAAGGCAACAATCATGTAATGCAAAACACTCCATCCTATAATCCCAAGGCATGGCAACAGTCATAACGGACAAAGGCCAACAAGACCCGAAGGTCGTAAACAGAGAAAACCATGGGAAAAAATCCAATCACAACAAATTATCCTCTAAAATGACTAAATTACCTCTACACAAGCATACAAGCAAGGCCGGAAAACAACAAGGGAAAAAAGGTAAACACGTAATACCTCGTTCACGGTTATTGGTAGAATTTGCACATAAAACATAAAAGACTTTGAATGGTAAGTCACAAATCACCTACCTCAATCCTAGGAGATTGATATACTTGAACCACAATGATTGATTCTCCCTTGAACGTCGTAGATCTGAGAAAAAGTCCAAAACGTTCAAACCATGATAACTTGAGAAAGAGTAAGAATCAAGGAATGAAACTCAAGAAGAAAGAAGAACGCACTGCTTTGGTTCCAACACAATTGACGGTCGTCAAATCGGCCAAAAAATGGAGGCTCGGGAATCCGGAGAAGTTTCACGGTCGTACGGCAACTCTCGGTCGAACCAAACCCATAAGAAGATGTTTATGGCGATCGGGAACGACCCCAGTCCAATTAATGAAAAAAAAGATAGTAAATGGAGTGTACATTTAGAGTACACGGTGTGTACTAGGTCTTTCCGTACTCTGCCAAAATCAGCCTCCATTTTACCCCTACACACTGTGTGTGTGACCCGAACACGGCCAGCACACAGCTTCGAGCGGGGAAAGAGTATAAGGCGTGTAATCAGAAAGTACACGGCGTGTACTTCAAAAATTTCCAGAAACTTCATTTTTCTCAAGAACTCCAAAAAAAGGAAAGACATACCTGAAAACGAAGATCAGGTTTCTTACAAACTTCCCCCATTAAAGAAATTTGTCCTCGAATTTCCCTAGATAGGCGTAGAAGAAGAAACCCTGAACAGCTCCAGCCACTGTGATCGTACATCTCCCTCCCTCTCCTAGGTCTCGTCCTGTACTCACCCATGCTGCCAAAGAACCCGTACTAAAGAAAAAGGCCGCCCACGGAGAACCTTCATACTATGATCGACAATCAGGATGTGATACTCCTCAAAAGATGCATCCAATTCGAGCTCAACCTCCTCGGGCTGAAAGACATGTGATGGGTCTGAAAAGTAACGTCGGAGTTGAGAGATG
Organism: Viscum album; assembly: GCA_963277665.1. Classification (NCBI taxonomy): domain Eukaryota; kingdom Viridiplantae; phylum Streptophyta; class Magnoliopsida; order Santalales; family Viscaceae; genus Viscum; species Viscum album. The sequence goes on along the minus strand of OY728153.1, from coordinate 1,420,022,863 downwards.
TGGAAGACGGTGTGCATGTCCCAGTAACTCTGAGGTAAATGCAACCGATAGGAAACCGGCCTAACTCCCTCCAAAACATCAAATGGGCCGACATACCGCGGTGAAAGTTTACCCTGTATCTGAATCCTCTTGTGTCCCAACCTTGGTGTGACATGCAGGAAAACCTGATCTCCAATCTTGAATTCCAGAGGTCGTCTCTACTGATCTACATAAGACTTTTTTCGAGAGTGTATTGTAACCATCCTCTTCTGAATCAACTCTATCTGCTTAGAGGCCTCCTGAACAAGTCGAGGTCCCAACAAAGTTGCCTCTCCTGCCTCCAGCCAGCATAAGGGTGATCGGTATAGCCTACCACACAAAGCCTCGTAAGGTGCCATCTGAATGGTCTCCTGAAAACTGTTGTTGTAGGAGAACTCCACCAGAGGTATATGCTTCTCCCAAGAACCGCCAAAGTCTAGAATACAAGCTCGGACCATATCATCAAGCACCTGGATCGTGCGCTCGGACTAGCCATCAGTCTGGGGATGGTATGTTGTACTCAAAATTACCTGTGTACCCAAAGCTTTTTGAAGTCCCTGCCAGAACCGAGAAGTAAAGTGTGCATCCCTATCTGAAACAATGGAGTGTGGAACTCCATGTAGAGGTATGATCTCCCGGATATAAAACCATCCCAGATCATCAACACTCAATGTCTCCTTGATCGGCAAGAAGTGAGCAACCTTCGTAATCCTATCGACGACAACCCAAACAACATCACTCCCCTAAGGTGACCTTGGTAACCCGATCATGAAGTCCATCGCGACATCGTTCCACTTCCACTCGGGAATGGGTAACTGCAGCAAAAGCCCTATTGGTCATTGATGCTCTGATTTCACCTCCTAACAAGTAGAACATCTCATGAAAAAACCAGCAACATCTTTCTTCATACCTGGCCACCAGTACTGGCGATGAAGATCCCGATACAGCTTGGTGACTCCAGGATAAACTACACAAACTGAGGAATGAAAATCTCACATCAGCTCCCTGCATATGTCTATTGTCACCCATGCGCTTCCCTGGAAACGCAAGATCTCATCCTCGCACACTGTCCATCCAGGAAGAGGGTCCCCTCCTGACACACTCTCCCATAGGACTAAGGCCTCTGAATCTGATAGCTGCCTCATCCGTACCTGATCACGAAGTGTAGAGGTAACAGCTATAGAAGATAGAAAAGTATGTCCTTGTATGTCTTGAAATTCCAAGTGCATCTCAGAGAACAGAGCCATAAGTTTCCACTCACTGCTTGCCTCCTGAACTGCCTGAATCTGAATTCTCCTACTCAACGCATATGCCACTGCATTGCCCTTTCTCAGTGTATAGGTGAGATCGAAGTCAAAGGACTGAAGGTACTCAACCCACCTACGCTGTCTCAGATTCAGATCTCGCCGAGTGAAGATATACTTGAGACTCTTGTGGTCGATGAAAACCACAAAGTGGTCTCCTAGAAGGTAGTGTCTCCAACAGCGTAAGGCATGAACAACAGCTACCAACTCTAGATAGTGTGTAGGGTAATTCCTCTCATGTGGCCTCAACTGCTGAGACCCATACACAATGAATCCAACTCCCTACATAAGCATAGCTCCTATCCCAATACCTGAATCATCACAATAAACAGTGTAGCTATTGTCTGGCTCTAGCAAGACTAGTATCGGTGCTGATGTCAACCTCCCATTCAGTTCCTGAAAGGCTGACTCACAATAATCTGACCATAAAAACTTCTCCCCCTTCTTGGTCAGACCTTTCAATGGTGCTTTTAGGTGTGAAAAGTCTTGTATGAAATGCCTCTAGTATCCAGCCAGCCTTAGAAAACTCTACACCTCAAATAAGTTCTTCGGCTGCTCCCAGGAGACTACAGCTCTCACTTTCTCTGGGTCCACAAAAACTCTGGTCTCTGAGATAACGTTACCCAAGAAGTGAATCTGGTTCATCCAAATGTGTAATTTTTGAGAGTTTAGCATACGGTCGATGCTCTCTCAGTGTAATCATGACGATCTAAAGATGTGTGGTATGGTCGTATCGAGTGTGAGAGTACCCCGAGATATCTTCCATGAAGACCACAATGAAGGAGTCTAAGTATGGGTGGAACACTTGGTTCATCAGTTCCATGAAAACTGCAGGCGTGTTCTTGAGACCGAACTACATGACTGTATACTCATATAGACCATAACTTCTCTTGAAGGCTGTAAGAGGTATATCTGATGGTCTAACATGCAACTGATGATAACCGGACCTCAAGTCAATATTCGAGAACACTTGGGCTCTTAGAAGCTGATCAAAGTGCTCATCAAACCTCGGAAAGGGATATCGGTTCTTGATCGTCAACTGGTTCAGCTTCCGATAATCCACACAAAGCTGAAGGGTGTCGTCTGCCTATTTCGCAAATAGGACAGGTGAATCCCAAGGAGAAGTACTGGGTCAGATGAAACCCTTTTCCTGAAACTCCTCCAACTGCTTCTGGAGTTCCGGAAATTCAGGTGTATCCATCCTATAAGGAGGAATGGACACTGATGCCACTCCTGGCACGAGCTCCATTGAAAATTATACCTCACTCTATAGAGGAAAACGTGAAAAGTCCTCTGGAAAAATATCCCTGAAATGATCCACCACTGGGGGAAAGTCTAACTGTGAAGTCCCCTGGTCATCTAGATAAAGACTAGCAATCTGGGTTGTAACTTCCCCTAGCCAATGATGCTCGGGTCCAGCTCTACCCGCCTGTACATCCCACTCGCCTCTATGAAAAATTATCTACCCTCTGGGGATACGAAGCTCACCCTGCGGTGATAGAAATCGAAGACTGCCTGGAAAGGAACCAACCAGTCCATCCCAAGAATTACGTCATAGCCCGACGTCTCTAGGACATAGAGGTCCCATAAGAAGTGACACCCTCCAACCTCAAGAGGTCGCTCTCTGCACTGATGTATGCTAGATGGCCTTGTTCCTAACGGCATGTCAAGATCCAACAAGTCGGCAGATGAAAAGATACAGAGGCCAAGGCTCTCCACAACTGTAAAATAGATAAAGCTATACGAAGAACCAGTATCAAAAAGTGTTGGAGATAAAACTAAGGCTTCTAAGATCGTACCACAAACTGTAGAAGGGTCAGGATCCTTCTCCTAATAGGTCTTCTCCATGGTGAAAGACTGGAATACACCGCGGCCCTGCGCCCCTGGATGACTACTTTGAGCTGATCCACTCTGTTGTCACTGATGACCTGGTGACTGACCCCCCCCCCCACGGCAGCGACCTCCACCTCGGCCCAAACAGTCAGAAGAACTCAAGTTCCCAGACTGGTGGGAAACTGGAAAAGCATCTCTAGAATGCTGGGTCATAGAGAAACCCCTACCACCAGCTAAAGGTGAGAAGATGTGATAGAAGCACTGAAGATGGACCATCATGCCGCAAGATCAGCACTCCATCAGATCTCTCTAGCACTGAGGCCTATTATGCCCACTCCTACCGCACTGGTAGCATACAACCTGGTTTCCAGAAGACACATCTCGCAAACCTTGATCTCCTCGAGAAGACTCTCTGCGACACTTCCTACTGTCCGTAGGAGGAACACCCGCTCTGGATGTCGAACCGCCCTGGCTCACTGCTCCAGAATCCCTCAGATTTCACTCAGTAATCAGCACCTGGTTGACGATGGAGGATATAGAATTCAACTGGAAGATATTCACCTAGGAGTGAATCTCCTACCTGAGACCATCCTCAAACTTCCTAGCAAGGAACAACTCATCACCTACTGGGATCAGTGTGAAATGCTACAGCTCGGTAAAATGGGACGAGTACTCCATGACAGAAAGAGTACCCTACTGGAGACTCATAAACTCCCGGGTTCGATTGGCCCTCATGGTCTCTGGATAGAAGTAGTCATAGAAGGTGCATCGAAACTCATCCCATGACATACTCTGCTGGCGTCCTGACTGCGAGATCACCTCCCACCACCTCTTAGCGGTGTCCCGGAGCATATAGGTGGCCATATTTACCCTCTTCTCTGGGGGTATCTCTAGATGCTCGAAGATAGTCAGGGTGGCCTCGAACCACGACTCTGCAACCTGGGGCCCTCCATCCCCTGAAAAAAGTATGAGGATGATACTGCTGGAATACCCTCGTCAACTCAGCCACCGAAGGGGCAGGAGGCGGCGCTCCCTGAAAAGTCTGTAACATCCTCAGGAAGTCCTCCCTGAACTGCGTATCGGCGCCTGAAATGGGTATAACTGTTGGTGCCAAGGCTGGCACAGCAGGAGGATCAATAGGAGGTCCCTGATCGGCCATATCCGGTGTCTGGTCGCTGTCCGACAACTGATGTATGACCGGAGGATGTCTCGGAGGCATAGCTCTGAAAGATCAAAAGCACACCTTAGATCCGGATAACAAAGACTGAAAGTACAGGAGTATAAAATGGGAATAGGGGGAAGAAAATATCATGTTTTACAAAACATGACTACACGGCGTGTATAAAAACTACACGGCATGTACCTTTATCCATTAACATGGGTGTGTACTCCCGCCACTACTGGTCGTGTAACACCCCAAACTACACGGCGTGTTTTTCCCACACATGGTGTGTACTTGAACTCTAAGCCCCTACCTGAGTCTCCTTACACGACTAACCCACATGGTCCAACTAACCTCAAACTACATGGCGTGTTCCCTAGGGACACGGCGTGTACTAGACATGGTCTCGGCAGCCCGTGTTGTTAGTTACACGGCCGTCTACATGGCTGCCCTTACACGGCGTGTTCCAAACAAACACGGGGTGTATAAGAGAAGATAACACCGACCCGTGTTGTTCGCGACACGACTGAGTACCTGGGACAAAACTACGTGGTGTGTTCTATACCAACACGGTGTGTTCTACTCGAGCTTCCCCGGCCCGTGTTGTTAGTGACACGGCCGGGTACATGGCTCTAAACTACATTGTGTGCACCTACGATACAAGGCATGTTCCTGAAGTTATTTTCACGACACTGTGTTTCTGCTCCCACGGTCAGTGACACGGCCTGAAACTACATGGCGTGTATCTAGAAAGTACACACAGTGTATTCTGGGTTTTTCTGGGCAGTAACTCAGAAACTGCACAGAAGCCCATAAAAACTGAAAACAAGGCAAAGAGGTGCCAAATTCCGATCCGTGAGGGACCATTCTCCCTGCGAATCAAAGCTTGGCATCTCCTACAGTCATGTACAAGAGAAAACAGGATCATGATCCACCAACTTCCGATTCAAGAGGGCCCATGACACCTCAACAATCAGAATTTGGCGTTCATTTAAGCAAAGTGCAACATAATCAATTTCTCTATCACAACAGCATGGATTCTATCAATCATCTATCGCAATAGCATACATAATCTACACAGATTCTATCACAACAACATGCAATCGCTAATGCACCCTAGATGGCATGGTAAGAATGCATGGAATGCGATTTCTAACCAGTGCCTATATGATGTATGAGATGGCATACCCTCATCTCATCGGGTTGCGACAGAAATAGAACCGTAATATCAAAACAATAATACCACAAGGCATGTGAATCACTCTAGGTGAAATCATATCAACCGTAAAATCTCAAAACTAGAAAACTGCAATAAACAAGGTAGTATGGCTTTTCCCTATACACGGGTTAGCTACTCTCGGGCACATCTTATTACCAAGTACCGAATCCATCCTATCCCTGGATAATGTCTCCAAATAGTAAAGCAAGAGAAAAGAACAACTCTGATATCACTTTGTAATGTCCCGGTTCTAGAAGCCGCCCAAAGGCGCCCCGTACCCGGTTGGTCACATGGCCTCAATCACATTTACCCAAACTCCAGAGGCTGCTGACTAGCAGTGAGGGCCTTGGGTGTGATAGTGGGGAAACTATGCCCTCATTGGAAGAGTACACAGTGGAAATAGATAAACATGCAATAGCGGAAGTAGTGAATAAGCAACAATAATGAACACCAGAAGACTAAATCAAAAAACTAGAGCACATATGTATATATGGAATGATTCAAGATATAACTCTAGGAAACCAGCCAAACCAGTCACAATGCTGAAAACACCACAGTACCAAAACAAGTACAAAAGAAAAGTAAATAGCTCCTCAGCATCGCAAGCCAATGCTTGGTCACAGGCCCTCCTGCTCCAAGAAATCAAGTACCAGAAGTCAAAGGTCACTTGCCCTTGTCTATACCTGCAACAACATAGTCTTCTTAGGCTGGCAGGCATGGCCCAAATAGGGTGTGAGATAAAATCCCAGTAGGAAACCACCTGAAGATCTGTGCCTAACAGTCAGTGAGTATATGGCAGGTAAAAGTACAATAAGCAGTAAATAGAAATAGCAAGAAATAGGTAGTAAACAGTAAGTAGTGAAGCAGGATGATACACAACAGTAATCAATCCACAACAAACAACAACAGTGAGAAAAATAGCTAACACAAATAGGAAACCCTCTGGGAAGTACACACAGCCATCCCCTCTGGTCTTAACCACGAAGTACCACAAACCTTTGGGCAGTGCACTCAGCCTAACCACTCTGTTTTGGTCATATGAATTTATGAGACTCTCAGGGGAAGCACACCCGGTCAATTCCCCTTATAGTCTAGGGTAGTCATGGACTCTCTGAAGAAGATCACGCGGTCTAACCCTCTTAGCCCCAAGGTCTAGAGACTCTCTGAGGAAGGTATCTTTGTCAATTCCTCATATAGCCTCAGGTATAATATAGACTCTCTGAGGAAGCTCACTCGTTCAATTCCTCCTCTAGCCTGGGAAGGTTCTTAAAAAGATTCAAACAATGTAAGACTCTCTGAGGAAGCTCACTCGGTCTACCCTCTGGTAGTCTATAAAATCTGAAGGCACTCTGGGAAGCTTTCTTGGTCTATCCAATTTGGCCTGTAATGTCTAAGACTCACTGAGGAAGCTCACTCAGTCTACCCTCATGTAGTATATAATGTCAAGGACTCTCTGGGAAGCTCACTCGGTCTATCCCTTATAGTCTATAGCACCAGGTTATCACATCCTCATGCCAGTCAAGACATGATAATTCTATAAGTCCAACGTACACCTACAGAGCTACTTGGATAAAAAAAGTACACCTATAGAGCTACTTGGCTAACAGTCTACAAGGCAACAAGCATGTAATGAAAAACACTCCATCCTATCGACACAAGGCATGGAAACAGTCATAACGGCCAAAGGCTAACAAGACCCAATGGTCGTAAACAGAGCAAATCATGGGAAAAACATCCATGTACAACAAATTATCCACTAACATGACTAAATTACCTATACACAAGCATACAAGAAAGGCATGAAAACAACAAGGGAAAAAAGGTAAACACGCAATACCCCGTTCACGGGTATTGGTGGAATTTGCACATAAAACTCAAAGACTTTGAACAGTAAGACACAAACCACCTACCTCGATCTTAGGAGATCGATATACTTGAACCACGACAACTGATTCTCCCTTGAATGTCGTAGATCTGATAAAACATCAAAAACTCTCAAACCATGATAAGTTGAGAAAGAGAAAGAATCAAGGAATGAAACTCAAGAAGAAGGAAGAACTCTCCAATGTGGTTCCAATGCAATCACCGGCGGTCTAATCGGCCAACATATGGAGGCTCGGGAAACCGAAGAAGTTTCATGGGCGCACGACATCTCTCGGTCAAACCAGACCTAGAAAAAGACGTTTATGGCAATTGGGCACGACCCCAGTCTGATTAATGAAAAAAAAAGTACACGGTGTGTAATTTTAGAGTACATGGCATGTACTAGGTCTTTTCGTACTCCACCAAAATCGGCCTCCACGTCACCCCTACACACCATGTGTGTGGCCCGGACACAGCCAGCACATGGCTTCGAGCAGGAAAAGAGTACACGGCGTGCACTCAGAAAGTACACTGTGTGTACTTCAAAAATTTCCAGAAACTTCATTTTTCTAAAAAACTCCAGAAAAATGAAAGACATACCTAAAAATGAAGATCTGGGTTCTTATATACACATTATAGATAAACATGTTTTCGTCCTTTTCTTTTCGATCGACATTCTACTTGTTTTATATTTCTAAATTAATATGTTTCTACAACTTGCAAAGAATCTATTTGAGATACACTTTGGGGAATTTCATGTTTATCATATGTAGAGTGTCTTCTATACTAATATTTATAGAATAAGGAAGTCTCCATGTCATTAAAGAATATTTTTTTAATGCTGAGTTTTATTGATGATTGTTTTAGATATCAATTGCCACAACATCTATAAGATTGATAAGAACTTGAAATTTATATCTAGATCAATATTTTTCAACTAAGTTTTGAATAATTATAATATATCGTGGTGGAGTTTTAGATTCTAATATTAAGTTATGGATATCTCAATTCAATATAAAAGATCCATAAGACCTTGTAAAATCCATTTTTTAAGGTCTCAAATACATGCACTCATTTTTTGTGGTCAATATAAAAAGAACATTTTACTGAAATCACCAAGCACACTAAGTGAATTTTGGTGGAGTAGAATATGGGATTTTGGGGGCCCCAAGACACTATACATTATTTTGTGATTTTATTTTCTTTATAGTTATTCTATCAGTTACTCATTTTTTATGAGATAAGGAATGAAATTATTTTATTAAATAGGGAATTCTTAAATTTGTAAAGTTTTTAAAAGGAAACAATTCAGTCTTGATTGTGTTTTGGTTATTGTCAATCCAACACAACATGTCCAACTCTTTGGTGAAAAGTGAGCCCCCTACTTTTCAATTTTCATGTTGATATGTCTATATTTTCAGTAAGGGATAGAGATATCGATACTTCATCTTCTTTAAATAAGAGGGAATTCTTCTTCAACTTCCTTTTCTCCTTCTTTCTCTAGTTCATCAAAGTCTTGGTATAATTATAATTCTTCTCATATATAACTGAATCTTCACTAAAATTTCACTTCATTATAAACACATGGAAGAAACTCAAATCTTTAAAAGAGAATAAATAAAAGATAGAGAATAAAAAATAGGTGAACGTTTTCTTTGATACCAATTAAGAGAAAAAAATTGGGATATACTCAACACTGATAGTTGGGGTGAAAAGTGTTGGGAACATTTTCACATATTATGAATTTTAACCCTTCATACCTCTAAGACTTTTTAAGATATTGATTCTCATATTCCCCATTTCTTATCACATGTAATTATAAGAAATCATAAAAATGTATAAAATGATGTTTTTAGGAGGATCGTTACTCAATAAGAGTAGATGTTCCTTGGCATGGTTTTGAAATAATCCATACACACAATCACCATAAAATATTCCTTTGAACAAGGTTACAACAATCATGGAATAAATATTCACTTTTTTACACTATGATCAAACACCAGTGCATGTTTTATAGCTCATCGATAGTAATTTATACTACCTCTATAGATAGTCATCACTAGTTAAGGTTCTTTGTAACACCAGGATATTTTTTCACTAGTTGAGAATTCTTATTCATGTAACAATTATACTTTTCTCTTAAACTTATTTCTTCTTCACATTGTTACATAAACAATATAGGTAATGTAAATATATCTCTCCTTCAAAACAGTAAACTAAAACCAACTCAATATTTTTCTTATTTTTTCAAAGAAAACAGATATACAAATTACACTCTTCTTATTCTTCTTTATTCTTTAGTTAAAAATTGAATTCACTAAAACTTATTCCTTATTACTTTCTAGAATAAAAAACTTACTTTTTTCCAATGTGTTTCACGCATTTGAATGTTCATGAAATCATGCATGTTTTCTTCTTCACATAAATATAATCATTAAAAACTTGTTATGTGTATATGATTCACTACCCACAAAAAGTAATATATTTAGATCACTATTCTTCATATTTTTGCACACCAAAACAAGTACGTGATATCTATTCTTTATGAAAATAGTTTCAAAAAATAATTTTTCACTAATCATATTATATTATCATAGTACATAGTATTATTTTCCTTATTTATGTTACTGTACATGTGATAAAAACTTCACAATGATTTGAATCCTGTATAACAGTTATTTTCATCAATAATGAAATTCATGAATTCAACTCTCCATAACAATGATGAGTATAAAATAAATTCAAGTACATTGTACCTAAATCTATTTGTGAAACCCTTGATTGAAACATTCGTATGTCAAGAGGCTATAAATTTTCTTCATGGAAGAACATGTTTAATGAAACTGTTTCATGACAACTGATTTTCATAGGACTCTTATATTCATGTAGCCTTGGAGGCTCATAGATCTTCTGCCTTTCATGTAGTAGAAGCATGGTGAGGCACTGTTTCAGGATATCTTAGAAAAAAATGCCCATAACTCTCCCCATATTAATATTTGGCATAAAACCACATTTTCATCACTACTATCTTTAAAAGAGTAGTTGCATGATGTACCCTAAAAAATATATTGGGTCACAGTATTTTAATTCAATTATTATTTGGACTTTAACCAAATAATCCACACAGAAAAGCATGGAATACCTTGTTATGTGAGTTCAAGTTTCTCTTCAAAATGAACTCCTCACCTACATTAGAAAATAATAGCATGCTTATCTTTTGAATGTTTTAACTCTAACCATTAATATTGGAACCTAAAACTACCTCTGTGACTTTTTTTATTTGGCTAAACCTTGTTCTTGAAGTTATCACATGAATGCAATAAATTTTTCTCTTTTAAAATGTTGATATTAATTTTAAATTATCATAATTTTGGAATGATTTCTAGATTTCATTAGAAACATGATTATCCGGTGTTGGAGTCATACGATGAAACTAAAACCTTGTTGTGAGGTTGAAGAAGAAAATCATGGTAGATCCAACAAACAAGATTTATTTTATTTGGTTGCTAATGTTATGGGCATGAATTTTTAATTCACGAATAGTGTGGGAATCCTCCCATGTCCCACATCAAATTCTAGCTTCCTTGAGTAACACTGAATAAATGTATTTGTTCGTGTTGTTTGTTAGAGCTGAAAACATGGTTCAACACTCATCTCACTTCACACACCCAATGCAAAGGACATGTCCCACCTAATAACCTCCGCCGAAAAAATTCATTCCTAGATCTATGTTCTTCATGCATGAGAAAAGATACCTCTGACTATAGCCTTTATATATGGATATTAGGGTTGGCGGTCCCACTTGATCGACCCTAAGGTCCCATATATGTGTTTGATGGGTTGGCCCATGTTTCATTCAACATGGTTGGACACTTTTTTGGGTAATAACATTAAATTATATCTCTAAAGTGAAATGTGAGTAAATATAAATATAATTTTCAAGAAATAATATCAAACATTATCTTTAATAATTATTTTTATTAAATAATATACATTTTTATAACATTATTTTTCTTTATGAAAATTTATATTTTCTATAATCTTAATTTAATTATTCATGAAATTAATTTCTTTTTTCTATGACCTTTATCTTCTCTTCATCCAAAATGGATAAAACTTCAGTCATATTCATTTTTATAGACAATGTTCTTAAATCCCATGGGAAAAATTCCATGAACACTAAGACCAGTTCATCAATCATTAGTATTACAAACTCAAAGTATTTAAAATATCATCTTTGTGATAATAAGTCTTGAGAATCTTCATCATCATAAATTCAATGAAGGTGTATTCACATTGATATAATGCTTGTATATATTTGATACTTATCTTATTGAAACTTTATTCTTTCTAACATATTTAACATATTGATTTTCTTCTTCATCCAATCATCTCGGCTACAAAAAAAATAAATATCAGGAATGGATATATTGGATACATCATAAACTTATTTCTTTGAAACTTCTTCAACATATTAACATCAATGAAATACTTATATTTTATTAACCACTATTGAAAACCATTGAAAATCATTGAAAAAAATTATAACTCATACAGGGAGTGGTATCTCCACATCTTACAAACATTATACTAAATCTACTAAATATCAAAAATATGAATCATGGCATAAAAATTTATCGATTCAAAAAACTTCAATCATGAGAGTGGGAAATAATTATAAATCAATAATAAACTATATTTTTATATCATAATCATGACTTAAAAGTGTGTCTCTATCATAGGTATCAAATCTATATCATACTTCAAGATCAACAACCATAACCCTTAATTCATGGTAGATCAGGCGTTGATAATTATTTCCCATATCTTAACAGATTAGCAATTATCACCTGTTTCTCATAGTGGATCATTCATCCCTACTATTACCCATAGTGGATCAAGAGTATCAAACTATTTCCTATAACTATCTCATGAGATATGATATTTTACCTAATGAATTAAAGGGGTATATAATTTTACACCCACATATAAAATAATGAAAACCAAACATATGTGTTCCATAGGATCATAAAACATTCATCATATCATTATATAATATCCCACTCACAGAAAAACGTTTTCAAAAACATTTCATAAATCCATCATAGCATAACCCATGGAAAATAAATAACTTTCATAATCATCTCATTATCATAATTATATAGATATAGAATAAGGATGATATCATTAAATCATATCCATATTAAATTATAATTACATAAAAGGATGTCATCGTATATGAAAATTACTTTAAAATATCACAATTAAATTTCTAGAAGAAATTACAATTTTTATTTTTAAATCAATTATTTAAAATGTAAATATTTCTAAAACAATAATAAAAAATATTTCTTCAAAAATAAATATTGAATATTTTCTTGTAAACTTAATTTCATTTAGTTTTCACAATGGAAATAAATTATTTTCATGTCAAGTGTGTCAAAATAAAGATTTATTTCATATTTAATGTAAAAAGCCCAAAGTACCTCATTTGGAAAAAGAAGGGAATATTTATTTGAAAATTTTTAAAAGAATGTTAAGCATGTGTAAAATGAGTTTTAAAAATAATTTTAAAATACTCATAGACATTCTTAAAATCATTTTAAATAATACATATATATGTAGGAAAAGGTTTTTCTTTCCAAAAGAGAAGGAATAAGGTAGACCTTTAAAAAACATTTTATCAACCATTCTGAGTACTAAAGAGATGAAGAAAGAACTAAATCATAAAAAATATATAAATAAATATATTATTATAAAAATTAAATGGATATATTATATAATGATCAAAAAATTCCTCTAATGGATATTTAAGCATAAAATGTCTAAATTAAAATGGGATTGAAACACAATTCCCCTACCACTTTGGTATCTTTAAAATCAATTTATCATGAAAGATAAAAACTTATATGTATTTTTATAAGAACAAAATTTTCAGGAAATTAATCATAAAATAAATTTATTAGTATTGTATACACCATATCAAAAAAATAAGTGATGAATATTACATGTGTCTCACAGAAATAAATTTGGGATGAAAATCTGTTACCTCAAGTATCACCTTGACTCTTAAACATTTTAACCCCCCCCCCCTAATATTAATTATTGATTTAATATTCATATATTATAGAATAATATTCATATATATCATACCATATATAATATACTTATGAAATTGTGTCGCCTATGTATTGACATTTATTTATTAATATCATTGTTCCAAGTGATAATGGTTTCGTCTTTCAGACATGTTATGATTCAAAAGTCTGTGTTTTTATACATTGATAATGGTTATATAATATCCTTAATGTTAAAAATGATATGAATATCATATATTTTAATTATATATATATATATATATAGATTCATCCATAAAATGAAGAGGTGAAAAATGAATTACACCATTCATAGATACGGTAGGATGTACGTACACATGAAGACTATTTTCACTTTTATATGAATGGAATGAAATAAAGGTAAATAATAATAAAAATTCAAAAAAACATTATTATCTCACATATATCTTATATATTAACTAAATTTATCCATTTTAACATTCCTGATTACCAGAGGAGAAAATGAATCGCTTTACTTTGTGGAGGTGGTAGTGTACACATATGCACGAATGATGTAATTGTTTTCAAAAATATGGGAAGAAATTGGATAATGGTTGTTCCATAATCACATTAATAATTTAATATATTTTAGATACTAAATTTTATATTTTATAATGGATTTAATAGGTTTATAAGATTTATAATAAAATTTAACATTTAAAACAATTGGTTAAAAGTTATACCTCTTTATTGAGAAACCTCTTTTATCTTAATCCTAAAGCCTTGAAGGGATAGTTTGTTGAAAATAAAAGAAGATATAGAATGTTTTTAAAGAAGTACATATGATATTTCTTTTGAACATATTTAATCTATAACTATCAATCATTATTAATAATTAAGGAGAGGTGCTAACCTTTAATATTTGAGGTGAGGGGATCTCTTTGAATTACTTAAAGTATTAAATTAATATAAATTAATTTTCATCGAAAAATGAATAAAAATTGATATAAATCATAGATAATATGATTATAAGTCTAAAAAATCTCACAAATTGTTTTTAACAAGTTTTGGTGATTTTTTTCTCGTCTCTTGGTTTTAATCCCTTGTTAACCCTTTTGACAATTACCACAATATCAAAGTTTTTTAAACATTAATAGTAAAAAATGTTACCATAAAAGGAAAATTGACACATAATTAGACCTTGTTTGATATGTTTAACCATAATCTATTAAATTGATTGAATATTTCCATTTTATTAAATTAAAATTATTTAATAAAATATCATTTATTACAAAATATCATTAATTTCATTTCTATAACTATTCATTTAATTTTACATTGAAAACAATATGGTAGAAATGGAATTAGAATATAAAACATTAAAACATTATTAATATAATATATTTTTTAATAAAATTTATGGTAAACTACTTATCACTCCAAAAAATTAATTTTATGGTTTTTAAACTCATTTTCTTTATTTTTCTTCTACTTGCAAAAATACTGTGTTGTTGTTCCATAGGTATTTAAGGTAATTATTTCGTCACAACAAAATAAAAATGATTTCCAATGATAAAGAATCATTCATATTTCAAATATATATTTATAACTTAACATAATTTATTATTATCCAGGTCATAAAATATTATAGATATAAAATGCTAGAAAGTGACATTTTGACTTCATCTTTTACAAAAATATTTTAAATGTCAAAATCAATGTTAAATGATATGAAAAGGTAACGATTTAGAAGTTGATATGATTGTATATGAGATATAGTCATTAAATAAAATATAGAAAAGTGTTTGGATGAAATTAAATCTTTATCTCATTAGTATGGACACTAATTAACTAATTTTACCTTAATGGTGGTAATTTATTTTACTAGGGTGAGTATTCTAAATGACATTAAATAAAACTAGCCTATTTTTCTAATTAAGATTATACATCCTAAAAATTAATCATTAAATTTTTTAATAATACCGGTATACATATTTAATAATTTTATTACTTCTATTCATATCTACCAATTCAACAAATCTATTATAATGGTCATAAAATAATAATATTTTGTCATTCGTTAAAGCACAATGTTTCATGTTTTATACACTATCTAATATAATGTTTTTTCAAAATCTGGGGGTGTTACATTCTAACCCCTTTAATAAATTGAATCACTGAAATTTTAAATTCTATTAATAATTAATACTTCTATATTTGATAATTCCCTTGTTGAAAACCCAAATAGTACTAATGGTTAATAAATAATCCTCTATAATAAAGGGAAATGGAAATTCAAAGGTCGTCTCGAATAACACATAACTAGGATTCCAAATTGGATAAAATTAGTAGGAAGTAAAAATATTGACATTGAGAAAATAGAAATTTCTTGATAAAAATGGAGTGTGATAGAGAACATTAATCACGAGAAATTGAATGATCATGAGAATGTTAATGACCATAAAACCATAGATAAATAAGGTGTTAAAGGATCCTTTATTAATTTGAAATAAATTTAATAGGAAAAATTTTATCTTCCAAAATCATTTTTCTATATATGAGGAATTTATTTACCATTTAGAAAAAAAATAAAGAAATATATATACAAGAAATGTAAAATTTCATCCTTTAATATCATTCCACCACAATTTCATATTTTTCTCTAAATGATGATAATTCTAGATTTTTCTTTCAATTCTCAAGCATAAAAATAAACATATAATGTATCAATAAATCCATGAGAAGATAAAAATATATTCCTACTATCAATAAATATTAACCAAAATTTAAATTTTTAAAGAAAGGTAAGATAATATCCAAAATTTATTAAGCTTTATTGGAAGAAATATAAAATTTTACTTCAAACTTATCATAATTACACAAAAGTCTAAACTTAGATTATTTTACAAATAAATAACCCTATATCACAATTAAATATCATAACCTCAACAATAAATAATTTTTTAACCTCAAAGGGGATATCATACCTTTCATATTACATCCAAAAAAATTGTTTCATTTTTTCCAAATAATACTTAATATAAAACCATATATTAATCCTATAGGTTATATATAACTCAACCTAAAGAATAAACTCTAAAACTATCATTAATAACCATGATATAACACTATTTAATCTTATAATGTAGTAAACTTCACAAAAATATATCTTGAATCATATTTATAAGCAAACTAAAAATTCAATACTTAGCTTTGCCATAAATATCTCTAATAATATCACCTTGTCAATGAATCACTTTTCAACCATAAATATTTTTTATATCCTAGTATCTAATAGACCATAATTATCTTAATAATGAATCATATAATAACCTAAGCGGTCATTTAAACCTTAATAGATTATTGTTCCTAAAACATAGTAATTGTTTTAAATCACCTAAAAATACCATATCTTAAAACCTCAAAATGAGTATTTATTACATTGAACTTATGATCAACACTAAAATTATAAACCCTTCATTGTATCCCAAAATCTTATATTAATCTCATAGGAAAACATAACTTCTTGGAAAAATTAACTCCTTTCTAATTTCTTAAATAAATTCACAAAATATTTAATATAATCCATAAATCCAAAAAATGAAATAAATGTCTACATAGACAAGATAAATCACTTTTAAAAAATCCCTATTGAATTCCAAAGGAAATGGTACTATTTAATTTAATTTATCAACATAAATTATCTCTTTTTCCAAACTAAACATTATTATCTCAACATCAATCACAAATTAAAGGTAATACATCCATCAATAATGTGTTTCCCATAAAATATCACAATACCATTAACTCTCATTTATAGGTTATTGATACCAATCAACATATTTTGGATATCCTTAATGAAAAAATTATGCAGAATAATCCCTAGGTGTTTCATTATTCTTATAATAAAATTATCATTGATGTAACACTTCTACAACATAAGTCTCAAATCAAAATACATAAACACTTCTATCCATATACTTTAATGATTGGCATAATATATGTCCTTCTATAGTCTAGGAGTTAACCCTTGGATTAGGGAATTGTTTTGGGTAATACCAATATTCCACGCATATAATACATTTAATTAAAAATGGTAACTTAGAATGAAGTTCATATCCCTCCATCAAAATATTAATTTTTCCTCAGTAAATACTTGCTTTATTCCCTTCGTTTATAGACAAAAAACATATACTGAATTTAGTAATACATTCCACTAAGTTATTATTCTTATATTGTTGAAATGTAGGAAGAGTGGTTTTCTTTCTACCATGGTAATTATGAAACTACATGTTTCTATTATTTGGTGTGTTATGAATGTCACCCAAGTTGAGGTTGTTAATCACATAACAGGATAACTGATTAGGGATAATCACAAGGTTTCACATTCCAGTTCCTATTTAATTTGGTTTCTCAAAAGGATAATCATTCCATTTTCCTATCATAAACAGTGTTAACATGAACAATCCAAGATTCAATTATTGAAAAAAACAAAAAATTAGAGTGTGATAAATAATATTCATAGTGATTAATAATATAATCATTAAAATTAATTCATATGATATTTAAATCATTTCAACTTCTTTTAAATATATGAAACCACATGTATCACCTAGGTTATCCTTGGTTATCATCTATTAAAATCCTTCAAAATGGTTCAGAATGAAAATGTGTATTAACCCAGGCATATTCCCCTTGAGTTTCAAAAATGGTGTATAGCTATGTAAAGTTTATCATGCACTAAAATTACAGTCAATATATATTCAACCAACTCTTTTTATGGTTATTAACCCTATATGTCTCCATGTCAAAAAAAACATACACTTGTAGTATCCAAACATGGATATATTTCTACGAAAACCACCTAATCTGTATCTTATCAAAAAATTAATATATAATAGTATTATTATGAATATATCTAGGGTTTTCACAAAATTTCTATAGTAAAAATATTCAAATATTAACTAAAAACTACTCTGATACCAACTATAGACTCCCTATATTTCTAAATATAAATATTACACATTATTATAAGAATATTCAATATAACACATCATGTTCCACATTAGGATTGTAATTATTTAGTGTCTTTGGATACTAGATACATACAAATCTTACTAGTAACATTATTTAATATCTATCATCATGTTATCATCACTTTTTACCCATATTAACATACTCTATGTATAACATTTCTTCATAAAACAGGGAAAGGAATCACAATAAAAGTAGAGCATAGATTCTTAGTAAGTTTTAAAATGGGGTATATCAATCAATTATCATACGAAAACATAAGATAAGAACAAGGTTATGAGTTCATGACTATAAAATATAAATTTCATAACCAATATATCAAATATTGTAAACCTCAATTAATGCATAAAACATTATCATTTAAGAAGACATGAATCCTAATAGGGATAAAACATCTTAAATCAATCAAGAACCATATGTTCATATCATAATATTGTTATAAAAAAGTGGAACCATCATAGGTATAGAAAAAATTTCATATATCATGGTTCACTACATAGAACATCATGTTATAGTGGTTCATGCATCAACACCTGTTACCCAAATCATAATGGATCAGTCATAATCATACATTTCCTATAGTGGATCAGGTATCCCAACCTGTATCCCAAAGTGAATCAACAAAATCAACATTTTATCCATAATTATATATTGAGACATAAAACTTTAAAAAACTAATTATAGGTATATATATTTTAGTCCCCACTCATCAAATAATGATAACCAAACATATGTCGAAAAAAGATCATAAATCATTAATCATATCATCTTTTCAAAATCCATGAAAATAAAATGAGTTTTATAAAAATTTCATAGATTCATCATAACATATCATTTGGAAAATAAATGGGTTTTATATGCATCTAATTAACCTAAAAATAAACCATTCATAGAAATAATGAGTATGGTATCGTTATATCATACCCTCAAAAAAATATAATTAACATCAAAGGATGTTATCACTGATGGAAATTATTTTAAAATATCATTGTAATATTTAATAAGTCAAATGCCTTATTCATTATAAAATAGTTTATTTAAAATCCCAATATTTCTAAAATATTAAGGAAATAGTTTTATTTTAAAATGACTATATAATATTGTAAATGATACTTCAAATATTTTATCATCCATGATGGTGGCAAATTCAATTAATTTTGAGTATGTTAAAAAAAATTCTATTCCCATTTTTTGAAAAAATGTAAAGAGTAACTCATTTCGAAAATGAAAGGAATATAACTTTAAAAAAATTATAGAAATTAAAAAATCCATAAAAATGTATTTCTATAATCATTGTAGAATAATAAAAAATCATTCATACAAACATTTTAAATAGAACATAGATATGGAATAAAATGTTTTTCTTACCAAAATATGAGGAATAAGACTGGATTTGCAAAAAAATGGACCATTTGAATAATAAAGAGATTAATTTGGTAGTAAAAAATAAAAATTATATAAATAAATAAATTATCAAAATAATTAATGGGATTTATTATAAATGGATCATATAATTTACTCAATAGAAATTAAAGTATAAATAATCCAGATAAAATGAGATTGATTCTAAATTCCCCTACCACATTGGTAACATTCAAATAAAATAATCATGAAAGATAAAAATATACATATATAGTTAAATCTATATTTTTTTTGAATCAACATAAAACATGTTAATGAGTAGTATATACACCAAATAAAATAATCAATTGGTGAATAATGCATGTCCCTTATAGAAATAAAAGTTAGACCAAAATCCATTACCTCAAGTCTCATATTGCTTTAAACACATTTGAACCAACAATATAATAATTAAAAATTTAGTATAAATATATTAAAAGTCCCATAATTATATCTTTTATATAATATATTATTTAATTATAAATTTTATCACCATTTTATTAACAATTCCGTATTCAAATCACAATTCTATGTGAAAACTACTTTGCTTTTCAAACATGTTTTAGTTCGAAAGTTTTGGTAGTTATAATTTTATAATGGTTACATAATATATAGAATTATAATCTATATAAAAATATAATATATATTCATTATATTTATATTTATATTCATCAACAAATTTTAGTGATGGAAAATGAATTACACCATTCATGAACAAGGTAGGTCAAATGTACGCATGAACACTCTTTTCACTTTTTGATGGATCGAACAAAATAAATATAAATAATAATTTAAATTTTGAGAATAATTATTATATAATAAATATCATACATATTCAGTTAATTTATTCTTATTACCACTCATTTAAAGGGGGGTGTAAAACAAATCACCTCGCTTTGTGGAGGTGGTTTTCCACACGTACGTATATGTGACGTTATCGTTTTTAAAGGGGTGGAAAGAAGAAGGAAATGGTAGTTGAATAATCATAATACTAGTTATGTAAATTTAAGTGGAAAAAATATCTATTTTTTAAATTATATCATAGGTTTATATGAGGTATAGAAAAATATAAAATTGAAAATTCTTAGTTAAGATTAATATATCTTTGTTTAGAAACCACTTTTTTCATACACATTAATCCTTGAAAGGTTGGTATTTTGGAAATAACAGAAGCTATGGAATTTGGTTAATGAATATATGATTGTATTAGGGTTGTTATTTTCTTTTCTATAATAATGAAACATTTTTAATCATGAAGGACATGAGGTTCCCTTTTATAAGTGAGTGGAGAAGTACTGATGCAATTACTTAAGGTATTAAATTAACAAAAATTAATTTTCAAAAAAATGGATCATAATTGATATAATTAAAATATAAGATGAGGAATATTATAAATCATCTCTTATAATAACATGTGGAACAATTTTTTTTATACTTTTACCTTTATCTCTAAATTTTAACCTTGTTAACCATTTTGACAATTACCACAATATTAGAGTTTTCTACTCTTAAATGATTAGGAATATTACCATAAAGGGGAAAGTGACACATAAATGATTTTTTTTTAATATTTGAAAAAATATACTATTCATATAAACAAATATAGTATTTTAATGAATTTTAAATCATTTAAAAAACTATTTACTATTAAATATCAATAATGTCACTTTCAGAACTATTCATTTAATTTTACTTTAAAAACATCATGGTATCTATGTAGTTAGAAAATAAACATTTACAAAAAATAAAAAAAAAATTATTTACATATAAAATTTTCATAAACTATAAATCATAAAATAAAAATTACTTTTAGAGTTTTTAAAATCATTTACTTTATTTTTTATACTACTTACACAAGCATTGTGTCGGTGTTGCGTAAGAATATAAGGTCATTATTTCATCAAAAATAAATTAAAAATAAATTATAATGTACAAAAAAAAATTCATCCATATTTAAAATGAACATTTTTAAATGGAAAAAATTTTCTTTTTCCCTATCATAAAATATTATGCATTTTAAAAGAAATGAAGTGTCATTTTTTACTTTATGTTTTAATTAAATATTAAAAATGTCAAAATCAATGTTGAGTGGAAAAAATATCATATTTAAGAATTTTTTATAATTATGGAGGAAATATACTCAAAAAATGTAATAAATTCAATTTTTTTAACGCATTTGAATCCTTATCACAATAGTTTTAACCCTAATTAACCAATTTTACCTTTACCATAGTAATTGTTTTTACTATGGTTATTATTTGTATTGAAAAAAATAGAAGTTCCCTATTTAAAAATAATTTAACTTATGATTCCAAATAAATAATTCATTTTATACTAATTAATATCTATAATTATAAGAATTTAATGTATGATAAAAATGGATAATCTAATGAAAAAATCAGTAAATTTCCATTTTTAGTATAAAATTAAACCAAATGGCACTATAAATTTGATATCTATAAATATAATTGGACTATAAAAAATATTAAATAATAATTTTAATTCATCTAAAAATGTAACTTTGTGAATCCTTTAAATAAAAATGATGTTTTAAATAAAAAATATTATTTTCACTATTCATTGAAAAATAAAAAAATTTAGAAAATTCTCAAAAAATTACTCCAATATAATTTTGACATGTTTATTTCAAATATTATATTATATTTAGAAAATTATAAAAAGTAATGAAATTAATTATAATATTCTCTCATGAAAAAATAAATAACCATTTTTGAAGAAAACATATTTTGAAGAATAAAATGACAACTTAAAATTGAGAGCTTATTTACTGGGAATTTATCAATAAATTTTTAATTATTAGGAACTATATAAATATTTAGTAATTAATTTAATTCTAACCATACCCTCTCAGTCAATTTATATGGTATAATGATCATAAAATAATAATATTTTGTGGTTTATTAAATATCGATGATGTGTGTTATATATGATATCGAACACCGTGTTATTTTAAAACATTTGGGTGTTACGTACACTCTATCCAATAAAATATTTTATAAAATGAAATTTAATTATAATTATGAATTAAAATGACGTTATTTTGTCCCATTACATCTTTAGTTTTCTCATGATTACATCTCAAACCTCATATTTTTCCACAATACATTGACTTAGTGAGTGGTATTGCTTCATATTGAAATATCACTACAATACAAGGCCACAATTTTATATCCCTATTCAAATAGATAATGTTCAAACTATAAATTTATTGAGTTTAGTAAATATGATGGATCTAGAATCTATTTATCAATAATTTATACATTAAACATATCATCCACTTGTAAGAGTTTTTGTGGGAGTAAAAGTCAATATGATAAAGTCCCCATGTATTCAAGAATATTAAAGAGGCCAATGTATCTTAGGATCAACATCCTTTATTCCTAAATCACAAGAACTACTATTATGTGTATATTAAAGGGAATAAGTTGTCTCTAATTTTACACTAAAAATCTCATAGTTGATTAGATGTATATACATATCTTATTAACTTTATGAAGCTTTCGTATATTGCTAAATTGTTTTAACTTTCCTTGTGGCTTCTTGATAATTATTTAGTGATTTTTTTTCTCTATCTCTCTCTAATACATTATCTTAATATGTCAATGTTTTTAATCTCTTCCCATAAAAAATAACATTTTTTAAAATTTCAAATCTTATGTATAAAATGTTATTATATAAAAAATAAATTGATGAAAGATTTTTATACTAACCACCTTTCAAATCCACTAAGAATGATCACAATATTTTTTTTAAATATTTAATGGTCCAATCATATATACCATCATTTAGAGTGCTAATAAGTGGTAAAGATTATAATTTTATCCATTTTTTGTTTATGATTTCTCATGATATTTAATTTGAACCATGAATCTTGATCAAAAATCATTGAATCCTTTATTCTGTGATGTCATGACCTGTCTCCCAGGGCCCATGTTGTGACTACACCAAGCCCGCATTCTATAGGCCAGGGGCTGGTGAATAGCACCATGTAGAAATACCCCAAAAAATAAAGGCATTTACCTTTCAACCTTTACACATCCACAAAGATCAAACAATAGAAAGTAAAAACAAAGTAATCCACAATTGTCACTAAGACAACTACTTAGAGTATAATACAAACTGAAAGTACAGAGGGACGAGAATAAAATCCAAAAACTGAAAAGGAAAATACAACTACCCCAGTCTGTCCACTTGAGACCCTACTTGAAGAGTAGGTGAAGGGCAGTTACCTGTAGTCGTAGAAGTACGATCATCTATCATGTCTCATTGAGCACCACCTAGTCCTAGACCACCAAGGTCTCCGTCAAAGTGTCGATCACCTCCATGAGACACGACATGTATGGGTGAAGACCGTGCTGGGGTGAGTAAAAAATTACTCAATAGGGACCCTAAACCACAAAGTAAAGACCACAAATCAAGACCCCAAATCAAAACTAGAAAGAAAATATATCTCAAACTAGGTATAACTCAAGTTATAGAACGTAATATTATTAGTTGTAAAGTTAAATCATCTTGTAATACTAAGGGACTCATCCCTAATGAGTCACTAAGGTTCTCTTGGATACTAGACCACTTAGTTCCGCTGATCTAAAGGACCACAGAGTTTCTCTCTGCTACTATACCACTGAGGTCCACTAAGCTACTGGACCACTAAAGTCCACTCGGCTACTACACCACTGAGATTTGCTCGGATATTGGACCAGTGAGGTCCGCTCGGCTATTGTACCAATGATTTCTACTCAGCTATTAGACCATTGAGGTCTCCTTGGATATTGGACCACTTAGATCCGCTCTACTAAGGGACCACTGGTTTCCCACTCTTTATATCCTTCATGTCATAGCTAGCCGAAGCATTCCCACTTTCCAGTGGGCTTGATTCTAGGAGAATCTACTACTCAAGCATCATTCGTATCTCAACTTCTAGGAAAACTCACTTATAGTATACCCAAAGGATCATCTCGTCACAAGGGTCACAACTCTATAGATGGTGTGTCCATCAGACACCAGGTCTGAAAATATATTGGTGTTTTAGTAAACAAGGGTTGGTTAAGTCTGGGACTAGTCCGACTGGGTCGGACCGACCCGAACAACCCGGCCCGGCGGTCCCGTATGAACCGAACTATTTTGACCAACCAGAACCAACCTACTTGGGTATGGGTCAACTCAGATCGGCCTAGCCCAGTGTTTAGGCCCATAATACCGTACTAGACTTGGACCGATTCGGTCATGGGTCTATCCCGTAGGGTCTCCTAGTGACCTGGTTCTCATCCAGTCTGGTCCCACTTAGTAGAACCAGTTCTGACTAGTTGGGCCACCCAGTGGCCCAGTTTTCCATCCATCCCATCTCACATCAATAGTTTGGTTCATCTCTATCCCAAATCAATCTATGGCCTTATTTATTCCATCATCCCAGCCCGCATCAGTGGGTCGGCTTGGGTCCAGCCCGAAAGCTACACTGGCATCCAGTTTGCATAGCAACGCAACCATCTAAGACCGATTGCCTCCATTCAACCATGATTGAACATCCACCATGGGCCATTGCATGATGTTTCCCGCCCTACATGCCACTTCCCTTGATGTAGTGCACAACTGGCACCGCCACCCTGCACCGCCGTGTCCCACTCTAGTCACCGCATATGCCGCCTCAATGCAATGTCAGAGTGCACTGCCTCCCACATGAAACTGCTTTCGGGGACCACTATCAGTGTCGGTGCACTTGTGGTTCCTTCCTTGATCCACTGGACTTGCTCCGGTGGTCCATTTTCCAATCTCTGAGTGCCTTCGAGATCCTGGGATTGTTGTTGTCACTACTATAGGATCAAAGTGGCCTCATCACCAATCCCGGGGTTCGGTCTCAAAGAATACAAGAACTCAAACAACAGATAGATTTGTGCCTTGTTTGTGTCTACCCAATCCCTCTGTGTTAGAATTAATAAACAGGTTTAAATGAGGTTTAAGAATATAACATGGTCTAATTTCCCATAACTCCCCACATGCAAACCCCATTCTTGTAAGAACAAATGACCCACAGATCAAACTTTAAGTGGATTGGTCTGTGTTCGTTTTTTTAGAAAGAAGGAATGGGAAATAAAATCAAAAATAATAAATCCTTACCTAGAGAATAGGTTCGATCGAAGGAAGTATTAATCCCATAAGGTGATTTTTCTATGAAATTAATCAATCTGTCGTCAAGGGAAAGATCTCTAGGATAGGTGGGGGAGTTCTCAATGTTTTTTTAAATCATCTTTCATCATTCTCCATTCATCAATTGTGATCTTACAAATATTCAAAGTGATTTACAAGATCCAAATCTGATCTCCAATTCCAATTATATCATTAAATGGAGAAAATGTGTTGTTGTATTTCTATTCTTCTAGGTTTCCTCGGTTACGGTGTTTCATTTATGAAACATTGTTTCTATTATTATGTGTTGTAGCGTCATTTTGGGGCTTCATTTATGGAAGGAAACAGACATATTTTCATTGCATTGCAGTGAAATAATTTCGAATAAAATAAACTTTTTAAGTTTCTTTTGTTTTTCCTTGAAACTTCCCAAAATTATATTTTTCCCTCAACCCACACTAATCGAGGTTAAGCACTTCTTAGGACAATCCTGACGCTTTGAGTTCAATGGTGCCCTTGGATTTTGATCCAGGAACTGGTTTAAAATATAGAAAAACTCGTAAGCACAATAATTTAATGAACATTCAAAATAGTTTGAAAATACATTCAAGCCACTCCAAGCCTCGGAATCCTGTGTCGTATCAGAGCTTAGTCTCAAAATAATCACATTTAATTTTCAAAAACATTTACATGGAATTATGTGGTATTACATGTGAAGCCTTACCGCTTACTTTATGCATAACATACCATGTTTCTTAAGTGATAACACCTCTTGAATATTAATGAAGTATCAAAACTTTTTATTTTAATCAAATATTAAAAAATGGCATTGTTTCTACTACAAGCCTTTGAAACACCTATGATAAAATCAATGGTGATATTATCCCACTCCCATAAGGTTATGTTTAACTATTATACCATTAAATCAGAGTTTCTATATTTGGTCTAAAATTATTGAAATTCTACCCATCCTAATGTATACACCAAAGTATCCCTCTTCATGTTGTCTTAATATAAGTGCTCTCTAATATCTCGATACATCTATATTCTTTTTTTTTTGAATAGATAAGGGACAGATATGTGCATCATTAAAAAGAAACGTCTTCAATTTTAGTATAGATCAAGAATAAAAAATATAATTTCATATATAATATGGTAGAGCTATAAAATATTTCTAACCTTGTTTAGTAACTTCATATATCCTTTTTACCTCTATTATCTTCACTTGGATTTATGTGTGAGAAATAATTGGGGAACTTTTGGGCTTCATCCCTTCCCATATGATTTCTTTTTATATCATTTTTATATAATTGATATTAGGTCTCTTTTAATCTTCCCCAAAGGAAACATAATAGGACAATTTCTACTAAGGGTATCAACCAAATCTTTTCCTCATATGGATGGTAATTTATTGACCGTCGATAATGCTTAGAAATTTTAAACTATCTCATTTAAGGTATGTGTATACACTTCTATTTGGTTATAAATTATATACACTTATATTCAGTATAAATATGAAACATATCTCCATATTTCAATTACCTCCAAATATTTAATGTAAAAAATATTCCTTCAAACTTTAATCAAGTTTTTGGTTAATTTTATCATGGATCATAAATTTTGGTGATGCATAAGTTATCACAATGACACTTTTCAGAAATATGAAACTTAGACCCTTTATTGATGTGTTACTATATATTACAATCCCTTCTCTACTATAGGATAGTTTTCCTAAAAGTGTAGTGACCAATTTCTTATTAATTTGATTTATTTTTCCAATTCATTCATTTATCCAGAGAAATATTACTCCATTATTAGTTAATTGGGATATTGAAATTGATAATCATGATAAATATATGAAAACAAATTATATAATATCTAAACAATCCTTTATAATAACATATCTGTGTTATATTTGTTAGTATTGGAAATTTTTTCAGCCATATCTGTCTTTAGAGGATCAAAATTTTTAACATCATATTGGATTATATAACCTATGAAGGAGATATTTATAGTTATAATTCACACTTTATAAATTTGAAAAAAAAAATTAGATTATCTTAAGGTCTTCATCATAATCCTTAAATGATCCCCATTTTCATTCTTACTCATAGAAGATATGATATATCTTTTAATAGGTATTATAAAAAATCTATATATGTAATATATAAAGAGTCTATTAGAAAAATATTTGAAAATTGGTGGGGAATTTGTAACATTAAATGGAATCACCATGAATTCATTGTAAAAATATCTTGTAAAAAATGTAATCTTAGGTATAGACTCTCGTTTTAACTATAAATAATGATATTAATTTTGAATATTGAACTTTTATAAGTTTTGAATGCGAATAATTTTATATAAAAATTTATCAATACAGTGTATATGTTTTTGTGTTTGGATAGAAATTTTTTTAAGATACTGATAAATAATGATAATATTCACTGACCCATCCTTTATCTTAACATATTTGACTAGCGTACCATAGAGAGAAGCAATAATTTGTATAGAAACCTTATGAAAATTCTCATATAGTGTCTTCTTAAATTATTATGATTTAATAAGGTTTATTATATAAGAAATATTTGATATAGTCATAGAATCAGGTATGATTTCAGTTGAAAACTCAACTATATTATCTTATAGGATAGAATGAAACTATTAAGAAAATAAATTAATACATTCATATAAAACTAACATATCATTAATGTTTTTTAAAAACAACCATGCGAACCAAATAACCATCATTATTGGTATTAAGTTACTTATTAGTAACTTAGTCTTATTTTGGTGTTCATAATCCTACTAGCATGAATTTATGAATATTAAATGATTTATGATAAGAAGTTATATTTCCTTATCTAAATAATTGATAAAAGATATATGTATATTAATTTAATCAATGCCTAATATTGTATTTAATCCCACTAAAGGGAGAATAAATTGATTTCAAAGATATATCACCCTAGAAACCTCAATTTAAGAATATCTATATACGTCATATTAAATAATATCACAACAATATATTTTAATCGATAACCTAATATCCAATTATTGAGTTGATGGATTTATAATTTATTAAATATGAATGATATCAAAATATGATAAAAAAATAATCAAATATTATTTTTAATGTTATTTAGGGAAAAATATATATATCTTACAGAATTTCATTTCCATGATTTATATCATTTTCATTGATTACAAAAGATCATCCTTACTCCCGTAGTTTTGGAGGGTTTTGAAAAAGATTTAACTCATTATCCCTTTATTCATTTTATTGATTTGTATAAGGAAAAAACTCATTATAGTTTAAAAATTCATGATTGAGTGGTGAACTAGGTGGAAGCTTCCTATCCAAAATTATGTTAATTTTCCTCTACATATCTCTTTGAAACTTATGTTATTGATGGACTATTTTATCATACTAGATATATAACCCCCTTTCTTTGATTAAATTTCATGGGTGCTTTATCCCATGTTTTTTAAATAAATAAAATTGAATTGTCATTCCACTATGGGATTTTTCAACTTAATCTCCATGAAATACCATTTTCATTTTCATATCCAAAAATACATGGGTATAATGAGAGTCTCCAATTTCTATTCTGAACACACTAAAAAATTGAATAATATAATTATAGCTATAAAATTTGGTTTTTATCAATGTTTTTGGGTGTCATAGTTTGAAACCCATAAATAATTTATTGGTTTTACTTTTGGGATCAATGATAAGAATTTAAGAGTTTGATTCATGTATTTTGAAGTTATATTCATAAAAAGAAATAAAATCATCCATGTCAATCTATGGGATGTTTATTAATATTTATTTTCTTAAACTAATTATATTGCATAGATTTTATTTCCCTACTTTTCCTCACTTTCTATATCAAACACTAATGGAAAACTAACTTATACCAACAGTTTGGAACCGTTGGTATAGGCCTCCAAACCATTTGTATATCATATACCAATGGTTTGGAGAACCATTTCCAAGTAAGCTGTTGGGATAGTTCTATACCAATGGTTTTGGAAACCGTTGGTATAAGTAATATGAAAATCTATACTAACGGTTATAGAACCATTGGTATATGTATTTCAAAAAAAATAACTAGGATTTGATCCCAGGACCCCTAGTTTATCATTTAACGACTTAACCACTAACCTAACATGAATTTTGTGAACATAATTAAATAAATATATATATATGTATTCTGATTATTATTTTAAATTTTGATTTATATAATGTTCTCGGGAAGAATATCTGATAAAAATCAAAGGGTCTATACCAACGGTTGTCAAAACCGTTGGTATAGACCTATACCAAAGGTTTTGACAAGGTTCATTTCTAGAAAACCTTTCCCAATGGTTTTGGAAAACCGTTGGGATAGGTATACCCTTTCCCAACAGTTTTGGAAAACCGTTGGGAGAGGTATACCCTGTCCCAACGGTTTGGACACACTGTTGGGAAAGGTGTCCACAAAGTGGACCTTTCCCAACAGTTTGGCCAAACCGTTGGGAAAGGGTATACCTATCCCAAGGGTTTGACAAAACCATTGGGGAAGGGTATACCTATCCCAACGGTTTGACAAAACCGTTGGGAAAGGTGGCCACAAAGTGGACTTTTCCCAACGATTTCCCAAAACCGTTGGGAAAGGTGGCCTTAAAGTGGTATTTCCCAATGGTTTGGCCAAACCGTTAGGAAAGGGGACCTATACAAATATTTTTTACAAACCGTTGGTATAGAAGCGTTGGGAAAGGTCTGATTTCCAGTAGTGAAATTCTACCACTTATTATTTCACATTCCAACCATTAAACCACTAAAGTCATATTTTCCAAATTTAAACACTAATAAACAAAAAATATATTTTCAGTGATGTTTATCCATTTCCCATAATTTAGTGTCTCAAAAGATCCACTAAAATATAGTTCTTTATTAGATAAAGCACGTGATATCTTTTGAACCAACATATTCTACTCCCGGTCTGGGTACCCATTCCACCATATAAAATACCTGAGGTGTATTCCTAATCACCATGGGATAGTGGAAAGAAACACATAATCACATCCAATCTCATTGGAATGATTTCTCCAAATAAATAAAATTTAAAAAGTTGAATTATTAACCATAATTTGACATGACACATCCAAAAGTTGGAAATCGATAAAAAACAAAACAAATATTTTTAAAAATAACAAAGATCATCTAATGAATAAGTAAAC
Organism: Viscum album; assembly: GCA_963277665.1. NCBI lineage: Eukaryota > Viridiplantae > Streptophyta > Magnoliopsida > Santalales > Viscaceae > Viscum > Viscum album. Next base: position 1,419,991,606 of record OY728153.1, on the reverse strand, counting down.
AAAAAAATTATACAATTTTTATAGCATAAATGATGTATAAAATCTATAATATCTCATATATAAATAACAGAAAGGCCAATACAATCATAGTTCTAAAAAAGGAAAGTAAAAAACCAAAAATATTAATCTTCATGTGACCCATGGTCACTATAAAAAAGCCTCACTAAACCTACTCCTAGAGAAACTAGAAGGAAGGAGTCCATAATTCCAAACTCATCTAGAATCTGAATTGTTAATTCTTACCCCTTATCATTGGACTGAGAAGATGGTGAGATGTTAGTTGGACATAATAAAATCCCCATGATGCCAAAGCCTGGAAATAAATGCTGAAGGGTTTCAATATATGTGGGGTGATTTTCCATCTGAGAAAAAAACCAACCAAACAAACCATAACTAAATAAAACACTAAATTATGTGTGATAAAATTGAAAAATAACTAAAACATTTCATTTATATCAAATCAAACCAAATATTACCATAGCAGAAGACAAACTAACATTAAGGTAAATAGTGGAATACAAACTTTAAAAACAAAAGGACAACCACACGACTTCAAAGCTTCATATTCTCCAATATATAACTCCACCAAACAGCCTAAGTATCACAAGGTATATCCTAGTAGATGACATCTGCAAAATCACAAAAGAACCAAATCAAGGGTGAGTATTAAATCTTACTAGGCTTTCCCTAATGACTTCCGTACTCATGCCACTAGGATAGAAAAGTTATCAACATTTATGTAAAACAATTTCTAAAAAATCTTACAACTAAAAATAAATAAGTTCCATATCAACCAGTTTTCCAACAAAAGATATTATTCATATAAAGAAACCAAACAATTCTTTAAAACAATTTTACAAGTTCCATTTGTCATAACCATTTCTTTACACATATCCACACCATCAACCATATGTGAAAAATTATGATAGTTCCATAGTCTTGAGCTTTTTCTCATCGATATACCAATTCATCATAATGTAATTATATCCCATGTTCCATTACACATTTTTGCATTGGGCACAAGGTTATATTTCAACCAAGCCTCATAATACAATATGAACACACACCACTAATTATTCCCAAAAACCATCCCAACAAAATCACACCAAACCCATTTCAATAAAACAAAATTTTTATTGAAAACATTTTTCAAAAAATCCATTTAAAAAATCTAGGAAATCCATATTTTAAAATAACATTTAAAAAAAGAGACCAAATCACTTTTCATAACTAATTGTAATCATTCCAAAATTTCACCAAAAACCATAAATCGCCACTAAGGAGTATTTATATCGTTATTTTCACCACAATTTCACAATAAAAATAAATAAATAAAAACAATTTTAAAATAAACCAATCAGTTCTAGTACGAGGAGTCGAGATTGAAGCCACCTACCTCAAGAGTTTCTAGAGAAAAAGATAAACGACAAGAAAAACATCACAAAACAGAGTTAAATATCCATGAATACACCGTATATCTCCTCCCCTATCGTCAATGAGTCAAAATATAATCATATTTGTCATCCACAACCTTAGATATACCCACAGTGGGCATAGATCTAAGAAACTGGGAGAGAGGGAAAAGTATAACTAAGAAAAAAATGAAGAACGACCAATCATGATCACTTACCATGACAAATCAGCTTCTAATCACCAAGGTAAGCCTTCATATTGCCTTTGGATCTATGGGACAACCTTCCTCGACCATCAAGAGGAAGAATTCTCAAGTTAGGGCCACATAATAGGAAAAACGAGGGAGTTTGAGACAAAAATGAGTGAGATCGTATTTTTAAGGAAGTAGTTTCTTGCCACACATGGTTTAGTTGCACAGTTAGTAAAAATGTATGCTAATCGTAAAACATCTAATATCTTAAGGATGAACCTTCCATAGTCATCTTACATAGTCTCCAAACTTTGTGCCAACTGTGCCAAATCCACTGCCTCAAAAAGACAAAATCCATTTTTCAAAGCACATAGTTTCTTCTTAGTGTACGCATGGTTTGGGAAACCGTTTTCACTGAAACACCTTCCCTTTTTCCCTTATCTTACTATGCATGGTTTTTTGAAGGTTTTGAATGGTTTTCCTAAACTTTTCACTAATTACATGCCTCTAAAAAAGACCCAAAACACTCAAAAAGTTCTCCAAAACTCTACCAAACTTCTCTCATATACTTTATATACTTGAAAAGCATAATTAAAGGGTTACATACTAGAAACCAAGGGTGATACATTCTCCCCACCATTGGACTTTACTTCATTGGAACTTAGAAAATAAAATTCATTCTGAAAGAGTTTTGTCCATTGTTCTTTTATTTCTTCATCGCATTCTCGGGTATCTTCCTGAATTTGACTATGTTTCCACCAAACCCAAACTAGACTGATGCTTTTTCCACATAAGACTTTATATATAATTTCTACAATCCACACTGAGAAATGTACTATGAAGTAAATGGATCTAGGTCAACGTTATCCCATCTAATAAAAAGGTTAGGTTCCGAATTATACCATTTTAATTGAGATACATGAAACATATTATTCATCGCACTGAACCATTGTGGAAATGACAAATGATATTCCACCTCACCAACCCATTATAGTATCTTAAAAGGGCCTATGTACAGAGGAAAAACCTTTACCTCATTCTTAAAATTTCAATCTTAAAGCCCTGGAGAAATCCTTAAAACACATGATCACTCACTGTGAAGGACAACAGCCATTTATGATGATCTACATAATATTTCTGATGACTCTGAGCCATCTCCATCCTCTTTATGATCAACTAAATATTCTCCATTGTCTCTTGGAAAGTCATGTCCCAACCACTGAAGTCTCACTTGTTTCCACCTAACAAAGTAGATAATGAAAGGGACTCCAAAACAATGCTTAGAAAGGATCCATATTTGTTGAGTCCTCATAGCTATTTTCATATGATAACTCCACCAATGGCATGTTCTCTTCCCAAGAACTACCAAAATCTATTACAAAAGCCTGAAACATATCTTCCAACATTTTTATCATACTTCCAGATTGGTTTTCCATCTTAAGATGATACACTATACTCATAGTCAACTGAGTCCCAATGGATTTATGAAGGTTTTCCCAAAATGAGATATAAACCATAGATCTCTATCTGATCGATGAAAACTGATATTCCATGCCTCTTTACCACTTCTCAGATATAGATTTCGGATATATCCTCCACTATATGAGTTTTATGAATACAGATTAAATGGTCCAACTTGGTAAGTCAATCCACTATCAACCATATGGAATCATGTTTCAAGAATCATTTTTGGGGTACCTATAAAAAAATACATTTCTATTTTCTCCCATTTCCACACTGGAATAGATAGAGGAAATGAAATTCCTGGTAATAATTGATGTTATACCATAATTTGTAGACAGGTTAATCATCTTGAAATAATCTCAACCACCTTCCTTTTTTAAACTGACCTACAAAAACTTTGCTTTCAACGCCTTATACATATTCTATATTCTGGGATAAACAGCCCATCTTGAATGGTGGTAAGTATGAATATGTTATTCCTAAAAATACATCTATAGAACTATATGATTCCTGAAACACAACATTGAACTATCATTTAGGTTTCATCCCTCAATGGTCTCCCCAACATTGAGTTTTGAACTCATTATGATAAATTAGGACTCAGACTTCTCTGCCACTTTTACCATCTTCACTAAATCAGGAAAAGTGAAATTGGAAAGAATATTGCAACAACACCTCAGTATTTATATTCTACATGCATGTCATCTAGTACTGGCATCAATTATCACTCATCAAACGCTTCTTTTTCCAACTGACCATAAAATTTTCTTCGTAATGCATCAATCAAAGAATTGACGTCACAGGGTGTATACATCAAGTCAAAGTCAAACATTTGGAGATAGTCCATCCATATTATTTAACTCAGATTCAAATATCATTCTTAGAAAATATGTTTTAATCTCTTATGATCCATAATCATAATAAATTTATCCCCAAAGAAAAAATAATTCCAAGTATTCAAAGCATGGATGACTGCATCTAAATAAAAATCATGTGTTAAGTATTTCTTATCATGAAACCTTAACTACCTTAATCCATAATCAATAGTGTGGTATACTTTCATGATAACACACCTAAACCTATATCCTAAAGAATCACAATAAACCACATACACATTTCCAAATTATGGTTGGAAAACTAGTAAAACAGTCACACACAAAATCATGGGTAATAACCATCTAACCAAGAAAACTCTATATATAAAATACATTCTTTGGTGGTTGCCAAGATATAACAACTTTTATCTTCTTAGGATCCATTGAAACACCTATTTCAAAAATTAAAAATCCAAGAAAGCAAACCTACTGTATCCAAAAAGTAACACTCTGATAATTTGGAATAAAAATGATAGTCTCTAAAGATGTCCAACACTTTATCCAAGAGTTGTTCATAGTCATCCCTTGTCCTTGAATACACCAATATATAATTCAAAAACACTACAACAAAATAATACAGATATTACGGAAATATATGATTCATTAATTCCATAAATACTCCTGGTGAATTCGTAAGACCTAATGGAATTATCACATATTCATAATGACCATATCTACTTCTGAAATATGTCTTTAGATTATCCTCCTTCCTAACTCTCAATTGGTGATATCCTGATCACAAGTCAATTTTTGAGAACCACTAATCTCCCCTAAAATGATCAAAAAGATCATCAACACATGGAAGTGTATAGATATTCATTATCATAACTTGGTTAATCTTGTGATAATCAACACACATCCTTAGATTTCTATCTTATTTCTTCACAAAAAATATAGTTGCTTCCCACAGAGACGTGTTATGCCAAATAAAACCCTAGATTTCCATCTCTTATAACTATATTTTCAACTCCCTTAATTTTTTTGGTTTCATTCAGTAAGATGTAAGTGGGAAAGGACTGGAACTTGGGAGGAGATCAATTATAAACTCCACTTCCCTTATCGGTGGTAACTCAGAGACATTTTTGGAAAACACATTCAAAAACTGATCCATGACTACATGAAAATTTCTATTCTATGTCTCTTAAATCGATGAAAAATTCAATTCCACCAACTGGTAAGATATTGCTCCCACTGCTAGTACCAATAAGCTCGTTTCACCTGTCTTTACATTCATTTCTCCTATAAATAGGTGCTCAACACCATCCTCAGTCACAAAACAAACTATTATTCTATAACTATCGATGTGGGACTTGAATGTTTTCAACCAATCCATAGAAATTATTATATCAAAGAAATTTATCTCCATCACTAAGAAGTCTTATTTCATTTCGGATCCATCAATGGTTATAGAACAAGATCTATACACAAAGTCTCGGCATTCTCTTTGACTAAGAGGAATTTTAAGTTTTATCATAGATGAAATCATCTCAAGTTTTAAATGTATCAAATCAAATGTACGAGAAGAAATAAAATAATGTGATGCACTAGTATCAAACAGCACTTTCATAAGAGTAGAATTAAAAATAATTGTACCTCTCACCATGGATGGTCTAGCCTGATCATCCATAATCACTTGATCAACTTCATATAATTGCTTCATCATTGCACTTTGGTCTTTATTTACCTACTGATATTTCCATTGATGAGGATTCATGTTATTCATAGAGTTACCATGGCTATCTTTATTCAGCTGATGGGATTGATTATTCCTCCCTCACCCCGTTGAAGTATATAATGCATGTCATACCTAAGAAGTGTCTCAATCACCTTACCTCAGAGCACTCCAGAAATTACACTGAATATATCCCATCAGTTACAATTATGGCCTGCTCTTGGTGGTTTTTTACACACTCACTTTATGTGGTCAAAGGAACCAAATTGGAATAATTTCTACTTTTTTCATGGGTCATGTAAGAAGATGCATTGATCCATCCGTTTTATTCTTATTCATATTCCCACATTGTAAGTAGTTGTCCCCCTTCTGCTTTCCCCTAGCATTATAGTTCCCACTTATTCCTGTGGGTATCAATATACTTCCTCCTCCCACATCTCCTTAGATTTCCCATTCATCCACTATTGCTCTATTGACCATATTTGTATAGTGAGTAATATAGAGCATGATAATATTGGATAAAATCTCATGCCTTAGAACTAATTCAAAGATGCATTCCTTAAAGGACACACTATCCACAACTTTAGGTGAAAATTGTACTAAATTCATGAATTTAGCCGTATAGTCTATGATAGAGAATTTTTTTTACATCAAGCTGAAGAAGTTCATCATTTTTTGAATCTTGAATGTGTGAGGATAGAATTTTTTGTTGAAAAATTCTTCAAAATCCTCAAAAACAAGGACTTTATCCACTTTATCCTGGACCTCTAGATCCCACCACAGGAATGCAAGATCCCCAAGCATTTACATCAACAGCTTTTCTTTCAACTCTTCTTGTGTGCCAATGAAATTGAAGATATGATTCATCCTCTTTATACACACCTCTAACTTTTTTGGTTCATAATCACCCCAAAATATGGGTGGATTATTGTTGGCGCCAAAATATTGCACGAAAGGAAGGGACAAAAAAAGATGTCCTGCACGCTGCCTCGCGAAGCACCGATGCGAAGCACCGCTGCGAAGCACCCGAGCATCACGGTCCTACGAAGCTCTAGAGGCGGTAACTCTCCGTGAAAGAATTTGACGTTCATGATCCCGCCGTGAAGCTCTGGAGGCGGTACCTCTCCATGAACGAATTTGACGTTCGCGAGCCCGCCGCGAAGCTCTGGAGGCGATAACTCTCCATGAACGAATTTGACGTTCGCGAGCCCGTCACGAAGCACCTGAGGCAGTGCGAGAGTTCTACTTCACGGCGCCCCTTTCCTATAAATACTGGGCCCCCCCTGAGTCTAGAGGAAGGGACAATCCGACCTTTCGGCTTCTCCTCTCCTGAGTCACGAAGCACCCTTTGCCCCCGGGAATCATGAGCTCAGTGAGGTACTTCTACTTCACGGGATGCCTTCGCTTTGTCTAGTTTTGATCCCCTCTTCCGAGAGGGATGCCCTTCACAAATATCAAGGGCATTCGCAAAGGAGGGGGATTCCCAAGGGAACTCGGGAAGCCACGGAGCGTTTATGCTTCGCGAAACACCCAACTTGTACTAGTGATCCCTATGCTAAGGCAGGATCGCTACACATCGCGAAGCACACTGCTTCGTAGCACCCTACTTCGCGAGGCACCTCTTCTTCGCGAGGAAGTGCTCCGCGAATACTGTTCATCTTCTTGAAGAACCCTCCACTCACACCTATGCCCCATACTAAGGCCAAGGCACTCCGCTTCGCGAACCACACTCATTTTCTTGACAACTCCCCTTCCTGTGCGACCCTCCAGGTATGCACGATGTGATTTCAAAGTCCCACGGACAATACTACTCGTAGCGTTGCTTTGCATAATGCTTCTTCGCATAGGCACGCTAACGGCTATTTCTTCTTCACATAGCCACGTTAACGTGGACCCCTCGATGGTTCGCTCTACAACCCCCCATGACCACGGACTTACTGGTACCTTCCCTCCCCCAAGGAGAAAAGGGTACCAGTTATGTAAGTCCTCGGGGTGTGGAGTGAACCCACCTCGTCCGAGCTGCAGGACATTAAACTGCCACGCACCTCGTCCTCAACACATGACGTTAAACTGTGACCCGACCTCGTGCTTCGCTCACAGGGTCCCCCCAGCTCGGACATCCTTTACGCCACTCGTTTCCACGGGAATGGAATCACCCCCCCCCCCAACAAGGGATGATATCCTCCTTATCGAAGCGGCGTATGTCCACGGGAGAAGGGAAACCACCTTGGTGTAAGCCCCTAGCCCCTCTTGCGGAAGGTAGCACCCATGCACCTCCGTACTTCCCCACTACCAAGGTCAGTGGAGGGCGTGATAGGGAACGAGGCATCTCCCATCATTCGTCCCAAATCCCTCTTTCGATGTGCTTTTCCGCACTTCGGGCCTCCATCCTGAAGTAAGTCCCAGCACCATGGGCCGCTTAACACGTAAGCCCCTCTTCGCTTCTCACGGATGCACCCTTTGCGGCGTGATCGTTAGGTCCTTGCTGTCTCTTGTTTCTCACACCGAGCATGACTCACGTGGGCTTAGAGTTGGCATTGGACATGACAATACCTCATCCAGTATGACGTTAAACTGCATGCCCTCGTCCATCAGGACGTTAAACTGCATGCCCTCGTCCAGCATGATGTTAAACTGTATGCCCTTGTCCTGCATGACATTAAACTGCACAACCATTTGAACTATGAGGACTTTGATCCATGTCAAGGCGTGGTACGTAGGAAGCCTCCACGAGGTTCAATCCCACCCGTCATCTAATTCGCATCGAGTTCTACCTTCTTCTAGCATGACATTAAATTGCATTCCAGTCCGATGACAAGTCGTTGTCAGCACCCGAACTACGAGGACTTTGATCCATGCCAAGGCATGGTACGTAGGAAGCCTCCCTGAGGTTCAAGCCCAACAATCATTGGCCCAACCCGTCTCCTTGTCAGTGTGCCAAGCCCCCATTATCTGCCCGAACTATGCGGTCTTTGATCCATGTCAAGGCATGGTATGTAGGAAGCCTCTCTGAGGTTCAAGACCATCCCCTTTTGGACCAAGGTCCCTCCTTCTTCACGTCGGTTCGCCAACACCCACCATCCGAACTATGAGGACTTTGATCCATGTCAATGCATGGTACGTAGGAAGCCTTCAAGAGGTTCAAGCCCACCACTAGTGGACCTATGGGTCTACTTTCACGTTGGTTCACCGATAAAAACCCTTTAAATTACGAGGTCTTTGATCCATGTCAAGGCGTGGTACGTAGGAAGCCTCCCCGAGGTTCAAGCCCATCTCTCATTGGACCAAGGTCCACCTTCACATTGGTTTACTGAATAATTCCATCATCTGAACTACGAGGACTTTGATCCATGTCAAGGCATGGTTCGTAGGAAGCCTTCCAGAGGTTCAAGCCCACCACAAAGTGGACCCCCGGGTTCACCTTCACGTTGGTTCGCCGACGAAGCCCCTCTGAACTACGTGGTCTTTGATCCATGTCACGGCATGGTATGTACGAAGCCTCCATGAGGTCCTAGCCCACCACCACTAGGACCCTCCTGGTCCTCCTCATTCACGTTGGCCTTCCGATGTCCAACCTGAACTATGTGGTCTTTGATCCATGTCACGGTATGGTACGTAGGAAGCCTCTCAGAGGTTCAATTCCACCACCTGTTGGTCACTCCGACCTTCTTCACATCAGTTCATCAACACCCGGGCAGCCTAGTGTGTAAGCCCCACACCATTTGGACCAAGGTCCACCTTCGCATCAGTTCACTGACGCATCGGACCAAGGCCCACATTCTTTTTGGTTCGCTGACAACATCCATTGGACCAAGGTCCACCTTCATGCCGGTTCACCGGAACCATCCCAAACTACGTGGACTTTGATTTCCTGCCACGGGGATACGTAGGAGGTCTCTTCGAGGCTCAAGCCCAACTTCACCGTCGCCCTTGTGATGGTTCCTTGCCATTTCCCCTCCACTTCATCCCTCCATAATCCACCATGATTCTCGCCTAGACCTTCATATCCCGGTGAGACCATGTCGGTCCGCTCCTCTTCACAGCCGCCCGTGGGCTAGTCCCGGTATCGGCACCCCTCCAAGGGAAATCCCTCAATCCAATCCATTCTATCTATTGCTCTGATCGGGTTGATCCGTCTCCGCTGGACGTTAAACTTACGGCATACCCTGTGTTAAACGCAGGAAGCTGAGGAAAACCTCAGATATATGTCTATGGCATATAATTCCCCGCGCTCGATGTGGGATGCCTCGGGCTTCCACGCCCTTGAGAGTCCCTATGACAAGGGACAAAAGACAGACACGCCAGTTCCCCAGCATCCAGACACACTACTGATGCCTCAACGTGACTACTCCCCCGACTGAAGGTTGCTGCCCTGACCGGACCCTTTGGAATGTCCCGACAGAAGCAGTGTAATTAACCAGCGTCCATGGAAACATGGAACTGGGAATATTTTCACTAACAACATATTAAATCTATGAGGGAGACCTGGACTAGGTGACGAGTTCTGAGGAGGAATCCGCAGAAGGAAGAACCGACATCCCATCATCCCGTTTTGATCAAGGAGCAGACGTCCCTGAATAAGGAGTGAATGTCGCCTGCCTTTGGAAAGCGGGAATGCGGGGCAACAGTGCAGCGCGTCCTCCTCCGGGGATGGACAGACGCGCGCGCCCCGATGAAAGCGTCGGAAATAGAAATGGTGAACCTGATGTGAATATCTTCCCCTCAATGTGGATATTAGTAGCATTTGAGACACCAGTAGATTGACATGTCACGGGATCCAGATATTCGGTGCCTGGTCCCGCCAAGAAAATAGCGGTCCTTTCGTGAAACTCACCGGAAGTTGGGACAGTAGAACGTGGGGAATTCCGTTCTGCAGCGTGTTAGCGTGGATCCTTCTTACAGACATGGGGAATGGAAGGACGATGGGGCACTAGCTGTCAATCCTTTTCCTCGCAGTGCTGATGGGTTGATCCCTTCGTTTCCCAGGAACCAGGTTGCTGTTACGGAGACGCGATCACCGCCCGCTCGCCTACGCAGGGGCAGGGGCAATACCGGTACAGCCACCCCACATGGCTCTGCTACCGCCATGACGGCCGCTACATCACAGAATACAGGGCGCCCACGTCCCCTCTCCCCATCAGAGATCATCCAGCGAAGGGTGATCAACAACCTTGTATGCAGGTACGAGGAGGAAGGGGTTATCCCAACTCGGGATATGGCTGGCCTGGACCTGGAGGCATCCAGGACCCGCCGTCAACGCTGCCCTAACAGGCCGCATAGGGAGCCCCTGCTCCCCACCCCAATGTTCAATCATTTCGGGAGCCTGTCCCCGGAACGCCTCGACGACTCCTCGCCTTACGCTGATGAGGCGGGCGACGTCCGGCTCGGCCCGCTCAAGGTCCCGACCCAAGGTCTCCAGGAAAGGGCTCATGTCCGGTTGCATCAGCGCCACCGTCCGACTCCGCAGGAAGAGAAGGCAGGCCATGCCCTTGCACCACCTGCGCCAGCTCGTCTGACCCAACGTCAGCGCCGGGCCCGGGCTGAGGATGCTCGCCCAGATGCATCGATGTCAACAGCTACAGTGGCTCGAGCCACTGCCGACGTGCATCATGGAGTCCCTGCATACACTGAGCAGGGTCACTCCTTCACCCAACCAGGATCGAGACCCCAACCGCCCCACGAGCAGGCTGGGTTGACTCTCTGGGCTGTAGGCCTGAGTGGTGATCGCCGCGAACTAACCCGCGGTGATGTCACCCCGTACGGAGGCCCTCCCCGTACCACTACTCCATAGAGCATGGGCCTTCCCCACTCCGAGTCTTGTCATGGAGGTATGCATCATGCTACCCCCATCCCGAAGGAAGACCTGCCCCGCAGTAGTGACGCTCGGCGTGGAAACCTTTCCCGTGCCCACTATACAGGGTATGGATTCCATCCTCCTGTCCCCAACCGCCGGTCTGAAGGCACTGCCCATCTAGTCCTTCTCCAACGTGGGGGCCCTCCCTACGTCCTCTCTACAATGGGAAAAGGTCCTCCTCGCCCCAGCAACTCGAGGAGTGAAGGTCAGCCTCGCTCCGCCCGCATCGACCATGGAGGTCCTCCCCATGCTTCTGCTGATTCCAACAGAGGCTCCGCCCACATGGGTGTTGTCCATGGAGTTCCTCCCCATGTACCCTTTGAAATTTTCCCTAGTTCCCCTTGCACCTCGGCTATCTCGATCGGGGGCCCTCTCCGCCACAGCGCCAGCGCCGCCCCGAGACTACATGTTGAGAATCAACCTTGTCCCGAAGATCCACCCCGGGGAAAGAGAGCGGGTCGTCACCGCCACAAGAAGAATCCTGGGGTTGGGTGGAGATCAAACCGGCTTGTTTCTCGGATTCTGAGGCGGAATGCGACTCAGCGATGGAACCTTCTCCTCGCTCCTCCGTATCAAATACTGCGGCAGGAACCAGGCGCGTTAGCCACATTCTCCCGGAATGTGAGGTCCACCAGATTCCCACCTCTTTCCGCAGGTACATCCAGGAGGAAGAAATCATGGAAATTTCGCAGGTCTCGACCGTGCAATCACCACCATTGTCACCATAAGCGCCCTCTACCTCTACTAGAGATCGCGGAGAGCTATTTTGGGGGCCAATGGCGGTAGAGTGACGACATGACCTATCACTGGCAGCTGCGACTCATGTGCCATAAGCTGTGGCTATCAGCCCATCGTATCGTGACATCGTGGTCAGGTCACCGCACTCTTCAGAGGATGGCCCGGAATTCGGCAGCTAGTCAGCTCGTTCACCGTATTCTCTGCCGCTGAGTTTACTATCCCAGAGGTCCACCTCGGTACCGCTACCGGTCCCTCATCTACCCCTGGTTGACGAGTGGGGAAATACAGGGCCAGACCATGAGTCTGAACCCAGGAGCTTCTGGAGAATTCTCACAGCGGACTACTTCCCAGAGAAGTTCTGGCCGACGGCGGCACTAAACTTTCGCACACCAGAGTCCCTTACCCCTGAAGAAGTGGGGTGCTTTTGTCGAACCCTATGAGAGACACACTTCCGCATTCGTTACGAGCGGGTGGTGTACCCCAGAAGTCGACAGCACTTTGAATAAATCGGCGAGCAATGACGCCTGATCGATTTGGACGCACTCCTTGTGGCCCAGCACCCTGAGTTGCCAGGCTTTCAGAGCGCCCTTCAACAGAAATGTGTTCATAGTTTCAAAGTACTCCGCAGAGTCATCAGGGAAGCTACCCCCCATGTGCAAGTCCGTGGTTGGGGCACTATTCCACTCTCCTCTTTGACCCTATCCGACGGCAGCCTGATTCGTTATTCGACATTGAGGACATGCCCTCGAGAGGGGTCGCGGTCCACATGGCTGATGCAGTGGAAAAGGAAGATGATCTTGAATTTCTTGATAGAGACTTACCCCCCGAGGGCGTACCGCCACTGTTGGACCCATCATGGAGGGTTACCCATCAGCAGAGGAACCTGATAGGCCTCCCTATACCCACCGAGTCGTTGGGACTCGGTCGAAATACCGGCAAGGGTAAGGAGCACATCAGAGTTGTCAAGCACTCCGACCCGTCTACCTCTGTGCAGAAAATGGACGAAGATCCCGAGAAGGCCACGTTACACCAGCAGATTGCTGAGAAGAAGAGGATGGTTGAAAAACTCTTGGCTGAGCGTGCTGCAGAGCGGCAACCCGACTATGGTAATCCCAGTCCGGGGCAGCAGGGGTAGCAATAATTTCCTCCTAGTGTGATGCCTCCGGGAAACCCTGATCATGCTACTTCCGCAGACAGGCCAGAAGCCAGAACATATGGAAAGAGGGAGCGATATGTCTCGCCAACCCCCCCCCCCCCCCCCTTGAACGACGGGGCAATCTGAAGAATCCAGTCTGGGTTTCCCCAGTCGCCCCACAGGTCGTTCCTCCAGTCGATCCACGAGCTGCCGAAGCCATCTACCATGTGGAAGAACCTAGCAACGCACTTGTGATTAGGTATCCCTGTCAAGACAAGTACCCCCACCCGGATGATCTTATAGTGGCACTCACAGCCCGCCTCGAAGCGTTGGAGACGCGGCAGGTGGTGGTCCCACCGGATGGAAAGTCGTATCCCGCCTGGGTGGATGATATGCCCACACCCCCGGGTTTTGGGAACCCCACTTTCTCGCCCTTCAACGGAACAGGGGACCCGCCGCATCACATGGATCATTTTTCTTCCAGGTGTGGCCCCATGCTGGGGAACCCGGCCCAGCAAAAAGCCACCAAGCTCCGATGTTTCGTACAGACATTGGAAGGTCCCGCATTCGTCTGGAACAACAAGCTCCCTATCGGATCAGTGACCGGTTGGGAGGATCTCCGCCAGCAGTTCCTATACCAGTTCATCTCCACCACGCGGAAGACCAGCATTGCAGACCTCTTCAAGTGAAAGTAAAGGCCTGATGAGCGAGTCATAGATTTCATCGCCCAGTGGAAGGGACTTACGTATTCCCTCGATATGTCACTGACTCAAGATAAATTACTGATGATGTGTGTGGGGAACTTCAAAACAGGGCTGGTACACTCCCTGATTACCCAGAACTACCCTGGAGGGTTCAGAGATTTCTCAGATAAGGCTCAGCGCCATGAGGAGGCTCTTCAACAGGCTAGTCAGGCACATTTGTTTCTCCCTATGATCCCAGCCAGGAGGACCGCCAGAGCCGAACCTGCCACGGTGGCCCAAATAGAAGCCCCTAGGCAGCTGGAATTACTGCTAGTAGCACCATCCCCACAACCCCGTAGGGGTCCTCCACCTCAACCACAGGCTCTTGCCCAGCAGCGACCGCCTCAGAATCGACAGGTTCCCCCGCGTAATGTGCCACCTCCACCTAGGCGAGACAATCAGGCGCTGCCTCCACGGAAGGCCCCTCCGGCCCCTCGTCAGGGCCAGGCCCCCAGGGCCCCCTATCCGGAAAGAAGGCACCAGACTTATTCGTTCAACGAAAATCAGGTCCATGGCTACTCCCAAAGTGCTCTAGAGCAAGGGATTGTGCACCTACCCGAGTGCAGAAGGATGGCAGAGGCGAATCTCACCAATCTCCCCAACTACTATCTTTATCATCGGATTTTGGGGCACACCCTCAAGCAATGCTACGCGTTTAAAGACTGGCTTCAAGACCAGGTCAAAAACAGCTTAGTCAAGTTGGGCCCGGCACCAACACAAGTTGAAGGTGTCTTTAGAGGGTCAGATATCGGTAGCGATAGCGAAGGCAAGTGGCAACAGGTTCCCAGCCGCGGGTCCGAGAGATACGATGACTGGATGGCTCGAAAAACCATCGTTTGTGCCCATGGTATCATCTGGGAGTGCCTGAAGTAGCCGGAACCTTCAGAAGAAGTAGCCAGTACCTATGCATCGTCTTCACAGCCGACCTCTTCCCAAAAGGGCAAGTAGCGACGACGCAAGAAGAATCAATGCGCTCCGCCGGTGCCGTTGTCATCCCGCACTCTCGGCGACTTTATGCCCCCTTAAATGGGGATCCCTCCCTGAATCCGCCCAGTGGTGGATGACTCGTCGAGCGACAACCAGGGGTACGCTTCGGTTAACACTGTGGAGCTGGTAAAGCCCTATATGACTCCTGATGAGGGGGAATGCAAGGCGAACCTCCCCAACGTTTCCAGCTGACATCAACATCAGCGGAACTGCAACCACGCCGGTCATCGAGGTATGTCAACAGGCCCTTTCAGCCAAGTCGTGCATGCTACTGAGACCAGACAGCAGGCTCAGCGTAGAGCTCAGCACGCGAAACCCCATCTAACGCCCTCAGCTCTACCTCCACCGCCATTTGTGCTACAAGATCAGGGAGAGCTGCCTCGTTCCCATTACAGCCAGTCTTGCCCGGCTACAGGCCAGTCTCCACTATCTGATCCTAGTCTGACGTATACTCTCCAGGATTCAACTAGTAGGCAGCAGGATGTACCCAGTACTAGTCGACCGCCGGTTCAACCGGTAGGACCCCCTATGCCTCCAATTTCCGAACGACTTCCTATAGGCAGTTGTTCGCATTTGGCACGAAAGTATGATGTCTTGAAGCACCTGGTCGGCATTCCGGCAAGGCTTTCTATCCTTGAGGCCCTTCGCCTGTCATCTAAAATGTGTGCGGCACTTGCCGAGCCCCTAAGGAGCCCCCTCCAGTTTGAGAAAGAGGTAGCAGCTGTAGAAGCCTTCCATGACGAGACAATTGAGAACGCCGAATGCCAGGCGGTTATATCGTTCTCCGATGAAGATGACGTCCCTCCTATGCAGGGGCATATTTTCCCGATGTACATCACTGGCCACTTCAATGGTGTGGAAGTCCGCCGCTGCCTCTTTGACACGGGTTCCGGAATCAACCTAATTCCGACTCGGACATTGCGAAAGTTGGGACTGTCTGAAGGTGATTTAACTCCCTCTGACCTTAGAATCTAGGGGTACGACAGGACCGAGCAGACCCCAGTTGGCAAGATCCGCCAGAAGATTTAGTTCGGTGGCTTAATTGCCAGCACCGAGTTCATGGTCATCTCTCAGGACACTGCCTAAAACGCGTTGATGGGTAGGCCATGGATCCATCTTCATGTAGCAGTCCCTTCTTCATATCACTAGTGCCTCAAATACTCACTCAATGGAAGAGTAGGTGTGCTCCAAGGAGATGTGTCTCCTTTAGCCTCTTGTGAGGCCCGCTATCTGGATGCTGATTATTACAAGAGTAAGGATAAGCAAATCCTAGTAAGTGAGGATGAACCCGTCCCGGTCACAAGTGATCCCTGGGAAAGCATGGATGACGCCTACATCCTCTCGATCCACCGATTAGAGGCCACGACCCCGACATGGGGAAATTTTTTGTTGTTTCGGGTACATAAGGAAGGCATGTTCCTATGTCCAAGCGACGGTGGAAAATCACCTCGTACTCCTACATCAACTAGGCTCAGGTGATCCCGGAACCTCCTACCCCTGTACGGTACCGAAATGTCAAGCTTATGGCAACGGCGGTAAGCCATACGTGTCTCTTCCGCCAAGCTGGAATCAACCGACTCAGGACGACACGTCACCACTACTTTGATATCATCAAATGTGGCCCCTTAGGCCAAAGGCTAGATGGGATAGGGTCGACTGCCTTCATTGCTATGGTCTCAACGGCGAGTGAGTATCCTAATATGATGACCACTGCTGCCCAAGCCGGCACCAGCTACCCCTCAGGATTTGATAGCCTAGAAGTATCTCCCGTCGCGGGAAATCCCCCCACAGGTGGAGAGGAAGACGTGGAGGATGCTCCCCCCACCTTTGAGGAAGGCGTCTACCACGGTTGATGAACTGGTACAGGTGAACCTTGGTAGAGAGGCAGATCTGAAACCCACATTGATCAGTGCAGCCATATCCCCCGAGGAGCGGCAACAGTACGTAGACTTCCTCAAACAACACCGTGATATGTTTGCCTAGAGTTACAACGAGATGTCAGGACTAGATCCCCAGGTAGTCATTCACCATCTGGGCCTCCCGGCAAACCGTCGTGGGTTTAAGAAGCCTCCCAAGAAGATGCACCCTTCTCATGGTGCTATGGTTGAGGCTGAAGTTGACAAGCTTATCAAAGCCAACTTCGTTAAGGAAGTCCAGTACCCCAAGTGGCTTGCCAACATTGTGTCAGTCAGGAAGAAGAATGGGCAGATCAGAGTCTACATCGACTTCCACGACCTTAATCGCCACTGCCCAAAGGATGACTTTCCACTCCCGGTGATGGAGTTATTGATTGATGCCACGGCTGGGTTCCAAGATCTCTCTTTCATGGATGGGTTTTTCGGCTACAACCAGATCCGGATGGCCCCCGAGGATGAGGAGTCCACTACCTTCCGGGCTCCCCAAGGTACCTTTTGCTACCAGGTTGTGCCCTTCGGCTTGAAAAATGCAGGTGCCACTTATCAGAGGGTCATGCATCGCATATTGAAGCTAATTCTCGGGACGCTGGTGGAATGATACATAGATGACCTAGTGGTCAAATCATGTCAGCGCTAGGACCATCTCAAAGACCTTGATAAGGTGTTCAGTTTCCTCTGTTCTCGTCACCTGAATATGAACCCGTTGAAGTGTGCCTTCGGGGTCACCTCTGGGAAGTTTCTGGGCTTTGTTGTTAGATATCGAGGCATTGAGATCGACCCAAAGAAAATCAAGGCCATCAGCCAAATTCCTCCCCTGAGTAACATTCGGGAACTTCGAGGCCTCCAAGGACACTTAGCATATATACGCCAATTCATTGCGAATCTGGCCGGCAAGTGTAAGCCCTTTTCCTAGCTCATGAAGAAGGGTGCCGCCTATGAATGGGATGAGGAGTGTTGGACCGCCTTCGAGGAAATCAAGCAGTATCTGCTCCAACCTCTGGTTTTGATGCCACCCGTCTCTAGAAAGCCACTGGTCCTTTACGTGACCTCCCTGGAAAGATCCCTCGGTGCACTGCTCGCCCAGAAGAATAACGAGGGTACCGAGAACAGTCTCTACTATCTCAGCCGCATGCTTCTCGATACGGAGGTTAGATACTCCCCTATCAAAAAGAGCTACCTTGTGCTCGTCTTTGTCGTACAGAAGTTGCGGCATTACCTGCAGCACCATGAGGTGCAATTGGTCTCCTGGGTAGACCCACTGAAGTACATCCTGAACCGCCCCATGCTGACTGGCTGACTAGCACGGTGGGTGGTGATTCTCCAGCAGTTTGATATCAGGTTCGTACCTCAGAAGGCCATTAAGGGACAGGAATTGGTATACTTTTTAGCTACCCATCTAACCTACGTGGATAAACCCCTGGACCTGGATTTTCCTAATTAGACGATCCTCTCAGTCGATCATGCCATCCCGTGTTGGCAAATTCCCTTCGACGGTGCCTCCCGGAGCCCCACCGGTAGGAGGCTCAACGATCCTAAGCTCAACAGAGTGTTCCTGGGTATTGTTTTCATTACCCCAGTGCAAGCCGTCCTGCCATACTCATTCCTGTTGTTAGAAAGTTGTACGAACAACGAGGCAGAGTACCAGGCTCTCATCACCGGTCTCGAGTTGGCCCTTGAGATCAATGTGCCCCATCTACATGTGAAAGGAGATTCCGAGCTGGTAATCAAACAGGTTAATGGCAACTATGTCGTCAGGAAGACGGAGCTTGTACCATTGATGGAGTACACCCTTCACCTAATGGCCCAGTTCTCTTCTCGACCAGAGATTACCCATGTCCCACGATCATAGAACGGTCAAGCAGACGCCTTGGCTGGCTTAGTCGCGTCGCTCGCAGAACCCGAGCAAGATGATTTGATCATACATGTGGCACACCAGAGAGTCATTTCCCCCGTCACCCAAGAGGACAACGATGTCCTACGGGTAAGTCATCTCATCGCTGGACCCTCTATGTCAGGGGTCCCAGGTTCGTCAGACATAGTGGTTGAAGCCACTCCCGACTGGAGGGCACCTTTTGTCGAGTATCTCCAAAATGGTCGCCTCCCAGACGACCGGGCCGAGTGCGAGCAAATCCGATGTCGCGCACTGCAATTTACCCTCCAGAGTGGTCCTAGTATTGAATAGATCCTTTATAAGTGGAGCTTCGATGGCGTCCTCCTTCATTGCATTCAAGGAGTATAGATTCCTCAAGTTATGCAAGAGGTTCACGCCGGCTCCTGTGGCGCCCATCAAGCTCAGCTGAAGCTGTACCATCAAATCCTGAGGTTGGGGTACTTCTGGACCTCTATGATCCACGATTGTATTGGGTATGCCAAGAGATTCCACACGTTCCAAGTTCGCGCCAACTTCCTGCATCGGTCGCCGGAGCCCCTCCACCCCCACCAAGTACTCTTGGCCATTTGCGGTATGGGGACTTGATGTAGTGGGACCATATCCACCGGCAACAGCCCGCCAGTGTAGGTTCATCCTGACTGCTACAGATTTCTTCTCCAAGTGGGCAGACACAGTTCCACTCAAAGAGATCAAGGCCCATTTCATCATCAACTTTGTGAGCTCCAATATTATCCACCAGTTTGGGGTCCCTCACACCATCCTCACCGATAACGGAACCAACTTCTGAGAGACTGAACTGAAGAAATTGTACACAAAGTACGACATCTGTTCGAACCATACCTCCCTCTACCACACGCAGGCAAACGGACAGATCAAGGCGTTCAACAAAACCCTCTATAACATTCTGCAGAAGTTGGTTGGTCAGAATAAGAAAATTTGGCCGGACAAGCTCCCCAACGCCCTCTGGGCTTATCGGACGACGACTCGCAACTCTACCCAGGTGACCCCATATTCCCTGGTGTATGGAGCTGAGGCTGTCCTACCCATTGAGATCCAGCTACCATCATTATGCACTGCAGTCTGTGATCACTAGACATCAGATGAGGTAGCCTAAATCTGTTTAGCTGAATTAGAAGCACTGGGAGAGAACCAGCTTCGTGCCCTGCACAATCTGGAAAGGAATCAGGATAAGATAGCGAGGGACTTAAACAAGAAGGTTCGTCTCTGTTATTTTCTACAGGGTGACCTAGTACTGGCCCTTCGAGCACGAATGATCCCCGGTAGGAAACTACCCAAGTTAGAACCCAAATGGGAAGGGCCTTATATCATCCATAAGGTTTACCCCAATGGAGAATAGTCCTTGGTGACCATGGATGGAGAGTGCATAACCCCTCCCACCAATGCCAAGTTCCTCAAGCGATACTTTTCCTAGGGAAAAAGGGTTCTGCACGACCTTAAACTGCATCTTCGTCCTGCAAGACGATAAACTGCAAAATGGTCTGAGCTCTATGACCTTAAACTAATATCTCCCCCCTTCCTTACTGTAAGGCGTTAAACTGCAAGCCAGTCAGGCCTTCCTAACTGAGGCTCAGCCTCTGGCCCCTTGGCCTGCGTCGACTCTGGCTCTCTAATGGTATTGTATGGTGTGGTGTGGGATTACATCCTTATCCACGTCGGGTTACCCTCCGTACCATACATATACCCAGTTGAGACGCATTTCTCGTCCAAAACAACACTAAACCGCACCTAAAGAACTATGTGTGGCTTGATTCCCATCCTAATGGGATACGTAGGAACGCTCGGACGCCTCGTCTTGAGCCCAGCCCCAAGATTTTCTCTTCCACTATCCCCCCTGGGAATAGTTTCCTTGGAGGATCTTTGTGTAGTGAGGAGTAGGCTTTATTAGCCCCGCTCATACAACCCAGCTCATACAAGGATTGTAAGGGTTGCACCATGTGCCCACTCCCTTTCTCCCCTTACCCATTCATGGTCCAAGCTCTAAGACCTTAAAGTAAGATGCTTTCAAGAACTACGTGAGGCTTGATTCGTATCCTTATGAGATACGTAGGAGCGCCCGGGCACTTCCCCGCGGGCCCAGCCAAATTTTCACTTTTGGTCCTTTGACCTAAAACCTCTCCCAAGGGGGTCATGCGGTGTAATACGGGATTATGTCCTCATTCACATCGTGTTATTCACTACACCGTACACACCCCCTATTCCCATTCACGCCAGGTGTTTGAGTTACTCCACCATGTGCCTTATATGTTTCCTCCCATCCGTGGTCCGAATTCTATGACCCTAAACTATGATCTCCCTGTGGGAAAGGACTCTGCTCCCCTATCTAATATGTCTCGTTGTCGTATTCAGATGTATTTTTACAAAGAGCCCAAAGTGTGGGATTTTCATTGGGACATTCTCGTCGTCCCATGACCAATCTTCGTGAGCTCGCTATTTGGATCCTCATCCTCTTCCACATCCAAAAGGACCCTCGGACGACATGGATACTAGGCTTAAGGGCTCTCCATGGATGCTGGACCTAAGGGCCCTCCAATCGTTTTGGGCCAACATCCCTACGGATCCCTGACAACATTTGGGACATGGTCTCATGTTTCGAACATGGTCAACGGTCAACCCTCATTTGTTTGTCCCCATTCTAGGCTAACGCGATATGGATGCTGGGTTTCCTCCACGGTCAACAGTTATCCTCCATCATCACGCCACCATCATCATGATCTGAATCTCGAGCACCATGATTCACACATTTCCACTTCCTCATGTTCAAGTGGAATTCCATCATACTTGGCTCTTCTCTTCGCGCATCTAGGTGCACCACAAGGGCGTGTTAGTATAATGGGGCTGGTATTCACTGAGCGTCCCTTCACCCTATCCTACCCTTTTCTATGTCGGGAAAGTCCTACCACTACTTCTTGTTTCCCGCACCGAGAATGACTCACGTGGGCTTAGTAGTTTTGGCAAGATGTGTACCAACACGGCCAGGCTTCTCATCGTCCTTCATGACATTAAACTGCACTTTCAGAACTACGTATGGATTCATTACCATCCTAATGGGATACATAGGAACGCCCGGTCATTTCATCCATTGGCCCAGCCCAAAAGCCAAAATCTTCCCCTCGGGTCAAGATATATGGCAGGGTGCACACTTTTTCCCCAACTCACATTGAGCCAGCCCCGACCCGGCTGCATGTCCCCCTAGATACATTTGCCTCTTTCGTGGATGGATGCAGCTATGCTTCACCCACTCCTTGACTGGGATTCCATCATTTTTTCACACCCGGAGGGACCCCCAGGAATGGCCTAGATACTACGCCCAAGGGATCTCTTACCGATACGGGCCAACGCCCCCAAGGGTTTTCAAGCAACAAGCCGATACAAGTCCCGCGTTGCGAATTTGGTCAACGGTCGACGCTCATTTGTTGCTCCCATATTAGGTAACCATAGGAACGTTGTGTTTCGAACATGGTCAACAGTGTCCTGGATCTTCGGGTCCACCCTGAGATGTCCCAAACATCGAGTGCAGTGATTCGTTCTACCCCATCCCGAAGTGACAAACTTCCCCCCGGGTGGTGCTAGCAGTCGGGCCCACGGCCCCGATTCCCCTATAAGGGGTGTACGTTGTGGTGTGGGACTATGTCCTCATTCACATCGGGATCATGTACCATGTCGTACACCTTCCCTTACGAGGCCCAGCCTCAGGCCCCTTGGCCTCCTCGGGCCCCAGGCCCCCGTCCTCATGTAAGATGTTAAACTGCAAACCAGTCAGGCCTTCATGACTGATGCCTGACCTTAGGCCCCTTGGCCTTCTCGGGCCCCTCCGCCCAACCTCTTACCCGGGGTGTATAGTGTGGTGTGGGACTATGTCCTCATTCACGTCGGGATCATGTACCATGTCGTACGCCTTCCCTTACGAGGCCCAGCCTCAGGCCCCTTGGCCTTTTTGGGCCCTGGCCCTCGTCCTCACTGCAAGACGTTAAACTACAAGCAGGTCAGGCCTTCCTGACCAATGCCTAACCATCAGGCCCCTTGGCCTTTTCGGGCCCTGGCTCAGGTCCTCTCTAATAGGTGTGTATGGTGTGGCGTGAGATTATTTTCTCATTCACATCGGTTTATTCGTCGTATCGTACACCTCCCTTGTTTGGAGGTATATTACTCTCCCCTCATCCCGTATGACGTTAAACTACATCTAGAGAACTACGTGTGGCTTGATTCCCATCCTCATGGGATACATAGGAGCACCTGAATGTCTAGGATTTGGGTCCAGCCCCATCTCTCGGGAATCTTCGTCCCACCTTGGCCCCTTGGTCTACCCTTCCTCCATGAGAGGATTATATGGCGTGGTGTGGAATTATGTCCTCATTCACGTCGGTCTCGTAATGACCATGCCATGTACCTCTCCCTCCAGAGCTATTTCGTCGACCCCTTTTCGGTGGTTCACCAATGTGCCCAAGGGGACTCTGGTTTATTACCTGGAATGCCAAGCTTTACTCGGACACGTCCGCACCCTCTTTCCAGGCTTTGTGTATCCCTGCATTAGGGCTTACATCATCCTTCACACCTAGAGGGACCCCCAAGAATGGCCTGGAGACTACGCCCAAGGGCTCTCCTACCGTTACAGGCCAATGCCCCCAAGGGTTTCAGACAACAAATCGATAAAATCCCGCGTTGCGAATATGGTCAGCGGTCGATGCTCATTTTTTGTTCCCACCTCAGGCTAACGCGATATGGATGCTGTGTTTCAACCATGGTTGACAGTTTTCCTCTAGCGCCACGCCAACCCATTAAGCCCAAAATGTTAGGTACACAATTCACACCCTTCATCACTTCATCATGTCCTAGTAGAGTCTCGGAACTCTTGGTACTTTTCCTCTATGCACGTCTGTGTGTTGGGGAAACAAGACGCGTCAAAGGTGTCCTTCGGGGCTCTCTGCCGACTCCCCTCTGATGGACGCCCCAAGTATTGCGATGAGGATTCCCCCCATTGTTTCCCACACCAAGTTTAACTCATGTGGGCTTAGGGATCGGGTTGATGTCTGCACTAACTTGGGAAGTTGTTGCCATTCATGGTCCGAGCTCTAAGACAGTAAACTAAGATCCATCTAGAACTACATTAATCTTGATTCCCATCTTCATGGGATACGTAGAACCACCCAGACGCCTTGTCTTCGGGTCCATCCCATTTAGGGAGCTAGTATCTCCCCCCTGTTTCACCTCTTACCTCTATATAGGCCCCTCGGCCTAAGGTCTCCCTCTCAGAGTGGCATATAATGTGATGTGGGATCATGTCTCCATCAGTTGTGTTTTATAACACTACGCACATTCCCCTCCTAGAATCGCCTCTGCTATGTCTGTGCTGCATGACGATAAAATGCACGCTTGGTCCTATCACACGACCCTAAACTGTGACATTATTGTGCTGGTCGCACGACGAAAAACGGCACTGCATCGTGATGACCTCGTTATAGAGGACATCACGTTGGGTATTGGTCACGTGCCATGCCATTTTTCAATGCCTATCGCGGCTTGATTCTTGTGGCGACACCACGGCCTACTACTATAGGCCTGTTGCTTCACAAAAAAACCACTCACCGTAAAGGACAAACAAGATTTATCAAATTCTGCTTCTTTTAGTGAAAGGGCCACACCCGCACTCCCCTTTTCCCCTGGCACTGGTATCATACCATGTCACCTTTCAGAACTAAATATGGCTTGATTCTCATCCTTATGAGACACGTAGGAGCGCCCGGGTACTTCCCCGCGGGCCCAGCCTAAACTCTGTGTTCGGTCCCTCGACTCGAGAATTTCCCCAGAGAACGCATGGTAAGTAGGGCTTAGGTCCTCATTCACGTCATGTTTTGTTGCCATGTGTCCCATTCCCCCTTTACCCATTTATGTACTAAGATCCATCTAGAACTACGTTCAGCTTGATTCCCATCCTAATGGGATACGTAGGAATGCCCAGACCTCCTGTCTTTGGCTCCAGCTTGAGTTCAGCTAATTCGCCTCCCTGGTCCTGCCATTGGGACCCCGACTACGGAACCGTGTGGCGTAGTGTGGGACTATGTCCTCATTCACATCGGGTTTGCAATAGATGCACCACGCGTACCCTGTTTTGAGAGGTATCCCTCTTATTCGTTGTCCTGCATGACATTAAAAGGAACCCTCCAGAACTACGTATGGATTGATTCCCATCCTCATGGGATACGTAGAGACATCCTGGTATTTTTCCTAGGGTCCAGCCCATAGAAATCATTAATCCCATCCTTCCCCTTTCTGGCCCCCTGGTCAGACCCCTCGCTAGAGAGGCCCTGTCCCAAAGAAGGAAGGACCCATGACCAAACCAACGCGTCCATCTGGCATACTCCCACCATGGTGGTGTAACTACCTAAGTGTTGGATTCTGTTCGGACAAACCATCACTCCATATTCCACGCTTTGCGTACCCCTTATTCGGACCCTCGTCCCCTTTCATGTCTGACGTGACCCCCTAACGGCCTAGTCTCATGCTGCATCGGCTCACCTACCATCCTGGGCCAACGTTCCGAAAGGCTGGTCATGTTTGGAAGGACTCTCTAACAGTATGGATGCTTGACCTAGGGTCCACCTACTTTCCTGGGCCAACGTCCCAAAGGATTGATCGACAACATTTGTCACATGGTCCCATGTTTCAAACATGGTCAATGGTCGACCCTCATTTTTTGTCCCCATTTCAGGGTAACGCGGTAAGGATATCGTTTCTCCTCCACGGTTAACGATTGCCCTTTATTGTCACGCCATCCCCATAGTGCTCCGAATCTTGGGCATCGTAATTCACATTTCCCATTTCCGTCTGTTCGGACTGATTCCAGTGCCCCTGGTGTTGCACCGTTCTTGCATGAGGGCATGCTGAAGAAGCGGTAATTCGGCTGTTCTGAATAGTTCCTTCTCCGGTCAGGCCTCTCCCATCTTTCGGAAATCCGGACTGGTAATCCAAATCCCGGATGCCCAAAGCATGGTCTCCACTCCTATGTTAAGTGGGACAAGAAGACAATTATCTCCTGTTTCTCACATCGGGCTCGACCCATGTGGGATTGGGGAATTATCGCCGAACGTCCTGCAAACATTTTAGGGATGTAACGAGGTGATTCAAACAGTGGAAATCATGCGTGCTATGGCATTCAAAACAAAGAAAGAATAAATTGAAGCACGAAAGTACCAATAAAATGTTTTTGGTTTGTTACAATACCCGGGGGTCAACTACCCCCATGGACGGGTTGACCCCGTCAAGAGAGCGTTGCAGCTCCGCTACCCGTTGGCTTGTGGCGTCCAAGTCTTGCTGCCACTGATTCAGCTCCTGCTCCTCCTCAGCAGTGGTAGGGAACTGTTCGTCAGCCTTGGCTCTGGCCCTCTCTACCTCAGCCTAAATGATAGCCATCTTTTCAGAAGCATGCCTCATAAGGTCCTCTGCATCTGCCAGCTGGGCCTTCAACCAGGAGATCAGCTCATATTGCGCATTAAGAGAGGATGAGTGCTCATCCGCCTGGGTCTGTAGCTGTTGGACCTCGTTTTCAGCCTCTTGGAGCTTCTTGAAATTTGTCACCTTCCTCCGCTGCCAGCCCACGCTGAGCCCACGATCATGCTCCCAGATCTTCTCAGCCATAAGATTTCGGATGAGCGCGTGAGGACGTTGGACATCCACTCCCCCAGCGCACAGTTCGCGCAACCACAAGTGGAGTCTGTCTATTTCGGCCAGCCATAGTGCTTGGGGGGTGTCCTTGATGAAGCGCGTGATTAGCTTCCACGACCGGCGGCGGACTATGCTAATGTCTTCCTCATCGGAGGCTGTTTCGTCCCAGTCTGCATGATTGGCAGGCTCGTATGCAGGATACGCCTGTAGGAAGTCCTCGGCGGGATCTGCATCTGGCGTTGAATCCGGCATGACATCTGGCACCAAAGCAGGCGCAACAGGAGTAGGACCGGCCGGCCGATCCTCTTCATCGGAGTCCACCTCGATGACCTCAGGCACAACCCTGCTGGTGGTCCCACCGGCGATGATGTGTGTTGCAGCTCGGGGAGATGGGGGGACTATCGCCACCATCACTGGCATGCTCCTAGGAGGGATGCCACCAGACATCCCGACTAGCCTTGCCGTAGCAGCCCACGCCAGTCAGAGAATTGTACAACAAAGAGGGACATAAACATTAGTTGGCATAGTCTACATATGACGACAAGGAAACCGGTAGAGGAAACTTACGAAGATCGACCTCCTGGTGCTGCCCTTGAGCCGGTACTGACGGGACCCCGGGGCAAGGCCCTCCATATACTGTTGGAAGGTCTGGAGATTCTGGAAGAGCCACCTCGGGTGCTCTGGTCCCACCAAACGTGGAACTAGATGCAGCCATAAGCGCGGGTTCTGAAGGTCCTGCATCATCACCCATCGGGGGCGAGAACAAGGCCTGCGAACAAGTTCCTCCTTCATGGCTCAAACATCGGTGAGATGTCCATAGTGGCCCAAGAACGGACTATAAGGAAAGAATTTCAGAATTCTACCTCGAGAGCCTCTGTGAAATTGTCGGAATCTGAGCCTTGATCTCCGACCTCTCCCTCCTCCAACGGGATCCCTCCTCCAGCCTCATCCTCCCGAGAGGAGTCCTCTGACTCTTCCAGCAGGGGGAAGCACTCCCTTAGATTGGCGGCTGACAACTGTGGGGGGGTCGTTCGATTCAGCAGTACCCTCACCCGGTCTATCATTGGGAGAGGGACACCACTGGAGTGAACGTAATCCTCCAGCTCGTCCAAGTATTGCTCTGCCTCCACCGAAGATGCCATGAAACCAGCCCGGACTGGGCCTATTCCTGGTAACTCCATCTCGAGGTGATTCAATTGCGCCCATATCTCGGGTGGGCTGAGGAATTTCTGGTTGACATCCCAAATGTCCCAGGCTTCCGGAAAGATGGCATCCTCTGCCATGTCGATATGACACAGCCGCTTCCCTGGAGCCTGAGTGGATATCCTACAAAATCCCCTCGGTGGCTGCCCCTTCGGATGGTCCTGCTCTTCCGGAATCACCGGATCCGCCGCTGCTTCCACACCCTCGGCCGGTGCGGGTCTCGCCGCCATGGCAGCCCCGCCACCGCGAGAGGCCCTAGCTGCCCTCCGACCCCGACCTCGAGATAGAGGAGGCCCACCATCACCGACCTGAATAGTTGGCTACTTCAGCATCTCCCCTGGGTAAGAAGCTTCCCAACTAATGGCATACTCCCTCACCAATCTGAAAGCGGTAGTGGATGGAGGCAATGCAATTCGCATCTTCCCATATTCCCGTGTGAACATGAGCCACAACTGCCTCATCACACATGGGTGCTTTTCGTGACGCACCTCCCAATAGACCTGCGGGGTCAGCCGCTGGAGGCACCGGAACTGCCTTGCAAACCGATGCGGGGTGTACGGTTCGCAGAGTGGATCACGATCCACTCATGCCACCAAAACTCCACCTCAAAAGGCCAGGAGGTAAGCCTGATGTTCTTCCGTTCCCCGCCCGTTATCGGTAAGTATCCCCGTCGGCAATGGAAAGGGGTGGAAATTAAACTCATCCTCCCTCCACAGCCGATTCAGCACCATCGGCATGGTTAGTTTGAACAGGAAGCTCCCGACCGCATTCAGGATGGAGGGGCGGAAGTTTGATCCCGGTGGAAAAATAGGGTTTGGATACTCATAGATCCCACTGATGTGTGCTGCGATCCACCCATACAGGAGGTGGAAGGGCCCGCATATCCTTGGTGGATTTTTTCCCTCGCTAATGTGCCGCAGCATTCTATACAGCTTGGTGAGCATTGGAATCCCCAGATTGAACCGTTTCCCCATGGCCAACATGGATGCCATAATAAACGAGCTGGGTCGCACCCCCATGCTTGTATCCCTCACTGGTAGGATCCAACCGC
The DNA here is from genome assembly GCA_963277665.1 of Viscum album. Lineage (NCBI taxonomy): Eukaryota > Viridiplantae > Streptophyta > Magnoliopsida > Santalales > Viscaceae > Viscum > Viscum album. Next base: position 1,419,962,794 of record OY728153.1, on the reverse strand, counting down.
AGATGAGAGCCACGATGAATGCCGCCAGCCTGACTATCGGTTGTTGTTCAGTGCTGACACTAAAACCCCAAGTCTTCCATTGGTTGTCCTCCAAGACCCGCCAATACAAGTGCCCCTTACCCCATTGGGCCGCCCTCGGACAAGTTCGAGGCCTCGAAGGGAACTCTCGATTCTCTGGGAAATTCAGGAAGCACTTGAACCATCTCCTAAAGTGGACATCCCTCATTGCCTCCTTGTCCTCTCCAGGGACGAGTGTCATTAGCACTGACGCCAGTCACGGAATTTGCTTTGTATCCTCCCACGCGCTCATGACAGTGAGAAACTCATCATACATGGCCCCCAAGATCGGAACCCCAGAAATATGGTGGACATCCCACAGGCTGATACCCACCTCCCCGTGATGCAGGTGAAAGGTATTGGTCCTAGACGACCATCTGCTTAGTAATTACAAAATCAGTTGTTTCGGTTGGTAAATGTGGAATTGGGAGGCCCATGCCGCCTCATATAACCCCACTCTCCTCAACTCGGCCCCAAATTCCTCGCATGAGGCGCCTATCCAGTAATCTCAGGCCCAGTCATCAGTAAAGTTGCCGCCCTGGCGCAGGTCCCACTCATCAGACCATCCTTTCTTCGAATCCTGCAAAGCCGCCTTCAACATGGTACGGTAGAGAGGAGGGGACATCTCCGGTTGTAGTGGCTTCCCGTCAATATCGTTAACATGGTTGTAGAGACAGTCGGCGGTGACGGGTGTGAAGTCCTCCTGCGCATGACCATCGGCCGCCCTGAACCATTGGTGCTGACATGGCATGCTCCTAAACCAGCAATCTGGTTCGTCCCTACTCGCCTCAGGGATGAAGACGTCGTCCCTCAACACGAAGTCGTACAATGGCATCTTCTTACACTGCGGATAATTATTCTGACCCTCCGATAGCAGATCTGTCAAAGAAGCATGGTCCGAGTGGCTTCGGACCATCTCCCCAAGGCCTGGACAGTTGGCCATCTCATCTCGACGAGTGGCATCTGCAAGCACCCCCAATACAGCTTCTTGATGGTCCATTTCGGTTCCGGCACTTGGAAAATAATTTTTTCAGAATGGATCGCGAAGCTGGATCACGAAGCTGGCTCGCGAAGGTCGGTCATGAGACCAAGCCACGGAGTTTGACCTAGGTCGGCAACCAGGAGTTCGCTTGTCACGGTCACGAAGTCGGAGACCCGCGGTTCGCCGCGAAGCTCAATTCGCGGAGAGCAGGCGTGGAGTACATGGAGCTTCACGAAATTGAGAGCCCAAAAAGACAAGAAAATCACGTGAAGACAAAATAGGTTGACCCCCCTATTTATAGGCGGAAACCCCAGAGCATCGCGGCGCGCCCCGCCCACACGGAGCATCGCGACGCATCCGGATCCGTACCCCGGTCAGCACCGCGGGCCCCCTTCGCGAAGTCGCATCGCGAACCTCCGACAATTTTGACGATTTTGCCTCAGACTTCGACCCTTCACCCTCCGCGGCTCCAAGTCTGAGGGGGGGCATTTTTTGGCGCCAAAATATTGCACGAAATGAAGGGACAAAAAAAGATGTCCCGCACACTGCCTCGCGAAGCACCGGTGTGAAGCACTGATGCGAAGCACCGCTGCGAAGCACCCGAGCATCGCGGTCCCGCGAATCTCTGGAGGCGGTAACTCTCCGTGAACGAATTTGATGTTTGCGAGCTCACCGCGAAGCTCCGGAGGCGGTACCTCTCCGCGAACGAATTTGACATTCGCGAGCCCTCCACGAAGCTCCGGAGGCGGTAACTCTCCGCAAACGAATTTGATGTTCGCGAGCCCGCCGCGAAGCACTTGACGCAGCGCGAGAGTTCTGCTTCGCGGCACCCCTTGCCTATAAATACTAGGCTCCCCCTGAGACCAGAGGAAGGGACAATCCTACCTTTTGGCTCCTCCTCTCCCGAGTCGTGAAGCACCCTTTGCCCCCGGGAATCATGAGCTCCGCAAGGTACTTCTACTTCGCGTGACGCCTTCGCTTTGTCTCGTTTTGAGCCCCTCTTCCGAGAGGGATACCCTTCACGAATCTCAAGGTCATTCTCAAAGGAGGGGGATTCCCAGGGGAACACTGGTAGCTGCGGAGCGTTTATGCTTCATGAAACACCCAACCTGTACTAGTGATCCCTATGCTAAGGCAGGATCGCTACACATCGCAAAGCACACTGCTTCGCAGCACCCTGCTTCGCGAGGCACCTCTTCTTCGGGAGGCAGTGCTCCGCGGATACTGTTCTACTTCGCGAATCACCCTCCACTCACACCTATGCCCCATGCTAAGGCCAAGGCACTCCGCTTCGCGAAGCACACTCCTTTTCTTAACAACTCCCCTTCCCGTGTGACCCTCCAGGTATGCACGATGTGATTTCAAAGTCCCACGGACAATACTACTCGTAGCGTTGCTTCGCCTAATGCTTCTTCGCATAGGCATGCTAACAGCTATTGATTCTTCTCATAGCCACGCTAACGTGGACCCCTCGATGGTTCGCTCTACAACCCCCCATGACCATGGCATTACTGGTACCTTCCTCCCCCAAGGAGCAAAGGGTACCAGTTATGTAAGTCCTAGGGGTGTGGAGTGAACCCACATCGTCTGAGCTGCAGGACATTAAACTGCCAAGCACCTCATCCTCAACACATGACGTTAAACTGTGACCTGACCTCGTGCCTCGCACGCAGGGTCCCCCCAGCTCATACATCCTTTACGCCACTCGTTTCCACGGGAATGGAATCACCCCCCCCCCCACAAGGGATGATATCCTCCTTATCGGAGCGGCGTATGTCCACGGGAGAAGGGTAACCACCTTGGTGTAAGCCCCTAGCTCCTCTTGCGGAAGGTAACACCCATGCACCTCCGTACTTCCCCACTACCAAGGTCAGTGGAGGGCGTGATAGGGAACGAGGAATCTCCCATCATTGGTCCCAAATCCCTCTTTCGTTACGCTTTGCCGCACTTCGAGCCTCCATCCTCGAGTAAGTCCCAGCATCATGGGCCGCCTAACACGTAAGCCCCTCTTCACTTCTCACGGATGCACCCTTCGCGGTGTGATCGCCAGGTCCTTGCTGTCTCTTGTTTCTCACATCGAGCATGACTCACGTGCGCTTAGAGTTGGCATTGGCCATGACAATACCTCTTCCAGTATGACGTTAAATTGCATGCCCTCGTCCAACATGATGTTAAACTGCATGCCCTCATCCAGCATGACGTTAAACTCTATGCCCTTGTTTTGCATGACATTAAACTGCACAACCATTTGAACTACGAGGACTTTGATCCATGTCAAGACGTGGTACGTAGGAAGCCTCTACGAGGTTCAAGACCACCCGTCATCTAATTCACGTCGAGTTCTACCTTCGTCCAGCATGACATTAAACTACATTCCAATCCGACGGCAAGCCGTTGTCACCACCCGAACTACGAGGACTTTGATCCATGCCAAGGCATGGTATGTAGGAAGCCTCTCTGAGGTTCAAGCCCAACAATCATTGGCCCAAACCATCTCCTTGTCGGTGTGACAAGCCCCCATTTTCCGCCTGAACTACGCAGTCTTTGATCCATCTCAAGGCATGGTACGTAGGAAGCCTCTATGAGGTTCAAGCCCATCCCCTTTTGGACCGAGGTCCCTCCTGCTTCACATCGGTTCGTCGACACCCACCATCCGAACTACGAGGACTTTGATCCATCTCAAGGCATGGTACGTAGGAAGCCTTCACGAGGTTCAAGCCTACCACTAGTGGACCTCTGGGTCTAATTTCACGTCAGTTCACCGATGAAACCCTTTGAACTATGAGGTCTTTGATCCATGTCAAGGCGTGGTACGTAGGAAGCCTCCCTGAGGTTCAAGCCCATCTCTCATTGGACCAAGGTCCACCTTCACGTCGGTTCGCTGATGAATTCCATCATCCGAACTACGAGGACTTTGATCCATGTCAAGGCATGGTACGTAGGAAGCCTTCCAGAGGTTCAAGCCCACCAACAAAGTGGACCCCCAGGTTCACCTTTACGCCGGTTCACCGACGAAGCCCCTCTGAACTACGTGGTCTTTGATCCATGTCACGTAATGGTACGTAGGAAGCCTCCATGAGGTCTAAGATCACTACCACTAGGACCCTCCTGGTCCTCCTCATTCACGTCGGCCTTCTGATGTCCAACCTGAACTCCATGGTCTTTGATCCATGTCACGGCATGGTACGTAGGAAGCCTCTCAGAGGTTCAAGTCCACCACCTGTTGGTCACTCCGACCTTCTTCACATCAGTTCATCCACACCCGGGCAGGCTAGTGTGTAAGCCCCACACCATTTGGACCAAGGTCCACCTTCGCGTCGGTTCACTGACGCATCGGACCAAGGCCCACATTCATTTTGGTTTGCTGACAACATCCATCGGACCAAGGTCCACCTTCATGCCAGTTCACCGGCACCATCCCAAACTACGTGGACTTTGATTCCCTGCCACGGGGATAAGAAGGAGGTCTCTTCGAGGCTTAAGCCCAACTTCACTGTTGCCCTTGCGATGGTTCCTTTCCATTTCCCCTCCACTTCATCCCTCCATCATCCACCCTGATTCTCGCCCGGACCGTCATATCCCGGAGAGACCATGTCGGTCCACTCCTCTTCACAGCCGCTCGTGGGCTGGTCCCGGTATCGGCACCCCTCCAAGGGAAATTCCTCAAACCGATCCATTCTAGCTATTGCTCTGATCAGGCTGATCCATGTCCGCTAGATGTTAAACTCGCGGCATACCCTGTGTTAAACGCAGGAAGCTGAGAAAAACCTCAGATATATTTCTATGGCATATAATTCCCCGCGCTCGATGTGGGATGCCTCGGGCTTCCACGCCCTCGAGAGGCCCTATGACAAGGGATAAAAGACAGACATGCCAGTTCCCCAGCATCCAAACAGGCTACTGATGCCTCAACGTGACTACTCCATCGACTGAAGGTTGCTGCCCTGACCGGACCCTTTGGAATGTCCTGACAGAAGCAGTGTAATTAACCGGCATCCATAGAAACATGGCACTGGGAAGAGTTTCACGAACAACGTATTAAATCTATGAGGGAGACCCGGACTAGGTGACGAGTTCTGAGGATGAATCCGCAGAAGGAAGAACCGACATCCCATCATCCTGTTTCGATCAAGGAGTAGATTTCCCTGAATAAGGAGTGAATGTCGCCCGCCTTTGGAAAGCGGGAATGCAGGGCAACAGTGCAGCGCGTCCTCCTCCGCGAATGGATGGACGCGCGCACCCTGAAGAAAGTATCAGAAACAATTATACTTCTGGAACAAGATTGAATGATCTGCTTTCCCCCGATCATCCCTATGGTTTTTTATGTTCGTAGCCTAAAATTCTTGGAAAATAATCTAAACTAGTTACCGGTTCACCTGTGGATTAGGTACAACCACATTCTCAGCAACTTCATCTAGTTGGTTTCCATGATTCCTATCGGGTTCCATTTTCTATAAACAAAAAAAATTGAAAAAAATATCTCTATATCAACTAAAGGATTATAATTTCAAATTATATCACATCAAATATAACAAAATTTCTTTCCAAAATCCACTATTCCCATGTTTAACCATTTTTTGAAAAATATCTACTTGATTTTGAAAATAAAACTATTTTAAAAATACCACAATCATGTTCTTTTTCAAAATCATTCATTTGAAAACAATTTCAACATTTTTAAAAAATTTCACATTAATTCCAATTATATATCATTACTGAAAATGAAATATGCACTCCTAGTGAGAATTAATTCCTCTAATGCATGTTGTACTTGTCTCATTGGATAAACCTGGGAGAATGAGATTCCAAATCCTATATCTGTCTCCAAAACACTTTTCTACCCAACTCCCTATAACTTGAAGTTCATCATAAAAAGGTTGACTACACCTTTTTATGATCTATACTTTAACTACTACTAATCCCACTTCATACTATGATCCCAACTAAAGGAATAGACAATAATTAATTAAACTAAAATACTAACATAAGCAATGACCGCTTTCTGGTCAAAGACAGAACAGGATGATACCCCTTATCTCAAACAAACTATGGACCAAAAAAACTAAAACCAAATGTAATGTGTCTCTCCAAATCATTATCATGAGAGGGTGTTCAGACGTTACTTGGCCTTAAATTAAATCCCCAATATGGAAAATCATGTCAATAAATACCTAAGTGATTCAATATACATGGGGGGCGATTTTCTCTTTGAACACAAAACAACCAACCAAACAAAAAATAAAAAATAAAACACTACATTATGTATGATTAAAATGAAAGAAAACTCAAAAATTTCATTTATATCAAACCCAACCAAAGTGTACTACAGTGGAAGAAAAACTAACATCAAGGTAAACAGTGAAAGACAAACTATTAAAACACAAGGACAACCACATGACTCTGAAGCTCTACATCCTCTAAGATCTAACTCCACCAAACAGCCCATGTTTCATGAGTTAGTGCAAAATATTTGTGATAATTTTCCTTTTCCCATGTTCTAGCAGATAACATCTACAAAACCACTAAAGTTATAAAGCAGGGGTGAGTATAATAACTCAGTAGGTTTTATCCAATAACTTCCCTACTCATGCCACTAGGATAGAAAATTTAGCAACATTTATATAAAAAAATATATAAAACAATTTTTAAAATAGTTAATAACAAAATATAAACAAGTTCTATATCAACCATTATTCCAAAAAAATTATTTTTCAAATAAAGCAACCAAATAATTATTTAAACCCATTTCACAAGTTCCATTTGGCATAACCATTTCTTTCAACATATCCACACCACTAACCAAGCATGCATTGTTAATACAATTCCATTATCATTAGTGGTTTATAGTTGATATACAAATTCATCAAAAGGTAATTATATCTCATGTTCCGTTACACCTTTTTCACTAAGAACAAGGTCATTTTTCAACCAAGCCTTGTAACACAATATGAACACACCACAAAGTATGGCAAAAAACCATGTTAAGACAATCATTACAACACCATTTCCATAAAACAACCCTTTTGTTGAAAAACATTTTCCAACAAGACAATTCCAAAATCCAGCAGAGATATAATTTAAAATAACATTTTAAAATCAAGAAACCAAATCAAATTGCACAAATAATTACTATGATTCCATAACTTCACAAAAAAACTAGAAAATGTCACTAAAGAGGATTTATATCATAATTTTCACCACAATTTCACAATAAAAACTATAAATTAAACCAATTTGATACTAATCCAATTATTTCTATCAATAGGGGTCAAGATGGAAGCCTATTACCTTGAGAGTTTTTGGCGAAAATGATAAACGTTATGAAAAACATCACAAAATCGGGTTGAATATCCATGAAACTGTCTTATATATCCTATACTATCATAAAGAAGGAAAATTTTAATAATATTTAGAATCCAAAAGATAATATCTACCCACAACAGGCATAGATATATGAAACCAAGAGATAGGGTGAAGTAGATCTAAGAAAAACACCAAGAATGACCAAGAATGATAACTTACTATGAGGAATCAACTTCTAATCACAAAGGGAATCCTTCGAATCACCTCTAGATCAATGGGAGAACCTTTCTTGACCTTTGATAGAGAAAAATATCTATTTAGGGCCACATAAGAAGAAAAATGAGGGAGTTATAGGGTAAAATGAGTGAGATACACTTTTTAAGGAAGTAGTTTCTTGTTGTGCATGTTTTAGTTGCACGGTTAGGAAAATTGTACACTAACCATGCACGAGAAATTGCCTTAAAGAAGAACCTCACATGGTAATCTTTCATGGTCACTAATCCATGAACTAATCATACCAAATCTACTACCTCAAAAAGAACAAATTCATTTTTGGAAGGGCATGGTTTCTCTTTAATAGATGTATGGTTTGGGAAAACCATGCATCACCCATGAACCTTACATTTTTTTCGCTATCTCACTATGCATGGTTTCCTATAGGTGTTGCACAGTTTTACTAAACTTTCCACCATAGAAAAGACCCAAAACACTCAAGAATTTATCCAACCTCTCTCAAACTTCACCCATATACTTTATATACTTAAAATCATAATTAAATTTTACATACCAAAAACTAGGGGTACTACATGAATGGAACATATGTTTTTAATATAGGAATGACTATGAGTTCTGAATAGATATTTCTAATTCATACACCAAGAAAATTCTTAAAAAATAAAATCATTTTCATGCTTTTTTGTAAAAACATAAAAAATGAAATATTTTTTTATAGATTTAAATATTAATCACATGTATCCAAAGTTGAAAAAATATTTCATTTTAAGATTATAGTTTTCCATTTAAACCCAAAAAACCTTTAAAATGTTTTTGTAAAGAGAAAGAAGATAGATAACCTTGATATACATACACATGAGAGTAAATAAATAAAACAACAATAGATGTGTAAAACTGACAAGAATAAATGAAAATAGATGAGAAACTAAGGAAATTTATAAAATTAGAATGAATCAATCATAAACAATCCCATACAAAATAAAAAGAAATAAATTGAATGTAAATGATCATCAGGATTCCTTAAATATATGAATAAATCAATCATTAACAATATCATAAAAAGGGATAGAAATTGGAGGTAAATTATCATCAATGGAGTGGCCCTAGAAATTATAGAAAATTTGTCCAAGGATCTTTATACCATTAGTGATAAAAATATACATAAAATTTCTTATACATGAAGTGCTAGGGAGAACCATTACAAATCCCAAAATGTAACCACATCCATTCCATCATGTTTTATTTTTACTGTTTTATCCTTATCCATAGTCTTGGGAATGATTTTTATGCCTATTTTTACTTTTCATAGTGTCTTAAGCCTATACTTCTGGGTTCCAATGATCAATAAAAAGGGAGGTGAGTAAATAATTCATAACCAACTACATAATGTACCAATTAAATAAAATATACCCCTCACCACCTTTCCATAAATACCAAACTCAATATCCTCTTTAATCAATCCATATCATTCCAGAAATAGTTTACAAATCAAAAAAAATTTCATAAAGTGCCAACCAGGACATGATACCCCTTTAATATCCAAAGCATAAAAATTACATTGGATGTTTTAAAAAATGTTTTTATTTATTAAAAAGTAATTTAAATATAGTGATTCCTATATTAAAACCAAATACAAGTCATAAGTTTGATAAAAACGCTTTTAAAATGAAGAAAACTTCTTTACATGATAAAAAAAATTAATAAACCCAAAAAGAGTCCCACAAATTTATTTAAAACATCAACACACATCATAAAAATCAAACTCATGGTAAGAATTATAAATGAATTATAAGGGAAAAAATCCAATTTAAAAACAATATCCTTAACAAAAGGCCCCATTTAGTTTCAAAACAATATATATATCTTGGGATATTACATTCTGAAACCTTTTTAAATCACTAATAATTAAAAAAACTATTTTAAAACACAAAATTATATAAAGAAATTATTTTTTCATTTTATCAAACACATTTGAAGATTTATAAATAAATTTTCAACTATGCATGGCCTAAAACTTAGTGAAACCCAATTTGTAACCCATAAAAATCCCAAGAATTAAGAAAAAAATCCCACCATACAAATCAATATGAAATTGAAGTAATAATTTAATGAAATAACATAAACCAATAAAATTTCTTAAGTTAAAATATTCATGTATGGGAAATCCTACCTCAAATAGAATGAAAATCATTACCTTCATTGAATATTAAAAGAATAGGTCTTAAGATGAGCTCCAAAATCCCTATACACAATGAAGAAAAATGATATACCATGAAATAAACCCCATTTAAATTAAGATAATGAGAGGTGGAAGGAAATTTTCTTTAAGGGAATTGGGGCTCAAGTGGGAGAGTGGAATGAGAGTGGTTTTGGATTTAATTTAGGAATGGATGTTTTGGAATTTTAAGGAACTTAAAATTCGGGAAGATAACATGTTATGGAAATAAGGTATTCCAAACCATGCATCAAACATGCGAGGCTCACTAGACTCACCTGAAACACTAAATGGTTTGGCCACACTATCAGGTAAACCATATGTGAATAGTGAAAAATAGAACTGTTAAAAACCATACGCTACTCATACACTTGTCACACATTTTCTAAAAATTCTGTGGAATCCATGCATTAATAGCCTTGCTATAAAATGAATGAAAGGGTCTTGATAAAATTTCATGTGATTTTGGTCTAGTTGTGCACTGACCATGGTGAAAAGTCATGCATAAATAAGGATGAGCAGTAAAGGCCCCTATGTGAGGATTATCACCTTGTTTCCCCAAAACCATGCACCCTATCCTTGTTATATAAAGAAAAACTACCCAAAATTAATAATTAACGGAAAAAACCACCTGAAACTCAAGGCCATGTATATGGAATAATAAATAAATTAATTAATATGGAATTCGAGAATAGAGGTGTGATAATTCTACACACTAAAAAGACTTTCTATCCCAATAAAGTTTAAAGCCCATGTGAATTTAGATTTTATTTCTTTCTAATAAGGACTTTTGACATTGGATATATCAAATGAAGTCCATGAAAATAGTAATTTCATGAATGACAATTAAATAATTCCAGGCATTTTGTTTTATTATATGAGGATGAGAAGAATATTTCTATGGAAAATAAAGTTAATTTCATGATATATTTTGAGTTGTCTTGGAATTTTAATTGAGGAAGGTTTGTAATTAAATATTATAATAATATTTTTTCTATATATATGAAGGAGCGTATAAAAATAAGTCCTAACCATGAATACCCCAAGGGCTAGCCTTCAACCACTCTTAGGATGACCTAAGGGTGAAACCCCATGGGAAAGGCTTCCTAGGGAGTTAGCATAGTGGAATGTGTGGTATATAGAATTCCCAAAAGTGTCATGTGTAAGTCCCAAATAGTATACCATGTTTCGTGTATTGGCCTGAATTATAGTGGGTGCATATAATTCCCATAGGGTGCTGGTGGGATGAAGCTTGTGTGGTGTGTAATGATTTTGTGAGAAGGTGATGATTTGAAATGGTATCTCAAATGAGACAAGGAATCTATTATAATATAAGGAAGTTTTCTACCAAACACGATGTTGATGTGGGATGTACAATGTGAGTTACTATCCCCTCTCTTAAAAAAGATATACAAAATTTTGGTCGGATGATCACAAAAAAATTAAACTGTCCATTCAAATCCAAGGATTATCTTCTTCCTCTAATGATATAGGCTTATATGTGCATTGGTTCATCCACCATTTTTGAATCCATGATGATCAAACTGAGCTAATGTTTCCAGATGAGTTGGCAGCATTGAAATCCTTTGCTCCGGGAGAGTCTGAGGCTTTTGTTGGAAACGAAATTAATACACTTCCATGCATAAAAATATACATCCCAAATCCATTAGTATATCTTGATGAATTAGAGTGTTTGAAAAAATAGCATAAAGTTAATATTGAGATTTTTGTATAGTTATTATTCAAATTCTCATACATGTTTCTCCATATTGCATGCAATAAAATTGAATGGGTCCATATAATGAGAGTCCATAGGTATTCAAAAATGAATAATTTACATGAGGAGATAGAGAGCCTGATTCTTAAGGACTTTAAATGAGAATGTGTATTTCTTTATAGTTTGAATAAATGAATAACTTGAGTCTCTCATGTGTTTAAGATTCCTAAAAAATGGAAATGAGACATGGGTGATAATGAGATCACACAAGAACAATAAATAAACTAAAAATTCTGGTACTTATAGTCTGTATGAAATGATGTTATTACATATGAGATAAACTCATGCGTACATACATACAAATTGGGTAACTTTCAGAAGTTTTTGAAGCCATGTGAGAAGAATAAGATGAATACTTGAATCCCTATGTATTTCATATTCATTCATGAGTAAATAATAATACCAAATTGTCTCATGGGTATTTCAAATAATCAAAAATTAAATGATAAAGTGTATGGGGTATTTATTTTGTGAAATATAATACCTAATAATTCAATAGGTATTCATATTAGAAGAAGGTAATTAAATTTGTTATTATTAATGTATTTAAATGAGTGATTAAATCAATAGATTTGAATCATTGAATAATAGAGTTCTCATAAGCCACATTTTAGTATAAATTTTAATTAAGGTGATGATAAATTGTATATATTTTCAATAACATTTTGTGATCCTGATAAATTATTATATCGAATCAAGATAGAGAGAGAGTTCAAAATGGTTAATTATTCAAGATGGTGATCGCGTGAACCCGAGCATTTGAAGAGGGGTCTCAATACCATCATATATAATGTTCTTAAATAATTATAAAAAGAGGAAGAAACAATATTTCTTATAGAGAAATACTATATTGAAGAACTAGATGAATAATAATATAAACAACTAGATATTTTTGGGAGATATCTCAATTAGTGGGAGTCAGTATAAATGAAACTTATGGGATGATCGTCTTTATATCAACATGGTAGATGGTCCATAGTAATCACTAGTGATATATTATTATAGGTGTTTTGTTTGTCATGAATTTTGGTAGATTATCTGTACTTTTAATCACTTTTATTAACAAGTGAATAATACATGTTGGTAAATCTGACCAACATGGAAAGGATGAAGTCACCCATTATATTGGGGGTGAACATTGTAAATACATCATGTTCTTTTTAGTGATTTAAGTTTTTTCGTTTATGAGAAATGAGACTTTAAAGAATGTGGGATTAGTATCTTAATAGATCATATAGGTTTATTTAAAAATTATAAATTTAAAAAATTGCAACATTGATTCACCCCTCCCCCTCTCAGTGATATATCTGTTCCTGGAGCTGTAAAGAAGATTCCCATGAAAAATAAATTTAACTTCATGAAAGAGTTTTTGTTTTCTTGGAATTTTAAATTAGGAATTCTTGGAATTCAAGATTACAAATATATTTATTCTACATATATAAAGCCTCAAATAAAAATAAGTCAAACCCATGAAGACCCCAAGGTCTAGCCCTCAACCACTCTTAGAGGGATCCAAGGGTCAACCTCATGGGATAAAATTCCCATGTATCCAATATGGTGGAATGTGGGGGCGCATATTGTGCTAGTATGTTCCATATATACGCCCCACATAGGATGCCAGGAGACATGTATAGGCCCATATAATGGTGTTCATAGAATTCTAAAAGGGTTTCAGTGGATCAAAGATCATGTGTCTTGTATTTCTTATGTGAGCGGGTACTAATTCCCTACGACTAGATCAAATGAACTAAGGCAGTGATTGTAATATAAGGAAGGGTCGTGTAGAAAAAAAATTTGATGTGGGATGCTTGAGGTGGGTTACTTCTCATATTCCTTAAAAATGAAAAAAATATGGTTACCTGATCATAGAAATATGGACCATACGATCAAATCCAGTGATTATATTCTTTGTCAGGTGATCTAGTCTTATACATGTAGTAGGTTATCTTCCATTTTTTGAAGCCATGAAAATCCATTTGAGGCCATGTATAAGGTTGAGTTATCATTATTTAATACCGATGATCTAGGAATGTCCAAATAATTTATTGTAAATGAAATAAATACACTTTAATTCATAAATAGATGAATCTCAAATCCATGATTATCATGTAATGAAGTAGAGTGTTTGAAAATCTTGGATGAACTTAATTCCTATATTTTTTAATTAGTAAGACAAAAATTATCATACATGAATCTCCACATTTCATGCATTAAAATTGAATGACTTTGCATGATGAGATTCCATGGGTATTCAAAAATGAAGACTGCATGTGAAGAAACAGATACCCTAAGTCTTTGTGACTTTAAATGAGAACATGTATTTGTCTATAGAATGGAGAAATGAAGAAATCGAGTCTCTTGGATGTATTATATTCTTGAATATAAAATGGAAACAAGAGTGATAATGAGACCACATGAGAAGAATAATGATCCTGAGAATTAGGGTACTTACAGTCCGAGTGAAATGAGGTTCTTAGAGATGAGTTGTAACCATGCATGTTTTGTGATACGTGGGTGGTTTTGAACCCATGTGAGGATAAAATGATTAATACCTAAGGTCTCATGTATTTAATATGCATTAATGAGTAAATAATAATACCCAAAACTCTCATGGTCATTTCGAATAAGTATGTAATAAATACCCACAATTTATGGGGTATTTTTTTAATAAATATAATACCTAAGAATATAATAGGTATTCATATTTTAAGAAGTTAATTAAATGTGTTATTCTTGACACATTTAAATGAGGATTTAAATGAATAAATTTAAATCATGGAATAATTGAGATCTCAGCCGTCACATGTTAGTATAAATTTGTTCATGAAGTTGATGAGAAATTTTATATACTTGTAAGATCGTTTTTAAATCCCGATACATTATTATATCAAATATATAGAGAGAGTAAAAATCTTGATAAATCTTCAATGATTTAATTACATGAACTTAAGAATTTATTGAGGATTATCAAGACAAGAATTTATGATCTTCTTGAAGTAATATATAAGTAAGTAACAATAAGATTTATTTCAAATAATAACTATCTTGAAGAACTGGCGGGATGATAGGATAATAAAACAAAGATTTTTGGGAGATATTTCAACTGAAGGGATTCAATATAAACAACAATGGTGGGATTCCAATAAAAATATCCCATCTGTAGATGGTCCATATTAATCATTAGTGGTTAGATATTATGATAGTTTTGACTTTTAGGAATTTCAAGAGATTATTTATACTTATAATCTCTTTTATTTACTATTATAGAATCCATATTGGTAAATATAACCAACAAATAAAGGATATAGTCACCCATTCTATCAAGGGTAAAACTTAAAAAACATCATGTTCTATTTAGTGACTTCAGTTGTTTCTATATGGGAGAAATTTGAATTTAATGAATGAGGGTTTATTGATATATATGAACCATTCATCTAAAAAATCCACCATCTATACAAGGACTAGGAGTTTCAATATAATCCAACAAGGAAATAGAATCACTTGGAGATATTTTTCCTAAATCATTTGAAATTGTGAGATGTTAATCAAGACACCACAAAAAAACTATGATCATATCCAAAAAAACTAGGAAAAAATAGAACCAAAACATGAGTTCCAAAATTTTAATGAGATAATAAAAGTACGAAACATAATGTGGGACTTCATACCATAAGATTCACACTATCATTGTTGAAATAAATGATACACTGAAAAGAATGATCCACTTCCCAAAGACAATGTGGTTGAACTGGTAGTCTCGAGAGGGAAACATCACCAATAATAGAAAATGAATACGGATCCTCCCAAGACATAAAATCCTGAACATAAAAATGGATATGAGAACATGAAAATATTAAATATGAAAAATATTAATATAAATTGAGATGAGGAAAGGAAACACCAAGTACAATTTCATGTAACTACTTCCCTATCCAAATCAAAATCAAAATCCACTACCCCAACCATTAAATCAATTAAAAAAAATTGAAAACCTTAGTTAAACATAATGATGATAGGTTATCATCTATACCATCCTTTTTAGAGTTTTTTTGGGTCAGTAGTTGAGATAACTAATGTGAAACTAGATAGGATAAATTCAAGGAACATCCCATGATATAGACCCCCATGACCCATCAAGGTTCTTCTAGGTTCCACACTCTAAAATACCCCAATGAAATATTAGCTAAAAGAAAAACTATTGGGATAAAAACATAATCAATACGAAAAGTATAAAAACATAAAGAAAAAAAATTGAAGATCTATTTCAATACCATTTAAAACCATGAAATTTATTCAAAACAAAATTTCAAATCACCTAGTTCATCATAAAATCCACTATACAATGAAAAAATATATTTTAAAAAGGTCCCCCATTAAATTTTAAAACCATAATAACAACTTTAAAAATTAAATTTTATCCAAAAATTCAAAAACCAAACCACTTATAGTTTTAAGATTCTTTTAAAATGATAATATGAACAACATGGAAAATATTTAAAAACCCCACTAAAAATTTGAAATCACTCAGCCTATTTGAAATAAATATTAAATTTTTCTAATATTATTTATAAATTTTAGAACTCTATATAAAAAATTTTAAAACTAAAAAATCATTTATTTTAACAATATTAAATATCTAAAACATTTCACTTATTTCAAAACATTTTAAAATATTATTTTTATATTTCAAAACATAACATTTATTTTTTAAAATCTTGTTTTCAAACACAATACAATAAAAAAATAACAAAATAATATCAAAATATCATATAATCTCACCATAATTCTTTCCCAAAATTGGGAAATCATAACTAAAAGAAACCCTAAATAAAAAGGGTCAAAAAATCAATGAGCAGTTAGTGGTTACGTATGGTTTGAATACACCATTTGGTGAACCATGTGCAAACAGTATCCTAGTCACTAGGATCCCAAGATAGAGCCTTCTACATGGGTATTATTTAGCTTACCAGACTGTATGAGATAACTGTGAACCTCGGGTTCTCCCATTTTCACCCCAAAACGTGATGATTCCTGAAACAACCTATATAATCACAATATAATTCAAAACATCATTAATTAAATACCAAAATGCATTAGAAAAAAAAATAATTCAAAAATAACAATTCAAATCAATCACCCATGTTAATTTGAGGTGTAGATAGAGGAAATGTAATCTACGGTCTCCCCATACCAACTTTTCAGGTTCTAATAGTAGTAAATCCAATATATTGTTACATCAAAAATAAAATATGGAGACACTTGAACCTAGGACCAATTAAGAACCTAGTATTTGATATCAAATTTTCATGAACCAACCTTGGCCACCCAAGAACTGGGCTCTTGTACCACCCATGAACTAGTCACTCAAACTACCACTACCACAAAACTGGGCAAGTTAGGCACCTGCCTTTATCAGCACTAACGGAAAAGCGCTGATAAAGGGGTAGGACTTTTCAGCACTAAAAAAAGTACTGATAAATTTACCCTTTATCAGTGCTAAAACAAGTGTTGATAAAGGTGTACCCCTTATCAGCTCTTTTTTTAGCACTGATAAAGGGTTCATTTATCAGTTCTTTAAATATCCCTTTATCAGCGCTTTTCTTAGCACTGATAAAGGTTACATTTATCAGTGCTTTTCTTAGTGCTGATAATGTTTATTGTATACATTAAATAAAAAACACATGTTATAACTGAATATATATATATATATAATTAAATAATTATAAGATTAAAAATAAATATATTTTTTAGATTTATAATATTTATTAGATTTATTAATTCATTATATTTATTAGATTTATTAATTCATTATATTTAATATATATATTTATTATATTTGTTTATATTTAATGTATTTGTTTTATTTATAAATATATAATACTTTTTAATATATATGTATAATTAAAATTATTGAATATATTTGTGTTTTCCACTGAATTGGGGTCAATAAATATATCATACGTATATGTTATGTGATCATATATGTTCCTGAATAATGTTCATCTATAGATTATAATTACATATCATGTTGATGTGTTATTGATTTACAATTCATAATGTTACCCATATAATATATATGTTCTAAAAAATGTACACTTATAATTAAAATTACATTATATTTAAAAAAATAAATATATATTTTATTATATTTTCAATGATATATATATAAATATGCATTTCAAATAATTTTATAAGTATAAATAAATATTTATTTATTTAGAGTTATAATTATTAATAAATATATATATATATATATCATAAATATCATTTTAAATAAATATATAATAATATAAAAAAATTATTAAATTTATACATTTATCAGTGCTTTTATTAGCGCTGATACAGTATAGATTTATCAACGCTATAAAAGCGCTGATAAAGTGTGTCTTTATCTGCACTAAAATGAAAAGAGCCGATAAAGGCACCCTTTATCAGCACTTAAAAAGTGATGATAAAGTCCTGCCTTTATCAGCACTAAAAAAGAACTGATAAAGGGGGTCTTTATCAGTGATTTTCATTTTAGTGATGATAAAGACCCCCTTTATCAGCGCTTTTTACTAGCGGTGATAAAGGTCCCCGTGAGATTTATAAGTGCCATCGGGTCCTTCTCCTCCTCCCCGCACCCTGTCAAGCTTTTGCGGAAGCCCTACCCTGCACCTCTGCCGATGCCTCCTCTACGTCGCGGCCTCCTTCTCCTCCTCCTCTGTCGCGGCCACTGCCTCATTCTCCTCCTCGGGCGCCTACTTCTCCTCCTCCTCCTCTTGTCGCGGATCCTCCTCCCCGCACCCTGTCAATCGCGGAATCCCTACCCTGCGCCTCTGTCGCTACCTCCTCTCTGTCGTCGCCTCCTTCTCCTCCTCCTCTTCCATGGCCACTGCCTCATTCTCCTCCTCTGGAACCTACTTATCCTCCTCCTCCTTTTGTCATGGATCCTCCTCCTCCTCCTCCACTGCAGCTCCTCCTGCTCCTCCTCCACTACCACGGCTCCTCCTCATCCTCCTCCACCACGGCCTCCTCATCCTCCTCCTCCACCTCTGCCTCCTCCTCCTCCTCCTCCTCCTCCTCCTCTGCCTACTCTACTGCCTCCACTGCCTCGGAGCTCCCTCTGATGCCTCTTCTTCCTCCGCGCTGCCTCCGCTGTCGACGCCTCCTCCTCCTCCGCCACCGGGTCCCCCTTCTTAAGGTGAGTAAAATTGAATTTTCATGAATTAATTATGTTTTCATTTATTTTCAATATTGAGATTAATTATGATTTGTCATGATGCTTGTGTGTGTGACACATGTATTTGTGGTTTCTTACTTGTTTGATCTTGATTAGCTCTCCCCACTATAGCCCTGTGATAGAAACCTAAATAGAGAGAGTATTTTTTGTGAAAGGTTGTTACACTAGATTAGGATTTCACTCCGTCTAGTGGCCCTTAGTATGGATCTTTTCTTGATTTTGGATACTACCCCATAGTTAGGCCATGTAGGGTTTGAACTGTCTGTGTTGGTGAATTCATGTCATCAGGTGAGGTATGCCAATGGGATGAGACATATGTTTAGTATATTCTATATTGTACACTATATTTTACACTATTCTCCTTGGGTTAAAAAAACGAACCTTAATAGGGTTTCTACCAATTCCTACCCACTACCCACTCTCTCTAGGTTGGGTCATATACCAATTTAAATACCACATCCTTTCTTATAACATAATAGTGCCACAAACCTCTCACATTGGGTGTAATTCACATATCATCTAATTCCACAACATAGTAGCTGCTCCCCTCCCACTTACAGTGGGTCTCGCCATCACATCACATAAAAAACAATTTGAGGAGGGAATCTCTATAGAAAACCACTCACAAAACTACTCCAAACCAATACTAAGTGATCCCCATTTCTATATCTCACATCATATTATCATATGAAAAATGATCTAAGGAGGGAATCACAATATCCAACCTTTATCACAAGTCAAAATGCACCATCAATAGGTGGATCCCATGGAAGTCACACACCAATCCCCTTTGACCAATGCCTTCTCACTCAAAGTAGGGTCCTACCAACACCTTATCACTTAAAAAAAGTCCATCCATCTTGTCTCATGACACAAAACATATTAATAGTAATCTAAGGAGGGTATCTAGATAGACAACCTCTCGTACTAGTTAAACCACATCATCAATAGGTGGGCCCCATGGATGATCATACTTCAACTTGGTGAAATTCATATAAAGTCCCAATTTCTTAGTCGGTCTAACCATAAATGATAAAAGTCAACATCCATTTAGCATTGCATAATAATATCCTTAAAACCATCTTGTTTATACATGAAAATTATTCCCAACCTATAAACATTCTAATTCCCACATTAAAACTCATTAAAACTAAATAATGACCATCCTAATAAACTCACACTAAGAGCCTTAGATACCATATTCTAAGTCATCCAGACTGTTACCATGACCCTCACTTAGGTACCATATCATATCTCCCCTTGGAGATCTCTTAATCTAATTATAAAGAGGAAATACTCTATGTCACACTTCACTAATACCTATATAGAATATCCTACTCATCACACACACCATGACTCTTATATATCCTAAAGAGGGTGTTCCCTATAATAAGTGAGATATAAAACGATATTATCCATCTTCTTTAGGCCTAAGACTCTAATACCTACTCAAATAGACTTAGAAAACCTAACTAGGATATAAAAATAACATACCAAACCCAATCCTCTCATTAACACAACTAGAAACCTCACCTCCATGGAGACATGATCTCTGGATGATCATAAAATCAAAAACATTCAATAGAACCATCACTCAATCTCTTGGTGGATCAAAAACACCTTATTTATTTACCTAGGTTTCTCTTGATTTCTATCCCTTTCACTGGAACACATATACTCATGCAGGAATGCACAATCATGCATAAATTGGAACATGGTTTGGTATTATAGGGTGCACCTATCTCAAAAAATGGAGTAACCCCCTCACCAAGATCAACTCATCCTCAACCAAGACTATACATGCCTTATCTAATCTTGTACCAATGATTGAGACCCAATCTCAAGGCACAATTCCCAAATAATTAATTATAGAAATTTATAATTAATTATTAACCTTAATATAATTAGGAATAATCTTTTAAAAACTCACTGGGAAACACAAAACCACCTAAACCATACAAAACATGGTGAGTTCATCATACAAGGATAACCTCTAGACAATACAAACAAAATCTACATCATCTGAATTGATTTGAAGATGATATAGTGAAATCATCACACAAATCCTAGTTAAAATCATCCCAAATCATAGGTAAATAAATGATAATAGTAGTGGAGTAAGTATGAGGGAAGAACTCACTCACTCACTATAAAAAACTCCCAAGAACCACTCCTTATCAGGGGTGATGAAAGAGAAGAAGAGAATGGGTGAATCCCAAGAACAACCCAAGATTTTCTATTAATGTGAACACCCCCCACCATTTTTGAGGTATCTAGTTTTTTATCTAAATTATACTCATATTCCTTCTCCCCTAACCTATATACCCATCCTTTGGATTTCAAATAAAATGAATATAAATAAAGAATGGATGAATGCAAATCGGTTGACAAAAGAGTATGAAGAAGGCGTGAAAGAGTTTATAAACATTGCAAAAGATCATGTATATGACCCTTCTCAAATCCTTTGTTCATGTTTACGATGTTGTTATTCAAAACAAATTAGTTTAGAGGAGTTGGAAGAACACTTGATCTATCACAAAATAGATCAGAGTTATACATGTTGGAATAAACATAGGGAAACAATGGATGTAGGTAGTGGCTAGGATAACACTACATTTTATGGATCATCTGATATGATTACAAGCATGAACAATGAAGATGACCGTATAGAGGATGTGATTACAGATGTGAATGATGATGATGATCGTATTTAGGAAATGACAAGGACTGTCGAAGATGAACTTTTTGATTTCCCAAAATTGTTTGAGAAGTTAACAAGTTGTGAAAATATGCCATTGTATGCTGGTTGCACTAAATATACAACACTGCCAGCCATACTAAAGCTGTATAATTTGAAATCAGACAATGGGTGGAGTGACGCTAGTTTTACGAAAATGCTTTCTCTCCTGAATGACATGCTCCCAGAAGATAATGAGCTCCTGAGCCGAACATACGATGCCAAACGAATGCTACGCTCGATGGGTATGATCTCTGAAAGAATACACGTCTACCCGAATGACTGTATATTGTCTCTCAAGGACCACAAATCACTTAAATAATGTCCAAAGTGTGGTGCTTCTCGATATAAGAAAGATTAATCCAGTCCTACTAAATATTTATGGTACTTTCCAATCATTCCAAGGTTTAGGAACCTATATGGAAGTGAGGAGACTATAAGACAATTAACATGGCATGCAGATACAAGAATTAAAGATGGGATATTATGTCACCCGGAAGTCTCTCATCAGTGGAAGAGAATTGATCATGAGTATCCTGAATTTGGAAATGATTCGAGAAACCTTCATCTTGAGTTATCTACAGATGGAGTGAATCCATTTGGTTTTCAAAGAAACAGTCACAGTACATGGCCAGTTATGTTGGTAAATTATAACTTACCAACATAGTCATGCATGAAATGAAAATAAATCATGTTATCTATGCTTATATTAGGACCAAAACAACTGGGTAATGATATTGATGTTTATTTAGCTCCATTGATCTAAAATTTGAAATTATTGCGGGATTCAGGTGTTACAATGTATGATGGTTACAAAAAGGAAGATTTCACTTTGAGAGCCATGTTGTACGGGACGATAAATGACATCCCTGCTTATGGAAATTTGTGAGGATAAAGCATTAAATGAACTCATGGGTTTCCCGTTTGCGAACAAGGTACACAATCAATTAGGTTGAAACATTAATCAAAAACCCTGTTTCTACGACATCACAAATTTCTACCCCGACGACATAAGTACTGATCTTGGACGACAACATTCGATGGAAGTTTATAAGAACGTAAAGCACTGTCTCCACTAATAGGCAATCAATTGATTCATAAAGTTAAAAATGTGGACACTACTTTTGGTAAACCGGCTTCGAAAAACCTGACAAAAATCAGTCGAAAAAAGCGATCCGTTTTTTTTTTGAATTACAATACTGTAATTTTATGTATGTCAGAAATTTTCATGATGTTATGCATGTAGAAAAAAATGTATTTGATAGTGTCATCGACACGTTGCTAAATACACATGGAAAAACAAAATATTTAATTAAGGCTAGGTTGGACATGGTTGAGATGAGAGTACAAGAAGAATTGGCACCAGTGAAGGGTGAAAAATGAATATTTCTTCCTCATACTGCTTACACACTTTCCAGGAAGGAGAGATATCAGTTTTGAAACTTCTTGAATGACGTAAAGGTTCCAGAGGGGTATTCATCAAATATCAGGAACCTCGTGTCAATGAGCGACTTGAAGTTAAAAGGTTTGAAATCACATGACTGCCATGTTTTGATGTAGGATCTCATTCTTATTGCTTTACATTGCATTTTTTTCAAGAATGTCCGCCATACATTAATGAAACTGTGTTTCTTCTTCAAATCTATATGCAGCAAACTTATAGACCCAGAAAAATTGCCAACTATGGAAAGAGAAATTGACGTCATATTATGTGAATTAGAAATGTTCTTCCTGCCTTCATTTTGTTATATGATGGTTCATTTTATGGTCCACTTTGTGAGAGAGATTCAACTATGTGGTCCTATACATTACAGATGGATGTACCCCATTGAATGGTATATGAAGATTTTGAAAGGGTGTGTCAAAAATTGAAGTCGGTCAGAAGGTTGTATTGCGGAGCGACATATTATTGAGGAAGCCGTTAAAATTATGTACCTAATACCTGTCTGGTGTGGAAAGCATTGGCCTACCGAAATCTCATCACACTGGGAGGCTTGACGGTGAAGGAATTTCTGGAAGACAGGTTGTCACAATCAATAATACAGATTGGGAGCTGGACCACCTTTATGTTTTTCATAACAGTTTCGATGTTGACCCATATGTTGAAACCCATAAAGAAATTCTTAGGCATTTGAATCCATATAGGTATAAAAATGGTTATCAGATACACATAATCGATAGTTTATAGGATGGTTTTAGGACCATATTTAAAAGAAGTCAGATGAAAATACAGAGTCAAAGGCTAGTCGGAGGACCAAGTGTGTATGTATTATCTTACAATGATTATGTAGTTAATAGTTATACATTTTATAATAATGAACATGATGAAGACAGTACCGTGCAGAATAGTGGGTTTGCACTTGTGGCTGAAGCGATGCATGTTTCTGGTGCTAAGGACAGAAATCCAATTTATGTGAATATGTCATACTTTGGCATCATCAAACAAATATGGGAGTTGGATTATACGGAATTCCAAGTTCCAATTTTTCAATGCAAGTGGATTGATAATAGGAGTACTGTTAAAATATATGAATTGAAATTTGTGAAGGTTGATTTTAGTAAGGAAGGGGAGAAAAATGAACCGTTTATAATGGAATCAAAGGCAGTGTAAGTATTTTATGTTCCAGATCCCGCAAACCGAAACTGGTCAACTGTTCTATTATCGAACAAAACAACTAAAGGGTCAGATGAAAATTCAATAAAGGGTGACCATTTCATTGGGACTTCGCAATCATTTCACAGTGGTCCCAATGTAGATGACGTTTTTTATTTTATAGGAGACTATAATAAAGGGATATGGATAGTAGATATAGGGGTCAAAACCCTTCATCCTTTTAAAACAGAGAGTTCAATAATCACGTTATTTTTTATTGTAATATAGATTGTGTTACATTGTGTTATTATCTATTCACTACTAATTTTATGTGATATAAATTAAATGTTAAACCACTTATGAAGATAATGAATTCTACACCTATTGATGCACCCAATCCCGAGACACAATAGGTTTCTTAACCTGTTGTAGTCGGTCCCACTACTGAGGTACAACAGGTCTCTCAACCTATTGCAGCTAGTCCCACTGCTGAGGTACAATAGGTTTCTCAACCTATTACTGCTGGTCCCACTGCTGAGGTACAACAGGTTTCTCAACCTGTTGTTTATGGTCCTAGTACTGATGCTAGCACTTCATAGGAACATAATGATGATGTAGAAACCGAGGAAATGGTAGGCAATGAATCCCCGGTGACACAAAAAAAATAGGTACGATGTATTTTGATAGTTTTAGCCAAAATCATTAATGCAAAAGCAAAAGGCATCAAATATGAGGTGGGATGGAATAAGCGAGGCCAGCATATAAACACCAAAAAATCCATGTTTAGTAGCTACATTGGAATCCTCACTCGGAAACGCGTGCCGATTGACGTAGAGTTGTGGCACCATGTAGTCAGCTGAATGAAAAAATTAATGTGGGGAGAGATTACAGTAACATTACGATATCATTTATTTAATTTATTAAAATAAAATAAAATAAAATACTAAAATATTGACTAACTCTTTATCATCTCTTGCAGAGTGCATTTATAGTAGATGTACCGCACAAAGAATATGTATTAAGACTATAAGGAAGGGTTCATAGAGGCTTTCACACCATTTTAACAAAATGTCATCTAAAAGACGTTGAAGGGAAAATCAAGCTGCACCCACATCCTCTTTATACACACTTGATATCTCAAGGAGCGTGGGATGTGTTTTGCAACCATTTTGTGGAGAAGACTTTTCAGGTACATTGTTTTTGGTAACACGTTGTTTAATATTTCTTGTATTCATCACATTGATTGACAGTTTTTTATTTATGAAATAGTAACTGAGTGCTAAAAATAAAGAACGGGTAGAAAAACCAGCATACCCCTACCGTAAAGCAAGGCTGGGGTATTCTTCAATTGAAAAACAATTGGTATGTATTTTAAAAGTATTTTAATAATTTTATGTGACATAAAACAACATTGTAACCATGTTTCTATATTTATATGCAAATTGATAAATAAAAATCCCAAGCCACTTCCATCCCACCCCATGTGTTATGGAAGGAGGATCGTGTTAATAAAGAGGTGAAATTGGTAGATAAAAACACACAAAATGTGTGGGAAACATGTGTAAGTATAACATAATATAAATTTGTTTTGAATTAAATCACAATTACATAACGATGATTACTTATTTTCCCATATTTTCTATTTTACATAGTCATAGGAATCAACAACACCCACACCAGATGCGGACATACTTTCAGTAGCCTTGAAACAGCAAGAACAGTATGGCTGCGTCAGAGGTACGGGTTTTGGGGTGACACCTCGGACATATTTTCAGAAAAAAAAACAAGAGGACGAACACATTAAAGAAATGAAAATTATGAGAAATAGACTAGATACCCTTGAAGAAAAATTCCAAATTTAGGGAGAGTTGCTAGAAACTTTGATGAAGGATAGGCAAAGAGAAGAAACAAGTCAAGTACAACCTGTGTGAGAAGATCCCACCTCACCCCCTACCAGCATTGAGGCGAGCCATTCCCCGCAAAAAACTGACTTAACCGAGGTAATAAATGATCTAATATTTGTTTCTATGAATTGTGAATCATATATACAATGATACCTTTCTTGTAATGATATTCTACAGGGTGAAAATGATTGTGATTTATATCTGTCATCTCCCACCCATCGCCTTGTAGCGAGGGCTATGGAGTTCAATATGTAGAATGACATGCTACACTCCATACCACTTCCAATCGGTCATGTCAAAGTTTCGATTAACGTATCTCATGATCCGAGCGCTGAGATACCTGTTCCAAATGATGATGATGACATTCATACGGTGGAAAAATTTGTTGGAATATTCATTGCATGGCCATCGAATCTTGTAAAACAAACATGTCGACCATGAGGTATGCATTTCTAATTCATTTTTCAAGCATAAACTTTAACATTTAATTAGAAAAGGTATGAAATGATGAATTTTATTAAAGAAGGACAAAAGGAAGGAGCTAAAACGAAAGAGCGTCTCAAAAGGATCAACGAACCGATCGAAAAAATCTACTGAGACCACCTTCACCTCAACCGTTCTATATCCACATTTAATATCATTGCAAGATCATGTGGATACGAAAATGAAAGGTGTAAATAATCACAAAATTGTTTTTGAAAAGATATGTACGGAGAGGAAACATTAGATTTCATTAGTGCTGATGCTGTAGCTGAAATCATCACATACGACTGGCTAGGCGCCTCAGTTATAAATGTATACATGAGGTATGTTTTCATGATTTGATTTTATCAAAGCTGATATACTATGATAATTATGGAAAAATACATTTCATATTTTTCACAGGCATATATATGAAAAACAATTGAAGGGATTTTCCCATGAATACAAATTTGGACTCGTTGGACCTCACACCATGTCTACACAACAAAAATAAATAGATTCTGATTTTCAGGCTGAATTAATGTCAACCCTGGTCAGAACGTTTCAATGCAAAATTATGACTGACAAGATCTTTTTAATACCAACGTTGTAGGGGTAAAACTCTAAATTTTAATCATATCATCTATATTTTCATTTCTATCATTACTTATTCTTTTTTTTAGGCAGCATTGGATGCTCACTGCAGTCAATTTGGATACTCCAAAGATTTATTTTTTGGATTCACTGCATGGATATCCAACAAACGAACCACACATTATGGAGATTATCAATTTGTAATACACTAGATCCAACATTTTAGAACTAAATATCTAGTTATATAATTTATATTATCTTTTAATGAGGATTCTGTTATGATAGGGCGGTGTATGAATATCATCTAAAGGCTGGAATGAATCCAGGGCCTAAGGACGACAAGGCAGACGAGATCTAAAAATGGAGAAGTATCAGGGTATATATAATAATATTGCACTATCAAAATACATATCAAAATAGATTACTTATTTTTCTCAATGTTTCTATAGTGTCCGAAACAAACAAACGGAAAGGACTCCAGTTATTATGTTTGTAAATTTATAAAAGAGATCATATTTCATGAACAAACTAGCATCCCTGAAGAGGTATTTTTGAAAATAATTACTAGTTAATTTAAAATAATTATTAATCCTTTGTGTATTTATATATTTTCAGTACTACTATGATTGTCTCAAAAAATCTTATTCACAAGATGATATAGATGTGTTTAGAAATGAATGGGAAGCGTACCCGATGGAAGAATGTAAACAAATAGGACAATGAAGGTGAATTCCTACTACTTATGTTATCTATATATGATCATTGATATCTCACTGTTTTAAACTTATTGGTCATCTTTGATCACCCTTTCTTTTGTTTTATATCCTTAGATTATAAAGAATGGTTTTAGAAATGATTTGAGTTTCTAGTAAAGAATAACTTAATGAGAGACTCTTATGAACTACTGACATATGGAAAACTAAGAAAACGTGTTCGGATTGTTTTGATACTTTAGGAAAACGATCCATGAGTCATTTGTGACATGTATGAATCAACCAAACCTCAATCTGACGCATGGTGTGACCGGTATGGCTAAAAGTGTGTGATATCAGTTTCAAATTGACATAAACTTTAGAAAACAACACTATTGATATATGGAATACCAAGAAAACGTGTTTGGATTGTTTTGATACTTTAGTACAACAATCCAAGAGTCATTTGTGATGTTTACGAATCAACTACACCACAATCTGATGCACGGTGAAACCAGTATGGATAAAAGTTTCTGATATCAGTTTGAAATTGATAATAACTTTAGAAAACAACACAAGTGACATACGGAAAACTGAGAAAACGCATTCGGATTGTTTTGATACTTTATGAAAATAATCCATGAGTTATTTGTGATGTTTACAAATCAACCGCATCTCAATCCAATGCACGGTGTGACCGATATGGCAAAAATTGCCTGATATCAGTTTGAACTTGACATTAACTTTAGAAAACAACATAAGTGACATACGGATTACCAAGAAAACACATTCAGATCATTATGATAATTTATTACAACGATCCATGAGTCATTTGTGATGTGTAAAAATCAGCTGCATCTCAATCCAATGCATGGTGTGACCAGTATGGCTAAAAGTGTCTGATATCAGTTTAAAATTGACATTAACTTCAGAAAACAACACAAGTGACATACGGAAAACTGAGAAAATGCATTCGGAATGTTTTGATACTTTAGGAAAACAATTTATGAGTCATTTGTGACATGTATGAATCAACCGCACTTCAATCTGACGCACAGTGTGACCGGTATGGCTAAAAGTGTCTTATATCAGTTTCAAATTGACATAAACTTTGGAAAACAACAATACTGACATACGGAATACTGATCAAACATGTTCAGATTGTTTTTATACTTTAGGAAAACGATCCATGAGTCATTTTTGATGTGGAAGAATCAACCGCACCTCAATCTAACGCACGGTGTGACCGGTATGGCTAAAAGTGTCTGATATCAGTTTGAAATTGACATTAACTTTAGAAAACAACACAATTGACATAAGGAAAACTGATAAAACTCATTCGGATTGTTTTGATACTTTAGGAAAATGATACATGAGTCATTTGTGATGTGTAAAAATTAACCTCAATTCAATCCAATGCATGGTGTGACCTATATGGCTAAAAGTTTCTGATATAAGTTTCAAATTGACATTAACTTTAGAAGACAACAAAAGTTACATATGGAAAACTATGAAAACACGTTCAGATTGTTTTGATAATTTAGGAAAATGATCCATGAGTCATTTTTGACGTGTACGAATCGACTGCACCTCAATCGGACACACGGTGTGACCGGTATGGCTAAAAGTGTCTGATATCAGTTTCAAATTGACATTAACTTTAGAAAATAACACAAGTGACATACGGAAAACAAAGAAAACGCATTTAGATTGTTTTGATATTTTATTATAATGATCCATGAGTCATTTGTGACGTGTAAGAATCGATTTCACCTCAATCTGATGCACGGTGTGACCGGTATGGCTAAAAGTGTCTGAAATCAGTTTGAAATTGACATTAACTTTAGAAAACAACACAAGTGACATACAGAAAATTGATCAAATGCATTCATATTGTTTTTATACTTTAGTAAAATGATCCATGAGTCATTTTTGAATTTTAAAAATCAACCGCACCTCAATCTGACATACGGTGTGACCAGTATGTCTAAAAGTGTCTGATATCAGTTTCAAATTGACATAAACTTTAGAAAACAACACTACTGACATATGGAATACCAAGAAAATGCTTTTGTATTGTTTTGATACTTTAGGAAAATGATCCATGAGTCATTTTTGACATTTACGAATCAACTGCACCTCAATCTGACACACGGTGTGATCAGTATGGCTAAAAGTGTCTGATATCAGTTTCAAATTGACATTAACTTTAGAAAACAACACAAGTGACATATGGAAAACCAAGAAAACGTGTTCATATTGTTTTTATACTCTAGGAAAACTATCCATGAGTCATTTTTGACATGTAAAAATTAGTCGTACCTCAATCTGATGCACGGTGTGACCGGTATGGCTAAAAGTGTCTGATATCAGTTTCAAATTGATATTAACTTTAGAAAACAGTACAAGTGACATATGGAAAACTGAGAAAATGCATTCGGATTGTTTTGATACATTAGGACAATGATACATGATTAATTTTTGATGTGTATGAATCAATCGTACCTCAATATGGCACACAGTGTAACAGGTATGGCTAAAAGTGTCTGATATCAGTTCCAAATTGACATTAACTTTAGAAAACAACACAAGTGACATACAGAAAACTGAGAAATTGCATTCGGATTATTTTGATACTTTAAGAAAAAGATCCATGAGTTTGTTTTGATGTGTACGAATCAATCACACCTAAATCTAACACACGGTGTGATCGTTATGGCTAAAAGTGTCTGATATCAATTTGAAATTGACATTAACTTTAGAAAACAACACAAGTGACATACGGAAAACTGAGAAAATGCATTCATAATGTTTTGATACTTTAGTAAAACGATCCATGATTCATTTTTTACGTTTATGAATCAACCTCACCTCAATATGATGCATGACGTGACGGGTATGGCTAAAAGTGTCTGATATTAGTTTCAAATTGACATAAACTTTATAAAACAACACTACTAACATACAGAATACCAAGAAAACGCATTTGGATTGTTTTAATACTTTAGTAAAACGATCCATGAGTCATTTGTGACATGTAAAAATCGACCGCACCTCAATATGAATCACGGTGTGACCGGTATGGCTAAAAGTGTCTGATATCAGTTTGAAATTGACATTAACTTTAGAAAACAACACGAGTGACATATGGAAAACCATGAAAATGAATTTTGATTGTTTTGATACATTAGTATAATTATCCATGAATCATTTTTGATGTGTACAAATTGACCGCACCTCAATCCGACGCACGGTGTGACCGGTATGGAAAAAAGTGTCTGATATCTGTTTCAAATTGACATAAATTTTAGAAAACAACACTATTGATGTATGGAATACCGATCAAACGCATTAGTATTGTCTTTATACTTTAGGAAAATGATCCATGGGTCATTTGTGATGTGTACGAATCAACCACACCTCAATAAAACATGTGGTGTGACCGGTATGGCTAAAAGTGTCTGATATTAGTTTCAAATTGACATAAACTTTAGAAAACAACAAAAGTGACATACGAAATACCTAGAAAACACATTCAGATTATTTTGATACTTTAGTACACTGATCCATGAGTCATTTGTGACATGTACGAATCAACCTCACCTCAATCCAATGCACGGTGTGAACAGTATGGCTAAAAGTGTCTGATATTAGTTTCAAAATGACATTAACTTTAGAAAACAACAAAAGTGACATACGGAAAATCGAGAAAATGTGTTCGGATTGTTTTGATACTTTAGGAAAATGATACATGAGTCATTTTTGACAAGTAATAATCGACCTCACCTAAATAAGATGCATAGTGTGACCGGTAAATCTTTTCATTAGATAAAGCATCAGTACTTATTAAATGAGATAAATCATCAAAAAACATATTGATTTTACATTATTCCCTTTCATTGTTATGAGAATGAAAACATTTGAGTTTATCATTTCCATATTTTAGTTTCACATTTCCATATTAATTTATTCTTTCATATTAATGTTTTAATATATTTCACTATTGTATTACTAACATAATATTTGTTTTCTTATATAGGTGAATTTTTTTCCTTCAGTTCGGATGCTTTGTTCGCCAACTAATATCGTAGACGACAATTTTTTAGAGAGGATCATGGATATCAAAGGATAAAACATTAATTTTTATAACTGTTATTGGATAATTGTAATTATAACCATGTAAAACATTGTTTGAAATGTATATAGCAGTGTCTTTTTTCTGTATTCATGAAGTTAAGTAAATGTATATATCATTATTTGTCAAAATATTGTGTGTTCTTTGGCATCTTTCAATTCTTGGTTCGTGTGCAGGTGCTATTTTGTGCAGGTGTGTAGGTGTTGGTTGTGCAGGTTCATGGGAAGGTGCCTTTATCAGCACCTTTTTGAGTGTTGATAAAGGACTCCTTTAACAGCGCTAAAAGAGCGCTGATAAAGGGACCTATTATCAGCGCTCAAGATAGCACGGATAAAGGCACCCCTTTATCAGCACTATAAAAGCATTGTTAATGCTGGAGTAGATAAAGGGGGTCCCCTATATCAGTGCTCCGAAAAGCACTGATAAAAGGCACCTTTATCAGTGCTAAAAAAGCACTGATAAAGGACCCACTTTATCAGCGCTTTTTTTAGAACTGATAAAGGTAGCCTTTATCAGTGATTTTTGGAGCAATGATAAAGGTAGCCTTTATCAGTGCTTTTCGGAGCACTGATACCCCCCCCCCCCCCCCTTATTTACACCAGCATTAATAGAACTTTTCTAATGCTGTTAATGTTTGTTTTTTGTGCTAATAGAAGGACAAGTTACAGTAGTGTACCCCATGAAAAACTGGAAGGGCATTTTTTATCACCTTGATCTGGTGAAAATTACTGAATAATCACTGGAAATATTATGGTAATAATTTGAAATAATAAATAAGATTTCAAAAGTAACATAATTCTTGTTAAAATAAAATCATAACTCAACCATATAGTGGGCCACCTAGTGAAAAAAAATAGATTTATAAACAAAATAGAACAAAAAAAGAATAACAAAAAAATTTATGAAGAGGTCATAACATAAAATTGGTAACAAAATCATTAAGATGTAAGATAAAAAGGAATAAATGCCCAATATATACATCATAATAAAAGGAAATAGAAAAAAAATTAATTAATAATCTCTATATGACTGATGGTACCTATCTAACCATCACACAGAACTCTCTCTAGGATAAGATAGAATAAAGGATCCCATGATATAGACCTCGTATAGAACCAAAACGAAACATAAAATTTTAATAAAGGCATGAAAATAAGTTCCCAATAAGTATTCCAAATCCAAACAAAATTAATAATAATTAAAAATAAAATCATTTTCAAGCTATTTTTAAAATACAACCCAAAATTAAAATTTTTTATTTATTTTTGAAAAAATCACATATATCCAATGTTGATAATTATTTCATTTTTAAATGTTATTTTTCCATTTAAATACGAAAAAACCTTCAAAAAAATTGGGATGGAGAAGGATTAAAAATATCATTTAAGTATATATATGTGAGAGGGGAGAATGAAAATAGAAATAACAGTGGAATAAAAAAGGAATAAATGGAATTAGATAATAAATAAAGGAATTAGATGATAAAATAATGAAACAAATGTAAACAATATCAAAAATAATTAAAGTAAGGAAACTAGAGTAAATGATAATCATGGGGAAGGACATTGAAAGTGTAAAAATGGTTTCCTAATATCCTCATAATCTTAGTACTCAAACCACAAAAAATCTTTATCATGCATGACCCACAAGGGAGGGCCATTCCAGAGTCCTAGAAATAACAAAACTCTTGTCATAAAGTTTTTTGGTTAGTTTTGTGGCATTATTTATAGGCTATAGAAGTTGTGTTGTGACTAGTATTAATTAACCTAGTAACCGCTACCTATGACTTAGTATTACCATGATCAATAATAAGGTAGGTGGGTATATAATTTAGAGCCAATAAAATGAATCACTCATAAGATATAAAATACCCTTCACCTACTTTCCAAGAATACTAAAAAACTACACCTCTCCAATAAACCCTCATCATGATCAAGATTGTAAACAAAGGGTTTATAATAAAAAAAATTCATAAAGTGTGAATCGATCAATGATAATCCTTTAATAATGAATGCATTAAAATTATTTTTGATATTTCCAAATAATACTTTAGGTTCTAAACCTCAATCTAAAATATTTTTATCTTTTATTTAAAACTAAATGCAATTTATCACATTGAAAAAACCCTTTTAAACAAATGGATAAATTTATTCCATGATAAATATTACTAATTAATTTTAAGAGATGCATGTAAAATCATTTAAAACCTAACTACACATCATAAGAGTCAAAATCAATGTAATAATTATAAATGGAAACCAATAAAACACCCATTTCATTTTAAAACCAATATCTATAATGAAGGATACTATCTATCTTGGAATCCAAGTAGAAATATTGTGATATTAACTTTAGATAACATCTTTAAATCACTAATAATTATAAAACTCCACATTTAAACATAAAATTATATATGGAAACCAATGAGAAATTTTATCAACCACCTTGGTAGATTTTAAAATCAATATTCAATGATGTATGGATTAAATTCCATTTACAACACATTTATAAGACATAAAAATCACCAAAACTAGGATAAAAAATTCCAACCTATGAACCCTTATGAAACTAAATCCATACTTTAAGGGAAACTAAGATAGAAATCTATATTCTCATATTTAGAACATTAATCATAGAGAAACCTACCTGAAATAAAAAATATCATTTCCTTAATTGAAATCCACTAGAATAGGTCCCAATAATATCTATAAAATTACTTGACACCAAGAAAAATAAGGTTAGGCCAACCCCACAACCTAGTGTAATGTCATCATGGACCATAAGATAGAATAATAATGAAAACCATGAAAAGAAAAAGGTAAGATCCAAAGGAAGGTAGATAAGGGTTTTACCTTGCAATTTTATGAAGAACAAGACAAATTTACCCCTTCTAATTGGTAAAAGGAGAGGTGAGGATGGGGGAATCATCCATAGGGGGTAGGGGTATTGAGTGGTAGAGAAATGAGGGGTTTGGGGAATTTAATCCAGGTGTGGGTTGTTTGGGAATTTCAAGGATTTTAAAATAATGGTACATCAAATGGATTTCATGTATCAATTTCAAAACCATGGACCAACCATGCAAGGATCACTTGAATCCCTTAAAAAACTACATGGTTTAGTGAAATGGTTATGAAAATTATACTCTATATTTGAAAAATTAGACTGATAATAAATATAGGTCACTTTCACACTTATCCCATAATTTCTACTAACATTGAGCAATCCATTTGTGATTTCCATTATACATAAAACTAATCACATGGTTTCTACTATATTTTTCATGGTTTGGATCCAATATTAGGATATCCATAAAGAAAATTAATCTGTGGAGAAAAATGAACCAGAAATACCTCTACATACGGGTCATCACATGGTTTCCCCTAATTCATGCTTCCTAACCAAGTGATGATAGGAAAAAAAATCCCAAATATTCAAAATTTATGGAAAAAATAACCAAACCCCATGTTTTAGTACAAGAGGTAACAAATGAATAAAATGGTTGTGGAAAAGAGAATCATTGAGTTACATGACAACATGTTTCTCATTCTTTAATTTATTATTTTGTTTGACATAGTTCATGTTATTATAAATAAACACTGATAACTAGGTAATAAAATCTATAAAATGTTACATACCAGCTTCAATCCCATTTGGTTGATCATTAGGATAATCATACGATTGTCTATTTCATTCATTTTTTACTCAATTATTCTTATTATAGTTAGAAAATAGAACCAAATTGGCTAGATTAAATAATATAAAATAATATTTTATAAAATCAGAGTAAAAAATCATATGAATAAGAAAAATAAATACTAAAGATTCTCATTCTATGAAACCCTCATTTATATGCAGGAATATTTACATTTTATCCTTTTATACTTGTTACCATAATCTTAAAAATTAATTATACTTATATAACATCTCACCTTAAACAACCCATAGTCACAAGATTTAAAATAAGGGTTTCACTTTCATATATTTTCAGGATATTTTCAGTTTAGTGTATTAAAAAATTAGGTAAGACATTACATAACGAATTGGATATTTCCACACAATGTCCATTTCCCACAAAAAATGTTCTTTATAAAGACACATTTACTTCATTCAAGGTAACTCCCAAACATGGAACTTTGAATTTATTAACATTTCTACTCATCCTTAATCTCCATGAAAAATCATTTGAAAACATGGGGTGTAAAAAAATATCCGTAATCGATATAAATGAAAAATAAAAAAACATCAATGCATTAGTAAAACTAAAAACTCACAAGGCTATTTTCCTTTTTCATAATGAACATTAAACCTAAAATATCTGTTTAATTTTTCATTAAAAAAATTAATTTATTAACATATTTCATATGAAATTTCATATGAAATCATAATGAAAAATTGTATTCATAAGGTTTTCTAGGAAAACATGAATACACATGAGTACTTTTCTAATAAAACGGATCCTTTCACCATTATATAAAAAATTACATAACCTTTACATAAAAACAAAATCTCATTTTTGTACCTTTTGATATCAAAATATGTGCTTTATAAACCACTGTAATCATATCATGTAGGTAACTTGGGATTTTATCCTTAAATTAAATTTTTAAATAACCCTTATAATGGAATCACTTAACTGGATAAATTTCATATCTATTAGGAGTAACCTATAGTCGCTAAACTCTATCACTTTATCAAATGCATTGGAGATCTATATCAAGCTCACCATTCATTAAATCTATATATCGATCAACCATAATTCATAAAAAATATTCAGGAAGCATATATTGAATAAAACACATATATTATTCACTTTAATTGGAAAACCATTTTCGATTCGTATTTAATCCCTTAAGAAATAACACCTTTAGTTATCTAATAAAGATTATAAAATTGTATGTTTTCTCATAAAAAATTTTAAAACTAAAAATTCCAAGAATATTAAAAGAAATAATTTCTAATAAAATAATGATGGAAACATGTTTAGGAGTCATGATAATGAATAATGGCTATATATGTGGGATAAATTTATCAAACTATAAATGATATAAAATATTATTTTTTCACTTTGGTAAAAATATGTCAAAATAAACTATATAGTAAATGATTAAATGTTTAATTGTAAACATTTAAAAATAAGGTAAAAAGTATTTGAACATTATTTTTACTATTTTTTTAATATTTTTTTCATTACAAGGGGTTTATGGCATAAGTTCATGTTACCGAATTAGTGTGGCTTATGAAACAAAGTCTTTATGGTTTTGTTTTATTTCCCATAGAGATTAAATCATAAACCTGAAATTCATGATGTGAATTAAATATAGGCCTTACAGTTTGAGGTGAATCATTTTTCAGAAAAACATAATATTTGACATGTTTACGATGTAAATGGAAGGTTTAAAATGTAAATATCTCTTGTTTAGTAGATTTTATAACCTATAGTGCCTATAGTTTTCTCAAACATTATGTATTTTTTTCAAAAGATCAAGGTGAATCACTTGTATCCAAAGGATTATTATAGGTATGATAGTTATAATATGTAAAGGGCTTGTGTTTCCTTACTCTATGTATGGGCTATGATGGATTTTGGTATGACACCCGATGTATGATACATGTAATATGGGATATGGTAGATCCCAAAAAATAATTGGTTACTATATATGGTGATGTAAAATGAGATGATGTGATGATGTAATGCACGAGGTGCATGTTATTGTTCTTAGCCCATGTGTTTTCATGCTAGCTTTCTTTTCCAGAGAGATGGATGAGGACATCCAATAGTGGGGAAGTGTAGCTAACTAGTGGGTAAGTAGTAGTAGGGTACCCTATTTTTTTATATTATATTATATGCTATATTTATGTAATACTTTTTGAGATATATCCATGGTGATTCAGGGATCTTAGTATACCTGTTTAGTTGATGGGTCAATTTCATTTCTTTTTCATTGGGATTTGGTATTATTTATTTCTCTTTTACACAAGAGGATTGATGGAGGACCCTAGAGAGTATATTTTTATGCTCACCCCACCTAAATATAAAAACTACTTTTAGTTTACTATAATAAGGTTGGATATTAGCCAATATACTTATATCTCAGGTTTTTCAGGAGCATTTTAATCTTCATAATTGTTGTTGTTTTTATTTTTCATACTTATAGATTCCCTTGAATTTGTTTTGGTACTATATTAAATTACATATATGAACTTTTATTTTATTTTATATATATATATGAAGATGTTTATTGGTGTATTTTTATAATCTATATTTTCAACATATTTTTTTATAGGGTAATGTCTCCCATATTTATGTTTATTATACCCTTAAATCGAGTCACCAAACTAGGGATGATTGGAGGTGGGACATGGGTGGTCATTATCTCTCTTCTCTCATTGTTATCTGAGAATGGGGAAACATTATGGGAGGGGTTCATGACAAAGTGGTTTCAAGGGTTCATGTTAAGGGATAAGATGAAGTTTGGAGTTATGAATAGGTGATCTAACATGGTTTAGTAGGGAAATGATGTCAGATTAGTTTAATAAGATATGTTAACACTTGGTACATGATGAGACATGTGTATTTAGGGCCTCATGTGATCTGATTCACCAAAAATTATGTTTATAAAGCCTATTAAATGGTGTAATACTAGTTTTGGGGTACATAAGTAGGAAAGGATCATTCATTATTCTTCTTTGGGCATGTTTTTGAAATGGGTAGACCTTAGGATATGTTCAAACTTAAAGAATAAAATTAATAATTAGTTAATTAATGGGAAGTATTCCATATTATGGTTTTAGGAGGTTAATAATTTATTCTTCTTGAAGAGATGGCCCTAGATTGATGTCCTCATCAAGTTCACACTAAGGATGTTCATTAGGATATTCCACCAAATCAACAAAGTGTAGATCTCAATGACAATAAACCATAGTGTAGGGAACTCTGAGAGTTTTAGTGATAGAGTATTTAGAAGAATGAGGGATCTGTTTATATAATAATAACATAAGGCTAGTTGGATGAGGTTGGGATAGATTTCAGTTTCTTCTATGCTCAAAAGGAGCACTGGGTTTCTTTGGCTATGACAATGCATTATGAAATAGTGATTTAGTATTGGATCTTGTTTCTTAGGGTTTTTAGGAGTTGATATTCTCATGGGATATGGATCGATACTAGTTACAAGTAGATTCCATTATTTGTTTGATAAAGGAGGTAGTCTCTAGGATTGGATTACCCTTTAACAAAGGAGTTTCATTGTACAAGAGTTCTAGATCCAATTTAGAACCCTTCTACTATATGATTCATACCATTTACCATATGAGAAGGATATAGGGAGGAATTTTGTGGAGTTTTTTCATCCATAGATCCATTTCTGGGTCACCTATTATATTTTCTTAACTTATATCAAGGTTTTGGAGAGAGAATAAATTGTTGAGAGGATAATGGACCAAACCAGATCATCATAAGAGGGGAGTTATCAAGATTCCTCATGAACCAGTGCTATGGAC
The DNA here is from genome assembly GCA_963277665.1 of Viscum album. NCBI lineage: Eukaryota > Viridiplantae > Streptophyta > Magnoliopsida > Santalales > Viscaceae > Viscum > Viscum album. The sequence continues at coordinate 1,419,923,390 of OY728153.1, read as the reverse complement.
CATGGTTACCAATTTCCTAGGTAGAAGAGATTTTAGTTAGATTACAGTATTTCATAACACTCATCATCATGTTTCCTTAGTGTTGTAAGCTCTTAGGAAAATTCTAATGTTTTATCATGTGATTTTCTTATGAAGACCAAGGTTATCATTTTTTAGAGTGCCTAATTTTCTGATCACTTTGCATGATCTAGGTGTTCTGCTTCAAGTTCATTTATTCAAGGAGTTTCATCTCAGGCAGAAGCAATAGGTTGTTATAGTTGGGGATTAGTAGAGAGGAAAAGGGGCAGGTATATGATATCCTTGAGATGATACTTATCCTCAAAAATTAGATCATGGTCATAGAGGGGGTTGTCCGTAGTGTCTAAGAGGTCATCAATTTAGTCATGATTTTTTTGTACTATATTTTTCTTGTTCCAGTTGAGTTAGACATCCTTTGTGGTTGTCATGACCTGACCCAATAGGGCTCGATCTGCGACTCCCCAAGACAACCTCCAATAGGCCAGGGGTTGAAGACCAGTACAAAAAAGGAAATCATACACATGGGAGGCCTTATCCTATCAACCTATACAGAAGATACCAATATACACCTCCATGAAATAGTGTATAGATAAATAAAAACTGAAAAGAAATTCATGCATACAACTATCCCAACTAGAGTATGGATGAAGTACAAAAGGGTAAAATACAAGGCCCACCAAAAGAAAACTGAAAAAGAATTTAACCTACTTAGATGGAGGGGATCACTATCAAAAATACATCTATAAAACTCCTCGATCAAGCTCTGATACCTCAATAGATCAACCTCACTAAGCTCGGCCTGCTCCAGGTCCCCCTAGGACTCCTTAAAAAGGCATGTGGTCGCCACAAGACAAAAAAATGTATAGGAAAATCCCATGTAGGGATGAGTATAAAGATACTTAGTAGGTACCCCAAAAAAACCCAAAAGAAACGGAGTAACTGAAAGGCCTCAGTCTACTCATCCCAGCTAAAGGGAACCTAAACGAGAGAGAAACTCTATCTCAAGACCATCCTTGGATAAATATGACTAGTCATCTCATACAAAATGGTGTTTCATTGAATAAGTGACAACACTGCAAGGAAACTCAGAAATTACCTAGAAAGAACACTAGATATACTCGTCCTAGGAACTAAGCCTCATGAGGTTCTCACCCCATCGCCAGCGATAGGTTCCTACATGAGGCTCTAAAGAAAACCCCTAAAATCACACTCTAAAAGGGGGATTCATCCCAAATAACTCTCATCAGAAGATACAATCCATCGGGTCTGACACCACCAGCTCAAAACGTATAACTGAGATAGATCATCAGTCAGATATCACTGCTAAAAATGCCATGTTGAAACTCAATAGAAACAACAAACTCCTCGGATAGGGGATCACTCCTAGGTACCTCTATGTGATACTAGAACACAGTCGGGTAACCCAAAGAGCTCTCAGATAGGGGATCACTCCTAGAATCCACTAGGGGATACCACAACCTGATTGGACGTTCAACAGATCACATCACCCAGACAGAGGATCATCGCCCATGTAAAGGTGGTCACAATGATGCCAAAAACCCAATCTGGTATAACACGTGAATTAGGGGATCATACCAATGATACTACAAACCCTATTGAAACCACATGCTGAGTAGGAGATCATATAACTGATGACACCATAGCCCTACTATCATCATCCTCTTCTTAGGGGATCATATACCTAATGAAAACATAAAACCTTATAGGGATTTCCTGCTAATAGGGGATCACTACCCATGTATAGGTGGTTATAGTGATACAAAGAACCAGATCTAAGGAAGCGAAGCTAGAGGGTCATGACTTAGTCTCACCAGAGGGCTGCTACAACTCTATCCAAACTCATCCTGCTGAGGTCATCACAAACCTATACTAGGGTTGTAATGCCACATGAACCCTCATAGGAACAAACCAAGGGAATTTACTCAATCGGTGCTGGTCCAAATGCCGCTAACCCAAGAAACCTACAACATCACCTCACTATGAACCTTCTAGGCCCAAACTGAGGCCACTATAGTGTTATACACATAAAAACAAACCTGATATGCTATTTACTCACCAAAAACAAACAACTGATGAATGGAAACTATTCACCACAAATGCCCCAAAATGGGCCTCATGTATCCCACATCCCAATTTTGAATTAAGTATATAAAATTAACTAGAAATTTATGTATTTACATTAGGTTCACAATTCCACTGACAGTGTGTCAATCAGATGCTCCGTGTAAAGGTTATAGAAGGTCAAAGTTGAATAATAATACAATATTATTATTATTTCAAAATTTTGTGGCTCTGAGCCATTAACCTAGTTATTTTAATTCCTGAACTAGACTCAAATGATCCATTTAGATGTGAGAGTCACATCTCCACAGACAACTCACAAATTGGTCACCTGGTTTGCAATTTACGGGGGGTTAAAGAACCCACGGCCCATTCTGGTTGGACTAGCCTGCACTGGTGGGTCTGCCCCCACCTGGGCCGGCCCACTCTAGCTAACAAAACTTGTATCCCTTATAGGGTAAAACAAATTCTCCGAAATCAACTGTGGTCTTGCTTTTATGATCCTATCTTTCGTTGGATAGATAACATGTTTCATCTGCGTGCATAGTATATAAATACTTAATATTTTTATATAATTTATTATGGGAACACAGGTCCATGGAATCACACGTTGTATCATTACCTAGATCTACAAATATGTGTAGAAATAATAAAAATTATGACAGGTACAAACCCAATTTCCTACATCCTCCCCACCTTAATCCTTTTTTTCCCTGAAAAGAGAAAGCCTAATAACATGGGGAAGAACCTGAGCTCTCCACTGGGACTCCCACACCAGTGATCTCACCTGAGGTTATTATGTCATAAAAAACATCCTCCAAGAAGAATTAAAAACCCAAAATACCACAAAAAATGCCATTAGTGGTTCTCATTGTTCCCACAATCACACACTCAAGGAAACCACAATGGCAACCACGCCGAAGTCTAGCTCATCACAGTTTGACATCGTGAAACTAGGCTCATGTCTCAATAACTCTGACATGTGGGAAACACCAAACTCCTCACCTCCGGTAGTCATTGGGTCTAGTGGTGCACCACCTCACTAACCTGAATTAGAGACCAACAAACCTACTCCAAACACACAAGTCAGAGGGACTCATCCATCGCACTTCGATACGATCAACTTTGGGCGGTACTAACTCTCCTGTATGGTTTTGTATCACATCACATGAACATGTTTTACTGGGGAAAGAGTCCCTTATCCCGGTGAACTTGAAGTCACGTCAAACCACACCACAACCTCCTTAAGACTCACGTAACAAGCTGATGCCGAAGGCACGAGGGTATCAATGAACACAGGGCTGCCCAAGCACAAACCTCGGGTCTTACTAGGCCCTTCAAGCAAACTTCCCAACACACAACCCCACCAGAAACACACAAGTCAGAGGGACTCATCCACCACACTTTGACACTATCTGTTTTGTGTGGAACTAACTCACCCTCATGGTTTTAGTTGAGTCACAAAAACATGTCTCAGTGGGCGAAGGATCCCTCCTCCGCATGAATTCAAAGAATGATGAACAACACCAACACAGTGTCTTACCGATACCCGGAACAAACCTTGAGTGAGAAAAGGAAAGGAAAGATTAATTCCTAATGATGTCTATCAAAACTACTGTAGAAAGTAGAAAGGACAAAGAGTATACCTCTATCCATCCTTGGAGCCTCTGGGTCAAAGGCATCTACTGCCTGCAGTTTTCCTCACCCCCATCCTCCAACTCCCTAAGCTTGACATGGACCACATGAGGTTAGTGGTGGAAACTCGTACCATCTACCACCTCCTACTACAAAAACACATCCACTGCTATTTCTACCGCCCTATATACCTCCATGCTCGAGATGTTACCTCTATTAAGGTAGAATGTCAACCAAATACCTCTCAACAGCACGTCAGGTTGGAAAATCTCTAGAAATATGTCCCTAGCTATTGCAATCACAACACCACCTCTCCTACGGCTGACCAAAACTGGCCTGAGAGCCCAGAGCCTCAGATCCCCTATCCAGGTGTCACCTCCTGAAACATCATGGGTGCCCAGACCCCTGATCCTACCATCAGCTACCAGCTACCAAACCAAAAACTGAGGTATCAACTCTTATGTTCCCAATACTGACGGTTGGAGTCTTCTTTTCTAGAAATATCTCCACAACCAAGACCCACTCCATCAATCTAGCATAGGTGGGAAGGCACAAGGATACCAAACCAAATTATATGTCTCTACATAGGCCTTTATTAAAGGTATGATCCATAAATAACTAGTCTCGAACTATATCCATGGAGTAGAGTGACAAGTCTATAAACCTCACTGAGTATTCCAACACAGTCATGCCCACTTGTCAAAGCAACAAAAGATCCAGGATCCGCACTGACCTCAGCATGACTGGGTAGAACTCCTCCATGAAGAGCCACTCAAAATCAGTCCAAGTGAGAATCTCCTCATCATGGGACTGCGTCACCAGACTCCAACATCGCCCAGTGAAACCATGTAGAATACTAGCCACTAGGACAACCATCTGATCTAGAGGTGTCCTCACTAGACGTAAAACTCAGGTGACTGCCTCGAGCCAGTCATCAGCTTCCTGGGGGTCTAGATCACCCCAGTACCTCAGAGGTCACTGCCTCTATAACTTTTTCATCACTCTCAGCTTGCACGCATCCTCATCCTGAACTGCTGGAACAACGTGCTGCTCGATAGGTGGTGGCTCACTTGGAGGACCACCTAGAGGTCCAACCTCAAAACCTGTGCCCGGCACCAAAGCCTCATCTCAAGGTAGATCATCACCAAAATCACACCATGGAACCCTTTCTGTCTTTTATCATGGAAGCATACTAAATCAACATCAAGACACACCATGGTCAAAGATTATATCTGGGTAGTTAACTCATAAAGGAAAAGGAAACCCCAAACTCAGTCATATATGATGCATATACCATAATTTCATGGTGACCATTTTCCTAATGTCTTGATTCTAAAGGAAGGTTATCAGAGTAATAGTGAATAGATATGTCAGCCGCAACACCAAAACTGGACTCCCTGGACTGAAATCCAAACTTGAAACATCCTAAAACTACTGTTATACACCCCAAACCAATCTTAAATCTAGAACAAATACACTATGAGGTCCCAAAGGTGGAACCTTCCTCTGATACCACTCTATCACGACCTGACCCATTGGGGCTGGAGCTGCGAATCCCCAATCCCACCTCTAATAGGCCAAGGGCTAGAAACCAATGATAAGTAGGCTATCACACACATGGGATTCGTTATCTTATTAACATGTACACATTCACCCAACATACTCCTCTAGGCGATAGTGAAAAGATATATAAAAACTGAAAACAAATGCATGCATACAACTATCCCAAAAAGAGTATAGTTGAGGTACAAAAACAGAAAATACAGGGCCCATTAAAAGAAAATTTCAAAAGTGACTAACAAGATTAGATGGAGGGAATATCCATCAAAAAACAGAGGAAATGCCTCTACTAAGATTCAGTACCTCTTTCGGTCAAGCTCACTAAGCTCCGCCTGCTCCGGGTTCCCCTGGGACTCCGTTAAAAGGCATGTGGTATGAACAATACACAAAACATGTGCAGGAAAAACCTATGTAGGGGTGACTATAAAGATACTCAGTAGGCACCCCAAAAACCCAAAAATAAAAGGAGAAACCAAAAGGCACCAATCTGCTCATCCCAACTAGAGGAACCCAAATGAGAGAGAAACACCCTCTCAAGACCATCCTCAGGTAAATACAACTAATCATCTCATACCAAAGGGTTTTTCATCGAAAAAGTGACAACATTTTAAGGAAAATCAAAAATCACCTAAAAAACACCAGATATACTCACATCAGTCACCAACCCTCATGAGGTTCCAAAATCATCGCCAGTGATAGGTTCCTAAATGAGGCTCTAAAGCAAACAACCAAAATCATACTCCAAAAGTGGGAGTCAACCTAAATAACTCTCTTCTGAATGATACACTACATCAGGTTTCGCACTGCCAACTCAAAAGGAACAACCAAGAGAACACGCTCGTTGGATATCACCACTAATAATGCCACACTGAAACTCAGTAGAAACACAAAACTCCTTAGATAGGGTATCAATCCTAGGGTTCATTAGGGGATACTAGAACCCAATCTAGTAACCCAAAGAGCTCTTGGATAGGGGATAACACCCAAAATTCATTGGCGGATACTATAACGCAATCATACATTCTAAAAATCACATCACCCAAACAAAGGATCATCGCCCATGTATAGGTGTTCATGACGATTCTTAAAACCCCATCTGGTATAACTATTGAAGTAGGCGATCGTATCAGTGATTCCACAAACCCTATTGAAACCAAATGCTGAATAGGGGATCGTATAACTGATGATATCACAACCCTACTATCATCTCCCACTATATAGGGTACCATATACCCAATAATACCACAAATTCCTATAAGGATTTCCTGTGAGATAGGTGATCGCCGCCCACGTATAGGTGGTCACAGCGATACCAAGAACCTGATCTAGGGAAGCGAAGATAGAGGATCCTACATAGACCACACCGAAGGGATGCTAAAACTATATCTGAACTCATCCTTTTGAGGGTATCACAAACTTGTACTGGGGTTGTAATGCCACATGAACCATCATAGGAATGAACCAAGGGAGTTCACTCAACCGTCACAGGTCCAAACATCGCTAATCCAAGAGACCCACAACATCGACTCACTCTATACCTCCTAGTACCAAAATGAGTCCACCATCGCATTCTACATATAAAAACATGAAGTATAGGCTATTTACTCACCCGAAACTAATAACTAGTGAAAAAGGAATTATTCACCACAAACACCCCAAAACAGGCCTCGGGGAGCCTATACACTGATTTTGGATTGAGCACCAAAAATTATCAAGAAACTCCACCTTACCATTATCTTTATAACTCCACTGACGGTGTATCAATCAGACACTCCGTGTATAAGTTATGAAAGGTCAAAGTTGAATAATAATAAAATATTATTATTATTTCAACATTTTGTGGCCCCAGGCCACAAACCCAATTATTTAAATTCTTGAACTAGACTCAAAGTTTATGTATCAATATGAGAGTCACATTTCCACTAAAGGCTCCAAAATTGGACACCTGGTTTGCAATTTATGGGGGTTTAAAGAACCCTCAGCCCATTCTGGTTGGACTGGCCTGCACTAGCCTATCTTCCCCCTCCTGGGACAGCCGACCCGAATTCCACCATCGCTAGCCCACCCTGGTCGGCTGGCCCTCTTTTGTGAAGTTACTTGTGCTACCATGCCAGCACCCCATGCCACAGCACTACCCAACAGTCTCCACTTCCCTCACCGTGACACCACCACCCTACAACCAAACAGTCGATGCCACCTACCAGACCACCGCTGGAGCTAACACCCATTGGAAAAGCTTTAATGGACCAACAGGAGCCCTCCGGTGCTCCAAATTCAAATATGAAACCATATCTAGGATCCTTGGATCCTGATCTACACTGCTATAGGCTAAAATCAATAATTTTTTGGTGATTCAAAGCAAAAAAAAGAGGGAAATATGATTAAAACTCAAACTGTCTACCTCATGAGCAAAAGGCCAATGATTTGGGTGTAGAAAGACACCTGGGACACACTGACTCTCAATCTGGAGATGATCGTCATCAAAAATAGCACTTGGAGGAACCTTGGTTCCTTCGTTGGTGAGGATGGAGGGAGGAGGACCCTCCAACATGCACACCAACGATAAGGGATGGGAGAGAGGGGATATTTTATTTTCATTTTTTAAATTAAATAATTTGTCCTCATAGTCTCAGGTCACCTCCAACTTAACTCCCAATGCTGACATATTTTATGTCGCACCTAGGGTAAACACGAAATTATTAACTCAATTTCGGTCTCAAAATCTGATCTGAGACACCGACCATGAGTTATTATATCCGACATCCAAGATAAATTAATTTATTTTATTTATATAAATTCCCTTGATGAAGTTTTCCACTGGAGGCCCATGTCGACAAAACTTATACCTGATCTTGGGTAAACATCGTGCTCCAGACTCAATCATGGCCTCATTTTTTCTGATCTGATCTACTTTTTGAGAGATATCTTGTTTCCTCCATGTACATAGTATAAAAATATGTGATATTTTTATACAAATTATTCTAGGCACATCGGGCTATAGAATCACACATCGTCTCAGCGCCTAGATCTAGAAATATATGCAAAAATACTCCAAAGTCAGATGGGGAACACCCGAGTCACTATAGTGGTACCCTTTTCATTTTTTATACATGGTTTCATTCTTTTTTGGATTTGGGATCTACACGATTATTCATATCACCTAGCCTTGTATATGTTTTGGGACTTGAGGTAGATAGGCTTCAAGTTCCCTTTTCATTAAATACAATAGTGGATGGACAACTATATCATATATAGTATGTCAAAATTATGAGATAGTTCTAGGGAAACAACACACTTCAGGAGACTTCCCATGTTTATGGAAGAAATGATACGACATCATCCTTAACATGGATTGGATGTATTTGATTTTTTCAATCATGGATTGATTCGGGAGGTGGTTTGAGTTCTATAATGTTCATGTAGTTATTATAGTGTTCCATGGAGATTTAAACCCTTATATTAGTTAGAGTTGTGTTATTTCCTTGTTACCCTTCATGGATGGTTTGATAATGTATTTATTATTGGATTAGCCAACAGTGTTTCCTAAGGTTTTGTCAGAGTACCATTATGTATTACTTGAAGAGTCTATAACATGAACCCCTCGATGAGAGATCGAGTTTGGTAGATATTTCTCATATATTAAAGCCTCTATATACTATTATTCCTTTTTAGTTGAGAGAGATATGAGTATAAGTCAATGATCTATTACAAAGAGGTTTTTTTTGGTCGAGTGTGTCCCCTTGATGTGCACTCGACTTATTCTTTAAGAAGTTTGATGGATGTGTGTGGATTTTTATCAATTATCATCAATTGAATAATGTTAAGAACTCATATCCTCTACCACATGTTGATTATTTATTTGATAAGATTAAGGGAGAACATTGGTTACCAAAGATCAATCTATGTCCAGGATATCATCAGATGCGGTTGAAGGATGAGGATATTCCAAAGATTTATTTATGATTCCATCATGGGTATTATAAGTTTTTTTATATAGTTTTTTACGAATAAAACTTTAGTAATGTTCATGTTTTTGATGAATGATATGTTTATGGATTTTGTAGATATGTTTGTTGTGGTTTTCATTAAAAAAATCCTTGTGTATTATGCATCTAATGAGAAGCATTTAGAATATCTACAGACCATTTTAGGAGTTCTTCGTCATTAACAACTGTTTGGGAAGTTTTCAAAGTGTGAGTTTGGGGATTGAGATGTTCTTTTCATGGGGAATGTGGTATCTCGACAAGGAGTGGTTATGAATCCTTCAAAGATTAAAGTAGTTTTTTGGGAATCCTTTAAGATAGTGGTAGATGTATGGAGTTTCCTTAGTCTTTAAGGATATTATCGGATGTTTGCAGCTGATTTATCATAATTTTTTGCTCCTCTAGCATCCTTGACCAGAAATTATCTGGAATTATTGTGGATCAAACAACATCGGGTATATTTTGAAAACCTGAAGGAGAGGTCAGTTAGGGATATTATCCATTATTTTCTAATAGAGGGTGTTCAGTTTCAGGTTTTCTATGACACTTAACATCTTAGGTTTGGTAGTGTTTTGAGGTAGATGATATTTATATTTATTATGGGTTTTTACAATTACATCCCCTTGAGAGACACTATTCCACCCATGATCTCTAGTTGGAAGAAGAGGTGTTTGCCTTGAATTTGTTGCGACATTACCCCATTGGTGAGAATTGTATGGTTTCCACCATACATAAGAGACTGAGTAATGTATTCTCCCAATATGAATTGAACTTAAGACAGTGATAGTGGATGGAATTATTATAGGACTATGAGTTTGAGATATCTTATACATCAGGAAAGGGAAATTTTTTTCTGATGTGTTGTGCAGGAAGTCACATAGTGATGCCATACTTGAATATGGATACTCTTATAGAATGATGTAACAACACTCGTCAATACATATAGATATGGGAGATGTTTTAGGGAGAGACTTACTTTTCTAGATGATAGTGTAGTCATTTTTGGTGTAGTTGTTGGAGGATTGCTAGCCAGCAGATTCTAAGATGGAGGCCTTGAGAGGCTGAGTTGTTTTTGGAGATTCCCTTTATGGTTGTTTTAAAGATGAATAACATCAAGAATTTTTCCCAGGGATGATTTTATTACCACTAAAAATGTGTGATATGGTTCTCATGGAGTTATACATCTCACTGTTATTGGTACATCCTAGCATAAAGAATATCAACCAAGCTTTGAGATGTCAGTTTTGGTTGCTTGTATTGGAGCATGTTGTTTTCAAGTTTATGTCTTGATGTTTAGACTTCCAGAAGGTGAAAATCGAGGATAGTTTTCTAGGTGGTTTTTTCTAATGGTGAGATAATCCTCAGTGGAAGAGGGATGACATATTGATGGACTTCATTATTAGTTTACCTCAAGATAGGGAGGCTATGATTTTATATGGGTGATAGTGGATCATTTGGTGAAATCATCCCACTTTATAGAGATCATGGAGTTTAGATCAGTGGAGGTTTTGTTAATGAATTACCTAGAAAAAGTGGTGATACTTGATGGAGTCTTGATAATGATCATCTCTGATCAAGATCCTCATTTTACCAGTAAGATTTGGAGCTCTCTCTAGTATGATTTTGGATCTTTTTTATTCCTTAGCATTTTTTTCATTTAAAAATAGATAAAAAGTTAGAGAGGACACTCTAGACACTTAAGGACATATTATTCTCTTATAACATGGATTTTAAATGTCCGTGGATGATTCACTTACATTTTTTGGGTTCTCTTACAAAAATAGTATTTCACTCCATAATTGTTATGACATAGTTTGAAGCTTTGTACAGCTAACCTTTTCATTCTTCATTTAACTGGACTAGGATTTGAGAGGTGGTTAATCATGACCTAAAGCTAGTAGAGAATAGGAAATAGATGGTTCAGCAGATACCTGAGTGGATGAGAAAAAAATATGATCATTAGAGATCTCATACTGATCAGAGGAGGGACCTCTAAAATTAGATGCTACATGTCATATGTTTTTAAAGGTGACTCCATGTCATGGGAGGTGAAGGTTTCCTCATGAAGATAGAATTTCACCTTATTTTGGTTGAACATTAGAGGTGTTGGACCAAATAAGAGATATGTAATATCTGATAACACTTACACCACATATACATCAGATATATGATGTTTTTCACATGTCTCATCTCCTCCATTACCTTTATGATGATTTTCATGTCATTGAATGGGGAGAGATCAATGTTGATGACCAAACAACCTTTGAGGAGAGGCCTTGTAACACCCCAAGGTTTTCTAAAAAAATTGAAATGCATGAAACTTTGTTTTAATTGGATATTTATAACTAGCCTTTAAACATAATTTTACTGCTTCTATGTTTTGAATTTTGAAAAATGGTCATCTATAATTTTGATCAGTAAATTATTTGGATTCTAATGGAATCAACTTATTTTTTATATTTAATAGTAACACACCATTATGTGTAGTAAAATGAATAGTAACAGGACCCTAATGAATAGTAAATTGTATTATGATTTTATTTTCTTAAGGATTTAAGATAATTAATTCTTTGTTAATTTTTCAATGTGATATAAGAGTAATTATAGAAATTAAATTTTTAATTTTTGAATAAAGTATGCTTTTTTATAAAATTAAATTAATAATATTTAGAAAATTATTTTCAAAAAATGGAGTAAATTTTTTAATTCTACACATTGAAAAATGGTAAGGGTAAATTTTTTGTATTTTTCTAAAATTATAGAATTTTTATGAATAGTAAAATATGATAAAATATGATAAATGCTAAATACTTGATTTACTGCATCATAGATGATGCAAGGATGATGTAATACCACTTGGTTCAAACTCACATACCATTATTACTATTTATAGTCACATGAATTAATACTATTCAAAGACTTTAGAAAAAATATTATAATAAATATTAAAATAATGTAAAATACCTCCTCTCATCCACTATAAATACCACCCCCATTCCCCTCTTCCTCCCACACCTCTCAATCCTTGATACTTACCTAAGTTCTACCCAATTATCCTCATAAGACTCTTACCTACGTCCTAGAGTGTGTGGTCTCATCAAAAAGTCAAAACTAAAGTCTTTAAAAAGGATCTCAATGAGAAGAGATCAAGAGGTAAACAGCCTCTTTTATTTTCTTTCTTTTCTTTCATTTTATGTTATTCTTTTTAAATTTCCTTTGGATTATGTTGGGATATGTCATTACATATCCCCATTAATTCTAATATTATATAATAATGATGATATACCCCTTTCCTCTCATCAAAATATTTTATGAAATTTTAAGCGGCGCCGTTAGGATACCGAAATTTCATAGGGGATTTCTCAAATCTTCTTTTATTTTGAGTTCCATTATTTTATTCTTCTTTACTTGAATAATATTATATAAGAGGCATGAAAGATCCATAATCTTTTATATTTTGTATGTTCTCATATTCATGTAAAATTCCTCATCAATCTTCTTCTCCCCTTCCACTTATACAAGGAATTAAAATAGTGTTTGTGATGTGTCGATTTACAGACATTGTAGATGATGTGATTTCAATTTATTTTATTTCTTTCAATTTTGGTCATGAAACAATTTTTAAGCTTAAACTAGATTATAATTTATGTATTATATCTTATATAAGGTGATGGAATCATTTTGTACACATGTTATTAACTTATGAAACAAAATGAGTTCTTTACGAACAAAGAATCACCAAAATGACCTAAAAAATATCCATAATGTTTTAACTCATGAATTGCCATCATGAAAGAACTCAAAATGATTAATGTTATAATTTATTGTTCTATAAATATTTAAATACCAATCCATTCCAATTCTAGAGTATCACTCCCAATCGACAAGAATATCCATCATGAACCGATCATGGAAAACATGTAAAGAACACACCCAAAACAATGCAAGGAACAAAATACTATCAATTAAAGGGTGAAATGATGTAATTAAATGATATTATAAGGTATTATAAAGATTTATATGTTTCTATAAGATATTAATAACACTATTTTAACCACTATATAGGAGTTTTAAATGATTTTGTAGTAAGACAAACCCAAGGTAAGGGAATTCTTAACCCAATTTCCATTCTTTGGGTTAACATTCTACTTCATTATTTAAGTGGTATTAAAAATTTTTGTGTGATGAAAATTATTTATATGATGATTAATTATGTTTATTTACAGTTTAAATACATATTCCATTCACTATATTAAGCATTACTTCTATTATATGATATTCATAAGGGGATTTTCTTTTAAAATCCTCTTTTAAATTCTATTTTAAAAAATTCAAAAGCAATGTTTTTATACAATTATAAATGTTTTATTATTATATTATAGTTCATAGGCATTTTTTATGATGAAGTTTGGGACCTATATATCCCTCAAATGCATTGGGTATTTGTAAGTTGGAGGTCGGCTATATGGTTTCTCCAAGTGAATCTACGATGGTTACACAAATTGAAAGGTAGTTGTGAGGGTTAAAAATTATAAGGTAGGTGAGAGGGTTACAAGATTATGTAAGTAATTCCCCAAAATAATTTTATGGTTCTATTTATGTTCATATGTTTTGTGGTAATCTTGTGTAACTATCATGTTTCACAAATTAAGTATATATGGGTGACAAGTATGTCTTTAGAAAATGATTACATATGTTTCAAGTATTCATGGACTAATGTGTTATTTCCTTATTTTTATATCCCTTACTGAGATTTTTGGGCTCATCCAAATTTTTTAAATGATTTTCACAGGATATAAGGATTTTTAAGTCAAATAAGGAATCCATGTTAAAAGTTATGAAGATTTTTCATGGAATCATGTTTTATTTGGAAAAGTTTTATATTTTTGGAAGAAATGAATATTTTTTTTATATGAACTTTGTATTAATGTGAAATGTTTTGAATATATTATGTCCCAAATCTATAAATCTATAAACTTTAAAAGGTTCTAAATATTTATGAAATCCAGTTCTTGACTAAATTCAAGATTATGTAATTTAATAAGGTCGGGTCCTTATAGTTGGTATCAGAGGATGGTTTAAATAACTTTAGGGGTCGGGATGATGTTAATAGAATACCATAAATGAATTTTACTCTATGATTCATTTTACATGTTATAGAATTTAAATATTACCATGTTTCTTCGACTAAGATATGTTTGTTTATAATGGTTGTTCATAGAAGAAACAGGGAAGCTGAAGAGGAGAGGCACCGATAGAATGATATCCTTCCGAATCGGCATCCCAGAATGGTAGGTATTAGAACCCAATAGTTTTTTATAGTAATTGCTTAGTTAATGTTGTAAATAAATATCGTTGGCATCCATAAAAGAGAATGACCAGAGATACCACAATAGAACATTAAAATAGTAGAACATTTTATGAGACAACACCCTCCTGCTTTTAATGGATCCACTAACCTAGTAGTGGCTGAAGGATGGATTAAAGAACTTGAAAAGATATTCAATATTATGGGATATGAAAATAATAAAAAGTTAAGTCTTTCCATTTATCGTTTTGAAGGTGAAGCTGATAAGTGGTGGTCAATGGTAAATAATATCAGGGATAGAGAGGATATTGATGCCTTAGAGTGGGATGAATTTAAAAGTATTTTCCTTGAAAAAAATTACCAAAGGTGGTATGAAATAGGATGGAGAAGAAATTCCTTGAATTTAAGAAAAGGGAATAGGATTTAGTGGCTGTGTATGAAGCGAACTTCACCTCACTGGAGAGAAATGCCCCAAATCTTATTAAGGATCTTGATAGAAAAATCAACAGCTTTTACTCAAGATTGAAGCCAAGGTATCGAAGGGAGGTGGCCTCTCTTGAATTCAAAATTTATGAGAAACTTTTTCGATGTTCTAAGAGGGTAGAGATGGAGTTTTCTGATGATCACATGAATTTTGGAAACAATGATAAGAATAGGTCCAGATGGAAAAAGATGGGTAATAATCAACCAAAGAAATATGATGGTAAGAAAATCCAGTTTCCAATTTGTGAAAACTGTGGCAAAAAGAACCCTAGGTAATGTCTTACCAAAACTAGAAAGTGTTTTTGATGTGTTGAGTTTGGACATATGGCCTAAGATTGTAATTAAAATGATCTTAAGACTAATCCTAAAAAGAAAATTTTAAAGTGTTTTAAAATTGGTGAGATGGGTCATTATGCAAATGCCTACCCAAAGAGAGATCTGAATGAAGAAAAGAAGACAGACTATAAGAAGAAAGATGTAGTTAGATTCTTCACGACTAAGTCAGTAGACGTCGGTCCATCCAATGAAGTTGTATCGGGTACTTCATTTGTTTACTTGGATTTTAATAATGTTTTTTTTATACAGGATCTACACATTCATTCATCTCTGAGAAATTATCTGGTAAACTGAAAATATCATCTCAACAAATGAAACCAGAACTTGTTGTTAAAACACCAGGGGGAAATATTATATCAAAGTGGAATTATAATATTCTTTATATTATGGTATGTGGAAATACTTTACCTTAAAACTTTGTTGTTTTACCATCATTTGAGTTTGATGTTATTCTACGAATGGATTGGTTTTCTATTTATCATACTAAGATTGATTGTAGAGCTAATGAAGTTGTTTTTCAGAAAGAGTTTCAATTTGTATACAAGAATGAACCCGTAAAATTGATAACATATTAGGAATATAAGAAACTATTGAAAGATGGAAATGAAAGTAATACTGGTCATATTGTTTATAACAAGGTAACTATTCATATTAATGATGTGTCAGTGGTAAATGAAGACCTTAATGTTTTCTTGATTAGTTACTCAGTGTCATACCTAATTGGGAACTCGAATTCACAATTGACTTAGTTCCTAATGTTAAGCCAATTTCAAAACCCCCATACTGTATGGCTCAAATGAAATTTCTTGAATTGAAAAATCAGTTGCAGTATTTGATTTATAAAGGATTCATTCGTCATATCACTTCACTATGGTGTTCTCCTATTTTGTTCATTAAAAAATAAAGATGGTTCCATGTGACTTTGTGTTGATTATAGAGCATTGAATAACATCATTGTTAAAAACAAGTACCCTTTGCCTCATATTGATGACTTGTTTGATCATATCCAGGGAGATCAGTAATTTTCCCAAATTGACTTGAGATCAGGATACCATTAGATGAAGGTAAAGGAGGATGACATTCTGAAAATAGCCTTTTGTACTAGATATGGGCATTATAAATTTTTTTTATGTCATTTTGGTTACCTAATGCACCTGTTGTATTGATTGATCTTATGAATAGAATATTTCATGAGTTCTTGGATAAATTTTTGGTTGTGTTTATTGATGACATTATGGTATTTTCTAAGATTAAAGAAGAGCATTAAAAACGTCTAAGGGTTTTTTTAAAAACCTTAAAGGAAAATAAACTGTATGGAAAATTCAGAAACTGTGATTTTTGGTTATAATAGATTTCTTTTCTTGGGAACATTGTAAATAATAATGGAATAATAGTTGATCCTACCAAAACAGGAGTGGTTTATGAATGACCAAGCCCCATAAATATTACAGAGATTCATAGTTTTATTGGATTAGCAACTTATTACTGATGGTTTGTTAAAAACTTTGCATGTTTATCTATCCCACTAACCAAGTTAATGTGAAAAGGGGTTAAATTTATTTTCATAGAATAATTTGATGTTTGTTGTTAGTAACTGAATAAGATATTGGTTAATGCTCCAGTTTTGGCCTTGCCTTCCCAAAATGGTGATTTTGTTATCTATAGTAATTCTTCACTGAAGGTACTTGGTTGTGTTTTGATGCAGAATGATCAGGTAATTTCTTATTCTTAAAGACAACTTAAAACTCATGAGTTAGATTATCCCATGCATGTTTTGGAATTGGAAGCTGTGGTTTTTACTTTGAAATTTTTGAGTAATCATTTATATGGAACCAAACGTCAAATATATACTGACCATAAAATATTGAAGTATATATTCACTCAGAAGGAATTAAACATGAGGCAGAGAATATGGATTGAATTGATAAAGTATTGTGATTTCACTATCAATTACCATACTAGTAAAGCAAACAAAGTGGAAGATGCCTTGAGTTAAAAAAATCATGCATTATTAACCATGTTATGTTTGGAACATGATCCCTTGATTAATTATTTGATAATTTTGTCTTATAAGTTTTTGGTGCAGGAAATACCTTTGTTTTGTTTCAGGTTTTAGTGTAGAAATCTTTATCAGACAAAATTAAGCAAGTGAAGAAGGAAGACAATGAGCTACAGAAAAAGGTACAATTAGTTAAAATGGGTAAGCTTTCAAAATTTAACATTGATAAAGATTGTGTTTTAAGATTTGGAAAAAGGTTGTGTGTGCCTTGTGATTCCCAGTTGAAGAAATATTTTTTGTATAAATCTCATAGTTCTCCATTTTCAATTCACTCAGGAAGTGATATGATGTACATAGACCTTTTGGAGTATTACTGGTGGGATAGAATGAAAAAAGATATCACAAAATTTACTGTAAAATGTTTTACTTGTCAAGAGGTTAAAGCAAAGCAGCAATTACCGAAGGGATGCTTCAGCTTTTTCCGGTTCCAGAGTGGAAATGGGAGAATATATTCATGGACTTTATGGTGGGACTACCTAAGACTTATCGAGGTAAATATGTGATTTGGGTTAATGTTGATCGACTGACAAAATCTGCACATCGTTTTTCTATTTGATATATAATGTCTCTGGATCAGATTTCTCGATTATACCTCAACAAGATTTTTAGGTTACACAGTGTTCCTCTTTCCATTTTATATGATCGAGATCCCAGGTTCACTTCTAAATTTTGGAAGGGACTTCTTAATTCTTTACGAATAGATTTAAATTTCAGTATAGCTTTTCATCCTCAATCAGATGGCCAGTTAGAACGAACAATTCAGAATTTAAAGGATATGATTTGAGCTTGTTCAATGGACTACCAAGGAATTTGTGATCAGAATATTTCTTTAGTTGAGTTTTATTATAATAACAGTTTTCATTCCAGTAAAGAAATGGAACCTTTTGAGGTATTGTATAGGAAGTAGTGTCAGACTCCATTGTTTTGGGATGAAGTTAGTGAAATAAAGTTTATGGGGCCAGAATTAGTATAGGAAGTGGCTGAGAAATTGAAGATGATCTATAATCACATGAGGAAAGCTCGGAGCAGGCAAAGAAGTTATGTAGATAACAGAAGAAAAGGATTATCTTTTGAGGAAGGTTACTAGGTTTTATTTAAAATCTCTCCTTGGAAAAGTGCGATGCATTTTGGTAAGAAATGTAATCTAAGTCTGTGGTTTATCATCCCTTCTTAAATCTTAGAGAAAATTGGACCAGTTTCATACTGAGTAGATTTGCATCTGATTTTGTCTCTAGTACACAATGTTTTTCAAGTTTTGATGTTGAGAGAGTATGTTCCAGATTCAACTCATGTCTTGATCCCAGAATTGGTTTATCTAGAAGAGAACCTTTCCTATAAAGAGAAACCAGTTCAGATTCTTGATCAAAGGGAATAGGTATTGTGGAATAAGGTAATCCACCAGGGAATGGTTTTTTGGAGAAACCACATGTTGAAGAAGCAACATGGGAGTCTAAAAATTCAATGAGGGAAAGGCACCCTCACTTGTTTAATAAGTAAATAAAATTGTGAGGATGTAATTTCCAGAAGGAGTGGATAATGTAACACCCCAAGGTTTTCTAAAAATAAATTGAAATTCATGAAACTTTGTTTTAAGTAGATATTTCTAACTAGCCTTTAATCATAATTTTACTTCTTCTATTTTTGAATTTTGAAAAATGGTCAGCTACAATTGTGATCAGTAAGTTATTTAGAGTCTAATGACATCAAGTTTTTTTGGGTGATTAGTAACATTCCCTTATGAATAATAATATGAAAAGTAACGTGACCCTAATGAATAGTAAATTATATTGTTATTTTATTTTCTTAAGGCTTTAAGATAAGGACTTCTTGGTTAATTTTTCAATGTGATATTAGAGTAGATATAGAAATAAAATTATTAATTTTTTAATAAAGTATGATTTTATTTAAAAATTAAATTAAAATTTTTAGAAACTTATTTTCAAAAAATGGAGTACATTTTTGAATTCTGCATGTTAAAAAATATTACGGGTGAATTTTTTGGATTTTTCTGAAATTATAGAATTTTTCATGAATAATAAGATACAATAAATACTAAATACTTGATTTACTGCATCATAGGTGATGCAAGGATTATGTAAGACCACTTGGTTCAAACTCACAATCCATTATTACTATTTAGGGTCACATGAATTAACACAATTCATAGTCTTAGAAAAAATATTAGAATAATGATTAAAATAATGTAAAATGCCTCCTCTCTTCAACTATAAGTACCACCCTCATTCTCCTCTTCCTCCCACACCTCTCAATCCTTTATCCTTATCTATGTTCTGACCAATACTCTTCATAAGACTCTTCTCTACGTCTTAGAGCTGCTGGCCTCACCAAAAGTCCAAAACCAAATTCCTTAAAAAGGATCTCGACGAGAAGAGATCAAGAGGTAAACAACCTCTTTTATTTTATTTTCTTCTTTAATTTTATGTAATTCTTTTTAAATTTCCTTTAGATTATGTTGGGATATTTAATTACATATCCCATTTACTACCCACATTATGTAATAATGATGAGATACCCCTTTCCTCTCATCAAAATATTTTATGAAATTTTAACTGACATTGTTAGGCTAACGAAATTTCATAAGGGATTTCTCAACTCTTCTTTTATTTTGAGTTCCTTTATTTTCTTCTTCTTTTCTCACCTCCTCTTATCCAATAGGCATGAAATCTCCAAAATATTTTATATTCTTGATGTTCTCGTGTTCATGTAAAATTCCTCATCAATATTTTTCTCCTCTCCCACTTATTCATGGAATTAAAACAGCATTTCTGATGTGTTGATTTACTGATATCGCGGAAGATGCGATTTCAATTTCTATTACTTATTTCAAGGATGGTCATGAAACAATTTTTATGGATGAAATAGATTATAATTTATTTATTATATCTGATATAAGGTTCTAGAATCATTTTTTACACATGTTATTAACATATGAAAGAAAATGAGTTCTTTATGATTGAAGAATCACCAAAATTACCTAAACAAATATCCATAATGTTTTAACTCATGAATAATCATCATGACATAACTAAAAATGATTAATGGAATAAATTATGGTTTTTGAAATATTTATATACTACTCTATTCCAATTCTATATTTTCACTTCTAATAGCCCAGAATATTCATCATGAACTGATCGTAGAAGACATGTAAAGAACACACCCAAAACAATACAGGGAACAAAATACTATCAATTAAATGGTGAAATGATGTAATGAAATGATCTTATAAGGTATTATAAAGATGTATAAGTTTCTGAAAGATATTAATAACACTCTTTTATCCATTATACAGGATTTTTAAATGAGTTTGTAATAAGACAAACCCGAGGTAAGGGAATTCGTAACCCGATTTCTATTCTTTGGGTTAACCTTCTACTTCGTTATTTATGTGGTATTAAAATTTTTGGTGTAATAAAAATTGTTTATAGTACGATTAATTATGTGTATTTTTAGTTTATATACATATTACATTCACTCTATTAAGTCTCACTTCGATTATATGATATTCATAAGGGGATATTCTTTTAAAATCCTCTTAAAATTCTATTTTACAAAATTCAAAAGAAATGTTTTATGAAATTATTCATGTTTCATGATTATTTTATGGTTCTTGGTCGTTGTTTATGATGAAGGGTGGGACCTATATCTCCCTCTAATTCATTGGGTATGTGTAAGTTTGAGGTTGGTCATATGGTTACTCCAAGTGTAACTGTGATGGTTATACAAATTGTAAGGTAGTCGTGAGGGTTACAAATTATAAGGAAGCCGAGAGGGTTACAAGATTATTTAAGTAGTGCCCCAAGATACCATTATTGTTATATTTATGTTCTTTTGTTTTTTGGTAATCTTGTAGAAATATCAGGTTTCACAAAGTAAGTATATATGGGTGACAAGTATGTCTTTTGAAAATGATTTCATATGTTACAAGTATTCATAGACTAATGTATTCTTTCCTTCTTTTTGTAAACCATACTAAAAAATTTTTACTTATCCCAAGTTTTTAAATTATTTTCAAAAGTTATAAGGATGTGTAAGTCAAATAAAGGAGCCATGTTAAAAGTTATGAACATTTTCCAAGGAATCATGTTGTATTTGGAAAAGTTTTATGTTTTTGGAAGAAATGAATACTACTTTTATATCAACTCTGTATTAATGTGAATTGTTATGAATTTATTATGTCCCAAATATCTAAAGATATAAACAAGAAAAGTTCCTCAATATGTAAGTAAGAGAGTTCTTGACTAAATTCAAGATTATGTAATGTAATAAGGTCAGGTCCTTATACGCCTATGTAGATACAAGATCATTAAGAGAAGGGAATGAGTATACTACTCCCTTTATTCATGTGATGTTGTAGAACAGTAGGGTGGAAGATAGATCCTAAGAACATGAGTCACAGATAAGTACTCAGCACCCTAAGTATTTTTTATTAGTTTTATCTTGTTATAATAAATATGGTGGATGTTGATCCTTTTTTGGAATATGAGATAGTTTCCTCTTACTATTAGATGTAAAACTACTCTTATTTGAGAGGTATCTCTCCTAGGACTGTTTTTAGAAGCTAGTTATTGTTTTTGAATGACATTGTGTTTTTTTATTCAATTTAAGAGGTTGATCTCTTATGGTGGTGAGATTATTGACATGTATCTCATGGGGTAGGTGTTCTGACAACCAATTTCAATTTCTCTCCTGGTATGGTTTTATATTATCAATGAAGAGAATTACTTGAGAGGTGTTTGATGTATTGGCCTCGATTTATGAATTCTTACCCTTTTCATGTTTTCAAAGCCCATCGATACTAGAAGAGGCCTAGGAGACTTATGGTGGTGTTTGGATTCAAAAATTAAGAATAAAGTTTAATTTATATCGTAACAAGTGTTTTACAGTATAATTGAGTTATACGTTGTAGGTGAAGCTTATGGCTTGAAGGTTTTTGCAACTTCTGAATTTTAACCTAGGTAAATCACATCATAAAACTGAAATTTTTCTAATGAATTAAATACAAGCCTTGTAGTTTGAGGAGAATTTTTTTAGAGTAACATAATGTTCAATTATTTTGCGATGTAAATGAGGGTTTTACAACATAAATATCTATTGTGTAATTCTATTTATTATCTAAAGTTCCTCTGGATTTCTCAAACACTATGTATTCTCTCCCAAACCCCCATGTTTCTAGTTGTGATTTCTTCATGAAATCAATATCACTTTAAAGGGGATTGATTCCCGAATTCCATCTTTTATCCATGATAATCCATGTCTTCTTGTGGTTTGTTTATTAGGATACACATATTTGGTCCATTATCATATAAATAATGTTGACACATTTGAGTTAGGGGATTTGTAGCTTTTGTTTTGTTTTCATGAAATCATAAATTTATCATGGTTTAGATTCTTATACTAAAATGGAATTATCCTACTAAATATTAATATGGATTAATAATGAAACTGGATAGTGATCTGTTATAGTTGTTTTATACCATGATAGCAGGTTGCCTCTTAATTTTCTAGATAGTTATATGTCTACTCTATGGTTCTATAGCATGTTATTATTCTTAGATAATCATGTTGATTTTATTATAAATAGTAAATAATATAAAGCAAGTGATTGTTAATTAGTTGGCTAAATAACTAAATATTATTATTATTTGTAATCTGGTGTTGTAATCTTATGATGATAAAACTGATGAAAGTAACCATGTTTAATTTAATTCGTTATTCCATGAGATAATTTAGCTAATAAAGAATGTGAATCGTGTGAATTATTTTTTAAAAATATAATAAAAAGACATGTTAATTGAGAATTGTTCTCCTCGTAGTTTGATGAAATTGATTTTTTGATAAAGATAATGTTTACGCAATGTAATATCTTTTTAGAGATAAGGCCTTAGGTTACTATTAGTTAGAATCTATGAATAATAAATCGGTTAATTCAAGAAGTAATAAGGACAATTTTTTGATAAAGATGGTGATTGGGGTGTAGAGTGCATGTTGTTTATAAAGAATTGATTCCTAGTTTTGGGGACTACAAGAGATCATATTCATGTGACAAATGAAGGCCATGTTTTTAGGGCCAAAATTTCCCTATCGACTATGTTTATTCTTACTACCATGTGGTGTAATCTAGAAGTGATAATTTCCATGTGATGTGTTATGATTTAGGGATGGGGGACCCAAGTCATACTAATGTGATAAAGTGTAGGGAGGCCTGCATGATGTGGTAGTAGATGATGCCTTTGATGGATAGTTTAATCAAGATATGCATGGGGGTGTCAGGTATGAAGCTAGATATTATGGAATATATTTTAGTTGGGTTTCCTTTTTGATGTGATTAATGTTGGAGGCTTTCATGATATTAATACATAAATGGATGATAGACAGGTTTCTTGTATTCTACATTCCACTCCCCACTAATTGAGGTAGTTGGATGTGTTTTGTTTCATTTCTTAATGGTAGATTAGTATATTTTCTTTTAGTACCTGGAATTATGAAATAATTTTTAATAATGTTTAATAAATAAATTAACCCATGGTATCGGTGTTTCTCGAATGAAAATGGTATTTTAATCTTTAGAGTCTGGTGACTTAGTTTGGATTATTCTGGGAGGAAATGTACTTGGATTTTATGGATAATAATATTTAACACAGAATAATGTAGATTTTTAGTTAATGTATAATGAATTAATTAATTAAAAATAAATTATTCAATGAAAATAGAGAAATTTAGTTTATCTAATTAAAATATTTGTGTGTGTATGGGATATCTAGTCTTAGAATTTGCAATCGAGCGTCCAAGTGATATTTGTTACAGCTGAGTCTAAGACTAGGTTATTCACATAGTTTGGTTATAATCTATATTATATCCTATATATTATATGATTTCATATTCTTCCCACCCACATAGGTTAGGATGACTAACACCATGTGGACAATGTGAGTTTGTTTTACCCAATATCACGGTGGGAGGATGGATGGATGACTCCCACCTCTGGCTCCTCTCTCTTCTATTGGTAGATATTATGTTGGTATAAATGGATATTATTTTTTCTATATATGAATTATTATATAAAAGTAATGACTTGTGGTAATTTCATACACAAGTATCTGAGGATATAGTATCCAAAGGATTACTATAGTTTTGTTAGGTATAGGATATGGTCGATTGAGGTACCTTACCTGGTTTATGGGATGTTATGGATTGAGTTATAATACTCGATGAGCGATACAAATTATATGGGTTGTGGTGGATACAAAAATCTACCTGGTTATAATATATGGTGATGTGAAATGGGAATATCCAATGGTGTGATGCATGAGGTGCATGTTGTGGTACTTAGTCCAGGTGTTTCGAGTGGGCTTATGTGTGAAGAGAGATGGATCAGGACGTGCGATGTTGGGATAAACTAAAAAAATTGTGGGTAATTGATACCAGGGAAACCTTGTAATTGATATTATATTATATACTCTCTTTTATGGGATACTTAGTGAGAGAAATACAGGATGAGGTTTGGAACTTAATATACCATTTTAGGGGAGAGTTAGTCTCATTTGTTGTAAATTGGGCTTTAGTATTCTCTCTATATATTTTTTCACAATGGGATCTGAGGAGGATAATACCGAATATACTATTTGTGTCAAACCATTAATATATTAACTGGTTTTATTTTCAGTAATAGAAGGTTTGATATCGGTATTGATATTACTAGCTCATGGTTTTATAGGATCTATTTGGGCTTCTTGGTCACCATCATATTCATGTTTTTAGTACTTGTAGTTTCCTATTCATTTTTAGTATTTTATGACATTACATGTATGCAATTGGGATCTTAATAATATATATATATATGATCACATGTTTACTGGTTTATCTTTCATATCTACCGCTTCTGTATGTTCTCTTAGAGGGAAATGCCTCTCATTTTTATGTTTATTATACCCTCTATGCTAGTCCCCAATGAGAGGCCTACATGAAGCGGGACTTGGATGGTCACCATCTTACTTCTCTCATTTCCATCCTAGGACTGGAACTATATGGAGGGAGGGGTCATGAAATATAATATACACATTTCATTAGTTTCAATTATCAAAAGTGATTAATTTAATTTATCATCATATAAATTTTTTTCCTATAAATTTTTTAAATATATATTTTACCTTTAAAATATTTTATCTTGATTTATAAAAAATTTATAATAAATATATGCTTGATTATTAATTTTAATAAAATAGGTTCATGAGATATGAAATCCCATTCCTATTGAAATTTATTATAAAATAGATAAAATTTCATTACAAGGGTGCTTAAATTGGTGGGAATACATAACACCACGCACATCTGAATCAATAAGATGTGAAAAAATCTAGAATAACAAAATACCATCTTGAGTTGGCCTATATAATTTATCTTTTGGATTTTTCATCCATAACCTATTTAGACTTCCTTTAATAATGAGTGACATACAATTGATATTTCTCAATAATTTGAAGTCATTAAATCCAATACGGGAGAATTCTCCATTCAACATCCCTAAATCAAGTCTTCAAGAAATGCACCATAGTAGTATATAATGGTTTTTTACATTCGGTATTGTGTATACCACACACTATCGAATATGTTCTTTAGGGAAGATAAATTCTAATATATTAGGGTGTTATATTCTACCCCTCTATAGAAATTATGTCCAAATAATTTTATATCAGTTCTGATAAAAAGGGTTTAAAACATTTTCCTAATCAATTCAAAGGACTAAGTGAAAAAACATATGATCAAGAAAGGAAATAGTATTTAATATCTAAAAATGAATTTTATAAAAACCCACATCATAAAAAGTTATAATAAAATTTTATTTTGAAATTAGGATAAGGGAAATATGAAGGTCACCTAGAATAACACACAATCAGGTTACCACATAAGGAGAACATTAGTGGGATGTGAAAATTTAGACTTGCAATAAAAAAAATGTTTAAGGATTAATGGAGTGATATAAAGCATGAACTTTAGAGTTTTAATGACCACAAAATCAAAAATTAGTAAGTGATAAAAATACCATCAATTAATAAAAAATGATAGAAAATGGACATCATTTTTATTTCTTGATCCTTTTGCAAGAGTCTAAATATTATTTCAATAAATTGATAAAAACATGAGAAATTATGAATACTTGATTTCTTCATATTTAATAATCATAATATCAACCTTTTTCTTTGTCAGAATATTTTACACTTATACCTCATCTCTTACACTAAGAAATGAAAATTCAAGATGAATATTTCATACCTGAATAACTAAAATTAACTTTCAAGGGATTACAAGACCCATAAAAGTTATTTCTACTATGTTAATCCTTTAACCAAAACCAAAAATGGTCATAAAAAGATAATATAATATATAATATGAATTAACCATCATATGAACAAATTAAACATTAATCTACAAATACATAATAATAAAAACCAATGTTAAACAATAAATATTCCATAATAAATTTCCTTAAAACTCTTTCAAAATATTTCTAACCATGTTCAAAATCCAAAAAAAATCATAAGGATTGGATCCTATATTCCTCCAATAAAAACATAACATTTATCTATAGATAAAATTAACTCTATTAATGTAACATACCAAGAACTATTCATTCCCTAATCATATAATCTCAAAAATATAATAATATTTCCATAAATAACATGAATCACCATCAATACACAATAAAATCATATATTCTTCAAAAGGTAGTTCACAATTTATTCATAAAATGAGGGCCCATATTAGCCAAAAAATTACAATTTAAATTAATAATATATGATAAAACATATATTCTTAGGGTGTAATAACCCATTTGTCATACTTAATCAAATAGTCTCCAAATAACATATCAATTCCATGGTTTTATGTATGATAAAACATATGTTACAAAATTTAATATACCTTTTATCAAGATTTAATATTATTTCCTCAACATAAAATATTATCAACATCATAAATGTTATAAATTACTTTAAAAATATGTCTAAAAAATAGAAAATCATTCTTCCCTAAACATCCATTTTACTAAAATGCATAATAAACCCAAGGGTTTTATTACTATAATTTTCTCCCAAATACCCTAAGTCATCTTAAATTAAAATCACAAAAACCTAAAAAGGTTATATATTACATTAAACATATGAATAAACATAGAATTAGTAACCCATGAAAATTTCTAGAACTAATAAAATATCCTAATCTGAATTATCCAACAGCCTGAATTTATCTCAACCTTTTCTCTCACAAAAACTATAACACTCTAAACCATAAAAACATATAATTGCCTAATTTTTTAAAATGGATTCACTTTTTTACATTTCAATATTATTTTTTAGTTTATAGTTTTATATAATTAAGTAAAACATTATCGAACAAAGTTAAATTCTCCACACAGTGTCCTTTTTTCCCTTAATGAGTTCTTTAAAAATGCACACTTTCTTCATTTAAGGTATCTCCCATATCTAAAATTCTGAAATTATTAACATTTATACTCATCTGGAATCCCTATTAAAAATTATTTTAAAATGTTGGATGAGCCAAAAAAAGATTTTTATAGGATAAAAAATAAAATAATCATGTTATACTATTTCTAAACTATAAAAATCAATAATAAAAGTAATAATCTTTCATTAAAAATATAGGCTTATTTTCTTACCCTTTAAAATCAAAATATTTCCTTTATAAAACATTTTAATAATTTCATGTAGGTACATTAGGAAATTTTACATAAATTAACCCATATAATAACCCTAATAATGGAATAACCTAACTATAAATTTCAAATATATCATTGGAGTAACATGTAACTTGTTAACTCTATCACTTTACCCATTACATTGTAAAGCTATATCAGGATCAACCATCATCAATGTTATATCAGGATAACTCATCATTCATAAAAAATTTCAAAGAAATATTGCCTAAATAAAACAAATATATGTTTCAAATTGATAATAAAACCCATCTTAATTGTCTTTCAAGATCATACTTAATAACACCTTTAATTGTCTCATAAAGATGAGAAAAAGTTACAATTTTTTTAGAAAAACTATTTAAATCTAAAAATTCTAAAATACTCAAAGAAATAATTTCAGTGAAAATATCTATATAAAAATGTAATATAACAATGAAATTGAATAATGGAAATTATAGTTTAAAATATATATCAATCTATACATGTTAAAAAAATTGCATTGTTAAAAAATGTCAAAAAGATCTATATAGTAAAAGTTACAATTTTCATTTTTAATAATTTAAAAATAATTTCAAAATTAGTTTAATGTTACCTTTTAAAATATTATATTTATTAATAAAAATATATATGGAACATATTTATTTATATGGATATGGTGTACTATGAGTGTAATGAAATACATTAAAATTCGGTTTTAAATAAAAATCTCTTACCTTGAGTCTAACTCCCCACCTACAAACATTAACTCTTGTATAATAAAATTATATTAAATATTTACTTTATTGATAAAACTTTTCTGGTTTACTCCCTTATCATAATCTCTTTTATTTCATTTATTACCATGTTATATATTTTTACTAAATGGATTATGTTTATATCATACTTTTTGATGAAGTTCAATTCATAATTCTAAAACAACTAAGATAGTTTTATAATGGTCAAACAGGTAATTATTTAAAAATTTCATTAATATTTATCTTGGTATAATTATCATTTTTATAAATTAAATATAATTTCATAACAATTTATGGAAGGTGGATGTAATAAATAAATGACATCACTTACTGGAGGTTGTATTCTACATATATGGCTGAGGGACATTACCATTTTTTTAATGGGTGGTAGGGTAATATGGTAAATAATATATTATATTTAAAAAAATAATAAATATTTCAAAAATATCATATTTATATTTCTTAATTACATTATAATAAACTTACTTTTAAACTGATAATTATAAATGAAAAGCATTGCTTTGTGGAGGTGGTAGTTCACACATACGGACAAACAACGATTATATACACTATAGGATGAAATGGGAGGTGAATAAGGGTTTAAAAAATATAAAAAATTATATTATATTTTTAATACTGATTTTATTATTTAATAATCGTTTATTAATATTTTATGAATATATAATATGAAATAATCATGAAACACTCGGTAATTAATCATTCTTATTCTTTAGAAAATCCATGTAAGCTTACACCATAAGTCCACGTTATTCCGTAATTTGGTGTGAAGAAAACCTCTAGGACAAGGGGAGGGGAGTTGAGAAGATATTTAAGAAGATATTATCTGAGATAAGGCATTTAAAATGTGTGATTAATTGAGGATAGGATATTCCCTTCTATAAATATAGAGACACACACTTGGAATTACATAAAAATTTTAAATACAACTAATGTATTTGTATAATAAAATGACTATAAATTAAAATGTTTTGAATAAAAAAAGATAAGGTAAAAATAACATAGAATAATAATATTTAGACAGGTTTTGGTATAATTTTAAACCTTATCATTTGGTTTAACCCCTTTGTTAATCCTTTTTAAACTTAACCATGGTAATTAATTTTTAGCATTTTTTCATCATAAATTTAAAACTATGTTGGAAAGTGGCTCAAAAATGCTCCATGAATGACATTATCAACCATTTACCATTAAACATATCCTATTGAAATAAATTTTTTATTTTTAAATCATTTAATAAAAATTTATTTAACATAAAATATCATTAATGTCATTTTTGGGGTTATTCATTCAGTTTGACTTCAAAAAAAAGAAGACAATAATATAATTATAATATAAACACATTTAACACCATTAATTCTTTATAACAACAAACTAATTTCTTATAATATAATAATTCTCCAAAAACATAACAATTTTATTATTTTGAAAATCATTTATCATGATTTGTCCATTACTTATAGAAGTCCTGCAATAGGGTTTCGTAAGCGTTTAAGGTAATTGTAATAAAAATAAAAATTAAAAATAAGGATAAATAATAAAAAAACTTATGGGAAATATAATATTTTATATTCATTCATGAAAACTTTTTATGCTTATGAGAACATATAAGTGTAATTAAAATCAAGAGAGTGATATTTTGTATTTATTCTTTTCTTAGGGAAATATAAATATCATTATAAAAGGGAAATGGCACCAAAATTAAATATATTTTATGTAATAGTGTATATGGTATAATTTATATCATAAAATGAAATAATGGGATGCTTTTGGGTTTATTTTTAGACCTTATCCCATAATTTTATCCATGTTTTATTCATTTTACCCATATTATGGTAACAAATATTGAGCATGGTTACTATTCATAATGATAAAAGTAAAAGGGGACTATTTAAAATTTTTAAAATACCTTATTAAAAATATGGAATAAAATTTCCATTTTTAAATATCTATAATTGAAAAAATTAATTTTCATATAAATGATTAAAATTTAATGAAAAAAAATTGTTTTCTAAAAAATATGTTTTAATCCCAAAAATGAACTTATAGAACAATCAAGTATATGTTGATTAAGGAATATTTATTTACATTAAATATAATTAAATTATTTTTTTTAATTTAGTGTCATGTTTAAAATATAACCATCATTTTAAATAAATCAAATTAATTAAAATAAATGACAGTTAAAAAATCAGTATTTTTCAGGATTCACTTAAAAATAAATACTTTTAGAAAAATCTAAAAAATTAATACTAATACTATTATCAAATGATGATTTAAATAATAATATAAATTTTACCAGTAATTATTTTTATAAGTAGAAGAAATTAATTATAAAATTTGTGCTTAACATTTAATAAAAACTATTTTTGAAGGAAATGTATTTTCATGTGATAAATTCACTTTCGTTGCATTACTTGTATAATAAATATATTAAAAGGAATATTAATTCATTTTATTAGTTATATAATATAATCGTTTCATTAAGATCATTCTTCAATAGTTATTAATGTAATATATTAAGACAAAAATATATTTCACACATAAAAATAGTGTTTATATATATATATATTCCAATAAAAGACTTTATATTGATTTCCAACTAATTTAAAATCAATGTATGACTTTCATTTAATTTTATTAAGGATAAAAAATATATTCCATATTATGGTTATTCATATTTATAACCTTGAAACTAACGATTGTGTCATAACTGCGATAATTAAATAATAATATCTCTATTGTATATTGTGATTTTTTTTAAGTTTAATATTGCATATACAAAAAGATATAAAATATATTACATAAATAAAAAAAGATCTAAAATACTAGGGTGTTACAAAGATCTAAATTTATATCAAATGATATGGCATTAGAAATACATGACAGAACACGATTTTCTAAATTGATGTTTCACATATAGACTCTCATACTAAATAAGATGCCCCAAAAACATATATATCATTTAAAATATTTATACATATCATCTCAATATTAAATATCACTCTCCAAAAATAAAGTATTATTATGTTTGGATTTTAACTATATTACCTTTTATTATTCTATATTACTTTATTAGGAATAATTTTTCTCTTATGAATTTCAGGTTTCCAAATCCCTATATAAATATTCAAGGTGAAATAGGGATTCAGAATGGGGTTCCCAAAGTTTTGGTTCCATAAAAGTTATATTTTGGATGGGTAATAAGGTCAAATTTGTTATTGGGATGCCTAAGGTAGTGTTTAGAGCATCCCAGGGTGGAAGATTTGTAGGGTGATTGTAGTCTTCTGTGACAGGATAGCCAGTGGGCTAGCCCGGGGCCTAGTATACTACTTAGACTCATCAGTTATTTGGTGGCCCAGTAATGTCTAACCGGTGGGTTTAATGGTGGGAAATTTCCCTTTTACCACATTCTAATTAAATATAGGGAATAATGTTTTGGTTTTTTCATTCTCACCCTTGCAGATGAAAAATACCTTCCTCCCACGTTAAAAACCCCATGATTATGGGATATTTTTTGACCATTTTTTGTGGTGATTAATGGTATTTTCCCTTAATTATTCACTCATTCTTCCTCCTCCACATGATATTTTTCCTTTTTCTACATATTTTTTTTTATTCCTATTTAACCAGATCATGGTGGGATCAACTGACCAAGAAAGGGCCTCTAATAGGCATAGGAAGAGTACATCCCATAAAAATATATCTATCTGGTTATCATAGATTTGAAATTATATGGTGTTATAATTAATTCTTTCAGAGTTGTTTCAATTTTTTAATTATATTTTTTATAGTTTGTGTATTTAAGGTCATGTATTTCAATTGACATTGGTTTAGGGGTTTTCCTAGGGTGGTCGATGTCTCATTCCTTGAATTCTAAATAGGTGACCAAGGCCCGTTGTGTTATCAAACATTAGGAAGGGTTTAAAATGAGTGAATTTAGTAATTATAAATCATATAATTAAACAATTTGGATGTATTGGGTTGAGATAGGTGATTACTTATTGGATCTAGCATGAACTAGGCATGAAAGGAATTGCGTGAGTCTTATCAGTAGCAACCGGATGTTGAATTAAATAAGTAAAGGATCTAATTGAGGTACTTGTTATATGTACCTACCTATTGGAATTTATGTTTTTTTTTGTGCTTCATGCGATGTATAATAATTATACATAGGCAATAAATAATATTAATTTAATTATCTTGTAAATTGAATTAAATTGATAAATTAAAAATGAGGTTTCATGTGATTGATAAGGTTCTAAGCCCACAAAGTACCTTGACATCGACTTATAGCCTCATCCACTGACATCTAAGGATTCTATATAGAAATGAACTCAGATAACACGGAGCCTTTACAAATTATGATTCATTTTGAGAGATATTACAAACATAGAATTACCTTTGAATTTTATATAGGGCTCATACATCTCTATAGACCATTTCCTATAGGGTGTAACCTATAAGGCATGAGAACCCATTTTATATTTATGAGGTTATAAAAGTACATGAAATCATTTGAATACAAGGGTTTGACCCAAAACCTTGAAGGATAATAAGGATTCTATATGAGATTCCTCTAATATAGTGATAACCATGGGAAACCTAAGCAGGTGTATATGGATATGTGTAAAGATAGTTTCACGTGTCACCCTAGAACATGAATTGATGTTTAAAACATGTGGGTATTCGATGATAATTTTAGGAATAGGTGTTAAGGTAACCCAATAAAGTTTTATTTTATTTTTTAATTAACATGATATGTGATTTTCTAGTAATTCTAGGAAGAAGACATTTGGTGTGGTACAATTTTTATTTTCTTAGAGCCTAAGAATTACCTGTTGAAATGTATGATACCTTGGGATTCCTAATATTTTTGGGATCTGGTCTCACAGATTGTTGGTTAAGGATGAATATTCTAACTTTCATCAAGTTTTATTATAGTCGATATAGTAATTGATACCTAGACCTAGATCATAGGTTCCAACATAAGATATTTGGATGGCATAAATATAGGAATACACGATATATAAGGGATTCCCTTGATGCAGTGAGACTATTGTGGATGCTTGGGGTGATAGGATTTAAAAGGGGATAGAATTAGAACATTATGAATTCCCAGGATATAGATGATTTTAATGTTTGTATGAGGATTTTTATGGGAATATACCCCCAAACATGGATGGTTGACATTCCAAGAGAGACAATTAGATCCCCTCACTCGATTCAAAGGATGGATATTATGATGAGTTAGTATCACCAAAGATATTTCGATTCATAACCCATGAGATATGGATTCCCAGGTGAGTAACCACCAGATAAAGGAGGGTATTCCATTTAATTTCTTAGGTATTTCATGAAATAGTCATTCCAAGAAGTATTGGATTTATTAGGGACATCTACCTCCAAATAATCAAACATAGGTTTAATAGTGATAAATTTACAGGTACTAACATGGAGTTTGGTATTAGGGATTTTGTAAGATGGATCCAAGGTGATTCCCCATTTTCCATTACTATTCATGATGGAGGTGTGAGGGAAGGGTCTAGTGTATGTATAGATTATCCCTAAAGTATATGCTCATTCTTAGAGATACCCTATCACTAGACAAATTAGGTATGGTCGATCAGGTTAACAGACTTGATGGGTTGTCATTCTCGTATGCCCATATGTAAATATTTAATTGATTGTATAACATGTTCAGTTTAATTATTATTCTTACTAATTACTGTGATATTCTCCATTATTGATAATTTAATAATGATTTCACACTCAGATAGATGGGATATAACCTCCCCATAATACCTCCTTAGACCCTTGCTATTAGTCAACAACCTCTGATGTCCATGAAGTTATGACGGAGTTCATGTGGCTATCCTCTCAAGATTTTGTTTAGATTTTTCTAATTCATGGTATTAAAAGTGGTACTATATCCTTTTATTTTCTTTTTTTTACTCTTTAGGTTGTGGTAGCTAGGAGATAGAGGGATTTTTTAGAGTTAGTGATGGATATAGGACTTGTGCATCATGAAATCCCATTATAGTAAAAATTCTAGGTTACCAAAAACTAGGGATTTATATTTATGGTATTTTATTTCATGGTTATATATGATTTCAACCATGATTGGGATATATGTATGTGTGATGATCCTATGATTTATATATTATTTGTTCACTTAGACTATGGGAAAATATGTATCTGTATGAATCATGAATTAACACATAGGTATTTAGATGAATTATAGGATCCTTATATTTTGAGATTATATAACTAAAGGTAGTTGTGATTGATTAATGTGTCAATAATTTCTCATACAATGTTTTATCATACAAGTAATTAGTATAATTCTATTCAGTTGGACTAACATGAAAGCATTTTATTCTGATGGTAGGGAATGTGTATCTAAAATGAGATACTCATTGATGATAATGATGATACTAACTTGTGTAAATATGAGGTATAGTGCCTCTAGTGAGTCATCACTAGAACATGATGCCTTTCCCTTAAACCCATTGTGGGTTTTTGTTATCCTGGTTCATTCATTTAAAGTCTGGGTAACAAAATATGTGGTGTTTTCATATATATCTTAGAATATAATTATTTATAACTGAACCTCATGGTTATAGTTATTCAATATGGATTTTCTTAAATAATTTCATTTATTATGTAATTATTTTACCCCAGAGTTTGGATCCTTGAGGGATCAGTCCTGCTGATCGATGATCAGTGAGAATTGGTTCCTGATGGCCGAGATTCTTGGGCATCTGATTTCAATCTAATTTAGATGAGTCCAATGAGTGGGTTGATAGTTTTTATCATTTTTTTGTTTTATACCATGGAATTTTTATACCCATTTAGGGTATATTTTTTCATGTGATATATCTTATGGTGATTGAGATGAGTGTTGTTAGTTATGTATTCAAAGTTATGACAGTTTATGAGACCTAGTTTATGCTGATAAGAGAGATCCCCAAGTTTAATTTCTTTTATGAATTAGGATTTAATGAGTCACTTCCTAGTTGTTTTCAATGGTAATCAAATCATGAGATTATCCCATGTATTTTTGTTCCTTTATGTCCAAAATCATAAATATGTGCTAGTTTTCATTATCAATGAATGACTCAAACTATTGAGTTTATAACATAGGAATGGTTATGCCATAGATTTTTGGGATCAAGAACCTTGAGTACTTATGCCTTAGTATAGAGACTCGATACAAAGGGAAGGACCATTTGGGTGCTTCACCTAATTGAACTAGGATACACCTTAGCAATGTGGTGAAAACATGGGCATATGGTCAGGTTTTTTATTTTATTTTTTTGTATGGTGTTTAATCATGTGGTTAGCTTGAAAAATCAATATTTCATAGAGCATGGTCAATGATTTTAGCATGTAAGACTAGTTTGATAAAGTTGGACATGTGGTAATGGGATATGGGTCCCAACAACCAAGAAGTATAGGATCATATTCTTGTTATGATTTAGTGGGATAGTCGGTGACTCAAACTATTTACATGTGGTAAATTTTGAACTGAAATTGAAGGAAACTATATATTAGTTGAGGGATGATATAAGTAAATGAAATTCATTCATGGATTGTACCCTATATTTTTTAATGAGAATCAGAAATTTTCATCCTTGGTAGAGGAGATAGTGGAAATGAATTAGTTTCTATAAAACGATTGATTCAAGGGTGGTCCTCGATATGGAATTCCAGTGTGGCCTAATGTTAGAGGATGATAGTGGGTGAGCATGGAATTAAAGTAGTGACACATATGGGATGTGGGCTCCATCAGGTTTTTTAATTGAGGATAAGTGAAACTATATG
Organism: Viscum album; assembly: GCA_963277665.1. Taxonomy (NCBI): domain Eukaryota; kingdom Viridiplantae; phylum Streptophyta; class Magnoliopsida; order Santalales; family Viscaceae; genus Viscum; species Viscum album. The sequence continues at coordinate 1,419,886,612 of OY728153.1, read as the reverse complement.
GTAAGAATTACACCATTATCTAATTGAGGACATGACCCTTTGATGACTTTTATTTTGGTGGTTGTTGTGGATATAGTTCATGTGGGTCGGGTAGGGGTGATTTATTGGTGTTTTGACTTAGAACATGGGTATGAATGAGTCTAGCTATTTCAAAATATTATATCTGGTGAAATATAGGATGTGAGCTTTGTAGATCAAGAAATTGACATAGGAGTGATGACAAGGACACTCCTATAGAGGGGTGTGTCCTATCAGTCATGGGAGATGCAACCAAAAATGATTAAGGTTATGGTTCCATGAGACTAGTTATTAAATAGTACACATGGAAGATGAATTCCCCTAAGTTGGAGGAATACTTCATTAAATTCATGTTTTTGGGATAATTAAAGTATGATAATTAAGTTTGGTATTGGGATGGGAACTATGGTAGTTCAAATGTTAATCTAATAGGAGACACTTCACTTCTTGTCTAGGAGAATGATGAAGGCTTTGGATGTCTCATGGTTTATCCATATAATTTCATCAAGTGTCAAAATTGGGATTCATTGAGAATATGTGATTTATCATAAGTTTCTCTAAGATTGGGGAAATCTAGATCATGTGTTTTGGAAATCAAACAGTGGTGGAAGATTAGATATTTAAATATTGGTCAACTAGTGGAGGTCTGACTGGTGTTCTTTTTTATAATTGGATACAGCAAATAAGAAAATTAATTGGGTGTGTTTTTTTATAAGGAGTTTGTTTTAGTGTTTTATAGGCTTTTGGAAGGATGGGACTACTTATTAAAATAGTTATTGGTGTGTGGGTATCATTTTTTTATTCCATGATTAAATAATGATAAGGGGAACTAGTGTTGGTCTAGGGACTTTAGTAATGTTTGGATGTGGTATGATGGAACCCACAACATACATATTATTGGAACATGAGATTGTTCTCAATTAGGAAATTCTAATGGAGGGAATCTTCGTAGCTCAGAATCATCTATTATGAGTTAAATAATATGGTGGGAAGAAATTTACACTGAATTGTTTTTGGATTAATACAATTAGGAATCTTAGGATATATACGGTTCAAGGAGCTTTGTCTTGTTGTTTTTGTAAAGAATTTGAGTGATGGGTTTTCTTTTAGTGGGTTAAGTTCCTCATGTCTGAATTTTCAATCAGGATGCACAAGAGAAGTTCAAAGATATAAAAAGTAAATTTGAATGTTTATTGGTGACATTAGTTGGTCAAGGCCAACAATGGGATGTTTGGTGAGACTTCTCAGGGATGAGAAGTGTTATAGAGGGGAGTTTGTAATTCCCATTGTTGGTATGGGATTGAAAATTCATGATTGAATTTTAATTTTGTGTTATTAGAGGGGTCCATATTTTGAATAAAGATTCAAAATATTGTTTTGGGAGTTTGATTACCATAAAAGAAATATTTTTTATTCCAATTTGTGATAGGGAGGCCCAAGGTAGTGTCATAGGTAGCTCTGGGTGGCTATAGTTTTAATCCACCAGTTATCCACCGACTATCCACCAACTAGAAGGTGGGCTAGCTAGGGGTTTGGTATATTACTTAGGGTTAACTTCAAGATAGTGGCCAGGTAATGGATAAATGGTGGGTTTAAACGGGGTTAAAATAACCCATTTTACCCCTCAAACATAAATAGTGGTCTATCCCTCCTCTATTCCTTTATTCTCATTGCAATAGTGGGTTAACTACCCTCCTCCCAACATTAAAACCCATGATATTTGGGTGTTTTTTGTGAAGTTTTGGTGATGATTTGGGGTTTAATACATTCTTCCTTCATCCATTCTTCCACTACCTTAATGTCATTTTTTATTTTTTATTCAGATAGGATTCTGATTCTAATTCTTCTATTTCATGGAAGAATTTAAAGGTCATGATATGGTATCCAATCTACCTTAGAATAAGACATCACATAACACCTTATATAATAGGTTTATCATAAATTCGAAATGGTAAGATACCATTGTGAATTTTTATAGGGTTATTTAACAATTTTATAGTTAAACTGAATATGTATTTTGTTCCATAGGTTAAGGATTTGGCTCAGAATGGGTTTATGGGTGTGAAAGGGGTTGAAGGAACCACATTTCTTGATGTTTCAATGGATAAAAAGGTCTAGCAAGTTGTATGACATTGTACAAATTTTAAATTGATTTAATTAATGGATTATAATTTTTATAATTAATTAATTTAGATATGATGTATTGGTACAGGGACTTGGGTGTTGTCCTCTGCATGATATGGAAATGAATGACCTTATGTGAGACTTGGTAGCACCATCCATATGATTAATTAATAAAAGAAAATCTCTAATTGAGTTAAGTGGTCTTCATAATTTACCTATGGAATTTATTGTTATTTTTTCATGCATGAGATATATATCCAGGACATAGGATGTTGAAATGATTAATTTTTTTTAGTATATGAATTAAAATTTTTAATTCAAAATTCGATTTTATGAGATGAATAAGATTCCATGTATATTGAGGACCATGGGAACTAACTTATTACCATAACCTCTAATGTCCAAGTCTGGTTTATAGAAATTATATGATTACTTTATATTTGTTAGTCCATACAAGTCATCTTAGGTGAGAGGTCCAACCTAATATGAAATTTGACTTTAAGATGAGGTTGGGATATCTCTCTTGACCCATTCCTATAGAAATACCATGTCAGGATTGATAGGTTGTGTTATATTTATGAGTTTTTTTAGGTATATGATGTCCTTAAAGCATCATAGGATGAGTAGGAACCTGGTGGGAGAACAAGGATACCATATGATATTCCTCTTCTCTGGTGATAACATTGGTAGTCTTGAGTGGGTGTGTATTATTAAGGACAGACATGGATACGATTGTCATCATAAAACCTAAGTCAATGGTTATGCTCTATGGGGCTATAATGATATGTTTTTGAGTGGTAATTAGGATAGACCCTATTATGTTTTATTTTTCTTATTTACGGATATGATATTTAATTTCTTAGTATTTCTATGAATCAGCCCTTGGTCCTCGTACTATTATGATTTCCTAGAATTCCTTAGAAACACCTGTTGAGATGGTTGAAGTACTAGAATTCCTAACATGTTTAGGATACTGTCTCATAGTTTTCTATCATAGTATTTCTATTTTGAAAAATATATTTTCTGAGTTTATTGATGTTGTCTTTGATGCCAAGAGGCTTTTTCTAGCATCTAGTATTATATCCAATGATAGGCTTTGTAGAGGAATACTCAATATTCTAGGGAGTCCTTTGATATAGTGAGACTATTGAAAATTCTTGGGGTGTTAGTATTATAATGGAGATACCACTAGATCATTACAAATTCCAAATATATTTTTAATTCAAATGGAAATATGTGGTGTCATGTTGGAATATATCCCCAACAAAGAATGTTGGATATCTTAATAGAGACTGTTATATTCCCTTAATCAATTCCTAGGATATAAACTTAGATTGAGTGGATGCACCTATGATGGTTTGACTAAGGATCCATGAGATATTGATTCCTGGGTGGGTGATTATGGGATCTATTAGGGTATTCCATATGATTTATTGGGTTTCACAAGAAGCAGTCACTCTAGGATATATAGGATTTCTTAGGGTCTTCCCCCTCATAAGAATGATATGTCGACCAGATTGTGATTAACACATAGGTACTACCATGGGGTTTGTCCTATGGGATTGAGGATGAGGGATTCTTGGTGAAACCATGGATTACACTACTAAACATGGTTATTGGGTGAAGATTGGATCCTAGGGTCTAGCTAGAGAATCCATAGAGGTTTTGTTCATGCTCAAATACACCCGGACAATTTCAGAAGCAGTCACAGTCGATTGGGGTCACAAAGTTGAGGTTTGAATTTTTTTGGCATGGACATGATTATATTTATGTTTCCTGTGGGTGGTGGTGATATTTTGGAGGAATGATAATCATGGCATGATAAAAGAGATTCTAGTATTAGAACAAAGTAGATTTTAAAAGTGGTTCATTTACTTCTATATATTCTAATATTTATTTATTGATTATATTTAGAATGTCACATTCATATATCACATCATATCCAGTTATATACAAGGTTAAATTTTTGGTTCCCTATTGAGTTTTGTACTCACAACCTTCTCGGGCCGCCATTGCATTTGGGCACCCAGGAAGATCCCACATAGTAATTCTAGAAATAGGTCATGCAAAGGCTTGAGTTATGATTATAATTATTAATAGCTCAGAATAAATAGATATAAATGTGGTTTATCTCAGTGTATCTACATAGCCCCATGTCTTTATTATTTTATTCTTTTTTATTTTTTGTATATTTGATTAACCTTGTGATAAATTGGTTTTTTAATCCCCTATATTAGCATTTCATTTTAGTAATGCATGTTCCATTTATATATTATTCTTATTGAATTGTATGATATACTTAATTATATAATATTTATTTATGATTGTGTAATCAGATACAAGGGGTATACCCCCCATGGTGCCTCATTATACCCCAGCTGCTAGTCGGAATACAATGGTGTTTTGGGAGGCACGTCTGAGGTCACATAGTGGTTTGGTCCAGCTATTGATCATACTGAGCTGTGTATGGGAATTATAAGTAAGAGGAAAAATATATCAATGATTAATATGAGGATCCATTAAATCATAAACATTTTATAAATATTAAAATAAATGAAAAAGAATAAATAATAGAATAAGACCTTGAAATCATAAGAAGTGATCATAGGGAATGATATCATTATCAAAGGTATTATCTAAAAAATGTTGAACGAAAAAAAGATTACTATGAATTATTAAATCATACCAATGGATAATAATTTAAACTCTATAATCATAAACCATGGTGGAATTTAATAGAAATGTATCACATTTATAAGAATATAAAAAAATAAATTATGTTATGTTACTCTTCTAAGACCATAGTAACATAACTAAAAAATATAACAGTATCAAGTCCTTGGTTAACATAGAATACTAGGATAACCTCCCATTCCAAAACATGGAATCACATGATTTATAAATATTACCCAAGGAAATATAGGGATATATAATTCATGTCCCCCACATCACCTTGTGATTTAATATACCAAATTTATTGAACATGAACTCAATCAAACATAATTTAAAAATATTAGATTGACTAAACTATGGAAATAAAAATGCTTATATAACAGTTTATTGAGGTGTAACATAAGAAATAATAAGAATATATTTTACATGATACCAAAAAATTAAATCACCTAAAAGAAACATATTTTAATATATTTTAATTTTGGATAAATGAAACCTAACATATATAGATTATAGATAATTTAAATAAGGAAAGGAAAATATAGTTGAAATCTTCATAAATGTTTTCATTAATGATTGGTACCATTTTTTAAAAAATAATAATTAAATTCAATATTAAAATAATTTTGAAAATATAATAAAAATGTTTTTTTATATTTTTTTATATAATTAAATATCCCAATAAAGGGAAATTGAAATGAAATATTTTCCATGTAGAAGTAACATGGGGAGAAATATTGATAATGGTACAAAAATTAAAATAAATAATTTAAAAACATTTAATTGTTTAAAGTAACTAACATCAATGAAATTGATATAAACCTATATTTTAAAAAGGATAAATAGAAATATTACTGGTATATCGATAAAAAAATATATAATTTCAAATTTTGAAAAATAAATATTTTTGGTAAGAATAAATATTGATATTATAGATAAATACCCAAAGGATAGAGTAGCAAATATCTATTACAACATTATATTTTATGTGGTAATAATAAAAAATTATATTATTAGAAGAAGATGTATTTACCATATAAAATTTGTTGAAATGAAACATTTGACAAACAAATGGAAAAATACACCTATATTAGTCTAATATATTGAATTAAGAAAGAGTATAACTCAATAAAAGGATATTATTCTTTTAAATTAATTGTATTGGATTCCCTCTTACACAAATTTTATATAACACCATATATGATAAACATACATTTATTATTCATCATTTTATGAAATTTATTTATCATCATTTAAATTAATGTCATTTATTTTTATTTTTTAGTTTCGTTTTAATAATAATTCATATAAAATATTAATTATTGGTTATTGATTGCTATATTTATTCATCGCTTGTTTCACTATTTTATCATAGTCCATGATTCTTGATCTTGGTTTCATCACATTTTGAATGGTCATGGAAATTATATATATATTTATCATATATTTTTATAGTCTCATGGTTGTTTCATGGATGTTAAGGTAATGGTTCATATTGAACAGTTACAAATTTCCCCTTTGTGTGAATATTGAATCAATAAAATGAATACATTTTATTAATATACATATATATATATATTAACATTATAGAATTTAAAAAAAATCCTCAGAAATTCATTATACTCTCAAATTTTATGTTTTTATAATCCTATATAATGAAAATATTATAACAATGTCCATATAGGTGGTGAAATTGACCCAAATAAGAACACACTATAACACAATGGATGGATTTGAACATATTTCATTATAATATAATTATAATATAATGGTAATTATATTATTTAGATGATATAAAAAGTAAAAAAATTATATTTAAGAAGGAGAAGGATGCACCCATAATAGGAAAATAAGTAAATGGATTTTTTATATAATTTGTAGAATCGTAGCCTCATTTAGAAACCAGTACGGGCCTTAAATTATTTGGTGATACATCATGAGAGTTGGTGCTTCCAAATGTGAGAGTGGTTTGATAGGGAGGGAATTATGATATACATTTTATAGGAAACAAAATGTGTGGTTTGGTTTGGAATGGTTAGAAGAGGGGACCACCTTAGAGATTTGATTGAGTGGATATTTTTCAAATACTGATTTAATAATATATGAGGAATTCTATTTTTAAAATAAAAAATATGTAGAAAGTTCATTTATTCCCTCACCCATATAAATATTTGATATTTTTTAGATATTTTTTATCACTTTAATCATTGTATTAAATTTTTTCCATCATATTAAATTTTTCTCTCATGACTCACTTATTTTCTTAGAAAAAATAATATTTTAAAAAAAATTAACCATATTGCTTAATTTATAGATACAAATTCCAAAAATGAAAAAAAAAATGAAAAATCATTTCTATAAAAATGATTTAAATTATACCAAAAATAATAATGTATTATGTAATAATGAATAATTTTTAGAGAACATATTTTAAATGTTTAATTGAACTTGTTCATGTTTCTTATCAATTAGTAGTAGTTCAATGAATGTTATTTCATTCCTCAAATAAATTTTTCTATTATTATTTAATGTAATAAATTTTAATTCATTTATATATATATATATAATTTCACTAAAATAAATATTTTAAGGTGAGAGGATTTTTTTTAGAATAAAAATAATAATCATATAACAATAAAAAAAAATTTAAAATGTAAGATATTTTTACTAATTGATTATTCCACTTTTATTTTATTAATGAATTATTGATCATATGATAATTTCATACTAAATATATTACTTTTAATATATTTCTAATTTATATTTAAATTCTACAAGATAATATAACTATTAAAAATTATATACCTAAAAACATATATATTATGACTATAAATCCTATGACCATATAATTATGATATTAATATTTACATTCTAAAATATAACCTTATTTACTTCATAAAGATCATTTATCTTGTTTACTTTATTATTATTATTACTCGATTTATATTATTTTTCATTCGTTCCATAGTTACACTCAGTGGTATGAACATTATAAGAGATTGTGGGTTTGAACACAATAATGGTGAAATATTTATCTTTTGTATTTTTTATTTCTCTTTTATAGTTCAAAATAATGTTTCATATATATTTCATGTAATTTAATTGTATCTGTTTTATTTTATATTCTAATAATATTCAATAATGTGATATAGAATTGTTAATATTTTTCTTAGTGTTATGTGAAAGAAAAATATCAAACACTTGAGATTTATTAAAAAAATGGGAATCTAGAAAAATTGTATGTTACACTAGTTAAATTTTAAAATAATTAAATATCAGATAAACCTTAATGCTGACCATATATGGGATGATACCCCTTATTTGAAAAAATCAGTAAGTAATATTTTGGAGGATATCATCAAATGTTTAAAAATGGGAATACCTTCTCTTTTAATATAAAGGACAAATTATGTTTCAAAAACATGTCCAAGGATGATAAGGTATTCTTTAAATTAAATAATATGTCCTCCAAGACTGACTCACCACTCTCGGGAGGAAACAACATCAATACACTCATGAATAAAAAATTTAAATTTTTCAAGATTCATTGTATTGGAACCTTCAATATTTTACAAACTAGACTTTTAAAGAACCACTTTCACTTAATAATTTGAATTTTAGAAGTGTCTATATGATATTATATAAAATTTACATCATTTAAGTATGTGAGATATAGTCATTTCAAATTATATCATGTAAATGTTTATCTAATTTGTTTCTTGGGTTAGGGGATCAAACACAATTTTTAGTGAAGTTATTAACAATATTAATATTTTTTTGAGTTCAAAACTTCAATATTATTAATCTAATCTAATAAAATACGGTTTATTAAGAATTACACATAGAAATCAAAAAAAACTTCCATAGAGATTAATTATTTAATAGTTAAATATTATATCATTATTTTAAGGTTAATTTGATGGCCATGTATACATATCATTTTCTGATGATAAGAAAAAAATGAAAAAAATAAAACGATTTATGAAAACATATTTTAATGAGTAATCCATATGATTCATTGATAAAGGCGTAGGATTAGGTTTTATAAATAACATATTTTAACTCTTCTCAGTGATCCCATTATCCCATTCCAATATATAATATTCTATGTTCATTAATCAACTCTCATAGAGAGTGATCTCAACTTGTATCCCTAGTAAATTTGAATAATTCCATATCTACTTGATAAAAAACAATTAACTTGTTATATTTTTTAGTAAGATATTTAATAACTACCAATATACCTAATAAAATTCCTACACTGAATACTACAGAATTACCAGTATCAATAGTTGGTTTATTGGAACCAAAACTATCACCATAATAAGATTCACAAAACACGTAACATTGTTGATTCATCTAGATTATTTGGATTAATTTTTTTAGCGATTTATATAAAAATATATATGGGATAGATTTAAGGACTAAAAAATAAGAAAGTAATAAATGAGTATTTAGTAACACTTTAGTGGAAGTCTTTTCCTTGGTATTTTAAAAGTTAATTTTAAAATTTATGGGGATAAATATACTGATAAGTAATATTGTAATTTTCTTCCATAACAATTAAGAGTAAAATTGATTTGATGATCCATCTTAGGAAAATGACACCAAATTATATGTAATTTAAAATTTTCATGGTAATGAAGTTAATTGTAATATTTTGGAAATGATATATAAAATCTATATTCCATATAATGTTATCCATTCCCCTATATTTTTGCTTCCACCACCATATTTCCTAATAAATTATTGTCTAAAGAATCTATAATTGAGTCTATAAATATTGGAATAATTATTTATTTCAGTTATATCACACTGTATCCACAACATTTCTACACCCACAGAGCACATGATTTATCCTTTTCAAACTTCTTCATAAAAAATTATATGAAATATTCTTAAATTTTTTTATTTATAATCATTGGGTTATATATTTAAATGTACCTACTTTAACATATTTGATTTATAATAACTCTCTTAAACCTTCAACATTTCATCTCCCATATATTTTTGATTGTATATTCAACCCTTTGGTTATAATGATAATTTCACCATATTTTTGTAAACATATATTCTAACACAGAAATATCATCAACCATGTGCCAAATCCTTTATCCATTAAAACCAAAGGTAGTTGAAGTATCTAAAAATACAAATACTATTTTAATTCTAAACATATTTATTCAAAAAAGTAATATTCATTATAATAGGATGATCATAATTCAATTTGTTTATTTGGAACAAGATTCAGATGTAATATTTAATCTTGGTTAGTATATATTATATGAATTTTAATATATTTTATCTTTTAAAGATGATAGTTTTACATGTTTTCATAAGCCTTTTCTACAAGTTTCCATTCAATCGTTGGTGTTCTAAGATGAAAAAATTACATGATTATTTCAACTAGAAAAATAAAAAATTATTTTTGGAATCACTCAATTGTGGTATTAGTTTATCATTAGTATTTTCAATACTTCTATTATTAATTTAATAATTTTTTTATTGAGCATGAGGAAGTAGTTAAATTAAATCATGGAGTTTATCATAATTATTCAAAAAAATAGTATATATCCCATTTTAAATAGCATGATTGAATTCTACATAGGCTAGTATAATAAGTATTTAATAGAATATTATTTATCAGGTTGGTAATATCAACTACTTATAAGATACATTTCTTAAAGAAAAAAAAGGTAAAAAAAATAAATTTAATCTTCTAACATTCCATAAGGATTCATGTTATGTTAATATTTTTTAACATTATTTTTGAATATGTTACTATTTATTCATTTTAATAATATATATAATGTTTTTCTTTAATGAAATGCCTTTTATTAATCTTTTTTATCTCTATTGTAAATTCATTACATTGTTTATTTTTTTAGTTTCCTTATATTATTGAAAATAATTACATTAGAGTATATAAAAAAATTTAAAAAAATTATCTAATGGGTTAAAATATATAAAAAAGGTGATATAATTATATATATATATATATGTGTGTGTGGTATAATAAAAAAGATCAAAACCATTAATCTATGTATTATTTTCTTGATTAAGGGGTAACTCTTGGTTTGAATAATTCATTACCTATCTTCCATTTTCTTTTCATCGACCTCTATTATACCTTTGTCGAGTTTTCTATCATTGGTATTGAAATGAAGATGGATTTATCATGGCAGAAAATCCATAACATAGTAAATTAATGGTGGTCGTATTTTAATTTGATATAAAGTATGAATATGTATTTCTTGGTTTTTTGATATGTTATGTGAACTTTTGTGTCCAGTGATTTAAGGATAGTAATAGATATGCTATTTATGAATTGACTATTATCAAAGGTCTATTGTACCAATATTGAACTTATTTAGGGAAGAAGAAATTATCTGAAAATATTTTATGTAAAATAAATGATAATTTTTATGTTCAATGATGAAATTGTTTTATGATAAGTTGTATTAGTGATTTTTAAAGATATATGAAATTATTCAAAAAAATATTTTGTGAACATGAACATATACTATGTTTTATTCTTTATATATTATGGTAATACTGAGTGAATCAAGGCATGTTGTATAAAATGATATGTGATGAGATAATTGAGTGGAAATTAAGATCATTATTATGAATAATATTTTTTACTAATGGATTAATGAGTGATAATATTATTTATAAATGGAAAAAATTGTTCTGTAATGGATGATGGGAAATATTATTTGTTGGAATAAATGTGTTCTATATAAATATGATTTATTTTTAGTATAAACTAACATTTTAGTGTTATGGGATGGAGATATGTTGTAGCGATGACAATATAATAGAAAAAATATGATCCATAAATTTTTATTTTGATAGTATAGAAAATGTTTAGTGTTAATAAATAAAATTATTTGTTTGTATGGGAGTTAATTATTTATAAGAGTCAAATATAAATGATATAAGGGTGATATGATCTTTGTAGAAGTATATGTTTCTGTGTTAATATGATTAAAATGATATTTTAGTTTCATATATTAAATGTTTTAGGTTACAACCCCCTACTATTGTGGCACTCTTCCTATGTTGGTGATGAAGGAAGAGAGATAATGACCCTAGAGTCCCACCACTAGTAGACCTTGGGTTTGTGACAAGCACTTAGGGTATAGAAGTATCATATATGTAAGAAATTACCCACATTAAAAGTATATGATCTGTAGAATTAATGAATAACATGAATAAACCCTAGTACATAATATAAAAGTGAACCTGAACCATCTCATAATACATGAACAATGTCAAAAATGAAAAATAAAAGTGTCCAACAAAGTACCAAAGACATGCCCTACGATAGTGACTCAACAACAGCCCAAATCCGATATAGTAATGTCTAGATCAGTTGAAAAAATCATAACAGGGACCTTTAAAATAGTTTATATATACATAGGGTGATAATAACATGTACAATTAGTATAATCATACCCAAAGAATCTAGTGCACATGTAAAAAGGTTATACTTATTCCCTATTAAAAAATAATAGAACCGACATTATGCTAAACAACTCAACTTAAAAAAGTATAACCTCACCATGGAATGCTCACCAAATCACACATCCAACATAGTTACATATTATCAAATTAACACTTATAAAATGTTTCCCACAACCACTTTCAACTAGTTTTCCACTCTCACACCCTAATGTCAAACGTCTTGTGATCCCATAAATTCAATGAATATAACATAACATATCCAACTATTTATGATGTTGGTTGGGAGAAATACCTACGTATCCCTACCTCCCATAAGTTCTAGACTCTGGTTCTAACATTAGTCATCATCACATCACAACCTCATCATCTAAACAAGGTAATAGGGTATCATAAACATGAAGCTAATCAACCTCATTCCCTCCTCCCACCATGCAAGACCCCCAAAAACATATCACATTCCATCCATAACTAGGTTGTCTCCAAAACAAACCTATATGATCACTCTGTAGTCTCTAACACAAACCCAAATAATCATTGGGTAATATCCAACAAGAACTCGTATCATCACTACCATCAAAGGGAGAGAGGGTAGAGTGGTTGGCCTGCCATTCGAAACAACAACATAATGGGTGTTAAGGAAAACATATAGATCTCGGAACATTTGGGCATTGTAAAGGTTATAAAAATCATTTGGGTTTCATTTAGAAATAACATGAAAATACATTATATGTAAATAATGAACATTATCCAACAAATGGGTTAACACCCACTAATACAACATACTTCCAATCAGTAGTACGGAACCACATGACATAAGTCACAACCACTTAAATCACTCAATAAAATACATTATACAACCACTATACATAACCATACAATTCAACTTTCAATTACCAGCTTCACTATTCATAGAATTATTTAGTTTCTACTAGCTTTAATTTACACAACCATTTTTTTATCATTAATATAAATCATTCATTTACCTTTCATTTAATTTTATCCAATTTCCATATATCAATGTCATCCCACAGTCATATTATAATTTATCCCAGGTTTATATATTTTCCAACTCATGTTATTTCAGTTTTAGTGTTTCATATTCACTTTATGTATAACCTATAAACAAACATATCCACACCATATAACATCAAATCAATCTTACTTCCAACATTTCCACAATACACCATAATCTAATACATCTTTCCACAACCCAATTATCTCAATGAAACAACCACCAAACACCATCCCACATCATGTCCCAGACAAACCAATGGTTGAATCACCACCAAATATATTCCACAACCCAAGATGATCAATATCATTATCCCAAAAAAAACTACATCACACATTGCAATATAACAATAACATCCACACATAGAAACACATATTTACTTCAAAACTTTTATCACAAATCCATATTCAATAAGGGATTTAATTATTTAATTTCATTAAATAGATTTGGAATTCTCACAAAAACTCTAGATTTCCATTGGAAATCGATTAATGGTCCATATATAAGTGTTTAACTTTTTATCCATGGTGAGATCAAAAATGAAACACAACCAGGGGTTTCACAATTATCATAACTACAACACAAGCATGTCCCCCAAACAACCATTTTTTTAGAAATGGAAAACAACATGTATAATCACATAGGCAATAACATTTAAAGGAGTAAAAACATATGATTTCTACTCATTCCCATTCAATTTCATATTTATCAAATTAATAACTTCCTTACAATGACCCGAACTATACACAAAAAGGAAAAACAAGCATATAATCCCAAAAAATGCATATATATATATAGGGAGTGAATGAGGGAATCCAACATAAAGTAATCTTTTTGAATCATTGTACACTTCAAGGAAAAGGAGAAACAATAGAAAGATAGTATCAACACAACAAAACCTTAAATCAATCTAAATCACATAAAGGTTTATCAAAATTGCATCCCTGAACACTCCTCACACCAAAATAATATCACACAAAAAAATCATAATAGGAATTGGATAAATAGAGGGAGGAAATGGAATTTTATCAATATGTGTGAAAAAATATCGATATCCAGAATAAAAGGATCAAAGAAGGAGGAATTGGGATGAAAGATACTCCAAAACATCATATAATAAATCCATTGTTCAAGGGAAATGAGAGAGTAATGAATGAATGTGAGAGAGATTCAAAATTTATTAGCAGGTTAAACATCTTCACATTCACAATGTGAAACTAATATTCACATTGTGAGTTATTGTGAGGCCCTAAAATTCAGGATGTGAAAATAATTAGGACATGGATCCCTCAAACTCCAAACCTGATGAACATTCACCTATTTTCATGGATCATCAGTGCTGAAATAATTTATTTCATGAATTTTTCTTTCACATCATGAGTTATTTACACACATATCACCTTTTTAATTTTCAATCCATGAACTTAAAGGATCAAAGACAACAATAACCACTCATATCAGGAATACAAATTCACATCATGATGGACTTATTGTACTAGAACCATAACTCAAAACTTGGATAAAACCTCCTTGAGCATCCTATGAATACCCCCAACTCCCAAACCAGTGAAGTAATGGGCCAAGAAGGAATAAAATATTATATTATATACATTTTAAAAAATCATATTCCTTTATAATCAAAAGAAAACATAAAAACTAAAGGAAGGGTCCCAAAAACCATCTGGTATGATACCTATCCAGGATCATGTTACACCCCAAACATCACCACCTGCCAAGTAAATTGAACAATGAAACAAAGTATATAAAACACCCAATAAAACCACATCACCATCACACCATCCACAACAACACACCACATCAAACTTTCTAAAATCATCCTCTCAAACAAATAACCACTTATAGAAAAAAATATCTCTGCTGTTGAGCAAGTGTTGTTTTCACCAATACATAATATTATTATTTAAAGGGGGAGTTTATATTATTACTCTATCTATTCATGATAATTTTGATGCTCACAAATACCCTTAATTATTTTCTAATGATTTTATTTGTCAATAATTTTTCAGGAATTTATTATTTTATTTTACTCTTGAAATTATGGGAATTAATTACTAAAGTATTCGTATTTAGCGTGTTCTGGAAACACTGTTCATGTGCTGCTTATTCGGAATCTGCTTTAGCGTGTTTTGGAAACACTGTTCATACCCTACGTGGATAAACATAGTGTTAGGATAAAAATCGTGTATACTTTTTGAGATAAAGAAAAAAGTACGGTAAAATTACCATACGTTATCGGCAAAGTATGGAAGAAGAACCCTACGTTAGGAAGGAACCCTACGTTTGGGATATCAGAAAAGTATGGAAGGAGAACCATATGTAAATATTAAACATTACATTTGTTTCTTAGAAGTATGGTTCATCAACCTTACTTTTGTAAACAACCATACGTTCTTGGAAAAGTATGAATCAAGTAAAAGTATGGATCTTTTACTGTATGTTTGAAAGTTGAAGAGAAAAGTATGGATGACCAACCCTGCGTTTGGAATGAACCATACGTTGTCAACCTTATGTTGTGAACCTAATGTTTGAAGGCTGCGTCATCAACCTTACGTTCAGTGGATGCATACAGTTCAACTTAACATTACGTTTGGCGTTGGAGAATTTAAAGTTGATATTTTTTTGCAACGGTCAATACGCTGATTATTAGGTGGATTTCAATCCAGATTTAAAGCTGATTTTAAAGTAAGATTTTGACTGATTCAAAACCGTTTCATCAATGATTTTATAATCAAATTAAAAGGATATTTTTATGCCGATTCTTCAGGGAAGTTACGACTACTCTCTAAATTAAAATGTTTGAATATCGCGAGTAAAAAAGGAAAATTTTGTGGATCTAATTTTGCTAGAAAAGTTCTTGCTGTTATTTTATTTATATGGGCTTTTTTGAAACTGCATCGATGATTATTGATCGTGTGTGATATTATGATTGTTCTGAAAGAAAAAAGGAAAAACAGAGACTACTGAAACACATTGATCTGTTGGTTCAAAAGGAGCGTCAAAGCTCTGTTTGTTAAAGAGGAAGGAACACGATAGAAGATTCACTTGTTCTACAACAAATATCTACTGTGAATTTGCTACTGCTGAATTTTTGAATTATATTTCTATATCTACTATAATGGGATCGACTCAGAATGTCTTTTATGTGAATATTATTATTTCTGAAGTCTACAATCCATCTACTGTCAATTGCATGTTGTTTCAATTGTGAAGAACATCAAGAAAGTATTTTCAGAATACGAAAATATTCCTTTTCTATTCTTGAGTGACCAGCTTCTCGTACTAAGATGAGTAGGTTCGTGTTTGAACCAGAAGGCTTTGTTTTTGCCTTGTATTGTAAAGGTTTCAACTATCTGTTCTCAGTTGTGAACCGGTCTGTTGAAACGAGGACCAGATAGTGAAAATCACCAAGCTCATGGAGTAGAGTGTTGGTGGAGTGGACTAAGGGCCTTCTGTTCCCTGAACTACTATACATATTGTGTTTCTGCTATTTAAATTTCCACTACATCATTTTATCTGATTAAAGTTAAAAGGAAGACCTCAATCTCGTCAAGATTTTTGAAAAGACACAATTCACCCCCCCCCCCCCCCCCTCTTGTGTATATTTGGTGTAATCCGATCCAACAATTGGTATCAGAGGTTAAGATTTCTGATAAAGCTTTAATGAGCTAAAATTGATTATACACAGAGCAAGATGACTGATACAAGAGAGGGAATGTATATGGTCAGAGCACTTTACTTCAATGGAGAAAACTATGGATGTTGGAATTCGCGAATGATTATCTATCTGAAAAATCTTGGATACAGAGTCTATTCTAAGATTCTGACTCCATATGAAATACCAAAAAAACCTGAAACATGGAGTGCAGCTACTGAAGCAGATTATGACATGAACTCAAATGCAATGAATGCAATTACATGTGGTCTAGGACCTGATGAGTTTAACAGAGTATCTCAATGACCAACATCATATGAAATGTGGAAAACAATTGTTGTTGCTTATGAAGGAACTAACAATATTAGGGAAATGAGATATGCAACTGCTAAGGTTAAATTTGATAAATTCAGAATGGTTGAAGGTGAGAGTATTATTCAAATGACTGGAAGATTGGCAGATATTTTCAATAACATAACTGCCTTGGGAGATCCCATTAAGAAAGTTGATCAATCTTTAAAAGTATTGAGAGTACTGGCAACAAAATGGAATGGAATCTATGCAGCAATCAGACAGTCGATGCCTGTCAAAGATTTAACCATGAGAGAACTGATCGGAACATTAATGATGTATGAAGATGAGATGGAAGATGAATCTAATGAACAAAAAGTACTTATCAAAAGAGATGATACTACCTTGAAATCATTATCATAGAGAAAAAATAGAAAGATGAAGAAAAATGTAAAAGAGAAGTCAGAGAGTTTTGATTTATCTAATTCTGATATGGAATTGGCTCAGCTAGCCCGAAGATTCACAAAATTCTATAGAAATAAGAAGGGTTTCAGAAAACCCTTCAAAAAGGATGACAAGGAAATAAAATGCTATGAATGCAAGAAAATGGGGCATATCAGACCTGACTGTCCTCAGCTAAAAGAAGACAAAAGAAAGAATTTTTTTAAAAGAAATGACTATGAGCATAAGGACAAGAAAGCCATGAAAGCTACATGGAGTGTATCTGAAGACTCTAGTATTACTTGTCAATCAGACTTAGATAAGGGGGAAGCAAATCTGAAATCCAACATGTGTTTTATGGTAGAAACAGATGAGGTACAATCTTACTACTCTTCTGATTTTAGTTCTGAATATAATTACTCTAATGAAAAACTTGCAGCCTACTGCAATATGCTTGTAGAAAAATATGACTCTCTATTTAAGAAGCATAATTCTTTAAAGAATATTCATAAGGATGTTTCTGATGAAAGAGATACAGTGCTGACACAATATAAGGAGTTAACTGAAAAATTTGACTCAATTAATTATAACAATATAGATTATGAATCAAAGATAAAATCACTAAAAACTGAAGTAAAAACTTATAAAACTACAGCCCTAGTTTTTACTAAAGTAGAAAATACTTTAAATAAAATACTTGGAAAAAATGTCATTAAAAAGGAGAGATTTGGAATTGGCAGTAAAGGTGAAAAACTCAAGCTGTACAAAAACTATTTTATTCCAAGTGCAAAAAGACTAAATTGTAATTATTGTGGAATAAGGGGACATATTTCTAAAAACAATTTCTTAAGACAACCCCAAATAAGTTTCATTAAGAAATATTTTATATCAAATGATCTATTTGACTCATGTGAAATTAGAAAAACAAAGCAAGTCTAGATTCCCAGATCTTTACTAGCTAACACTAATAGACCCAACAAAATATAGGTAACAAAGCAATCTGTGTAAATGTCTTTGCAGGGAGCAGGTCACAAGAGCAAAAATTACAAATGGTATATGGACAGTGGCTTCTCAAGACATATGAGTGGAAACTCATGGAATTTCTCTACACTCACTCAAAAAGATGGTGGACTTTTCACTTTTGGTGACAATGCCAAAGGAAAAATCATTGGTATTGGAACATTTGGAAATCCAGAAGTTGTCTCAATTAATAAAGTACTTTATGTACAAGGATTGAAACACAATCTGATAAGTATCTCTCAACTATGTGATGATGGTTATGTTGTTGATTTTTCTAACAATTTATGTTCTGTTTTCAAAAATAAATTGCTTAAATTTAGAGTACCAAGAACTGATAATGTGTATACTCTGGATTTAAATTCCTTATGTAAACAACAAGTAAATTGGTTAACTGCTAAAATAAATGAATCCTGGATCTCGCATAGGAGACTTGGACATTTTAATGTATATTTTTTAAATAATTTATCTAAGAAACATTTAGTTTCTGATTTTCCTAGTCTCAAATTTGAAAGTGACGGATTATGTTATGCATGTCAACTTGGTAAACAACACAAATCATCCTTCAAATCTGTTAACAAAATTTCTACATCTAAACCTCTAGAACTTATTTATATGGATTTGTTTGGACCTTCAATAGTAGCAAGATTGGCTAGTAAATTATATATATGTGTTTTATTTGATGAATATTCTAGATTTACATGGATTTTCTTTTTGAAATTTAAAATGAATCTTTTACTTTATTTGGATGTTTTTTTAAAGTTATTCAAAATGAAAAAGGTTTTAAAATAATTTCATTAAGAAGTGAT
Source organism: Viscum album (assembly GCA_963277665.1). Classification (NCBI taxonomy): domain Eukaryota; kingdom Viridiplantae; phylum Streptophyta; class Magnoliopsida; order Santalales; family Viscaceae; genus Viscum; species Viscum album. The sequence continues at coordinate 1,419,867,084 of OY728153.1, read as the reverse complement.
CATGGTGGAGAATTTCCAAATCAGGAATTTAATTCTTTCTTCTCAAATATTGGTATTAAACACACCTTCTCTTCACCTAGAACACCTCAACAAAATGAAATTGTTGAAAGAAGAAATAGGACTATTCAGGAAATGGCTAGGACTATGCTAAATGAATACAGCCTTCCTACCTATTTTTGGGAAGAAGCTGTAAGCACAGCCTGCTATATAATGAATAGAGTTTTAATTAGACCTCTTTTGAAAAAGACACCCTATGAACTTTGGAATAACATAAAACCTAAAGTTAACTACTTTAAAGTTTTTGGATGTAAGGTTTACATCTTTAACACCAAGGAAACTCTTGGTAAGTTTAATCCAAAATCAGATGAAGGAATTTTCTTAGGATATTCAGCTACCTCCAAAGCTTATAGAATCTATAATAAGAAGTCAAGGATTGTTGAAGAATAAGTTCATGTGAAATTTGATGAATCTGATCCCTTTGATAAAAGGATAGATCAAATGGATGAATCTGACTATAATGATAACATGAGGCTTGAGAACTTGAAAAATTATTTTGAAAAAGATATAAATAAAATTTAGTCCAGTTCAGAAGAACATGATACTGAAGAACCTATAAGTGTGTTTCCTAGACAGACTAGAACCCCAAAGAATCACCCTTTAGAAACTATAATATGTGACTTAGATATAGGAATAAAAACTAGAAGAAATATAGAAAATCTTGTATAATTCTCTACCTTTCTATCCCAATTAGAACCCAAGACTATAGAAGAATCTTTAGATAATGAAATCTGGATGATAGAAATGCAAGAAGAATTAAAACAGTTCAAAAGAAATGAAGTCTGGGAATTAGTTGAAAGACCACAGAACTATCCAGTGATAGGAACCAAATGGGTCTTTAGAAATAATCAAGATGATCAAGGAATAATAACTAGAAATAAATCTAGACTTGTAGCCAAAGGATATAATCAGGAAGAAGGTATAGATTATGATGATACCTTTGCACCTGTATCTAGACTAGAAGCCATTAGAATCATCTTAGCCTATATCTCTCATATGAACTTTAAATTATTTCAGATGGATGTTAAGTATACCTTTTTAAATTGTTATTTAATAAAGGAAGTTTATGTTGAGAAACCTCCTGGTTTTGAAAATTTTCAAAAACCAAATTCTATTTTTAAACTTACTAAAGCTCTTTATGGCCTTAAACAACCACCTAGAGCTTGGTATGAAATATTAATCTCTTTTCTTTTGAAAATTGTTTTTACTGTTGGAATGGCAGATCCAACACTGTTTAATAAAAATGTGAATTCTAATATTTTATTGGTTCAAATTTATATTGATGATGTAATTTTTGGATCAACTAATAAAACCCTTTTTCATGAGTTTTCAAAGTTAATGAAAAAAGAATTTGAAATGAGTATGATGGGAGAACTAAATTTCTTTTTAGGACTACAAATTTATCAAAAAGATTTTGGAAATGTTTTTAATCAAATCAAATACATTACTGATTTGTTGAAGAAATTTGGACTTGAAAACAGCAAGACATATACAACTCCTATGTGTACTAATATAAAACTTGATTTGGATGAAACTGGAAAATCAGTTGACAACAAGTTATATAGAGGTATGATTGGTAGTTTATTATATCTTACTGCTAGCAGGCTAGATATAATGTATTCAGTATGTCTTTGTGCAAGATTTCAATCAGATCCTAAAAATCTCATTTAACTACTGTTAAAAGAATTTTTAGATATTTAAAGGGAACTATTTTTCAATCTCTTCTTTATCCCAAAACTTATGATTTTAATTTGATTACATATTCAGATGCAAACTTTGGGAGTTTTAGATTAGATAGAAAAAGCACTTCAGGAACTTTTCACTTTTTAGGAAAATATTTAGTGTCATGGTCAAGTAACAAACAACATTCAGTTGCCCTGTCAATAGCTGAGGCAAAGTATGTTTCTGCTGGTAGTTGTTGTGCATAGGTGTTGTGGATTAAAAACACTCTTATGGACTTTAAACTAAATTTTAAAAATAAGCCTATTTTATCTAATAGTACTAGTGCTATGAATATTTCAAAAAATCCTATTAATCATTCTAGAACTAAGCATATTGATATCAGACATCATTTTATAAGAGACCATGTCTTAAAAGGGATATATCTTTGGAATTTGTAAGTACTGAAATTAAATTAGCTGATATTTTTACTAAACATCTTCCCACTACAAGGTTTGATTTTATTAAGGGGGAGATAGGTTTATTTGATCTTAACTAAAAATTTATTTTGCTATAGTAGTTCTTTATTTTAATTCTGCTTAAAATAATTTAGCTATTTTGTTTTTCAAACTGAATAAGTTTATTTTCCCCACATAATCTATTTTATTTATTTTTAAATATATGTAATTATTATTAAAAACACGGGAATCAAGGTTGTCAGAAACCCTTTCGACTTCTAAACCGTTTCATTTTCATCGAAACCTTTTCGAACCCACAAACTGCACCTCTGCTCGTCAACCCTAAACTTCGAATCTCTGAAACCCTAACCTTCAAACCTTCATAGATTCTTGCAGATATGGTAAGGAATAAAAGAGCCAGTGAATCCAAGACAATTAATTCCAAGATACAACACACCGAAGGAAGAAACATCTTACAGGGAAAGGTAATCGACCTCGACTAGTTATTTCAGAAAAATATACTATTGAAACAAGAACTGTCATTTTAGAACCTTGAACAGACGTTCAAAAGTGAAAATATGGAATTTCTGTATGAGGTAGAACTTAGATACTTCTTCAAATCTATACAGTTTAGTCTGGGAGATACTGAGGATAGTACGATGGCTAAGATTGAGCATAGGTATTTCTCAATCTCGTCAGTAGAAATTGGTCAGATTCTCAACTGCCCTCATGAGGGAGTTTTTCATTTCAATTTAAAAAATATTTGCGATTATGTGCATAAATCATAGGACATAATGTCATTTCTCTTTGGTATTAAGACTGTAAAGAAAATTTTTATCAAGGATTTGGAGCCTGATCAGAAAATTTTTGTCAAATTTGTGCAAATAGGGATTCCAACAAGGATGTCTGAGATGGAAAAGATATTATATCCCGATATGTATATAATATATCTTTTGTTCAGTGATGCCAAACTCAATTTTCCTAGGTATATGGTTAGATACCTAAGATATTGTTGTCAGAGTGATTCCCAAATAAACTTTTATCCTTTTGGTCGATTCATTTCCAAGTTGTTGCTTAAGAAGGAAATGGTGAGACTAGTGGATGCTAGAGTACACTGTAATCACAGTAATGTGTTTAATTCTGGAACTTTAAGAAAGATTGGCTATTTCTGGAATACTATCAAAGGAAAACATTTTATAGTAGGAGCAGATGATGAATCAGTGAGTGCTCAAGCTCAATCTGCAAAGTCTAAGGAGGGACAAGCTAAATCAAGAGTTAGAACTGCGGCAAGGAGGATCAGATTTAAAGTGGTAGAAACTAAGGAAGAAAGAAGTCAGGAGGAACTTAAAACTTAGAGGAAAAGACATGTGACTGAGGAACTTACTTACCTTGATTTAACTACATGATATTTAATCTCTTACAGCTTTGTTAGATAAAATGTTGTTGAACAACCTCAAGAACCGAATGTCACTATTACAAATCCTGATCATGAAAGGATTGTAGTTGAAAGATCAGAACAACAGGCTGTAGTTGATGTTTCTATTGTACTTCAACAAGAAAAGGAGGAAGATTTCGGTGAGGAAGTGGCCAGACATCAAGAAACTCCAGAGGATATCATTTTAGATATTTCATTAGACAAAAAAATTGCAGATGGTCATGATGAGCATGCTTCTGAATCTCACACAGAAGTTCTTCAAGAGGATTTTTCTATGGAAGAGTCCAAAAAGGTCTCTGAGGAAAAATCTGTGGACCAAACTACTCAGGACAAGGAGAAAGAAAAATCTGATGCTGAATCATTACCTTTAGTATTGCTACATCACACAGAGCCTGATAATGTGAATCAAGTACAGGGTGCTTCTGATTCAAAGAATAGGGAAGTTGAAGAATTTTACAAAATAGCTATCTCAACTGCAATGTGAGAATGATTCTCTGAGAATCACCTTAGCATCCGAACAGTTGAAATTTTAAAATCTTAAGGAGAGTACTCTTTCAAGACAAGAAGCTGAAATTTTTAAAGAGGATATGCTAAATGCTGTTGGTAAATTGAAATTTGAAATGGTTATGAAATCAGATTTCTCAGATCTTAAGTTGTTTCTGGAGACACAATTTGCCTCAGTTGGAAATAGTGTTGTTAGTGGATCAGGTATTTCACCTGATTTAATCAGAATATTTCAAGCTATCACAGCTGAAATGAGCAACATGAATGGCATGCTGTAAGATCTTCAATGCAACAGTGCTCCATTATCTGTTCACTTAGATAATCATAAATTCTTAGTTGATCAGTTAACATCCAGTGAGCCAAGAATTTGCTCTGTCTTAGAAAAATTCACAGAGAAGTTGTCTTTGTTTATGGAGAAAGAAGAAATGATTCAAGAGTTTTTATGAGTCCATCTCATTGAAGATATTCATATGACTCAAGAGGCCAGAGATCTTATTATTCAGCTTGGTGATGGATTAATGAAAAGGTTGAGAGAACAATTAATAGAAATCAAGTCTACAATCCAGAGAAAATAAAACCTATATGTTCACTGCAAAAAACCTTAATTTCTATGTTTCTCATCATTGTATCTATTTTTTAACTTTTAATGAAAATCTATTTCATTCTTTCTATTTTTTTTATTGTCTTTATTTTGATATGCTAGTACTCAAGATTTAATTATTTATAAACAGTTAATAATAGTCTTTACTTATGTTCAGTGCTACATTAATCTGTGTTCTATTCCATATTCTATCATTCTTTTTTATATCACAAAAAGGGGGAGAAATTTGGATAAACACAACAGTTTATTTTTACTGGGAGAAATTTGGATAAATACAACATCTTTTAGTTTGGGGGAGTAATTCATTTTATTTGGGAAAAATTAAAACTTGGATAAATTAATGGGAGACATTAATATTGTATTTATGATTTCAAAATTTTAAAACTTTATGTAATTAATTTTAAGTTATGTTAATTTCATTAATTATTTCTTATGGGTTTTGTGATCATCAAAAAGGGGGAGATTGTTGAGCAAGTTTTGTTTTCAACAATACATGATATTTTTATTTAAAGGGGGAGTTTATATTATTACTTTATCTCTTTATGATAATTTTGATGCTCACAAATACCCTTAATTATTTTCTAATGATTTTATTTGTTAATAATTTTGCAGGAATTTATTATTTTATTTTACTATTGAAATTACGGGAATTTATTACTAAAGTATTCATATTTATCATGTTCTGGAAACATTGTTCATGCACTACTTATTCAGAATCTACTTTAGCGTGTTCGGGAAACACTGGTCATACCCTATGTGGATAAACTTAGCGTAAGGATAAAAACTATGTTTAGTTTTTGAGATAAGGAAAAAGTACGGTTAAAAAACCATATGTTATCGGCAAAGTATGGAAGAAGAACCCTATATTAGAAAGGAACCCTGTGTTTGGGATATCAGAAAAGTATGGAAGGAGAACCATACTTAAATATTAAACGTTACGTTTGTTTCTCAAAAGTATGGTTCATCAACCTTACTTTTGTAAACAACCATACATTCTTAGAAAAGTATGAATCAAGTAAAAGTATGGATCTTTTACTGTATGTTAGATAGTTGAAGAGAAAAGTATGGATGACCAACCCTACATTTGGAATGAACCTTACGTTTTCAACCTTATGTTGTGAACCTCATGTTTGAAGGCTACTTCATCAACCTTACATTCATAGGATGCATACAGTTCAACTTAACCTTATGTTTGGCGTCTGAGAATTTAAATTTGAAATTTTTATGCAACGGTCAATACGCTGATTATTAAGCAGATTTCAAGCCAGATTTAAAACTGGTTTTAAAGTACGATTTTTACGGATTAAAAACCCGTTTCATCAATGATTTGATAATCGAATTAAAAGGATCTTTTTATGCCGAGTCTTCAGGGAAATTACGACTACTCTATAAATTCAAATGTTTGAATATCATGAGTAAAAAAGGTGAATTTTTTGGATCTAATTTTTCAGGAAAAGTTCTTATAGTTATTTTATTTATATGGGCTTTTTTGAAACTACATTGATGATTATTTATCATGTGTGGTCTTTTGATTTTTCTAAAAGAAAAAAGGAAAAATAGAGACTAGTGAAACACACTGATCTGCTGGTTCAAAAGGAGAGTCAAAGCTCTGTTTGTTAAAGAGAAAGGAACATGATAGAAGATTCACTTGTTCTACAATGAAGATCTACTGTGAACTTTCTACTACTGAAGTTGTGAATTATATTTCTATATCTACTGCAACAGGATCGACTCAGAACGTCTCTTATGTGAATATTATTATTTCTAAAGGCGACGATCCATCTACTGTCAATTACATGCTGTTGCAATTATGAAGAACATTAGGAAAGTATTTTCAGAATATGAAAATATTTATTTTATATTCTTGAGTGACCAGCTTCTCATACAAAGTTGAGTAGGTTCGTGTTTGAACCAGAAAGATTTGTTTTTTCCTTGGATTGTAAAGGTGTCAACTGCCTGTACTCAGTTGTGAACCGGTTTGTTGAAACGAGGACTAGATAGTGAAAATCACCAAGCTCGTGGAGTAAAAAATTGGTGCAGTGGACTAGGGGCCTTCTTTTCCCCGAACCATTATACATCTTGTGTTTATTCTATTTAAATTTCCACTACATCATTTTATCTGATTAAAGTTAAAAGGTATAACACAATCTCGTCAAGATTTTTGAAAAGACACAATTCACCCCCCCCCCCACTTGTGTATATTTGGTGTAATATGATCCAACATCTACATATCCCAAGCCAGTAACCACATGAAACACTATGAAACCCTACCCCAACCACAAAAATCATGGAAAACTTCCCTCTATATAAAGATGTTGTCTGCTTTGGACACCATTGCCTCACCCACACATTTTTAAATTATATTGAAAATAGACTGCCTCTTGATTAATAAGGGATTTTCCATTTTTATATACATTGAGCCATGAAATAGTCCTCCAGTAATGGAAAAAAGAACATCCCATAATAAAATAAGATTCAAACACCACGTTTTTAATGAAAAATAGAAAAAGGTAGTGATCATAACAACTTTATGTACTGGGTACACATCTACATCTCATGCTCTGAAGTACTCTCATCCCTGCCACCATGCCTCCACAACAAACAAACCAAGGGGATGGTTTATCCACATAAGTATTTGTATCAATGATCCTATATTTCTATTGTCCACCCTATATATGCCACAACATCTAATATATAACTCTCCCAAATCAATTAATTGGGAATCAATGTGAACGTGCCAAATAATATTTGACACATGTAAGATGTAATGAATCCTATCTAGACATGGTGGAATATCCAACAAATACACCACATCTCCAATGCACTCAAACACCTCAAATGACTAATGAATCAGGGAGAATGATTACTCCCTCTACCAAACATCCTCTTACCATGATGATGGGATACTCTATAGAACACATGGAATCTAACCTCAAACACCAAGGGACTTAGACTATGATTATTATAGTTTTTTTAATAGTCATATTCCACATTTATCCACTCTATAACTATATGTATATTCTCATTAGTGCTCTGTACTATATTAGGACCAAGAACTATTGAATCACTAACCTCTTTACATCATAAAGAATAATGACATGACCATCCATAAAACACCCTAAATGGATCTATGGTAATGTATGAGTGATTGATATATTTAACATAAAACATAAAAAAAGGAAAGATTATTTACCAAAAACCTTCCAAAATCCAAGATGCATACTCACAACATATTCTCCATTATTTAGATGGTTTGATCCATCTTCCCATCCACCTGAAGGTGAATAATACTACTCAGGTGAAAATAAAATCCAAATTCACGCAAAAATACCCTCCAAACTTGTGTGGTAGAATGAGGATCATGATAAAAAAAATTATGGTATTGTGTACCCTATAAATCCTATCAACACCATCCTTATACTTCTTTGTCAAAAAAATCCATGAAACTCGATTGACCAATCATAAGAAAACGAGATTCCTTTATCAGTTGATCCATAGTCACCCAGATAGCATCACAACATTCTTAAGACATAGGTAACTCATGGAATAAATCTATTTATATTTACTCTTATTTCCTCTTAGAGGAATTCAAGGTCTGAAGGAAACCTCTAGAAACACACTATTTAGATTTCACATATAGACAAACCAGACACTTCACTAATAAATTTTCCACAGATCCTTTCATCCTAGGTAATTAATGCTTCCTCACTAATCTATAATACATTTTAGAGACACCATAATTCCCTGCTAAGTTTGAGCTATGAAACTCACTAAGAACATTCTATTATATTTCATAGATTACAACCATCCTCCCCAAAAACAACATCTTGTTCTATAAAACTTTTTACCATACTTATAGATCATCAGTATGTCTAACATGGTCACATATCACTTCTACCTATAATTCTATCCATATATAATCCTCCAATTATTATAGCAAGGACTATTCCATGATGATTGATAAATAAAATATCATTCACATCATTCTGAAATACCAAGATTCATTGCTTCAAGTTCTTCTATTTGTTTCCAAACATCCTTAGACTCCCAAACTACATATCTTTAGGAATTTAGAATCATAATGTTGACATCTATACTCATATTTCCTAGGGTGTATGAGATATTAGAATCGTAATCCTAAAGAAAATGAATTTACCTCTATATGGATAGATTTAGGTCCCATGGAGTGAAAACAAATTCTAAAAACCTATGGTCTATGAAAACCATAAATTTCTCACTGATGAGGTAAAATCACCATAAATTCAGTGAAAACCCCACTTTTAACCTTGAAAGAACATGGGTGGCATAGTTAGGATAATAGGGCCCAACTTCCTAGACCCATAAGAGATCAACATCCTATATTTCATCAAGACACATCCTAAAACTAGATGGGAGGCATCAAATAAAACCTAAAACATTACACACCCTTAATAAACTGAAGCACTTGGGATCTGACCCACATATCCTTTAAATAACAAAATATTTATTAGCACCGATTAAGCCATATGAAATATGTGTCCTTCTTAGCCAATACTATTAATGGGACTGCAACTTGAGATAAATTAGATACCAATATACAGTAATTTCCAATAAGACCAAGGAAACTATGAACCACTCCCATGTTCTTATGTTCTTCCCAAGAAACAACTACCATAAATTCGATGGGTCCCTTGCCATATCATTATTTGACACCAGTTTTCCAAGGAAATAAACCTCTTACATCCAAAATATTCACTTGAATAACATTACATAGAGTTTATAGTGTGAAAGAACATGTAAGAAAACTCTAATAAGATAAGTGTTTTCATCCTCCAAGTTCAAGTAGGTCAAGATATAATTGATGAAAATGACTTTTAAATTGTCCATAAATTCATGGAATTGGAATTCATGAGCTCCATATGCATAGATAGAATGTTTATGAAACCAAATTTAATAAACATGAACTCAAAGTGTCTATACATACACCCGAAGGAAATATTCAGGATATTTATTTCTCTCACCCTCATATAGGGATAAAAAATCATAGACATATCTTTAAGAATGAACTAGATCCCTTCATATGGTCAAACATATCATCAATCATTGGAAGAGGGTAATGGTTCTTGACTTCACTTGATTAAACATCATGTATTCTATGAACAAACTCATACTAACATATTCATTATTTTAAAAAACTAGATAATCCAAGGAGATACACTATGTAAAATGATACCCCTCTATATCAGATCATGAACTTGAAGCCTCAACTTATGAAGCTCTATAGTCTCCATTTGATAGGGACATATAGAAATCAGAGATGATCCTGGTTAAAAATATATCACAAAGTCAATGTTTTATCAAGGGGAAGTGTCATAAACTCATCTGTAGGAAATCAAATAACTCCTCAAAAAACATTGTCACATCGTACACCTAATATAAAATTGATAACTCGGCTAACTAAGAATGAAGGTGTTCCACTTTCCTACCACTCATCTGATAACACTTCTTCCCACTGAATACCACTCACTTTCCGTCCACATTGAAAAATTAAAACCACTTCTAGAAGTAATAGATTACTATCTGAATGGAATATAACAAATTAATTCTAAGGATAACATCATATGATTGCATTTTTAGTCTGATCAAACCTCCCACTAAGTGGGGTTTCCCCATCATCGGTGTATGACTGTGACACACATCAAGAAAATTATTCTAATCTCCAACCAGTGTTGATAACACCAGGGTAATTAGATATATCTCCACATTCATCACTAAATAATAGACCAAATAATTATCAATAAAGTAGTATGAGGCTTCTAAGTCAAAAAATGCACAAATAAAGGTTAGTTATAACCTAATCATGCCTTGAAATACCTCCTAATTTTTTGGCGTATGAACCTCCATCCCATGAATTTTCCCATTCCCAACTCTACTTAATGTCTAATGAAGGCCTAAAAAATAGTGTTTTGAAATAGGTTCCTGAGGATGGTGAATATCTGAGGCTACCATTTAAAATATTTATCTACCACTAGATATTGAACAAGCAATGATGGTCCTTGTTGCTGAAGCTGCCTCAGAGGCAACTATCTAAAGGTTAACCTCCCAGATAAATCATTTAGTTGCTAACCACTACCTAACTCTTCACCAGAATATATATTGGAAATGTAATTGGGGTGATCAGATACATAAATCACTGGGAAAAAATCCTTATCCAGATGTCATTATATTGAATCCTAATCTAGAAATAAATTATGGGAAATGTGCAGAAGGCCCTTGAAATTGATCTCAAGATTATACACACCAAGGATCCCCTACTGAAGGATGAGAATCACTTTCCTACATTTTTTTCACCATGAATAACAAAAAATATAATCATATATCCTTTTAAAATTCATCCCATGATTCATTTTCCTACTTTCATTCACCAATATATAATATCCACCAAGGGAAAATAACTCCTGTCATTTTAAAAACTTCTAACAACACCCAAAAACCATCCTAAACCTGAATCGATATTAAAAAAACTATAACCAGTGCTCTGTCTCCATATCAATGATTCTCTCCTCATATATCCCCATGATCTATTGTTGAAAGGCATGCAAGGACCTATTCTATGCCATATACTTCACTATTAAGTTGATCCTATGATGATCAACTAAATAATCATATTCAACGTCTACTTCATAGTATGTGTATGGATGAAGATCATGAGTCATTCATGAAAATAAAAGAGAAACCCTAAGTCTGATGGCATATATTTTTAATCAGGGATCCTTGAATCAATTCTATTTAATTTCAAAAAATCACCCAATGAATGCACAAATACAATTAATAATGATTCATGTACATCTACACGGTCTTATCCATGCAAACAGTTCTACCTAACGTTTTTGTTAAATAATCTTAGATTCCTTAGATTAGATCATGGGGGCACTAAAATTCAATGTTCTAGTTAGTCTCTGACATATGTCATGTAATAAGATCAACTTGAACTACTTCCCTAACAGCCCATGAAATCCTCACAATTCCTTACTTTAATATTCATCTCATATCTTGACCAAAATGTTGGATTCCCCTCTTTCACCACCCCCTCAATTTAAAGGTACACCTCTTGGTTCATGAATGGAGGAAGGGAGATAAGAACCTCAGATTCTCACCTCTAGTAGCCCTTGGGTTTTTGAATAACATCAAGGGTATAAAAATATCACATATAAAAGGTATTACCCGTATTAATAAGGTAGGATCAGGAGATAGAATTAATAAACACAAATGAAATCCAACACATAATACTAAAGTATACCTACCCCCCCCCCCCCCCAGTAGATGAACAATGATAATAAATACAAATAAAATTCTCCAGGTAAATACTAAATACAAGTATTATGAAAGTTTCTCAATATAATCTCTATATCCAAGATAGTAATTTCTAGACCAATCAAAAAAATCCACACATAATCCCAAAAAAAATATTTTATATTTACATAGGGTGATCATTACTTGAAAACTCAATAGGATCACACCCAATGTCTCTAGAGCATATATAAAAATAGAATAGTAATTAACTAATAAATAAATATTATAACCAAAAATCACATAAACATGTCAACTAATAAAGAATAGCCTCAACTTGGAACACTAACCATATCTTATGTCAAATATAGGTACATTCTATCAAAGAAACTCAAAGTAAAGGTTCCTTGAAACTGCTTCCCAACTGGTTTGTCGCTCTCACACCCCAACGTCAAAGGTCTTTTGCACCCATCCCTTCCACAGATGTCACTTTGTATATGAAGCTATCTCAGATGTGTGTTAGGATGAATCCCTACCGATCTCAACTTCCAACAAGGTCTAACATCTAGTTTTAGCATCATACACTATAATTTAACAATCTCTTCACATAACTAGGGAGTTAGGGTAGAAATAATGTGAAAGACATCAAACTCACTCTCTCCTCCTACCACATATGACACCGAACACATATCACATCCTCGTCATCACTATGTAACCTCCAACACCAACCCATTTCATTAATATATAATCTCCAAAACCATTTAGTGTTATCACTAGGTAATATAACAACCTCGGTTTTTTTGAATTATTATTTTTAAATAAATTAAAAAAAATTGATGGCATTCATTGCACGCTACACCAAGTTAAACATGATTTATATGCAACACCAAGAAAATATTTCACTACATGAAATAATGATTTTATATTTAGTTATACACAACACTGAGTTTTTTTTATGTTACATGAAATACCATGTTTATATTGCATTACACACAACACCAAGATTAGTTTACATTAAACAGAAAACCGAGTTTAAACGAAACATGTCATATTTTTACAATATCGTTATAGTTATATCCTGACCATTGGAATGGAGGGTATGAAAAAGATTAAATAAATTATGAAAATTTAGTTTATTATTATATATAAAATGAATTATTTGGTAACTAATTAATTATAAATGAAAGTAATAATTGTTTGAAAATAAAGAAATTCCTTTTCTAAAAAACTATTTTTCTATGCACAAACACATTTTACTCCAAAAAATTAAATAAATCATATTTTATGAATGATTTTAATGAAATTTTTATGTTATATATTCAATAAACAATTTAAATTTCATCTTTTGTGTTTTATATACAATAGATAATAATAAAACCAATTTTATGTTTAAAAAGATTTATTTTTCTAAAAGTTAGTTTTACCACCTTTTATAAAAAATTATTTTAAAAAAATTGAATATTTTATAAATTAAATTTGAAAAAAAAATTGATTTTTTAAATTGTGACATCAAAATTATCTTATGGTGAATTTTTTATATTTTTAAAAAAAGAATAATTTTTTTATGAATATTTATAAATACTAAATTTTAATTGAAAATTTTCTTTTTGTTTTAAATATTTATATAGTTAAATTATATTTTAAATTGGTTTTAAATTATAATTATATCAATTATACATCTATTAATACAATTTAGTTTATTGGAATAAATTTTATATTGAAATTGGATATAAAAACTTTGTGACGTTTTGAATATTTTTGCTTTAATAACTCGCTTCCTCGACATGTCTTTGGGATTAATTTTAAACTAAATTAGGAAAAATATGTTAATGTAACTTGGAAAAATGGATTCTAGATTTTTGATAAGTATAATTTATATTATATAATAAGTTCAACTTAATTTTTAGCCATTATTATTACTGAAAACAATTGAAATTAATTAATGTGATTTAGGTTAAAATGGGGTTTTGTGCATTCCATGTGTTTGTATTAAAAATAATTGTACACTTACATAGGGTTTTTATTTAATAAATTTTAATTAATATTTAGAATCACAGGGTAGAAATTATTTAATAAATATCTTTTTAATTTTAATCATAATGGATAAATTACCTAGGTATATAAAAATATTCAAATTCCTTTGGTAAAAACTATAAATATAAAATTGATTAGACTTAAAGAATGAGGAATAACTTGATAAAAATGTATTTATTTGGTGTAGTGGTCGTATTTTTTAACCAATTAAACCCTTTAATTCATTATTTTTCTTTCTTGGAGGCACATGTGGTAATAGATACCTCCCAATAGTGTATACTTTTGGGTATTTACAAGAATGTCACTCCCCCTCCATTATAAAAGTGAATTCACTCTCCCCACTTCATCATACATCTATAGCCATTTTTATAGAAAAATCCTTCCAAAATCACTTCCAAAATTCTCTTACCTCATCTTAAAAACCTAAAATTTTGGAGAAATCCCATCAAGGAAGGCCTTTTTCAAACCAAAAGGATATACTCGTAGAATAGGTAACGTTCATCAACAAACGTTTTTGTATTATTTATTCCTCAAACACCTTCAATTATTTTTTTACCATGATATTATAATAAAATAAATATATTAAATATAATTAAATGTATTTATTTTAAGTTTATAACCTACAACCACTCACACATCCATAAACTGGGTTACGAAATCATCATTCATGTGTACAGCAGACTACCACCTCACAAACCGATGTCATTCATTTTTTCAATTCCATATTTAATGGTTGGGAATAAGGATGTAAATACTCTTTATATATGATATATATTATATTTATAATGAATTTATTCTTTTGAGATTATTATATAAAAAAAACCTCATGATTTTCTTTTTTTAACACAATAACTTTATTTGTGTGTACGACGAAGTACCGCCTCTTGAAGCGACGATTCGTTCATGATTTACATAGAATATATTAAGGATGGGTTTAATAGAAATATTTGATATTTATGACATAAAAATCCTACAATAATTACAATATATATCATTTAATTTTATTTCTTTATGTGCTATATTAAAATGGAAATGGCATTCATGCGTACGCACGGCCTACAATCTCCACGAACGGTGTATTTCATTTCCTATCAATAAATTTTATGGATACCCATAAATGTAGATATATTGAATATATATGATATTTATATCATGGTTTAAAGAATTTAAATTATTAAATCATTATCATTGTAAGATGAAAAAAATATCATGTCAAAACATATACGAAGAACAAAGCGGTTATTACCCAAAACACGACTTTAACATGAAATTGTAAATAAACATGTAAAAAATCATAAGAAAACCTTGTATGGTATGATATATATGAATATGGTTCTGTAATAATTGTATGGTAAACCTATATTTATTACATAGTATTTTTTAATGTTTACGAAGGATGTAAATACTTAAGGTAAGGGATTTTCATCTCAATTTTTACTTTTATGAGACACATGCTATATTCACCACCTCTTTCTTATATGTGTTTTATATACTACCCATGAATTTATTTTTTATGATTATCATAAATTTTATTTATATTAAAATATCCAATTTATGATCTCTATTTTATAGGGTTTAGGGTCCAAAATTTACCATATTGGTAATGGTTTTTTGTATTGATTTTCTTTCATTGAGACAGAAGTTATTTTATGAACCTATATTATTTCATGAAGTGTATATAGAGTCCCATTTACATGTAATATCTTAAATTTATATATCCTCATGATATTTTACATTCCATTTTATTTTATTTCTTCATGGATCATATGATTCAAGGTTACCAAATTGAAAATAATTTTATGTTACAATCTCATCATTTATTGGGATTATTTAGGATTATGCCTCCATTGATGAAATATCTTGATCAATATTTCAATAATTCACATAAATATTCTTCTAATATGATTATTCATAATATATTTATGTAATGGTACTATTTTTACACTCTGTTACTTAAGGAAATTAAGAGAATGTTTTTAAGAAAATCCTTCTTTATTTATTTCTTTGGTTATAAATATGTTTTCTTCCAAAACCATGTTTTCTAAAAATGTTTTCAAAAATGTTTTTAAATGATATTTTATGGTAATTTTCAAGGAAATTTATTTTTAAAAAATTTTATCTTTAAAAAATTATTTTAAATTATTTTCAGAAATTCTTATAAAATTTTGTTAGTACATTTTAAAAGAAAAAGGTTTTTGAAATGTTTTATGTTTTAAATAGATTTTTTCAAAGAGGAAATGATATTTTCCTCAAAAAATGTCTTAAATGATACATTCAAAATTATTTCCCACATAAGATGAAATATTTTGGTGTTACCTATTCCTTATGGGGGAAATTGTCCTAGGATACCATTCATATTCTTTCAATGAGTGATTTATGTTTTGATGGCATGATATTTATGGAACTCATTTCTTTTCCATGGTTCAATCATGTTCCAAAGGGATTTTTATGAAACTTATTTCATTTCCATTGGTTAATCATGCTCAAAATATAATGACATGATACCCATTTATTTTCTATGGTAAAATCAAGTTATAAAGTGAATAATGAAGGTTTTTATGAGTTATATGGAAAAATAAAATCTATTTGTACTTTTGTCATGTTGTGTTTCTCGGAAATTTATAATATGATGTGGTAGCTCAGATAACTCCAAGTAATATTATTATGGTTTCTATGATGGGGTGGATCAGATATCACTAGGTAATCCAATTGAATCTTCTATGATAGGGTAGCCCAGATAGCACTGAGTGAGCCCGTTATTTCTTACAATATGGGTGTACTGAAATAGTGCTTCAATGCATTAGGTAATGATATATGATCTTAGAGGGAACAAATATATTTAACCCAATCAAAAATATATGGGTACATAGGTGTTTATACCAATTATAAAAATTATGGTACATGAGTGTTTATCCCAAACCCAGAAATGAGGGTACACAAGTGTTTTTCCCAAACCCAAAAAAGAGGGTACATGGATGGTTAGAACAAGCCCAAAGAAGAGGGTAAATGGGTGGTCAAACCACGCGCGCGCAACGCTTAAAGAACGCATAATGAGCCCTACCGCGTAGACCGCATGTCCGATTGACGTTCCGTCTGTGCGTGCATGTCGCGAATAATAATTGGATTATTTTCCTGTGATTTCAGGTCAATCTGATTTCGTCCACTAAGAGTTTGACCGTTAGACGCCAGTTTTGGCCGTTTGTGACACCAGAACGGCATTCCCGGTCACCGCGGGCACACGGCATGTCTGATTGACGTGTCGTCTACTCGACCACATCACAATTCACTCACCCTTTGATTTCGTCCTATTTCAGGCCATTCGGACACCGTTCGGCCAGTTTGGACCCCCCCCCCCCCCCCCACGCGGGTTTATCAAGCGCGCGCAATGCTTAAAGAATGCATAATGAGCCCTACCGCGCAGACCGCACGTCCGATTGACGTGTCTTCTACGCGTGCACGTCGCGAATAATAATTTTATTGTTGTCATGTGACTTCAGGTCAATCTGATGTCGTCCGCTAAGAGTTTAACCGTTAGACGCCAGTTTTGGCCGTTTATGACACCAGAACGGCGTTCCCGGTCACTGCAGGCACACGGCACGTCCGATTGACGTGTCGTATACTCGACCACATCACAATTCACTCACCCTTTGATTTCGTCCGATTTCAGGCCATTCGGACATCGTTCGGCCAATTTGGGACCCCCCACGTGCGTTTATCAAGCGCGCGCAACGCTTAAAGAACGCATAATGAGTCTTACCGTGCAGACCGTACGTCCGATTGACGTGTCGTCTGCGCGTGCACGTCGCGAATAATAAATGGATTGTTGTCCTGTGATTTCAGGTCAATCTGATGTCGTCCGCTAAGATTTTGACCGTTAGACGCCAGTTTTGGCCGTTTTTGACACCAGAACGGCGTTCTCGGTCACCGCGGGCACACGGCACGTCCGATTAACGTGATGTCTGCTCGACCACATCACAATTCACTCACCCTTTGATTTCGTCCGATTTTAGGCCATTCGGACATCGTTCGTCCAGTTTGGACCCCCCCACGCGCGTTTATCAAGCGCGCGCAACGCTTAAAGAATGCATAATGAGCCCTACCGCGTAGACCGCACGTCCGATTGACATGTCATCTACACGTGCATGTCGCGAATAATAATTGGATTTTTTTCTTGTGATTTCAGGTCAATCCGATGTCGTCCGCTAAGAGTTTGACCTTTAGACGCCAGTTTTGGCCGTTTATGACACCAGAACGGCGTTCCCGGTCACCGTGGGCACATGGCACGTCCGATTGACGTGTCGTCTACTCGACCACATCACAATTCACTCACCCTTTGAGGTTGTCCGATTTCAGGACATTGGGACATCGTTCGGCCAGTTTGGACCCCCCCACGTGCGTTTATCAAGCGCGCGCAACGCTTAAAAAACGCATAATGAGCCCTACCGCGCAGACCGCACGTCCGATTGACGTTCTGTCTACGCGTGCACGTCGAGAATAATAATTTTATTGTTGTCCTGTGATTTCAGGTCAATCCGATGTCGTCCGCTAAGAGTTTGACCATTAGACGCCAGTTTTGGCCGTTTATGACACCAGAACGGCGTTCCTGGTCACCGAGGGCACACGGCACGTCCGATTGATGTGTCGTCTGCTCGACCACATAACAATTCACCAACCCTTTAATTTCATCCTATTTTGGGCCATTCGTACATCTTTTGTCCAGTTTGGACCCCCCCCCCCCCACGCGCGTTTATCAAACACGCGCAACGCTTAAAGAACGCATAATGAGCCCTACCGCGCAGACCGCACGTCCGATTGACGTTCCGTCTGCGCGTGCACGTCGCGAATAATAATTGGATTTTTGTCCTGTGATTTCATGTCAATCCAATGTCGTCCGCTAAGATTTTGACCGTTAGACGCCAGTTTTGGCCGTTTATGACACCAGAACGGCGCTCCCGGTCACCGCGGACACACGGAACGTCCGATTGACGTGCCGTCTACTCGACCACATCACAATTCACTCACCCTTTGATTTCGTCCGATTTCAGTCCATTCGGACATCGTTCGGCCAGTTTGGACCCACCCCCCCCCCCCCCCACGCGCGTTTATCAAGCGCGCGCAACGCTTAAAGAACGCATAATGAGCCCTACCGCGCAGACCGCATGTCCAATTGACATGTCGTCTGCGCGTGCACATCGCGAATAATAATTGGATTGTTTTACTGTGATTTCAGGTCAATCCGATGTCATCCGCTAAGAGTTTGACCGTTAGACGCCAGTTTTGGCCGTTTATGACACCAGAACGGCGTTCCCGGTCACCGCGGGCACATGGAACATCCGATTGATGTTCCGTCTACTCGACCACATCACAATTCACTCACCCTTTTATTTCTTCCGATTTCAGGCCATTCGGACATAGTTCGGCAAGTTTGGACCCCCCCCCCCCCCCACGCGCGTTTATCAAGCGCGCGCAACGCTTAAAGAACGCATAATGAGCCCTACCGCGCAGACCGCACGTCCGATTGACGTGCCGTCTACAAGTTCACATTTTGAATAATAATTGGATTGTTTTCCTATGATTTCAGGTCAATCCTATGTCGTCCGCTAAGAGTTTGACCGTTAGACGCCAGTTTTGGCAGTTTATGACACCAGAACGGCATTCCCGGTCACCGCGGGCACATGGCACATCCGATTGACGTGACGTCTGCTCGACCACATCAAAATTCACTCACCCTTTGAGGTCGTCCGATTTCAGGCCATTCAGACATCGTTCGGCCAGTTTGGACCCCCCCACGTGTGTTTATCAAGCGCGCGCAATGCTTAAAGAACGCATAATGAGCCCTACCGCGCAGACTGCACGTCCGATTGATGTTCTGTCTGCACGTGCATGTCGCGAATAATAATTTTATTGTTTTCCTATGATTTTAGGTCAATCTGATGTCGTCCGCTAAGAGTTTGACCATTAGACGCCAGTTTTGGCCGTTTATGACACCAGAACGGCGTTCCTGGTAACCGCGGGCACACGGCACGTCCGATTGACGTGTCATCTACTCTACCACATCACAATTCACTCACCCTTTGATTTCTTCTGATTTAAGGCCATTCAGACAAAGTTCGGCCAGTTTGGGACCCCCCCACGCGTGTTTATCAAGCGCGCGCAACACTTAAAGAACGCATAATGAGCCCTACCGTGAAGACCGGACGTCTGATTGACATGTCATCTGTGAGTGCATGTCGCGAATAATAATTGGATTGTTGGCCTGTGATTTCAGGTCAATCCGATGTCGTCTGCTAAGAGTTTGACCGTTAGACGCCAGTTTTGGCCGTTTGTGACACCAGAACGGCGTTCCCGGTCACCGCGGGCACACGGCACGTCCGATTGATGTGCCGTTTGCTCGAACACATCACAATTCACTCACCCTTTTATGTTGTTAAATTTCATCCATTCGGACATTGTTCGGCCAGTTTGGACCCCCCCCCCCCCCCCCACGCGCGTTTATCAAGCGCGCAACGCTTAAAGAACGCATAATGAGCCCTACCGCGCAGACCGCACACCCGATTGACATTCCATCTGCGCGTACACGTCGCGAATAATAATTGGATTGTTGTGCTGTGATTTCAGGTCAATCCGATGTCGTCCGCTAAGATTTTGATAGTTAGACGCCAGTTTTGGCCGTTTATGACACCAGAACGGCGTTCCCGGTCACCGCGGGCACACGGCACATCCGATTGATGTTCTGTCTGCTCTACCACATCACAATTCACTCACCCTTTGATTTCATTCGATTTCAGGTCATTCGGACATAGTTCGGCCAGTTTGGACCCCCCCCCCCCCCCCCCCACGCGCGTTTATTAAGCGCGCGCAACGCTTAAAGAACGCATAATGAGCCCTACCGCGCAGACCGCACGTCCGATTGACGTGCTGTCTACGCGTGCACATCGCGAATAATAATTGTATTGTTGTCCTGTGATTTCATGTCAATCCGATGTCATCCTCTAAGAGTTTGACCGTTAGACGCCAGTTTTGGCCGTTTATGACACCAGAACGGCGTTCTCGGTCACCGCGGGCACACGGCATGTCCGATTGACGTGTCGTCTGCTCAAAAACATCACAATTCACTCACCCTTTGATGTCATCCGATTTTAGGCCATTCGGACATCGTTCGGCCAGTTTGGACCCCCCCACGCACGTTTATCAAGTGCGCGCAACGCTTAAAAAACGCATAATGATCCCTACCGCGTAGACCGCACATCCGATTGACGTTCTGTCTGCGCGTGCATGTTGAAAATAATAATTTTATTGTTTTCCTGTGATTTCAGGTCAATCCGATGTCTTCCTCTGTTGGGAAAAAAACCCTCAAGGTATCATTGAAGCATTTTTGAGGTGATTGTGTTTGTTGACAAAGTGGACATCTAAGTTGTGATTGTTGACAAAGAGGATTTCATGGTTGAATGTCGAGTTCAAGAGCTGAGGTCAACGATCCATGTTTGATTCAAGAACGTCGATAAAAGGAATGGATGATCTGGAGGCGGTACAAAAGAACAGATACAAGGTGGCGCCGTTTTCCAGTGTTTGCCAAATTTTTGGGCCTGAAAATCAGCAAATGAAGAAAAGTGTTTTTGGCAAAGGGACTTGCGCGCCGCGAACATGTTGTATAGGAAACTTGCGCGCCATATGTTTTTCAATATCAGAAGATCAAAATATGGCTAAGGAAATAGGTTCGCGCAAGTTTGGGAGTTGGTCGCGCAAGGGTCTAAAAGGAGAGAAGACTTGCGCGTCGAGATTGGGTCGCGCAGGTGACTTGCGCGCCGTCGCGCAGGGTGTTCAGATTGCCTATAAATACTGGACCACCCCTCCTCATTTCTCACCGGAGTTCAAGACGAGAGCTCCCGTCGCGCAGGTGTGGTGGTCGCGCAAGTGGTGTGTGTGGTCGCGCAGGTGGGACTTGCGCGCCAGTGGTTGAAGTTGTGCGCCGGTGTTAGAAGTTGCGCGCCGGTTTGCAGTTGCATGCCAATAGTGGTTTGGGCGTAAAGGGAAGAGAGTCGCGCAAGTTTGGAGTTGAGGAAGCTTGTGTCGCGCAAGTGTCAGAGGAGGACTTGTGCGCCCGTTGTGACTTGCGCGCCGATACTTGCGCGCCGAGGTTGACTTGAGCGCCAAGTAAGGTTTGTTCCAGCAGTGTTTTTCGGACTGCGTGGAAGCTTGAAGTTTGCCCGATACCTTCAGTGCAAAGAGATATTCATCAACGGGTGAAAGTTAAACTTCAACAGAGCATCTACATACAAGAGAAGATGCATTCATTCATGCAAATGAAGAGACCTACAGGTCTATAAACTGTGAGTGGATTCCTTCCAAGAGCAGTGAGCTTAGGAAGAGGAAGAAGGTGATCCTCTCCACCGGCAGTGAGCCAGAGAGAGAGAAACAGGGAGTGACCCTTGGGAAAGCAGTGAGCTGACCCTAAACTTTGTATAGGCAGTGAGCCTGGGCATAGAAGTGATCTAGCCCAAACATTGTAATCCACAGCTAGTGAAGTCTAGTGGAATTTGGTACGAACCGGAAACTTGTCGGTGTATGCTCCTTGGACGTAGCCCTTACCGGTGAACCAAGTAAAAATCTCTGTGTCTGCCTGTTAATTTTCATGCATTGCATTTAAGGAATCATCATCAGATAAAGGAGCGAGTAAGTGATCATAACATACACACAAGTGCAAACAAAGTGACCCTTGTAACAAAGAGGTCAAGATCCAGCGGGGCAGAAAGAACTTTGAAAAAGAATATCCATACCCTGATTCACCCCCCTCTCAGGGTATATAGGCCCTTATTGGCCCTAACATCCTCTATGAGTTTGACCGTTAGACACCCGTTTTGGCCGTTTATGACACCAGAACGGCGTTCCCGGTCACCGCGGGCACACGGCACATCCGATTGACGTGCCGTCTGCTCGAACACATCACAATTCACTCACCCTTTGATGTCGACCTATTTCAGGCCATTCGGAAATCGTTCGGCTAGTTTGGGACCCCCCCCCCCCCCCCCGCCACGCGCGTTTATCAAGCGCGCGCAACGCTTAAAGAACGCATAATGAGCCCTACCGCGCAGACCGCATGTCCGATTGACGTGCCATCTGCGCGTGCACGTCACGAATAATAATTGGATTGTTGTCCTGTTATTTCAAGTCAATCTAATGTCGTCTGCTAAGAGTTTGACCGTTTGACGCCAATTTTGGCCGTTTGTGACACCAGAACGGCATTCCCAGTCACTACGGGCACACGGCACGTCCGATTGACGTGTCGTCTACTTGACCACATCACAATTCACTCTCCCTTTGACGTCGTCTGAATTCAGGCCATTCGAACATCGTTCTTCCAGTTTGGACCCCCCCCCCCACGCGCGTTTATCAAGCGCGTGCAATGCTTAAAGAACGCATAATGAGCCCTACCGCACAGACCGCACGTCCCATTGACGTGTCGTCTACGCGTGCATGTCGAGAATAAAAATTTTATTGTTTTCCTGTGATTTCAGGTCAATCCGATGTCGTCCTCTAAGAGTTTGACCGTGAGACGCCAGTTTTGGCCGTTTATGACACCAGAACGGCGTTCCCAGTCACCGCCGGCACACGGCACATCCGATTGACGTGCTGTTTGCTCGACCACATCATAATTCACTCACCCTTTGATGTCGTCCGATTTCAGACCATTCGGACATCGTTCGGCCAATTTGTACCCCCCCCCCCCCCCCCACGCGCGTTTATCAAGCGCACGCAACGCTTAAACAACGCATAACTAGCCCTACCGCACAGACCGCACGTCCGATTGGCGTTCCGTATACGCGTGCACGTCGAGAATAATAATTTTATTGTTGTCCTGTGATTTCAGGTAAATCTGATGTCTTCTTCTATGAGTTTGACTGTTAGACGCCCGTTTTGGCCGTTTATGACACCAGAACGGCATTCCCAGTCACCGCGGGCACACGGCACGTCTGATTGACATTCCGTCTGCTTGACCACATCACAATTCACTCACCCTTTCATGCATCCGATTTCATGCCATTCGGACATCGTTCGGCCAGTTTGGGACCCCCCCCCCCCCCCCCACGCGCGTTTATCAAGCACGCGCAGCGCTTAAAGAACGCATAATGAGCCCGACCGCGCAGACCGCACGTCCGATTGACGTTTCGTCTGCGCGTGCACGTCGCGAATAATTATTGTATTTTTTCCCTATGATTTCAGGTCAATCCGATGTCTTCCTCTAAGAGTTTGACCATTAGACGCCTGTTTTGGCCGTTTATGACACTAGAACAGCGTTCCCAGTCACCGCGGGCACACGGCACGTCCGATTGACATGTCGTCTACTCGAACACATCACAATTCACTCACCCTTTGATGTCGTCCTATTTCAATCCATTTGGACATCGTTCGGCCAGTTTGGACTCCCCCACGCGCGTTTATCAAGCGCGCGCAACGCTTAAAAAACGCATATTGAGCCCTACCGCGCAGACCGCACGTCCGATTGACGTTCCGTCTGCGCGTGCACGTCGCGAATAATAATTGGATTGTTGTCCTGTGATTTCAGGTCAATCCGATGTTTTCCTCTATGAGTTTGACTGTAAGATGCCTTTTTTTGGTCGTTTATGACACCAGAACGGCGTTCCCGGTCACCGCGGGCACACGGCACGTCCGATTGACGTGCTGTCTGCTCGACCACATCACAATTCACTCACCCTAAAAAGATACAAATATTGAAAGAGTTCTTGGGATTCTCCCAAGAAACAACTGTCTGGAGTTTCTCTCCATCTACTGACACACCTTCCTCTGAAATTATTTGACCCAATAACTATACCTATATAATCAATACAAAACTGACATATATATAGCTTGACGTATAGTCAATAAGTGTAGTTTGTATGATGTCAAGATGTTGGGTATGATCATAATCACTCTTGGAGTGCACGAAGATGTCATCCACAAATATTAAAACAAACTAATCTAGGTAAAAAGGAAAATTATATTCATCAAGGATATAAAAAATTCTAAAGAATTCATCAAGACAAATGAAATTACCTCATGAATGGGGTTCATTCTCATCTGGATCACCAATATCACTGTGATGTCCACCAGATGTATTCGGAGCCTACAATATATATCAATATTATGTATCTTAAACATATCAATAAAATTCAATCTGAGTATGGTTTGTTTTATTGTTTACCTGTGGCGCCACTTTTTGCGCCATCATTTCATCGATACATGATGACATCTTTGACAACCTCTCCTCATACTCTGCACGTAACTGCTGAAACTATGAATCAAAATTGCACTGCATATCCTACATGGAAGCATCTATCTCAGCCTGTGTGTGCATCCCTGACTCTCTGCATGCACTCATCACATCTGCTCTAACAACTGCACGTCGTGGGACACCACCGCCATAAGTCAAAGAATAACCATGACCGTCACGCCCCACAACACGGTGAAATATTTCATCTCTACGCACAGTACTACGACGTTGCTCCTCTGGCAATTCTGCTAACTGAGCGTCAAACTGAGCCTGTAGCATATAAGGAATCAATGAACAAATATTCATAATTTATATAAAATAAAAAATACATTTATTAATTAGTAAATAATTTTCTTACTATAACACTGGCAACATCGGAATCACCCGCCCTACGAGTCCTCATCCATATGGACATTCGATCGATTGGCACACCGCGTTGGTGTAACTATAATAAAGGGGTTCACCATGTTTTACTAAAATATTTTTAAAATATGAATGAAATGGTGAATTATGAACTTACATCATGTCTGAGCTGTGACACATGTCGAGTGCCAAGTCTGGAAGGCGTGCCCTGCATCGCCCGATTATGTGAATGACAAGCAGACTCGGTCTACATTCAACGTATTTACTTAATAGACATTTGCAAAATTAGTCATTTATAGATTAAAAGTAATAAATCTTACCATTGCTGCCTCACTCGACCAAAACGCAACCAAATCCTGCCACTGTGTAAGAAGAATGCCCGGAGGGACTCACTGTAGAATGTTTGGCACACCCAAAAATGGTGTCCAGTGATCTCTCTTCACCCTTGACTTTTAATCCTTCCATAATTTTATGCATTTCGACATACAAACAGCCCGAAACTCATCTGGATAGGATTTAAAATTATCCTGTTAAAAATATTTTCAGTAGATGGGACAATAATAATAACAATATCATGAAAAATTAAACATTGAATTTACCTGAACCTCCCTCCATAATTTGTCCACCGTATCCTGAGGGAAAGAACTCCAGTAACAAGTCGTCAGATGGAATCTGTGTGAGTCTCGTATCATATGCCCAAACTGACGACTCAATGCAGTAGCACCATCTCCAACTGGATGAAATGTGTCGTCAAATAACACATCCAATCGGGCTCCAGAGTTCCAGGATCGAACCCCTCTACCAGGACCCCTGCATCTTCTGGAAGAAGTAGTAGATCCTAATAAACAAAAATTCATAATTCAATTACAATATAAATTAATGATTAGAAACAGTTAGGGAAATATAAACAGAAAATTTCAATCAATTAATTTAGAAAAATGAAAACATACATACCAACAACATCAGGTGAACCACTGTGACCACCCTGTGACATACATGCATTAAAAGAAATTATAGTTAAATCAAGCAATTTTTATACATATATAACTGATAAATATTTTTACAAATAATAACTAGGAATATAATTACAATTTCCACTAATCATGAAAGTCTATTGTATCTCCTTCAACCGTCTCTCTGGTCCATTGTATATCTTCATCTCGTACAGCTATTGTTGTTTGGTCAAGTGTTTGATCAGAAAATGCGACAACTTCAGGTTCCTCTTGGTCAATCAGAAAAAACCCCTCTTCTAGACATTTTCACCACAACTTTCCAATCAGAATCAATGCTAACAAAGTAAACTTGTTCTGCCTACTATGTCAGTATGAAGGGCTCATTTCTAACTCGGACATCTTTATATAGCATATTGTTAAAGTTTACTAATGTAAATTGGAAGTTATCAACTTTCGTTCCACGAACTGGATCGACCCAATCACACCTTAACAATATGTGTTTTAAGCCACGATCATAAATAACCTCAATAATATCTCACAACAATCTATAATAATAACCCGCACTAACAAAAGAACAACCAACGCCACTATTTTGTGTGGCTCGGTTCATGTCAACATCACTAATACGAAATCGGAATCCGTTAGCATCCAAAGACTTGTAGCGACGAGCTGTAATAAATGAACCATCAGCTAGTTGGTTGAGTTATTCGCTCACATGCTGGGTTAAATCACGTAACTTTTGAATCTTCAAATTTCACATATATAGTTTAATGGATAAAGGATTGTGAAAATACAACTTAGTTGTGCTATAAAAATATTAAATCAATTATACGTACATGAGTCTTGAACCACTCATGAAATGTGTTGAAATGATGTTTTTGGATTTGATACTCAGTTGCATGGGGCCTTTCATATTTCAACTCAGCGATATGCATCCTAAATCACAACACAATATAAGGTAAGCAATAAAATAAATATATAAACAAAATACACATCAACTATGAAACTTACTGTATCAATGGAATAACTGATGGAGTGTTGAACAACACATATCGATGAGCTTGAACCCACTCGTCGTTCCGCATATCAAATGCTATTCCTTCTCCAATTGGACCCTCGTCAGTCTGGGACGGTTTATCTATCTTTGTTTCAACCTCATCAATATATGAAGCACAGAAATTAGTACACTCATCCATTAAATATCCCTTGGAAATTGATGCTTTTGGATGAGCTTTGTTGTGCACATAGAGTTTCAATGTATTTAAGTATCGCTCTATTGGATACATCCACCTGAATTGCACGGGACTGCCATCAATGACTTCACTAGTTAAATGCACGGTCAAGTGAACCATGACATCAAAAAAAAGACAGCGGAAAGAGTTTTTCTAGGTGACATAGTGCAAGTACAATCTTATCCTGTAGCTTTTTCAAATCAATCATGCAATGATTCCTAGAACAGAGCTGTCTGAAAAAATTAGAAACTCCAATCAACGGCTCAACAACCTGGGAAGGTAAGCAATCACGAATTGCTATAGAAATTAACTGTTGAAGCAGAATATGATTATCTTGACTTTTCAAACCCTGTAATTTCATGCTCGTCATATTCACGCGCTTCGAAATATTAGAGCAATAACCATCTGGCACCTTAACAGTCTTCAAAATTGATAGAAATGTTTGTTTCTCTTTTTTACTCATTGTGTACTGTGTAGCAGGCATGTATGCCTGATTACCTTCACCCAGCTGTAAATGTAAAGGTTTTCTCAATTCCATTTCTTGCAAATCACGTCGAGCATTATCATTGTCCTTTGATTTCCCCTTGACGCCTAAAATGGTGCACAAAATATTATCACATACATTTTTTTCAATGTGCATCACATCTAAATTATGCCTTAAAATATTATATTTCCAATAAGGCAATTCAAAAAAAAATACTTCCTTTCTTCCAATTATGACTTCACTGTCTATTTGTAGTAGGAATAGAAGGCAATGAAGGAACCAATAAATATTGAAAATCATACATTGTACGGATGTTTTTTTATCAAGTTGTGCACAAATTTCAACCCCAGACAGTATTTGTGGTGATGGGTCAAACTCTCTATTCCCATCAAACGATACACGGTCTTTTCTGAACCTGTGCAATGGAGGAAGAAAGCGTTTATGACCAAGATATGCCCACTTTCTACAGTTCTTAGGCCATATAGATTTCTTACTCTTATTACAACAAGGGCAAGAAAATTCTCCTTTTGTACTCCAACCTGATATGTTAGCATACGCTGGGAAATCATTAATTTTCCATAACAAAGCAGCCCGAAGTCTAAATATTTCATTTGCTGCTGAGTCAAAAGTCATTACACCATCAGCCCAAAATTCTTGCAGCTCATAAATCAAAGGTTGCATATAAACATCGATTTTATCACCAGGTCCTCTCGGTCTATAAATTAGAATTGACAGTAACAAAAAAGGTTGCTTCATACATACCCATGGGGGAATGTTGTATGGAACCAACACCACTGGCCATGTACTATGTGTCGCACAAACCATGGACCTAAATGGGTTAAAACCATCTGCTGTCAAACCAAGTCGAATATTACGATCACCTCGGGAAAAGTCTGGGTGTCTATGATCAAACTCTTTCCATGCCAATGAATCTGCCGGTTGAGTTAATTTATCAACCTCTTTCTTTCTCTCTGAATGCCAAGTCATCAATTTATCAATTTTAGTGGACAAGAAGAATCTCTTCAGTCTCGGTTTCAGTGGGAAATAATGCATCTGTTTAGCGGCAACTTGTTTCCCTTGATTCAAGACTCTCCCAGGAAGAATCTGACTACCTTGATTAATCTCATTGGTCTTCCACCTGGATGTATAGAAAACAGTACAATTATTTAATTGCGCATTCTCTTTTTTGAACAACATACAATTATTGCGACATGCATCAATTGTATCATATGTAAAACCAAGATCATCGATTAACTTGCGAGCTTGATAGAATGACTCTGGAATATTTGCTCTAGCAGGGAGTACCTTATTCAATAATACCAACAACATGTCGAATGAGGTGTCTGACCATTGGTTCAAGGCCTTCAGGTGTAACAATTCAACGATGAATGACATTTTACTAAATTTAGTGCATCTAGGATATAATTCAATACGCGCATCGTCAAGAATTTCAAAGAATTTCAATGCTTCTCCATCTTCAGAAGAACGAGGATTACTCAATCTAACGTCGTCATTTACGAAATTACTGTCTTCAGATTGAAACTGATGCATCATATCATTCAGCATTATGTTCATCAGATCAACTGTTCCTGAATCAACATTCATATGAATATTTTCTGAGCGATGACATGAAACAGAATCTTCTCCATGACGCGTCCATGTCTTATAGTTTTTCAAAAACCCATTCAAAAAAAATGTTCTTTAACACTATCTCGTTTGAAGGGATATCTATTTGCACATTTTCTGCATGGACAACTAATCATATTGCTTGGAATTTGTTCGTGAAATCCATAAATCGCTTAATCCCCTCATAATATTCAGCTGAAAATCTATCTTGCATATCAATCCAACTCCTATCCATATCTGTATTTAATAGAAATCAAAAGTGAAATATCTTATTTAAATTCTAAAAAAAACACATATCATTAGAATTTAAAAACCAAGTTTGGATAAAAAACATTACCTGCGGAGGACTCGACCACGGGTAACGGGGTCTGACTCGATTGCAGATCCATGAGGGCGCAGTGAATTGACGACAGAGGTTCGACGGCCGGACTCGAAAGGAGCGGAACCGTTGGACTGCGTGGAGGGTTCTACACGGCGGGGCACAATGGACCGGAAGGGTCCAATGGAGGCAGGAGGACTTGCCGGAGGGATGCAACGGGGCTGTGAGGGGACGGCGGCGGCGGGGCTGTCCAAAGGTGCGGCGCGGGAAGAGGTGAGGGTTGCTGGGTCGCGGGGGTGTTGGGGTCACGGGGGGCGCAGCGCAGAGGCAAGGCGGTGGGGTTCGCCGGGGTGCAGCGCGGGCAGGGGGTGTCGGGGTCACGGGGGCGCACCGTGGAGGCAAGGTAGTGGGGGTTACCGGTGGCGCAGCACGGAGGCAAGGGGGTGGGGATCGCCGGGAGGTCGCCGGGAGGTCAAGGGTGCACGGAGGTCGCCGGGAGGTCGCCGGGAGGTCGGGGTCGCCGGGAGGTCGCCGGGAGGTCGGGGGTGGGGGTCTCCGGGAGGTCGGGGTCGCCGGGAGGTCGCCGGCAGCACGGAGGCAAGGGGGTGGGGTCACGGGGGCGCACCGGGGGTTGCTGAGGTCGTCGGGAGGTCGGGGGTCGGGGGTGGGGGTCGCCGGCGGGGTCGGGGTCGCCGGGGGTCGGGGAGGGTCGTCGGGGGTCGGGGAGGGTCGCCGGGGGTCGGGGAGGGTGGCTGGGGGTCGGGGTCGTGGAGGGTCGCCGGGGGTCGGGGTCGAGGTTGTGGGGTCGGGGAAGGGGGGATCGCGGGGTCGGGGAGCGGAGGGAGGGGAGGGAGGGGAAATTAGGGGTTTTTTTAGGAAAAATTGCAACGACCGCCATTTGGCGGCCGTTGTTGATGGTATTAGCGGCTGCCAAATGGCGGCCGCTATAGATGCCCCGCCTCCAAAACCAGATTTTCTAGTAGTGTTATATATATATATATATATATATATATTAGATATGTATATCCGTTTAAAAATATGTCAGATTATATTTGATATATTTATATTAATTAAGAAATATTTTAAAATATATATATAAATAATAGCTTATGAATATACAAATATAAATGTTTTAAAAAATGTGTAAGTTTTTTAATATATATATATAAACATGTGTATTTATATATATGTATATATATCAGTTTGAAAAAAGCATGTAATGTTTTATATATATATATATATATATATATATATTTACATTTGAATATATATATATATATATAAGTTTTTAAAAAACTTTTTAGATATATTATATATATTTACTTATATAGATTTGATATGTATATTTGTTTAAAAAAGTCACTATAAATTTTATGTATTTATATTAATTATGAAATTATGATATTCATATTTATAATAATTATTAAAAATTTAATAATAATTCAAATAATTAATACTAATATTTCCCTAATTTATCATAATTACTAATTAATTAGTTAATATTATTAATAAATAGTAAATATATATGTATGTTTATATCTATGTATATAGATCTGATATGGTAATTTGATTGAAAAAACATGTAAAAAATAATTTGATGTAAATAGATTTGATTAATTATGTGTTATAAATATATATATATATATATATATATATATATAATGTATGAAATAAATAGAAATGAGTGTTTTTTAAGAATGATGAGAAAAATAATTTAAAGAAGAAATTTTAACTAAACGTTATTTATAAGAATTTTTTATGTTAAAAATGTTGAAAAATTGGATTTAGGAAATAATAATAATAATTTAAAATATGTAGTATTTATAAAAAACATAGTTAATAATAGTTAGGATAATTTTTTTAATACTTTATACAAAAAATATAACAATTATAAGACTTATTAAAAATTCATAAACAATATTAATTATTAAAAATGTAGTATTAATTTATATAATTTATAATATTTAATAATTAATGAGTCATTATTGTAAATAAATTTTTAATATTACTCCTAATTATAAAATTGTAATAATAATTTGTAAAAATTTATAAAAACAATATAAACTAAAAAATATTAATAAATTAATAAAAAATTACATGAATAATAATCATTACAAAATTTATAATAATTAATAATTAATTTATCAATTTTAGTAATACATAGTAAATATAATTTTTAATTAAAAAATACTATTAATAATTTGAAAATATGAGAGAATTACGAAAATTTGTCAAAAAATTTAAAAGAGAAATATGAGTAACTATTAAATATCAGTAATATTTATTATAAATTCAAATGTTATGTCATGCCTAGGGTAAAACCCTCATCCCTAACCCAAAGGTGAACTCAAATTTATCATACGATACACAGTTTGAAAGATATATTAAATTTTTATAATAAATTATAATAAAAATATTAAATTAATTACCCTCACCTACAATGTCACTAAACACCTGATGCTCACAAATGTTATGTCGTATCTAGGATAAACTCCATATCCTGGACCTAATGGTGAACTTCAGTTTATCATACGAGACACCGTTTGAAAGATAAATAACTTTTTATAATAAATTATAATAAAAATATAAAATAAATTACTCTCAACTCCCTTGTAACTAAACACCCAACAGACACAAATGTAATATAGCATCTAGGGTAAATCCCATATCCCAGACCCAATGGTGATCTCCAAATTATCATATGATACACCTTTTGAAAGATACATAACTTTTTATAATAAATTATAATAAAAATATTAAATTAATTACCCTCATCTGCAATGTAACTAAACACCCGACGCACACAAATGTAATGTTATGTCAAGGGTAAACCACACATCCCAGACCCAACAGTGATCGCTAATTTATAAAATGAGACATTGTTGAAGTGATATTCTATTATTTTCAAAAAAAATCATGTGTATTATATAATAAATTTAATATTTTTATTTTATCTACAATTGAACCTCTATGGGCCCCGTAATCTAGTGAAAACTCAGTGCCTCACTCTGGTCATATCCCATAGAATATTTCAAGATGGAAAAATATAATAATAATTTTCAACTAGTCAAAATGATAAGTAATAATTATTCTTATTCTTTTTCTTATTTAGATAACTATGGACTTAGGAAGTAGACATCATTATTTATTACATGATCATGATTGGATAAACAATCATAAAAATCCAAATGGATTTGGTTTAAATATTATCTAAATTTAAGTTGTTGAAACCATTATATCATTTGCATCTTTAAATTTATATTTTGTTTCTAAAGGAAAAAAATTAAATTTCTATGTCATAAATGTGATAGTTGGATATTCATAACATTTGACAATGTTAGACTTCATCTATTGCATTCTAATTTTCTGAATGATCGTATTTTTTGGTATTAACATGGAGAAAATACTTCAGTAGAAAATATAAATTTTTTTGTTCCAAATATATCATTTTATAATTTAATACATGAGGCAGTTGGTCCGTCTATTCTTGAAACAACATCTCAACATGATATTCCAAATCTTGAATCAGAACCTTCTCAGTTTTACAATCTATTGAAATCCACTGACGAGGCCTTATATTTGGGAATTAAGATGAGAAAACATGAATTTATTAAAACTTTATGGCTATTAAATCAGATTTTGTAATGTATAATAGTTATTTCAATCAGATTTTATCTTTTTTTAAGTCACTATTTCCTGAATTAAATACACTACCTGTAAGTTTTTATAAAAGTAAAAGGTTGGTTCATAATTCGGGTCTAACTTGTCAGAAGATCCATGCATGTTCAAATGATTGCATCTTATGTTATGGTGATTATGAATCTTTGGTTAATTATTCAACATGTCTAGAATCGAGGTATAAATAAGTGCTATAAGAAAGCCTAGAGTTCTCCTGAAACAGTTGGGATATTTTCCAACTACACCTCATTTGCAGTGTTTATTTATGTCTCACAACATAGTTGGATTTATGATGTGACATAAATTAAATATTTCCATCATAGAAATATTAAATCATCCATGTGGTGGTGATTTACAGAAACATTTTGATTATATGCATCCTTATTTTTCTTCATAACCTTGTAACATATGATTGGGCCTTTATACTAATGGTTTTTGTCTATTTGGTTCTTACGGTAGTCAATATTCTTGTTGAATTGTTTTCATTACTCCTTACAACTTTCCTACTTGGATGTTGATGAAGGAACCATATATATTTGATGCTATTAATTCTATGAAATCCAAATAAGAATATTGATTTCTATTTAAAGTCTCTAATTGAAAAGTTAATTTTATTATGGAACAACAGTATGACTAATTTTATATAATTGCATATCAAAATTTTATATTGAAGGTTTCATTAATATGAAAAATCAGTGAATTTTCAGATTATGGTATGTTATTTGGATAAAGAACACATGGTCTAAAATCATGTATGTACTGCATAGTTGAGAAAAAAACATTTATACTTGTTAATGGGAGAAAATTTAGTTATTTTGACTATCATCAAAGATTTCTTCCTGTGGATCACCCTTTTTGAAGGAACAAAATTAATTTTAAAAAAGGTCAAATTGAAATAGACGCACCTCCAGCAGTGCTCTCAGGTAATCAGGTAAAATATATTATCTTTTCATTACCTCGTGGAACTTTTGGACTAACCATAAATGAGGAAAAAATAAATGGTTTTGGGAGAGATCATAATTGGATAAAATAGAGTATTTTTTTAGTACCTTCTATATTGGTCTGATTTATTGGTTCGTCACATGTTAGATGTAATTCATATTTAGAAGAATGTTTTTGATGACATGTTTTATACCATGTTGGACACACCTAGTAATACCAATGATAATGTAAAGTCATAGTTATATCTTGTACAGATTTATAGACATCCTAAACTTTAATTATTTGAAGATGAAATATCACACAAATTAATGAATCCAAATGAAACTTACTCATTTAATAAAGAAAACCATTTATTATTCTGTTAATGAATTAGATATTTGTAACACCCCCAAATGACAAAGGGTTAAATGATTAAATGATATGACTCATGTCAATAAGGTGCACCTTCCTTTTTTGAATCCTGGCTGATTAGAACTCCACAGTTAATCTTTCTTGGACTGGAGTAGTGATTAGGATGGGTGACCTTTTGGGAAGTTTCCTCTGGTGTGTGTGAGTGAGGAAAAAGCACACTAAAAAACATTTGTTGGCCTGTGGGGACTGTCACTAGTCAAATAACACATTCTGGAAAGTGAGTGGGCCCCAGGGTGTGGGGACTACGTGTCAGCGAGGCAACTGGTGGTACCTGGAGGGACAGGACCCGATGGCCATGTTAAGGCGGGGTGTATGTGCTATCATCGGGACCCAGTTGTCACATTTGGTATCAGAGGAAAAACTCAGCCTTAAGTGCGGTGCACTACCTGGGTTGAGTTGTAGGGCCTATAACAAGGACGTTTGTGCTTGAAAGTGGGGTGATTGTAACACCTTCAAATGACAAATGGTTAAATGACTAAATGATATGACTCATTTCAACAAGGTAAACCTTCCATTTCGGGAGCCTGTCTGATTAGAAATCCAGAGTTAAGCAAGTTTGACCTGGAGTAGTGATCAGGATGGGTGACCTTTTGGGAAGTTTCTCAGGGTGAGTGTGAGTGAGGAAAAAGAACACTGGAAAGTGTTGGCCTGTGGGGAAAATCATTAGTCAGATAACCTGTTTGGGAACATGGGTGGGACCCAGGGTGGGGACCATGTGTCTGCGGGGAAACTGGAGGTACCTGACAGGCCAAGACCCAACGATCATGTTAAGGTGGGGTGTCTGTGCTATCATTGAGACCCAATGGTCACAATATTTAAGGTCACTAGATGGTTATGCTTCTAATTTGTCTTATTGCATCAGAAATGGGCGTATTACTAGGTTAAAAAGTCATGACTGTTATGTCATAATTGAAATATTAATACATATTGGTCTTAGAGGGTTGTTTAATTCTTCAATCTGGTAAGTGTTGACCGAAATATCATATTATTTATGAGATATTTGTTTGAAAACATCATATTATAATGCATTGAGTTTACTGTAAAAAAGATATTGTTTTAATTTTATGTAAATTGGAGAAAATATTCCCACCAAGACTCTTTGATTCCATCGAACATTTAATATTACATTTTCCATATGAAGCTAAATGTGGAGGGCCAGTACAATTCTGGTGGATGTATCTATTTGAGAGATGTATGAAAAAAATTATAGAATAAAGTACATAAAAAAATCATCAGTTGAAGGGCTGATTGTAAAATTATATTTATAGGAAAAAATTTAAAATTTATGCTCTTATTATTTTCAGTCGAAATATTATTCAATACATAATAACATGGGTCATAATGAGACTAATGTTGATGATGTCATAGACCGTCATTTTTTAGTTTTTAATTAGTATAATCTTGGTTTCAGTGGTTATCATGAGAGATTACTTACAGACGAAGAGCTACCCAGTGCTCATACTTATGTTCTGCTTAATTGTGAAGAAATGACATAATTTGTGTAATAAGTACTACTTTTTTATTATCTATTTAAATATTTATAAAATATATCTTTATTTATATTAACGTTTTTCTATACTATATTATGACCATATCAAAAAAAATTATAAAAATTACATATGCTACTCTTGAAAATTTTCAGCACCAAAATTTTGAATATTAGTTTCAAAAACTAGTAAGATAAGTTTCTTTCGATGGAATATTAAATCCGTTTTTCAATGATATCTATTGTTGATAATTTTTATTATTTATAGGTTACACAACATGAAAATAAAATTGACAATCGATTATGTGTGCTCAAAAACCCTCCATTGAAATTGGTAAAATCTTATAATGGGTATGTGGTTAACAGATTTCAATTCCATACATGCATATATGGTGACTCAAAAAAATCAATGAATAGTGGTGTTTGTTTTAAAGGATACCATCATAAAGAAAGTGAAGTTTAATTTTATGGTATACTAGATGAAATGATTAAGTTTTGTTATCTAGAACCAAATTATGTTACAATGTTTAAATTTCATTAGTTTGATACTGATCAGGGGTTGTGAGTTCATCCACAACACGGAGTCATTGATATTAAATATAATAGTCTTCTAACATCAAAATTAACCATTTATGTTGGAACATCAAGAAAATCAATTTTACTATGTAAATTACTGTGATGTTTTGATAGATTTGAAGGACTGTTGAAGTGTGATAAAACTAAAATCATGTGACAATCAGTTTATTGAAGAAGAAAATGGTTTGATGTAAGTGAAACATATTTAAATTTTTCAAGAAAAATACCAAAATATATCTCTTACCAGATGGGATATAAATATCAATGATAACCCCCCCCCCCCCCCAGTTAAGGGTTGCTGATATAGATGATGTTGATTAAGTGATAATGGATGATGAAACTAAAAGTCATATGGAAGTTGACAATTCTAAAGATGAGGATGAAGACATTGATGTTGATTAAAATGGTGATGAAGATGACGATTGATGAATTATATTCATGTCTTTAGTTACAGGTAATTATTATATTCTAATATTTATTACTTTATAAAATTTAATATTTTTATTAACAATCTATTATAGGTAACACTATTTTATTCTGAAATTTATTAGTTTTTTATATTTTATATTTGTATTAACAATATCTTACTGGTAAGAATATTTTCTTCAGATGTAAAGTGACGATCCTAAGGATCTATTTTTTCCTCTCACTGATGTCATACTTCTTGATAATGATCCCAATTTAGATCCTCTACCTCAGGGTGGTGCGCCAACTAGGAGGGAGAGTGGTCTTACTTACTGATTCCAGATCATATTCCAAAGAGATTACCATCTGTTGATTTTGATCCTCATTTATAGAGGTGTATTTAATTGTTTAAGATATTTATTTTATATTAACTAAGTGTATTAATGTTGATAATAATTTTATGATTATATATTTGTTTCAATTTTCACATCTTTTCATATTTTTCCCTTGGGATGGATGGGAGAAATTATTTTTCTAAGACATGGGTGTCATAGGACCTCGTACTCATAACCGTGTGTGACTATATATTCAACCACTAGATTGTATGTTAGTAAATAATATATACATTTTTAAAATTTATTTAATTACTAACATATTTTTTTTAATTGTCTTAGAAAATTTATTTTCTTTGATTCTTGATAGCTAGAGAGGTCATATTCGAGAGCCATGGGATACCTGTATACATTGGAACTTTTATCAGTTTATACACAACATCATAAATTGATAAATGGATAAATCTTATGAAATGATTTTCAATTAGTCTTGTGTCTCCTATCGTCCCAACTATATATTAGCTCAGGTATGGGATGAGTAGTACTCGTTCGGGCTAGGAGATACTTTTAGAAGGAGATAATTAGTTGGACGTTAGATCTGGGGGAGGAAAGAGGTCACCCATATGGCCGGGAGTTGTATATTTGGTATACATCAATGGCATATGGTAAGTGATATTATTTATTAATGTATATATATTTTAACTATAACATTTTTTAAATAATACAGGACACTACTGAATAATCTATTATGGTGTTTGAAGTTTATAAGAAGATGTATATTGATCCTGGTAAAGGAGAAGTTTTAGGCAAATGAAAGTTCCATATTGTGTTTAGTGATTTTGTTTAAAAATGTCATGAATATTAATTTTATCATTATTCTAATTTGTCATTTTATTTAAAGAAATCATATGTGGTTGTGACTTCTCATTAATGGGAGAGTCAAGCTGAGACTGAACAAGATGTCATTCCTGATTCGGGTTTCGATGAGGGGGTTAGATACAGGCAACTTTGCAGGGTGTCGAGAAAGTTTTAGTGATTGGTATTGGTTCTCAACTAACACATATGAGTTATTATGGTATATCTATGATGGAATTAGTGAGTGTGAAGGGATCTCATGGAGAGTCTTCATTGACACTATTATCCATTGCACAATATGAGGAGAGGTTGAAAGCTCAGGATGAGATGATACAGCAGATGTAGAAGGAGATGGAGGAGGAGTGTGAGCAGTAGAATTTGAGAGATGAGTAGATGATGTAGAATATGTTGTGATTTACATGTGGCGTTGGTATAGAGTTTCCTCCCTCTAGTTCTTTGAGTGATCATCCCCCTGGTCCTTTGATTGATCCTCCTCCATCAGATGATAATAGATGATTTATGAAGTTTTTATGACTTTTTTGTAATTTGGTATGACATACATGTTATTTTTTAACTGATGTATTATATTTTTATATATTTTAATTTATTTAATTTGTTGTAATTCTTTTTTAATATTTTTAAATTTATTTAAAAAAATTAATGTTTTTAGCATATTTTAATTAATTTTATGTTTTTTAGTTATTCTTAAATATATATATTGTTTTTATTTTTTTCTATATATTTAATATGTAAATTAATTTCAATATTTTTAATATTTTTAATTGTTTTTTAGTATATTTATTCTGTAAATTAATTTTATTTTATTTACTATTTACATTTTATTAATATATATATTTTAAAAAAATATTAATTTTATTTTATATTTTTAAAATAATTTTAATTATATTTTTATTCTTTTTTATTTTATTTTATTTTTTTTGAAAAATTTATTATTTGCGATGGATATAGACATCTCTCACAAATATTTTTTGAACCTTTTGTGACGGATCATCACAAAAGGTTATTTAAAACACTGACGGGAATCTTTTGCGATGGACCCTTTGTCTATCACAAATAAGTATTATTTGTGGTGGATCATCGTAATTAAACACATTTGCAATGTCACTCTTTGTGATGGGGTATTTGCGATGGACTCCCATCGCAAATGACATTTTGCGATGGAAGTTTATCACAAATACCCCATCTTAATTACCTTAAATTATTATAGTGTAATGGGAAATCTCTTAAAGAAAATTAACAAATTTGTACAAGTAATGGGTTTAATATAAACAAAGAGGACACTATAAATGGCATATAAAAGGTATGGGTTGTTCAAACAATATTTTTTCTGTTAAATGTGAGAACCAAAATTAAATTAAGGTTTCTGAATGTTAATACATGATTCATATTTCATACAACAGTAAAGAGTTGCTAAGAAATAAGAAGATGAATTATAGTGAATGAATTAAGGATGTGGTGGAAGAACTAAAGTGTTTATATATAAAAAAATTAATAACATATTACTTAACCATATAAATACTAATGAATATTGGATAAACTATGCTAAAAAAATTTTTGTAATGAATTATCATTCTTTTTATGGATCTTATGATCTGCTAGTGCTCTAGAATAACAAATCCACCTTTATTTATTGGATAAATATATGAAGTAATAATTGATCGAGGCACAACCCAAGGGTGAAATTATTCTTATTAAATTGATTTAAATCAAGTAAGTATTTTTTCTGATGAATATTCTTAAAATTTAAGAAAATGATCTTGTTATATAAAAAATTATGGTTATCCTCATTTGGATGATATCAATGAACTTTTTTATGTAACTTAGGTTTATGGATTTGGGATTGTTAAATTTCTTTTGACCATGTTTTGTATGAGTCGCCATCTATATTTGGGTGTTATTTTTCTCTTTCATGACCATGTCACTACTAGAAATTTAGACTATAGCCACGGTTTAATGAACCATGGCTGGTATTGGCATGTCTATAGGGAAAAACCAATATCCACGGTTTCAAACTGTGGATATAAACCTATATCCACAGTTCAAATTGTGGCTAAAGATTTATAGCCATGGTTCAAATTGTGGCTAAAGATTTATAGACACGGTTTTAAACTGTGGAAGAAGCTTTAGCCACACAGGGGCTATAGCCACAGTTTTAAATCGTGGATATATCTCATCCCATTTCATAAAACCCCCTGGACAGACCCCACACCCCTTCTTAGATAGACCCCCCTACAGACCCCCCCCCCCAATAGACCCCCCTTCCACCCCCCCCCCACCCCCTCTTTGTATAGACCCCCCACCCCCTGAAGACCCCCTTGCACCACCACCCTGCACAATCCCCTTGCACCCCACCCCCCTCCTTCTTGGACAACCCCCCCCCCCCCCCCCCTCCTTCCTAGACAGCCCCCCCCCACCCTAGACATACCCCCACTGGATAGACCCAACCCCCTCCCTAGACCTACCACACCCCCCCCCCCGAAAAACACCCTCCCCCCTACACACACCCATTATACCCCCTTGAACAACCCCAATCCCTCCTGGACACCACTTGGACAACCCCCCATCCCTCCTGGACACCCCCCCCCCTGAGGTACCCCCCTCCTTCCTGTATAGACCCCCCTCCTTCCTGGAGATCCCCCCACCACCAAGGATAGACCCCCCTGGACAGACCCCATCCCCTCCCTAGATAGACCCCCTGAACAACCCCCTCCCCCTGCAAACCCCCCTTGCACCCCCCCCCCCCCCCCAGACAGCCCCCCATCCCTCCTAGACACCCCCTCCCCATCTTAGACCCCCACCCCCCAACCACCTTCCCTCCCTCCTAGACACCTCCTACCTCCTGGAAACCCCTCCCCCCCTCTTGGACACCCCCCAACTAGACCCCCACCCCCCCTCCTGGGCACCCCCACCCTTCCTCCTAGACACCCCCCTCCTAGACACCCCCCTCCCTACCCCTTTCACCCCCTTCCCCCAGCACACCCTCATCCCCCACCCACCCTCCTGGACACCCCCCTCCCACCCCACCCTCCATCCAGGACACCCCCCTCCAGGGCACCCCCCCCCCCCCCTCTCGAATCCCCCCTACTGGACACCCCCTCCCCCTTGCACCCAACCTACACCCCCCCCCCCTCCTTGCACCCCACCTGCACCCTCCCACCCCCCTGCACACCCCCTCACCCCAACACACCCAGGACACCCCCCTGATAACCCTCCTGGACACCCCCCCCCCATCCTCCAATAGCCTATGCATTCTAGAAAAAAAATAGGTCACATGTATATTAAAATCCTCTTCTACCATAAAAAAACAAAGTTCCTATAGAAATGAGAGGAAGTATCATGGTGGAACACCCAACTCATCACCTGCCCAAGTTGGGTCCCACTAGTTTGTGTCATGTTATAATGGTATCAATGTAGTATGATACATAGGTATGTAGTGTAGAGATTATGTTTATATTAGGATTGGTTTTGGAAACTGAAGTCAATGGTGTTAAGGGGTTAATTGTTGGTTTATCAGACCAGAGGTCCCAATAATGGTTTGATGGCCAATGTATCCATTCCAACCCCCTTCCCTTACCCCTAGAACACCCCCTCCCCCCCCCATAAACCTACACACCCCCTCTTCCCCCAACACCTCCCCCCAGCCCCCCCCCCCACACACACACCTGCACACCCCCCTCCCTTTACCCCCAGCACACCCCCTACCCCCAACACACTCCCCCCTACCCCTTGCACCCCCACCTAAACACTCTCTCCCTCTGCCCACCCCATGCACCCTATACACACACACACCCTCCTCCACTCCCCAAGCACCCCTTGCACCCTCCCCCATCCCCTT
This sequence comes from Viscum album, assembly GCA_963277665.1. Taxonomy (NCBI): domain Eukaryota; kingdom Viridiplantae; phylum Streptophyta; class Magnoliopsida; order Santalales; family Viscaceae; genus Viscum; species Viscum album. The sequence continues at coordinate 1,419,824,280 of OY728153.1, read as the reverse complement.
ACAAAAGAACCCAATACATCACCATGCCCCCTCCCCTGCACCCCCCCCCCCCCCATGCCCTTTTCACACCCCATGCACCCCCTCCACAACCCCCCCCCCCCCCACCCCCTTGACACCACCCTGCACACCCCATACACTGGATTCAGCCCTACAGAATCCTCCCTACCTTGTGACAAATTCTCGCTACAACAGGATACACCACCCTACAGTATCCTTCCACCTAGTGACAAATTCACACACTCTCTACAGCAAGATCAAAATCCCAATAACCAAAATTCAGATGTTTCAACTAAAAAAACCAAGGCTGAAAGTTCAATTTAACTAATGGAAAATAAATACTAACCCAAATTTAGATTTTTGACTTCTTTCATGGAGTTTTTTCCAAGAAAGAGGGTGCATGTAAACTAATATGTATTTTATCTCCTAAGAAATAATATTGTATACGCACAGTTACCAAAAAATCCATTTTTTACTCAAAAATATATGGATGAGTTTCATTTTTTTTTACCTAACCAAAAACAATTCATAAAACATGGTTTGGATTTTGATGAACCTAAATCAAAACTTCATTATCTAATACTATGTGCCTAAAGTTTCAAACAAATCCTAATAAACAAAATGTATAATTTTCAAGTAAAAAAACCTAAGTCTAGAAGTTCAATTTAACTTATGGAAAACAAAAACCATCCCAAATCAATATGGTATACTTCTTAGAGTCTTTTCCACAATAGAGTGCATGAAAACCAGTATTTATCTTGTTCCTCAAATTATTGTCCCTCATCGCAATATGGCCTGCATGCTGTTAGGATACATCTTCAACTTCAAGAATAGTAGCATCAAGGGTAGATTGCAAAAATGAGGAATATCACAATGCACCAAGAACTACAACATCAATTTTTTTATCAAGAGCAGCATGTCTCAAAATCAAGGCAATATAAAAATTTGTAACATGGGGAGATAGGCTAAAATAAGGAATATCAAAATGCACCAAGAACTACAAACGGAATATTTTTTATTTCATCGTAACGAGAATGAAATCAAAAAAATTGAATACAATATTTACCTTTAATGCTTGGATATAAGCAATCTATACATTATTCCCTGATTCATGCATAAAAGAGTCCTCTTCCAATTCCAAAAATGTAATAATTAGTACAGAGAATACAATAAATTTTAATTAAAAGTAACATTTTTTAAAACTTAAAATGGAGATATTAATCTAAAAGCGCTCAAGTACCTCACATTATGTCTTTAATATTCATTATAAAATAACCTCAAGGCCTCCCTTAGAGATAAACCGTGGGTTTTGGGTCTCACCCCTCTTAATCATTCTACATAATAATATGTAATACATGTACATCACATTATGGTTTCTAAAAGGGTATACAAGCATTAAGACAAACATAACATAGTTTATAAAACATCATTGTTTTATAAATACATTAGAGATAGGTGAAACCACATCTATGTGATGTGGGATGAGCATTTTCTCAGTTTTATAATACCATCCAAACAAGCCTCTAACTATTTTATGGGTGGTAACTAGGGAATATTAATAAAATTATAGGTAATAGACCATGTATAGAATTTTTCATAGACAATACATACCCAATAAAACTTCTATTAAATACAAACTCCTAACATGTAACTAACAATACAGAAGATAATAAATTAGAAAAGGAAGATGAATGAGATAAAATTTCAACCCAAATCAGTCCAAACACATCACATGAAACTAAACTAAAAGAAAACGTGCCACATACCTTAATTGGTATGATTCATGAGGAATAAGGATAGTCTCACATGGAAGATGTTTTTATTTATAAAATCATCAAATAATTCAAATAAAATCAAATCTAAATGACTGAAAGAAACTTGTAGAATATGTGTCCCATACAGCCATCAGTCTATTATTTTCTTAACATTTCTTCATAGACAAACTTTTCAAACCACTAAATATAAGAAGTTGTGTAGAAAATATGAGAAAGTTGGATAGCCTGTAATAAATCATTAATTTATATTTATATATCAAGATGGTAGTCTCAAGAAGAATAAGAATATAATAGATGAAGTGTAAATTAATTACACACATCAAGGGGCACCCACACAAGGAAATTGAGATAAATAATTCTATGTTGTCCAAAGAATCTCAAATATGAAAGAAAAAAGTGACACAATCATGGAGAGATCTATAAGTGCGGAATATAGGAGACATAAAAGAAAAGGGTTGATCAATAAAACATATCCCTAATTCACTTTCTATGGATCTTGTTTTTCAACCCCCCCCCCCCCCCATTATTCCATTTATTTTCATTATAAACTAACTTAACTTGTAGGTAATTGAAGACGTCATATAAAGGGGGAGTTGGGAGTTAGATGAATTTTTCACTATTGGATAGCAAGAGAAAACTCTCTTCGTGGAGTTTAATGACTACCATGATAGATAAGAATTGAGTTCATTTATCTAGGGGGATCAAACACAAAGTGGTTCTATTAAAAATATCAATCTACATTGAATCTTGAAATTTAAACATCCATAAAAAAATTCAAATTTGAAGGATAGCATCGCGAGATGAGAGTTCATGGTGGGGTGAACTCATTCGAGGGACAACATCGTGAGGGGCACAATCGGGGGAGGAGGTTCGGGGAGAGGAGAGCTTTCAAGGGGCATCATCAAGGAAGGAGTTGTCTTGGTTAGAGGAACTATATTTCAAGAACTGTTAAAAAGCTACAGAGTAGTGTGAACAAGCTTGCTGATCTCGTCGGGGTCACCCTGGGTCCGAAAGGTAAAAATGTGGTTTTAAAGAGAAAGTACAGGTCCCTTAGAATCATTAATGATGCCATAACTATTGCCAAAGAGGTTTAGCTAGAGGACCCAATTGAGAATATTGGTTCCCAATTAGTGAGGCAAGATTCATAAAAGAAAAATGATTTAGCTGGGGATGGAACTACAACATCCATCATTCTTGCACAGGGTTTTATTGAAGAAGGCATGAAGGTGGTGGTATCTGATGTGAACCATGTTCTAATCACTAAGTGAATTGATAAAACTTTAAATTATATGGTTTCATAGATCAAATTAATGTCAAAATATGTTAAATATAGTGAAATGACATATGTATCTATAGTTAGTATAGGGAATAACTATAAAGTAGGGAATATGAAAAACGGAGGCCATGAGAAAAGTTTCTCAGAATGGAATGGTAACTCTGGAAGAGGGTAAGAGTTCTAATAAAAGCCTTTATGTATTGGGAGGGATACAATTTGACTAGGGTTACATCTCACCTTATTTTTTCACTGAAAGTGAGAAGATGGTAGTTGAATATTGGGAACTATAAGTTTCTTCTTATTGATCAGAAGATAACAAATGTGAGGGATCTTGTGATTGTACTGGAAGAAGAAATTTAAGGGGGTATCCAATTATTCTAGTAGAAGAAGATATTGAATAGTAGGCTTCGGCTACTCTTGTTTTGAATAGACTCAGGAGAACACTGAAGAAAGCTGCACTCAAAGATCCTAGTTTTGGGGAGAGAAAGACCCAATACCTTGATGAAATTTCCATTTTAACCAGAGGGGCATGATATGAGAAGAGGTGGGACTGACTTTAGACAAAGAAACTTTTTAATTCATGGGCCATGTTACTAAGGCGGTGCTAAACAAGGACATTACCACCATTGTTGGAAATAAAAGCACTCTGGGGGAATCACTTCAACTTCCCTCAATGAGAAACCTCTCATTAGGGTTATATACAACCCAACTTCACAATATAATTTTACTACAGATAGAGATAACATAGGAATGGCCATTTTTCATACCAAAAATTATAGAATAATAATTACATTAGTTAAAAATGAAGATAATAAGAGAAAGAATAAAAATGACAATTAGAAATATAGTTGTTAAGCGAAAATCACTCTTCACAAATGAAACAAAGTAGTAGTAGTTTCATTTCTTGTAAATGAATAATGGCCTAAAAATTGTCACCTTTCATAATTTTTTTAAGGTAAAATATTTAGTTATAAAAACTCATTCAAAAATAAAATAATATTAAAGGTATGAAGAATACTATATTAGTGTGTTATTTAATTACTATTTTCTAAAGTCCTTTTAAAGTGTCGTACAATTAATTCTTTAAATCAAATGAATAGGTAAGCACAAGTAAAAAATTCAACAAAAAAAGTAATTCCTAGAACCAAAAAACCTCTCATTATGGTTATATATAACACAACATCCCAATCTAATTTTAATGTAAAAGAATCTTATATAGGAATGACCATTTTTCATACCTAAAATTATAGAGTAAGAATTACCTATGTTCAAAAATGAAGATAATAAGATAACGAATAAAAAACAATGATAATTAGAAATACAATTTTTAAGTGAACCTCACTTTTCATACTTAAAAACAAAATAGAAGCAGTTTCACTTCTTGTGAATGCATAATGGACCAAGAAATTTTCACCTTCCAATCTTGAGGTTATTTCACCAAAGTAGGCTTGACATTCTTATCCATCTTAAAAAATAATTTTCACATGTGTGAATAACCATTTAAGTAGAAAATATACCACTTAAAACCACCAAGTTATGTTTAACTTATCATGAGGACATAATGGATCTCATAATTTCACCATATGAAATTAAAAAACATTGTTCAGCACCTAATATACCATTATTCTCATTATTTCTTAATTTTTTAGCCCTTACCTATCTAAAATCATCACATTAATGTCCATTTATCTTATACATTTCATATTAACCTTTCCCTGACTAGTTCATCCGTTTAAACTTGTAAAAAATTAATTAGAACCCTATATCACTATTTTAGGGTCATGATCATCGTTCTACAAATCACAACAAGTCTATTTGTTACCAATTCAATTAATTATCAATCAAAGAAACACATATAAGAAATTTAAATCAATAAGTTGTCCATAATTCACATATTAACACATACCAAGCTCATGAGAAAGTGATAGGTCATCTAACTCAAAGAGGACAAGGAATCCTATTTTGGAATAGTCCCATAGCTTCTCTAAGAGAATAAGGATTCAATAATATAAAGAAATGAAAATATAATTATAAATATACAATGGTCAAGGCCCCCATAATTTAAAAAAATATTGAAATAGTGGAGTTAAAAGAAAATTACCCAAGTGATAATTTTGGAATTTGTGTCACCTAGTGATCATTGCTTGAATTTTTGTTTCCTCCAAAAATTCATGCAACCTAATTATTAAAGTAATAATTTTAAAAAATGTTAGAACAACATAAGAAAAAAATATAACCTAAATAAAATAATTTAAGAAACATACAGCAGAGGAAGGGTTTGAGGGATTTGAGGGTGGACCTTGGTTTGGGTGGAATGTACACAGGTGGGGGACGGGGATGGGAGTGGATGGTGGGTAGGGGGCACCATCAGATAGGGTCGGCCCTAGAAATATAGTTTCCCAAGGAAAAACATGAGAAGTTTTCCCTTTATTGTTGTTCAAAAAAAACAACACACAAAAAAAAATTAACAATATAATCGTTCAAACATAAAACGCACGATACACAGAGAACCATAAAGTTTATATAAATACGAATTATTAAAAAATGACAACAAATATGATAAGTTTTATGATAAATTGATAGACTAACTTGGGATTGGGTTTGATTTTACCTCGGCAATGCATCACAGGGGGGTAGGGAGGCACAACTAGTGGAGGTGATGAAGTAGAAGCTGACTTGAAGGGGTTATCTTGGTTAACAATGATGCTAAAGGTAGGGCTGACCCTAGAAATATAGTTTCCCAAGACAAAACATGAAAACTTTTCCCTTTCGTATTGTTCAAAAAAATATCACCCAAAAAAATATAGCAATGTAATCCATCAAACATAAAACACACATACATAGAGAACCATAAAGTTTATATAAATTCTCGTTGTGAAAAAATAACAACAATTACAATAAATTGTAAGATAAAGTGAGAGAAAGCATGGGATTGGGTTTGATTTTACTTAAGAGATGCATCACAGGGGGTAGGGAGGTACAATCAATGGTGGAGATGAGGTAGAAGATGACTTGCAGGGGTTCTCTCAGTTGAAAATGATGCAATAGACAAGGCTAGCACTTGAAATATATTTTCTCAAGACAAAACATGAAATTTTTTCCCTTTCCTGTTGTTCAAAAAAACATCAGACAACGAAAATATAGTAACGTAATCCTTAAAACATAAAACACTTGATACACATATAACTATAAAGTTTATATAAATATTGATCATGAATAAATGACAACAATTATAATAAATTGTAAGATAATGTGAGAGACAAACATGGGATTGGGTTTGAGTTTACCTAGTTGATGTAATATAGGGGCAGGGATGCAACATAGGGGGTCGGGAGGAACAACCAGAGGTGGAGATGAGGTAGAAGCTAACTTGTAGGGGTTTTCTTGGTTAACAATGATACTGTACGTATTTATAAAATTCAGTATAAGATTTCAGAATTTTAGTTTTTACATGAAAAGCCTTGTAGATAATATCTTCATGAAGAAAAAAATTATTCCGGAAATTGTGGAAGTTGTTCAGTAATAGTCTGGATGAATCCACTATTAAAGGAAAAATTATGTAGCTATGAATGGTCTGGAAGCTAAATGTATAGATTACAGTGATGCCAAGAAAATAAAATAGATGCATAAAGGGGAAGAAAACCCTAATAGTAGAGGCGGGGAATCAAAATGAACAGAAAGAGGGAAATAAAACAAGGAAAAAGCTACTTACTATTCTCATTATTCTATTTACCAGGAGTAGGGTGGAGAAGAGGAAGGATATTAAGGTAGTATGGGAGGAGGTTAGATGGGGAGGTGGCATCACAGTGAGGAGGCAGAGAAGGGAGGATATTGGTGGATGTGTACCCATGTCTCGCTGGTTACCCTAGACCAGGGGCTTGCTGGTCTTTCCCTAAGGCTGGACCTTCCATCAAAACATGGACGTCGGAGGCCGGGAGGATTTAGGTGAGTTAGTGGGGAATGGCTTCAGGTGGAGGATGAGGAAGATGGTTCAGGATCGTGGAGGGTCTTGGGCATCGGGGAGGGCAGCGGTGGGCAGAGAATCGTCATCGGTGTTAGAGGTGTTGAGGGTTGAGGGTGGGGACTCATTGGGGCGGCATTGGGGAGGGTATTGGGGAGGGTTTAGGGGAGAAGCGTCAGGGGAAGAGGGTCACGGAGAGGGATCTGGAAGTGTTGGGGGAGGGAGGAGGGCCACGAGGTGGAGGAGCCATATGTGGGTATAGGAAATAATGAACACTATTACCACGGATTTTATAAAATCATGTCTTTAAGTATACATATATACACGATCCTAATTAAATTGTGGCTATAAATAAATCTATAGTCACAGATCTATAAAACTGTGTCTATAGGTCCATGGAAATAGATCGTTTTTCTAGTAATGTGTTTTTAATTCCAACCTATGTACTTCTATGTGGAATCCAAATTATGAGTTAATTTGGGTAACTGTTAGGTTTCCAACTTTCTATTTTCATGGATGTTTTGGTATTCATTTTAATGATGTAGGTTTCTATGAAAATATCATTCAAGTATTAAAACTATGATGACCCATATTAATTTTAATGTTAAAATTCATTTTAATGGCAGTAGAGTGCAGTACCTTGAGTTTTTATGAATTTTTTTTTCTGGAGTTGGCTTTCATTGTACATTACACCAAGTTATGATTTCTTTATATGCAACACCAAGTTATTCTTTCACTACAAACAAAACTAATTTTAGATTCTGGTATACACTACACTAATTTTGGCTTATGTTACATGCAATATATTTTTTATATTGTATTGTACATAATAATGGGCCTAGCATGCGTTACATGCAACACTAAGTTTAAAAAACATGGCATATCATTAAAATAATATTATAGTAATCACCTAATCATTGAAATGGTGGGAATGAAAATGATTAAAAAATTTATAAAAATATTTTTTATTAATTTCTATAAAATGAATTAATTTTATCTAATTAATTAGAAATTAAAATAGTAACAATTTAAAAGTAATGAAATTTCTTTTCTGAAAAACTATTTTTCTATGCACAAACAAATTTTATCTCGATAAATTAAAAAAACCACTTTTTATAGATGATTTTAATGAAATATATATATTATATTTTCAATCAACTATTTAACATTTATATTCTATGTTTTCTAGATAAGAGATAAGACTAAATCTAATTTTATGTATAAAAATATATATTTTTCTAAGAGGTAGTTTTACCACCATTTAATGGAGAACTTATTTTAAAAATAATTTTGACACTTTCATAATCTATATTTGGAAAAATAAAATTTATTTTAAAAATGAACATCAAATTTATCTTATGGTTAATTTTTGGGATTTTTCAGAAAATATTATTTTTTATAAATAGTTAAAAACAATGAATATTAATTGAAAACATCCTTTTTGTACGAATTATTTTTTTGTAAAATTATATTTTAAATTTTATATAAAGTAAAATTTAACTAATTATATAGTTATTAATCCCATAGAGTTCATTGGAATCAATTTTATAATGTAATTTTACATAAAAACTTTGTGATATTTATAACATTTGTGCTTTAAAAACTCACTTCCTCAACATATGTGCGAGATTAATTTTAATTTTAATTATTTCACTTCAGTGAATCGAATTTGAAAAAATGGATTCCATATTTGAAATTAGAATAAAATATATTATTTAATAATTTCATCTTAATTTTTTTACTATAATGATTAGTGAAAATGGATGAAATTAATTAATGTGATTAAGGTTAGAATAGGGTTTTTTTTGTTAAATGTGTTTGTATTAAAATTAATTTAAAACACACACTTCCATCAAATGAGTTTTGAAATAATTGTTCATGTGTACAGCGGTCTACGAACACATGAACAGATGTCGTCAATTTTTTCATTACCACCTATAAAGGTTGGAAATATTGATTTTGATACTATTAATATATTATATTTATGATATTTATGATGTATTTATTATTTTTAAATTATTATATAACACAGACCTTTATGGTTCCCATTTTTAAGGGAATACAACAACTTCATCCATGTGTACAGTGGACTACCTCCTCGTGAAGCGATGTGATTCCTTCATACTTTATATAGAATGTATAAAGGATGTGTTTAAAAAAATATGTTATATATATGACATACATATTGTAATATAATTATCATATATATAAATCATTTAATTTTCTTTGTACCAATATTACAAGTAAATAGAAATAATGTTCATGCGTACGTATGGCATACCCTCTCCATAAATGGTGTATTTCATCTCCTATCACTAAATTTTATGGATATGGATAAATAAATATATAATAGATATATATGATATTTATATCTGGTTTTAAATTCTGTAAATTATAAAATCATGTTCAAAGAGTAAAAAAATAACAAGTCAAAATATATATATAAAACAAAGCGGTTGTTACCTGAAACAATACTTTAACATGAAATTGATAACAAACGGTAAAAAAAAGGTCATAAGAAAACCATATATGGTTTGATATATATGAATATGGTTCTGTAATATATTCATAATAAACTTATATTTATTATATATGTAGTTTGAACATATATAAAGGAATCCAAGACTTAAGGTATGGGATTTCTGTCTGACTTTTTACTTTTTTGAGACACATGGTTATTCACCAATTATTTCTTCTATGTGGATTATATAATTAACATTAATGTATTTTATGATGATTATCCTAAAATTTTTTGAAATTTAAAAATCCATTTTACGATCCCTCTTTCATGGGATTTATAGTACAAAAGTTATCAAATCCACAAATGAATTTTTTATAAATTTATCTTCTTTGAGATATAGGTTATGATATGAAACTATATTCTTTGATGAAGTGTATATAAAGCCCCTATGAAATGTAATATCAGGAATTTATCTATAATTATTATATTTTATGTTACATTTTCTATTATTCTAAATGATTCTTATGATTCAAGGTTTCCAAAGTGGTAATAATTCTATGTTACAATCTCATCATTTGTCAGGATTGTTTATGATTATGATTCCAGTGATGAAACCTTATTATCCATATCATAAAAATTCTCATGAATTTTCTTCTAATATTTTTATTAATTATATATTCATATAATGGTTACATGTTTCCACTATTTTTTACTTAAGATAATTAAGAGAGTTTTTTAATAAAAAAGGACTTTATTTCTCTCTTCAGTTGGAATGTTTTTTTTCAAAAACCATGTTTCTTAAAAAGGTTTTAAAAAAATAAAATTATTATTTAAGATAATTTTCATGGAACATAATTTTTTTTAAAAAAATTATCATTTTAAACTTGTTTTAAATTATTTCAAAAGATTCATTTATAAGTTTTCAAAGTTATTTTGCAAAAAAAATTACAAAATGTTTTATATTTTAAAAAGTGTTTTTCAAATATGGAAGGTTACTTCCCTCAAAAATGTTATAAATTATCATATAAAAATGATTTTATATCTAATATTATATACATTGGTTTTACCTATGACTTATAGGGGATATGATACATGGATACTATTCACATTATTTCCCTGAATGGTTTATGTTTTGATGGATGATGTTTATTGAACCCATTTCTTTTCCACAGGTCAATCATGTTCTAAAGAGAATGTTATGAAACCCATTTCTTTTCCATATTTTAATCTTGTTTCAATGTGATTGACATGAAACCCATTTCTTTTAAATGGGTTAATCTAGTTATAAATGGAATAATGAATGTCTTTACGAGTTTTATGATGAAATTAAATCACTTTGTACTTTAGTCATGTTATGGTTATTAGATATTACTTGTATGATGGTCCAGTCTGAATAATGGAAGGTAATACCATTAAATCTTCTATCATGGGGAAACCTAGATAGAACCATGTAATCTTGTAATATTTTCTATGATGGGGCATCATAGATAGCATTGGGTGATCCTGTTATAGCTTACATGATGGATGCACTTAGATATTGTTTCAATGAATTGGGAAATGATAAATTCTATATGAATGTAGAGGGTATATAGTTTTTTAGACCAATACCAATGATTAAGGTACATGAGTGTTTATCTCAGGACTAAATATGAGGGCACATAGGTGTTTAGGACATTCCCAAATTTAACGGTATAAGATTGTTTAGCCCAATCCCAAATATAAAGAAGCATGGGTGGTTAGCTCAAGCCCAAAGAGGAGGGTAAATGGGTTGTAACCCCATGTGAAAAGTAGGTACACAAGTGGTTATCATAATCCCAACATGTTATGAACTTCTTAGTGGGTATCCTTGACATAATATTTTGTATGCTTATACGTATGCCACATATTCCATATTTTATGATCTATTGGCTCATGTTCTTTGATTACCTTATGAATAAAGTCTTGTGAACTACCAATATTTATGCCATCAATCATGATTATGATCTTTGATATATAGGTTGCGGTTTTAAAATGTTATGAATATGTTCTCATACCCTTATGTTTATGTTATGTTTATGTATCTCCCTTGTTTCCCTTATTGAGCATCTGATCTCACCCTGCCATATATTTCATTTCCCCAGTTTATGAATATATGTATTATGTGTGAAATATTTAATAAGGGTTCTAGTTATGAATAATATAGTGGGAGATGGATTTTCTCACTTATTGACTATTGTTTATGTTTACATGTTTCCAAAGGTACAAAACTAATATGGTTCTTTGGCATGCATTTATATATTGAAATAAATATTCTAAGAAAAGGATGAAATGTATATGTATAAACATCCTAGGTTATTATATGTAATCTATAACACCAACCTGTATCATCACTAATACCAAAGGAAGAACTAGGAAGAGGGTATAACCATCCATCCAAAACACAACTAACCTAGATGTTTGTAAAAACATTGAGAACTAGAAACATGTGGCATTTGTAAGAATAACCAACATGAGGAGGGAGGTTCATTTAGAAATATCATGACAATTAATCATGGGTAAAAACCACACATTACCCAACCTATTAGATAACATATAGTACACCAATATACTCCAATTCACCACTATGATACCACATGACATACACCACAACCACTGCCACCATGAATCATAATAAAAACCCACCAAACATAACAATGCAATTTCACTTTCAATTAAATTTTCCACAATTTCAGGAATTATGGATTTTTTCAATAGATTTATTTTACTTATCCATTTCGCTCGCATTAACACAACACATTCATTTATCATTTATTTAATTTAATCTAAGTATCACACGTCAATTTTTTACCATTCTTATTTTCAAAATTTTCCCTTGATTATTCATTTTCCAACACATGTTAATTTAGTTTCAACATTTAAAATTAATTCTAGGGATAATTAGGAAATTAACACAACCAAACCATATAATTTCTCATAAATATAACAACCAACACCACTATAAGACATCATAAGCTAATTCATCTCACTAAAACCCAACCATATCACTACAACAACCACATATCACAATCAAAAAACATTGAACAATGTCATGCATCATGTTAACCAACCATAACATCACTATAAAACATATTACACACCCCATTATAATCACCATCATCATAACAAAACAACCCCCATCAAAAAAGTCAATAGATTAAGCACATTCACCCATAGAAACACATTATGTCTTCCTAAATTTTCCACTAATCTATGTTTTATAAGTGATTTAATTACTTTATTTCATTAATTAGGATGGGTATTCTCACAAAAATCCTTGATTTACTTGGTAAACTAATTAATTATCCATATATATCTCTTTATCCTTTTATCCTAGGTGATATCAAAGAATCACCATAACCAGAGTCTTCATAATTATCACAACTAAAACACGTGCAAGGCTCTAAAAAGTCATTATTTTCAGAAATGGAAACTAAAATGTATAATCACACAATAAATTACATCAAAATTATTTAAAACAATCAATTTCTCCCTATTATTATTAATTTAAAGATTTAGATAATTTTCTCCTTATAAAAAAATCTACCATCCACTAAAAAAACATAAAACCTTATCATATGGACATATATATAGAGAGAATAAGGATCCACTGCCACAAGTAATATTTTTAAACCATCATACACAATATGAAAAGCTAAAAAACAGGAGCCACATACTCACATGGAAACCTTGAATCAAATTGAATAACACAAAGGGTCACGAATGTCACAACCCTCGACACTCCCTAAACCAAAAAAAATGTCACCACCAAAAACAGCAAAAGTGGAACCATGAAAATTATTGGATACAAGGGGATTTATTCCCCATGGATGAATATAGATCAACCTCAAAAGAAAAGGATCAATAAAAGATTAAAGGGATTAAAATATCCTCAAAATCACCTAGTTGTTTCCCAATGATCAAGGGAAATGAGAGAGGAGTGAAATAATTATGTAGATCTCTAGAATTTATAAATAGTCTAGACCTTGACCCATTCACAACATGAAACCCATATTCACATTGTGAGTTTTCATTATTACCCCAAATTTTGGTCACAAAAAAATTTCAGGCGATGAACCCTTCATACTCCAATCCTAAAGTACATTTTTTTTATTTCTATTATGTGTTAGTGATAAAATAATTCATGTTGTGATTTATTCTTTCATGTCATGAGTCAGTTAAGAATAAAATCCCCATTTAGTGTTTCAATAAATGAACTACCAACCTCCATGTCATGAGAAACCTCTCTTACCCTGAAAATATATTCACAATGCAAATATCCAGCTGCATCAGAATCACAACTCCATACTTTGATGAACCCTCCTTCACCCTTCTCTAAACACACCCGACTACCAAACAAGCAACGTAACTAACCAAGACGTCAGAGACCATTATATATTATATTCATTAATTTGTTTTATAAAGGATATTGGATACAAATTTATAATATTCTTGATGGATATTATAGTGGATTCCTTGGTGATAATATAGGATAATCATTATTTGAGATAAAGAATAAAATAAACATATATGGGGTTTGTAAGTAATATCATTATATATAACATTGTTGTAGTGAGACAACGATACATGCATGTTTTTATGTATTTTAGGAACTCACATATATCAAATGGAACATTGTTTATTTTTATTTTTGGGGGATTCATTGACATATACATATAATAATTCATGAGAAAGATTACCCATGAGTGACACATAGGGGATATTTAGTGGAATTTTGGTTATTGAATAATGCATACTATGAAATGAAAAAATGGAAAGTGATATATTTTTAGTGGGAAATTATATAATAATATAAAAATATATTAAATAGAATAATAATGGAAATTATACATGAAAAAATCATTTCTTAAAATAGAAAGTGTTATGGAATATATAAATTGAAACATTATAAGGATTTGTTTCTCATTAACATTTATACATGTAATTTGAAAGATGGATGTATTACATATCTATAGATGTGGTAAATATATAAAGAAATGAAAATGTATGTTATTGGGGGTATTATAAAATTTTAAAGAAGAAAATCTATTAAAAAGTATTAAAATTGATTCTCAATGAATAAACTCAAATGAATTGCATATTATAGATAGAAAAATAAATAATATTTGTGAATTGATTGGTTAAATAAAAACACTTGGAGAATATATAAATTCCAATAAATGTTTATTATGTAATCATGATTCATAAAATTAATTATTATAGTCCCATGTTATTTTTATAGTATTACTATGAACTAAAGATATCATAAATGACATGAATAAGAGAATGTGAAGGTTGAAAAACAAGGAAATCATATTTTAATGGTTTCAAAATTGTCTGAAAAATGTAATAAGTATATTGGGGAAAGTGGAAATTTATTTATTTATCCTGGAGAATCATATGTGCCACACCAATAGAAATGGTCACATTGTATGATCATATAGAATAATAGTTTGTAAAAGAAAGAGATAAAGTCTTGTTTAAATAGATTTTTTCATGATAAAAATATCATTTATATTCTTTTAATGATAATGAAGTATGGGAGTGATTTTATCAAGGTATTATGCAGAACCTTTTTATAATATATGATATCTTTTTTCCTATATTTTT
This sequence comes from Viscum album, assembly GCA_963277665.1. Taxonomy (NCBI): domain Eukaryota; kingdom Viridiplantae; phylum Streptophyta; class Magnoliopsida; order Santalales; family Viscaceae; genus Viscum; species Viscum album. Next base: position 1,419,809,185 of record OY728153.1, on the reverse strand, counting down.
TAATTAATATCACTTTATATAGGGATAATTATGTTCTAAATTTATCCTTTTAAAAAATATTAAATACATATTTTTTCAAATGATCTTTAATGTCATTACTTTTTGAAAATTTGATAATAAATATAATAAAGTTAACAATAAAATATAGGAAATAAGAAAAAAGAAATTTTTTTACAGTTCATGGTTTTCATCAAACATACCCAACTATACTCCACAAATACTCAATTTATTTTCAATTATTTTATTTTGATCCTTTTACATGGGATCTCCTTGGTTGCTATAGTAGCTAACATGTATCCCTTTAAAAAAATTCATCAAGAGCTATTTATAGTTTATTTCCAAGAATTTTCATCCTTATCCTCACACCACACATTTTAAATCATGTTTGAATTGATAAAATAGAAATATATATTGATTTTTATTGATATATTCAACAAAATATTTTTTTATAAAAATTGCGTACAATTGATGAAACCTCTACAGATAAAATATATCTCCAATGTGTTTATTTTTGGTGATTTACACACATATATAGATATTTAAATAAACATAACATCAACATAAACTTTTTTATTCATCCTTATTTTAGTCATAATGATCAAAAACATTTGTAGAATAAAGAAATAAATCATAATAGCAACAGTTTAGAAATTGAAAAATATTATTTTTAAAATACTTGTGAATGTTTGTGATTTCATTATTTTTTATTTTAAAATTATATATATATACATTATTTTTATTTAATCAACATATTCCCTTGATCTTATCCATTAATATATATCATTTTTACAATTGGAATAACTTCATGATTTTAGAATAATAGCTTTAATTGAACTAAATAATAGTTTCTTCCAATAATTTTAACATTGATAACAATCAATTTGAATATTGAGAAATATTTTTTCTCATTTAGAGATGGAAAATATCAATGAAAAAATATACCATTTTTAATTATGAATAAATCAAAAATATTTTAATATTCATCAAATAAAATCCTGAAAAAAAAATTATAAGAATAAATCCCTTAAATCATAGTCTAGGTAAGTATATACTAGATTTTCATATCAAGTAAGAATTTAATATTATTCCCATTATAATAATTTACATAATGAACTATATATATATAAGTGCATCTAAAGTCTACATATAAAATTACCCTTTTTATAACTCCCAATACACAGGAATAAAAACTAAAATGCAATATTAGTGAAATAATAACTACCACCTATAGAAGATATTTGATTTTAAAAAATTATTTATGTTTGATAAAACTATGAGGACATCAAAATACACAAAAATATCTAAGTAATCGTATATTATTTTATGACTAGAAAACTTTATTTTAAATGCATCAAGAATGATAATGTCAATATATTATAACATTAAGGAACTTAATAATAATAATAATAATAATAATAAATAATCTTAAACCCACCCAGTGTTAGGTTATCAGTAAAATATATAATTCATATTTATAAGCATAAAAATAGGATTTAGTAAGGAATGATGGAGCGGAACAACTATTACTACAATCTTATCTTTTTGATAATGAAAAAATCTAAAAAAATTAAATCATGTAATTTTATTAATTAAGAATATAATAGAAAAATAATATAAAATTTGTAATAATTAAACAAAATTATATAAATCAATAAATTAATGTTTTTAACATTCTCTCTCTTTTGTGATATCATAAAGATAATAAATAGATGCATAAAATAATAATTTTTGTAGTGTGAAAAATAAATTGTGTTAATATTCAAATAATATGAAATAAAATCTTATATTTACTTGTGTTGATGAAAATTAATAAAAATATAGATAATAAAATCCAGAGGCCTAAAAATTGTATCACCTTATTTATAGATCTATGTTTTTAGGATTAATGGTTTTTGGATTTTTAGTCTTAGGGAAACGGTGTAAGGGAATGATTTTTCTTCATCATTTACTTTGTGTCATAAGTGGTTTAAGGAGTTTGGGAGGAGGATAAATGAATTTAAAGTTTTTTGATTTGATGTTTCTGTTGGAATATGGTGGCTATGATATGATAATTTTGTTCTTGTCATGGTGTGGTTTTAGAGATGAACCTTGCAATACATTGTTTCACAAGCGGTGTGTAGGATCCTAGTGAAGGGTTTTTGTGCCACTACCTCCAGAGAGTTATCTATGGTGTGGGATTAGGGAATCACAAAAATTACTAAGGTATTATGTTTTTTATATCTTCCTTTATAGTGGTTACTATGACATAGACGTATGTTGTTCCATGAATCCCAGGAGGTCATATTTCCTTTTCTCTATCATCTGAAGGGTTACTATAGTGCGATGTATTGGATACACTATTGTTCTTCCTAGAATTATAGTATATATAAATGATATGAAAGTATTATTCCATGGATTCAAGTGGTTGGGTTTAGAAATAAAATATTATGATATTGCATTCATTTCTGCTCAATAGTTTGTGTAAAAAATTAGGGTTTATGAAATGGTCAAGGAGGTCATGTCATGATATTTTTATCTAAATCCTGACTTATAAATTATTTAGATAATTCAAAATATTTTTATTTATTCTCTATCATTAAATATCTAAGAAACCAGAGGTACCTTTTTAGAGACTTTTATCCCCTCCTGTCAGGTTATATCCATCAACATCTTGAGATTTTTCTTTGGTAATATAATGTGAGTTTGTTCTTTCTGATTTATTTGTTATCCTTCCCATTTCTATATTCCTTGATATGGGAGATGTTTCCCTTATATTCTTATGGTATTTTAATATGTTTTGGATTTTATATCCATGGTGGTATGTTCTTAAGAATCAATGGATTCATTATGTTGTAGGAGGTTATAGATATGTGATTTTCCTTCCACTCTTTCTCTAAGAATGTTAGATATTCCATCTTGAGTTTAGGGATTCATGAAATTTATTATGTATGTGACGGTTTGATATTTTAATGCATTATTTTCTTTCTTTAATAATGTAATTGAACTAATGAAAGAGAATAATAAAAATTAATAATGAATTAGAATGGTATTTTGGTCACATTTGGTTTTACTATGTAATTAATGCCTATGGTTATTTGTGAGATATTTTGTTATCTATTTTTTGTGATTGAAATCATTTTTTCCAGATTTATCTTCGTTGAATTCGATAAACAATGTAATTATGGATAATATAATGTTATTAATTAAATTGGTGTATAAATCTAATTACCAATATTCATTGAAAAATATTGAATATGAAAGTGATAGTTAAATCTAGACAAGGGTTGATTTAAATTAATTCATAGTTTTTGATTATAGGATAATTTTAATTGAACCCTATACATAATCAATCTGTTAATTTAATATGGTAATGATAATTTTAGTTATTATAGATAAATTTTTGGGGTTTTATGAGCACTTTCTTGAATAATATTGGATTTTACACCTTGGTTTTATAGCTTTAACTTCCCATTGAGTTTTCCATTTTTAATATACAGTGGTTTACATGTATATTTTATATAGTTTAGTCGAACCCTTATTGTTATTCTTTTGAATCTCGTATGGTTTGTATGTTAGGGAGGGTGTGGATAGAAATAATTTAGGTCTAGGATTTCTTATTTTTAGTCATTGAGATGAGGTTTACATTATGATAGAGAGTCCTGGTTGAGAGATACAATTTATTCTTTTAATCTAATTATATTAGTGGTTTTTTGGTTTTTTTTATACAGGTTAAGAGATAGGATTGCTTGTATTTCTTTATGTATTATTTTGATGGATAGTTTCCCTAATGGCTATTTTTCATAGTTTTTAACGGCCTAAAAAAGTTGGTTTATACACCACTAGTGCATCTTCTTGTGGTATATTAATCTGAGTCCTAGAGTACTTGAATTATAGAATGGAAGATATAATTTTAATAACCCATGGGATGTGTGGTATATTGGTAATATGGGAGAATGTAAACCATTATATAGATGAACAAAATGCTCTGCGAGCAAGGGATAAAATTTTGTGAATATTAATGTGAATTATGAATCATGTTATCTTATGAAAAAATAAATTGATTAAAATAGAATTTATAATGGGTATAATAAAGAATTAATGGTAATAATTAATTACTAATTGGGAATGTTTAGTGGTGTTTAATCTTGATAAGTGTGTGCATTTATGATATCTTACTTCATATGACTTTGCAATGGTTGTTGGGCGTCATGAGATATTATTACTATAATAAAGCCTATGTTTAGGTAGTCACCCTATGTGTGGTTTTTAATGATTTTATTTGGATATTTTCTAATTTTATATGTTCCACCGCCAATATTGGGTGGCCTAAAGACTAAATATGTTGGTTTTAGGTGTATTCTTGAACATCAAGATTGGTGAGGGAATGGATAGTGGACCTCCCCTCTTAACCACCCCCCACCCCTTATCATTGTGTGATATCTAAGAATATCTAGGATGTAATGGATTAAGGTGCATGGTACATGTCTGAGTAGGATGTGATGGATTTTAGTTTTAATATACACATATGTGTAGGCTATAATGGCTTGAGGTTATAACATATACTTGTATCTGGTTCTAGTGACTATAGTATCCCATGGCTGTACACGCATGAGCTTTAGTGGTTTATGGTATAATTAATTATTCCCAAGATATAATGGATTTTAGACATAATGTTCATAATGGATGTCACAATATGAAGTGTGGAATGTATGAATGGGGTGACAGATGAGTTACGGAAGGGATTAAAGGACATGATGTTTGGAATTAGGGATCAAGAGAAATAAAGTAGTGGGTAAGTAGAAGTGGGGTACCATTCTACATATAAGTTTCTATATAGATATTCTTTCACATAGGATTTACTTGGTGAGAATTATTTAGAGAGGATGTAATATAGTTTTACCTATTTAGGTAATTAGTTGAGTTCATTTATTAATTTACCAGTACTTGGTATGATTCCTTCACTTTTATATGAGTGGATTAATGGAGGATTATACCAAAAAATTATATGTTCACCCTATAAATATAAAAAAAATTAGGTCCACAAGAGTTGGTTAGGGATAAAAATTGGTTTTATTAGCTCAGAATGGTTGTTCAGGAGCTATGAAATTTCATGGTTGGTACATAGGCATTATTTTTCGTACTTCTAATTGTCTTTGTTTTCTTAAATTAAATTTTTGTATAGGGATTTATTATTTAATTATGATAGGTAGTTTATTGGTGGTTATTATCTTACCTATTATATTTAAATTTATATGAAAAGGGGAATTCCTCCAATTTGTATGCAGTATATACCCTTGGTTCTAGTCTCCATCCTATGTCTAAGTAAAGGTGTGATTTAGGGGTCATCCCCATATTCATTTCTAACCCAAGATGTGTTTCGATAGAAGGGGGTAGTGATAGAGTTGTATCATTTTTTATGGATAATAGATATGATATATTTTAATGATAAGAAATAGTGAATATTACATGGGTTTTTAGGGGAAAAATATCATTTGGACATAGTATGTGATATAAATAATGGAGGTCATCTAGAACATGGATATTTTGGAACCACTATGATCCAATACAAATAAATTCATGTTTATTTGACATGATAAGTGATCTAATACTTATTAGGAGATATAGATCTAGGTGAGGATCAAGTATCAAAATTGTATCCTTATATTATTGAATTTGGTAGAAAATGAGAATTGGGATGAACCAAAATTAATAAACTTTAAATATTCTAAATTCCATGTTTATAAGTCCATAATTTTTTTTATTTTGAATATATGTCTTTAGGTTGATATTCTATTCAGGTTCATATCAAAGATGATAAGAAATATGTTCTATAAAATCAACATGGAGTGAAGGATAATGATGATGAAATTTATAAGGGGACATTCTAAGTGACTCATCGCTCAGGTCTATAAAAGTATGAGGAATCTATTTTAGATCAGGAGACCAAGGCTTGGTTACATGAGTTAGATTATTCCTCTAATTTGATACATTATCATAGGGAGAACTAGGTTTCATTGGATATGATGATACTATGTGGAGAATATTGATAGTGGTTGCTCTAGTTAGTTGGGGATCTTGATGTGTTTACAAGTTTATGGGTGATATTTTGGGATTAGTTTCTAGTTTTATTTATTTATTTTCACCAAAATCATCCTATCGGAAGTAGATCATTATTCCTTGATAAGGGAGTTCCATTGTGTGAGTGTTTTTATCCTATATAAGTACATAATTTGTTATTCTATAGATATTTTCTAGATGAGGAACCTAGATTGGTGTATTTTTAGGAGTATTTTCATCAAAAGACTCATCACCAGTTCTCCCAATTCATGTTACCAACATATCTCGATGTACTGGTGAGGCCAAAGGTTGTAAATAGGGTGATTTATAATATTGGATCATCATTGGAGGAGAGCCATAGGGACTATATAGGAGAAGTGATGAGGCCAAATTTTCTCAGTTTCCTCATCCTCATAAGATTCAAACAACATGTAGTTTGTTCTGATAATATTTATCACATTTAAAAATATATATTAATTCATAAACACATAACAGTGAACTAGGCATTGTTTTTTTCATGTGTATGTCATGAACATTCGAATCATGACCATTAAACCTTCCTCAGTAGTTAGTGTGGACTTGGTGGTCATTTACACGGTCAGTTATTAAAATAACATCCTCTGAGGTAGAAGTAGTAGTAGGGAGCTAATGTTTTTTATCAGTAGGGTGGTTATGAGTATAATTACCCAAGATAAACATATTTTAATTTTAATATCATTTACTTAATTTAAACACTATATATTACATAAAAATATCATAATTCTAGGAATATAAGGTTTAGTTTTTTGAGGACCATTTATATAAAAATATTACTTTACAATACATGTTAACATTTCTCCATAATCTATATCTTCTAAACTCCCTTATAGAGTTATCATATTTTATATTATCTTGAAAAACTAAGGAATATAATAATAATAAAGGGGTGAGAAAAAATGAACAGTAAGTTTATGCATAAGTGATAATAATAAAATATCAAAAAGTAAATATAAGATAAAAATATGGGTAAGATAATGTAAGAAACGAATATTAACAAACAAAATATAGTATTCAAACCCAATATATTAAATATGATTATCATAATAATAAAAACATGAAATATGGAAAATAAATAATAATATAATAGAATCATAAACAGGGGGAAACATCATAATACATGACATCATAAACATAAATCATGGGACACTCCCATGATTGTCAACAGAAACTAGACAAAGTCCCATGGTGGATTGAGTTCACACATCATTCCTATAAACATAGTGGACAAAGTCCCATTATGGAGTAGGTTCACACCCTAATACCTTACATAAAATTTTATGAGTTATACAACTTTACACAAAGCATTGGAGGGATATATAATTCCAGTCCCACACATTACAAAACATAGTGTGTTTAGGCTAACCACCCATGCACCATACATGGTATCTCATAAGATAAAATTATTACCCAATTCATGGGAGGGAGTTGTAGTTTTAGTCCTTCTATTTACATAAAGATAATAATATACATGCATTACACATGAGGAAAGTAAACCATCCATGAATTATAATCATGATCAAACCCATGAGAAGGATTTAGATATCATAATTCTGATTTAAGGCATAACCAAAGGCTAAATTGGAAGAATTACTGATAAAATAAGGAATTATATTATTTTCAAAATTAATAATTCATAAACTAAAATATTTATTTAAAATGGATTTTCAACATAGAGAAATTCATTAGGGAGACTTAAGTGAAGAAAGAATAAAAATTGTGTGATGATTTATAAAATAAGGATCCTTTTAAATAATGAAAGAGCATATTAGTTTCCATGAAACTATAATTGAACCAAGAGGGTTATCTATAAAATAATTATTCTTTTTAGAATCTATTAATGTTTCAAAAAAATTGGATTTGGGAAACTCATGATAAGAGATAAGAAATAATAATGTACCCTTAAATAAACTTTACTTATAAGTGAGAATATTAAAGGGAAATAAAAACATGCATAATAAGAGAAATAAAAAGGATAATGAAAATTTTATATATGTAAGAGACATATAGGAAAAAATAGAGTAAGTTCAATATAATAATATTCTATAAATTTGAGAAAAATAATGATAACATGTAACTTACACGTAATGTGGGTGGTACGAAAGATCCCACACTATAATGTTCAAAAGCACTATAAACTTGGAGTTAAATTCATAAATAATTAAATTATGTTCATTAAATATATACCCTTGATACATATTCATCTACATTTTTTTCTAAATTAAATTTTTTATCATTTATTATTTGTTTTTAAAAAATTATTAGATTACATTGGTTACTCGAGGTTGTTCGGTAATTTTTATCATACCAATTTTGGTATGTTGATCATGGTAGAAGCTATTGTAAAATAACATAATTACCTCTATAATTGGAGATTATTGTCTCCTTTATTACTATATTAAAAAATATTTATATAGTTTCAAAGTTTATCCCAAAATATACCCAAATTAAGAAATCTTTCTTGATAAGTCAATTTAAGTTGGTTAATTTTTCTAAGACTTATCTCATTAATTATACATATATAGGGACAAAAATTATTCTTACATAGTATTAATGGCTTGAAAAATATCATATTAGTTAAATAAATATAATTTTTGAACTGTAATTTAATTTGGTGATGGAAAATTGAACACATCGTTCATCAAATCCGAAGTCTACAAACATGCATAACAACATTTTTATTTTTTATCAATGATTTTAGAGGAATGAATAATGGATATTTTGTTAGAATAAAAAAAATCAACATAGAAAAAATGCTATATTGATCATACCGTAATCAATATAGGGAACTTGAGTGGTGAGAAAAAGACTTCAAATTCATTGAAAAAATGTTCATGAGAGACTGGGGAAAGCTCGTTGTTCATCTAGAGTTTTGAAACATATGGATAAATGAGGAATAGGTGGTAACTTTTTATAAGTGAAGAAAATTTCACTTTAGTAAATAGTCATTATTTTTGAACAATATCTCTAAATTATTCCAGGATAAAGGCTCCAAAAATGGTCAATAATGATGTGGGGAAAGAGTTAAGGTTGATTCTCTCTCCACTATCAAATACTATAGATGTTTTCCACTTGTTCTATCCACTTGTACAAGGTTTAAACCATTTCCCCCTATATCACCCTTAATATGGTAACCCCACATTAATCATTGGTAACTCATTATGATTTCCATAATTAGAATTAAGATTATATAATAATTTAAACATGCTAGTTTTAAATATGAAAATAATTTCATAAAATAAATTCAAATAAATATAGAGAAATTAATTAAATATTAGCTCACATAACTCATAAAACCCATTTATCAGAAAAGTATCATTTTATGCATAAAATTAATATAGGAAATGATTATTATTTTTCAGTTTAAAATAAATAAAATGGTTTATTATAAAAAAAACTATTTGGTTTTAAAATCAACCAATAACCAAATTTTAACAAAATAATATTTAATCAAATGAAAAGAAAAAAACAAGTTTTTTATTAGAATTAAAATATTATTTTTGATTTATAAGGTTACAAAATAGTTTTATAAATTTTTTGAAAATTTTACTAAAATGAATGAAATTATTCCTAAAATAAATTAAAAGGTTTTATAAGTTTATATATATCTTTTATATATTGATAAGGTAATACAATATGTTGTTTTGGAAAAAACTATATTTTTCACTATTGTTCAAAAAATCTATTATATTATTAAAATATCATAAATTAATCTGAAGTATATTTTAACATCGATAATAAAAAATGGTAAAAATTTAATTATATTCAAATTATACAAGTGAAAAAAATTAATTTTAACATACTAAATTTAAAAGTATTAATAATTATTTTAATTGAAAAAATATAACTTATGTTCTATAATGTAAAAAAGTGTTTATGAAATAATATAAACACATAAAAATTTTAAAATTCAGTTATAAAATAAATTTATGGTATTTTAAAGTGGTTTCAAGAATTTTGAATTCAATCTTATATACTGATAATTTCATCAAATTTAGGAAATTTATAATAATGGTATTTTTCATTATTAATCTAAAATTAATTTTTTATAGTACTACTAGAAGAGATATAGTGTGTTAATTTTTTATTTTATGAAATGTTACATAATTCTAACACTAGGATTTTAGAACATGATTTGTACTTTTTGATATTATGCCATCAGGGCATGTCGCATCGGGTCTTTGGGCCTCTAGGCCTCTAGGTCATGTAAAGGTTTCCTCTCAACCAATTTTAAAAGTGGTTTTGTCTTTTTCTAATAAAAGGGGTCTTGGCATGAACCAGTTGAAAAAACATCTTTTTATGGAAAAACAAAAAATTAATATTAATCTAATATTGTCATTATAAATCAAAAAAAAGAATTTTGTAAAAATAACTTTCTTGAATTTTCTATTTTAACTTGAAAATAAAATCATAAAGTACATTGAAAAGCTGTTTATAATAGAAAATAAATTTTCAAAAATAATAATTGTTCTCATTACTAATTTCTATATAAACACTAAAAAATCTATCATTAATCAATCTATATAATACTTTATTAAAATCGTAATCTCTTAATAATATATTTAGTTTTTAGTAATAAAAAGTATAACACATAAAAAATTTGACTATTAAACACAATAATGAATGAATCAAATTATTATAAAGTAAACATTATATATAAATTAATATATTTTATTTTTTAGATACTCTTATTCATATGTATTAGTTTAATGGATAGGTTTTAACTGTCTAAATGTGTCTTTTTCATTAGTTCAGTGTTGTGTATTGAGAAAGCTATCAAACATTTTTTACTTAATTAGATGTGGAATATATATTATAATATTGGGTTGTCACATTATAAAACCTTAAATAGATTAAGTCCTTGCAATTTTAAAACTCATGCAATGGGAGTAATTTATATAAGGAACCGATAACAGACCATGTGGTAGTAGTTAAGTAATGAATGATTTAGGATATGAATTGAGATTTACCTCTATAAAATTTGATATGAGACCTTCGTAAAAATATATAATATATTCTTAAGATAATCCTGATAAGTGAATAAGATATAAATCTATAATGTGTGAATTTCCACAAACCTTGAAGAAGTTTCATATACCTTGGATATTTTAATTATACAACTAATCATTTTATATTTATATCTCAATATCTAATATGTAAAATCTTATATGACACACAAAAATAAAAAAAATACAGTGAAAAATAATTTTTCATATCAAAGAGAATCATTTTATATAATTTTACTTATTCTTGAGATCATGGAGGTTATTGGTGTAAGTTGTCCACCTTAACCCTAGGATTTATGCATTGAGTTTCTTAGTTCACAAATTTCTCAAAACTAAAACATCAAATCATTAATGGATCCCTGGGAAGAAAATTTTCTTCCTTTATTCAACACTTTTGTTCCATTGATATATTGTTGCTAAATTCCTTCATTTACCACAAGTAAATAATATTCTAGTTCTCTTGATGAAATCCCCTTGGTACTTCTTCCCACATTATTGAAATATAATTTGTTGAATATTCTTTCACCCATCGTCTTTATCAAATAGTTTCCCATGAGACTATATCTTCATCTTTTTTTATGGGTTCATAATTTAAACTATTATCACATGATTAATTGTATTTCATGATTGTTGGTTTGGCATAATCACTAGATTTTTTAGTCAAAATCCAACTTAAAAGTATCGATTTCTTAAACAAACACTGCATTATCCCTCACTTCTATTGTTAAATCAATTCCTTCTAGTTTGAACCATTAATAAAACCAAAAGGGGTTAACGTGAGTAATGAAAAATTATCATCATAAGAGAAGCATCATGGATAACCAAAGGGAAACTTAACATGAATATTTCTCACTTTGTAAAACCATCAATTTATCCTATAATTATTTTATTTCATGCTATTTCACAATTTGTTTAATATATATCATTCACAGTTTAACCTATATCATTTTTAAATCAAGATATATCATCTGTGATTAAACATATATCATTGGTTATTCGTCCTTGTATACTTTAAGTTGAGTTTTTCATTCTTATTAACATAATCTCATAAGATAACCAGGAAATTAATCCTTCATATTCGTTTGTAAAGAGCATATGATCAAAAAAATCATACCCCCCATGAGTGTCAAACTAATTGATAATTATTTACTCTATGTTGTACCCCATGTGACTATGGAGTTAACACTAAACACACCCTTTTCGGGGGGTTTACATATAGGTAAATATATACTAAATCCAAAATCCACATGTAGTACCCAGACATGGTTACCTTTTCTCAAAAGAATAAATACTCAAAACTTTACCAAAACAACAGTATGTTCCTATATACTTAGGATTATCCCATAGAGATATCTATAGGGATTTAATTATAATTTACTTGTCTTATTTGTTGAATGTAACGAACCATCCCAAGTTATACTGGAAAATCCCCCATGATGGTCCACCACATGGTCAAGATCAACAAATGAACCACAAAAGTATCATAAATAAAAACGTAGATAAATCAACAGAGTACAGTGTGGAATGAGAGTATATATTTATGAGATATATAATTCCAAACCAAATGGATATACCTGAAAATAAAATAGGTCAACACAATATCCAATTCCCATGTGATCATATGTCACCACCAATCCATCTCACAATGAAGGTGATGATAACCAAGAGATGTTGACGAACTACTTGACACCCTTATCTTTCCCTGAGTCCTATAAACCCACGTCAATATATTCTCAAAGGATAAAGTATTGTGTTATAAAAAATCTCTGTAGGATGCCACCAAAGAATCTATATGGCGTATAATTCCATACAACCATTAGTTCTATCATTTTTTAAAAACCTCTTCACAAATAATTTTTAAATGAAACTTATTTTTATAAAAAAAACATTTGGTTTCTTTATACACATTTAATATTTTCATAAACCAAAAATTCAAAAAATAAATGAATTAAATTATAAAGGAATAAATATAATTTTACATGGTAATACCATAATGTGAAATTGTATGAAATTAATCCTGAATGAATTACATAATCTAAAAAATCAAGAAAAGGTGGGTTTAGCCTATGGGAATACAAATGAGGACACACAAAAGAACACCATCCATACATAACATGAATGAAATCGATATTTTTTCCTTCCAAATTATGTTGATATCACTAATGTAATCCCTAGTTATATCATACACAATAAGGTTGCATATTTCTATTTCTAGAGAAACCCAAGGTTCTCCATGTGCTATATTTCTCAAAACAATTTACTAAACCATGATCACATTTTGTAAAACATTTTCTAAGGGGAGCATCACTAAATCCATGACTGTAAATCAATATTGGAGTCAAATCCACTATTTATGAATTTCATAAAACATATAATATGAATAATTGTTTTTAAAGATAAACCCATTTAAAACCCCTTTTCCTAAAATAATACAATCAATAAGTTAATTTTTCAAATCAAACAATAATAATTTTACAATAACATTAGGTTATTTTGAGGTTAATGTAATTTTATAGATACAACTTCTTCATAAATAGAAAAAAAAATATTGGACCTCCAGAAAGGGGGATGGAAACATAGAGATTTGGTCCTTTCAAGACTAAATCCACAAAAAGAATTAACAATTCTCTATAAAACCACTTATAACAGGAAAATAAAGACCAAATGGGTTCCAACATGATATGGGGAGAAGAGATCAGGAATGGATATAATAATAAGAGAGAAAATTATATAATAAATGGAAAATACCTTGGAGATAACCACCATGAACTAATGGATAATTCTAAATAAGAAAAGGTAAAAACCTATAGAGTATTGTGGGATGTCTATTTCGATCACAATAAATATTAAGAGGTAACTATATAACAAAATTAATAAGGGGAAAATGTGTAATATATATTTTTATAGGATCAAAACGAGGCACATATTTTTACTAAACAATTCAATAAATCATGAATAAAACATGTAGAACCTCTATCCTTTGAAAATTAGAGGTAAAAAAACTGTCTGGGTAAGGCTATATGTATTGGTAAAAACATTCTCAAGTCATAAAAAACCTCTAAAGAAACACCCAAAATTCTATATAGTTTCCTTAAAGAGATAAATTGTTAAACTAAGAATACTCAAACTATAAAAAAAACCATTGTACCTCATAGTTCCATTTCAAATGGCTATTACATGGTGGTCCTAACTGTGTGCTTAAAACATATTCTAGGAATATTTTCTCTAAAAATCAATGTTTTGACCTCCAAATCCCTGAAACCTCTAGAATGTACCAAATAATAAACCAATTTCAAAATAAATCATACCTATGACCCAATTGGATTCATAATTCTAACCATTATAAAATTATTCCATCACTATAAAGTTCTCAAAAATCTATACTCATAAAAATAGAATGTCACTGCTTCGTCATTAATGATTTATGCTCCCTCATCTTGTGGTTATCTCATATATACTTCCAAAATACATGTACCAAGTGAATAATTTTACTATGAAATATATTATCATGGTGGTCCATAATATAAAATAGATTCTTCGCTATAGAGGTGTAATTTTCAAGATCAACATCTTCACATTCAATCACATGGGAAGGGTCTGATTGATACCTCATTTGATGGGAAACATGAAACACATCATGAATTGACACATAGTGTGATGACTATTCCAATAAATATAATGGATTTATATGTCATTCACTGACCCCACAAGGTCCAACAAACCTCAGTTCTAACTTTCCCTTTGTAACCTATTGACAGTGTCCCTAATGATTTAAAACATTGAGAAAGTCCTAATGTCTAACCAAAAACTCTAGCAGGTGATAATGATGATCTGCATTAGATTTATATTGATACTATGAAGTCAATAACCTCTTAAAAATCATCTGTTATTTCTTCCATAATCTTAAGAATAAGTATTGGTCCAACCAAGGATTAATCTCCCTACTTTTCCTAGTATGAGAGAGATCTACATGGCCTCCCATACGACGCTTCAAAGAGAACCATTTTAATCAAATCATGATAACTATTTTTGTAAGAGAATTAAACCAAAGTATTATTATTCACCCAAAACCTACCAAAACCCATCACAAACACCCTAAGAATATCCTTAAGGATTTTAATAGCTCACTTAGTCTATCCATCCATATGCAGATGATATTCCTTGGTTAATTTCAACTAGGAACCCATCAACTCTAGGAAGAAATTTTGAATCCCAGAGGTAAACCAAGGTTCCTAGTCAGAAAAAACTATATAAGGAACTCCATTAATCTTCACAACCACTCATATATAAAAGTTCTCAAGATGCTCCGCCTTTATTGTTTACTTAGTAGGTAGGAAATTAGATGATTTTTTGAGTTAATAAATGATCACCCAATTGCATCATTCCCAACAAGTGTCTATGGTAAACTAGTGATGAAGTCAACAAAAATATAATTCCACTTCCATACTAGAAAGGTTAATGGTTTCAGAAAACTAGAAGGTCTCTGTTGATATACCTTTATTATCTAAAAAATAAGGAAACATTACATAAATTTTGTAATTGACCACCTCATCCAAGTACAAAGATAAATAAGTCACAAATCGGAATACAACTTGTTAGTTCTATAGTGTATTAACAAACAATGTCGGTGTAAACTATCCATCTATTTTATACTCAGAGATAATAGAATGATTGACCATCCTCAAAAACACAAAGCATCCACAAATGACTAAGACCAATCACTTAAAGTCTCTCCAAGATTTAGTACCTTACTAAATCATGTAAATCAAGGACTAACTCCTAAATGAGCTAGACATGCTCATCAAATAACGAGTTAGACTTAATAAAAACTAAGAAAATATTACCACTATCCTTTTCTTCACCAATGTCCATCTTAGTCAAAAAAACTCATCCGAGAATATTCATCCTCTAATTCCAACAAGTCTTGAGTCAGCACATTCCTACTCAATGCATCAGTGACCATATTCAGTTTCTTGTAAGTGTAAGAAATATCAAAATTAAATGTCTTAAAATTCTTGAACCAATGTCTCAGTCACAAATTTATATCCCTATTAGTAAAAATATACACTAGTGTCTTATGATCATAATTACAATAAACCACTCCCTAAAGATATAGTAGTTCCATATTTCGAGATAATTTATAAAATATGCCAACTCAAGGTTTTATATAGGTTATTTCTTCTTGTGTGGGAATAATTGGTGAGATTCATAGGCTACTACCATCTTTCCACGTATCAAGACACACCCCAAATAAATAATTGATGCGTCCAAAAAAATCATAACCTAAACCCAGTTTTAGAAGAATCATAATTAGATCCAAAGTTAATATCTTCTTCAATTCCTTGATAGACCTATTACATTTATCATTAATCTAAATCTTAACCCTGTTGTGGGTCTAATTTATCATTAGAGATGCATGCTTTGAGAATTCCTAAAAACCCACCATAAATAACCTTTTATACCCAAAAAACTCTATATTTTAAATGCATTTCTATAGTGTTCCCATTAAATTACCACTATAATCATTTTATGATCCACTTAGATTCCCCCCTTAGATATAGCATGGTTCATAAATTTCCCTACTTGGATCAAAAAATCACATTTTTAAAACTTTTTATATTATTTAATTATTCTAAGGATGATATCCATGTGATCCATGTGTTCCTAAACTAACATAGAGTGCACTAAAATATCGTCCAAAAAATGATAATGAAATAACCTAAGAACTAGTGAAAGATTCAATTTATCAATTCTATAAACACTACATGAGGTCTAGTGAGATGAAGTGGAATAACTAAGAACTTGAAATTCCCAAACCAACTCTTAAATGAGGTTTTATTTTTATCCACTTCTGAGAAACTCAATTGGTGTTACCCTAACCATAGGTTAATTTTATAAAACCAACAATCTCCTCTTAGTTGATCAAAGTGGTCATTAATTCTTGGTAAAGGTGGTTTCTTATTAACAGTATCTAGATTTATATTTCAATAAAAAAATGTAAACTCTAAAGATTCTATCTAATTTTTGGTAAAAATAATAGGAAAATACTTGGGTGACATACTAGGATGATTAAATCCCTTCATCTCAAGACTTAGAAGATGAAACGTATGTCCCTTTAACTCAGAAGATGCCAAGTGATATGGTGTAATAGTAATGGTAATCATACTAGTGAGAAGTTAAATAGTGAACTTGAACTCTCATTATGGAAGTAACCTAGAAAATTCATATGTAATGACCTTAGGGTATGAACTCACTACTATAGGAAGTGTGCTACTAAAGTGAGAATAAACAATATCAAGGTAAACCTATTACAACTGAAATGATATCATTCTATAATAAGTAACAATGGGCCCCTCCATCCCTAATTTAGAATCCCACTCACCCTAAATGATATGAAAAACCCCATCAGGAGATAAGTAATGAGATCTATGATGATAATAGTCAATCTAGGACTCAACACTATCCATCCAATCCATGCCAATAATAAGGTCAAAGATATGAGTATCAAGAACCCAGAAATCACAAACCATTTAAAATTAAGTTATCCTCGCCCAACACTTGGAATATTTAAAACAATTTTTAGACCTCTTTCCCAATGTCATGGAAATATCTAAAATGGATTACATAAGTTCAACACTCAAAAAAAATCAATCAACTTTGATGATATAAAAGAATAAGTTATATCTTTATCAAATAAAGATAGTGTTATAGAAGATGAAATGAATAATATACCTATAATAGTTGTTGGTCATGCCTTAAATTATACAGATGCATAATAAACTATTTAAAGATTTCTGGTTAGAACTCCTCCATGATCTTTATTCACTATCTGATTATCCCCCTTAGCAAGAAAATGAGTTCTTACAACCTTTGATGCATCAGAATGAACCCTAGAGTATTTGGTGTGTATAAATCTATCCCTACTTCCATGGAATATTTTATCCACAGGAACACCTAATATGACTAGATTTTCCACAATGATAAAATATATTAGGATATTCCATATATTTAGGCAAGGTATGACCAAGTAATATACACTGATAGAAAACAACCTGCAGCTACCCTAAAGAAGTCCCTAAAACTAGTCCTCATGTAAAATTGTTACACTTATGTTTCATTTTCTATATATATGACACCCACTAGCTACGTATTTCTATAATTGAAGCTCAACATAAGCCTGTTTTAATAGTTATGTTTGTCATAGGTTTCCACACTTTTGGTATTCAAATTTTTGGAATTTTAAAATGTGATTTAGTTTTATTTTTTAAAAGATTTGGGGAAATTTGTTATTGGGATTTTGAAGTTGTATAAATTTTGAACTTTTTATTTTGATAAGTTTTTGAATTTGTGACTGAATTTGTAAGGATTTCACTTAACCAAAAATTGAGTAATTAAAAAATAAAAAAAATGTCTTTAGAGGAGTTAAAAGAAATAACAAAATAAGAATTAACTAAAAATCAGCCCTCATAACAATATTGAACCTCCATGATTTAAGTTATACAGTAGTAATAATCTTGAGTTCTGGGTGACCCAACTCAACGAAATTGGTGGCATACTCTAAACCTAAATGCACTCCTTGATCTAAGGTCAAATGTTCTTAGGTATTTTTTACACTCAATGTTTCTCGGTAGAACTACTAGTGTAATATCTTCTTGAAATAATTCTAGGTAAGATCCTAGTAAAACTTTACAAGCATGATTGAGTCCCACAACTTCCTTCTAGATCCTTCATGCATATAAGTTGAAAAAACTACCTATATAGTACACTAGAGTTTTTAGAAAATTGATGTTAATTTCAAAATGTTCATGCCTATATTTAGATTCTAGGGGTATATTTTCAACATTTAATATGGATGGATTTCACTTAGAAAATTTTAATCCACCATCCACTATTTTCCCTTAGATTCCAACACCTTCTTAACTCAGAGTCTAAATAGTGAGGATATCTACTTTAACCAGAGAAGTTTCTACTGGATTATTAACCTACAAAACATTTCTATAACTTCCCCTCCAAGATTCAAAAAGCACTTCTAGGATTAATTTTCAAATAAATTCAAAGAAAATATTTGGTCATCTCATGAGAAAATTCCAAAATGAAAATACTAACTTCAAGAATAAAATTTTAAAAATTTTAAACAATAATAATTCAATGCAATCATAGATTCTATAAACAACATAAAAAACAATAAAAAGGAATATTTTCATTTAAATAAACCTCAAATCATGTTAATTTAAATAAACTACAAAAACATGTCTAAATATTAGAAGAAACCCATATATTCCCATGGTAACTTCAGTTCAGACACTAAAGTGAGATACCTAGGTACCCTCTCACACATACTGCCAAGATTTTCTTAATCCTAACTCCTATATCCCATATACCCTAATCGAAACCAAGGTTGTATCATAACACTTCCATATAGGCAATAGATTTGATACCATTCTGTAATGAACCAACCTGGGTTAACCTAACACATCACATGAGATCACCCTCTATAAGGTGAATATCAACAAACAAACCACAAATGTCTCATGAATAACCAAAAAAAGGATATTCTAAAATATTAAAAAATTGAAGGAGAGTAAACATCCATGATTCATATAATTACAAAAAAAAGGATAAATTTAAAAATAAAATAGTATAAGACAGTATTAAAGTCCCCATGTGATCATTGGCCACCATCAATCCATATCACTATGAAGGATACAACCAAGTGATGCCATCGAACTACATGACACCCTTCCCTTTACCTTAGTATTGTAAAATAAAATTTAAAATAGAAAAAGGAAAACGTAGGGTGTTAGTATATGTCACGACCCGACCCTACCCGGGCTCGAGCCGCAACTACCCCAGGCCCGCCTCCATAGGCTAGGGGCTGGTGACCAGCGCCAAAGGCACAATAACTCGGGGAGGCCTTTGCCTAAGCACCTGTACACACACATGCAGCACACTCAATGCAACAGTGCAGAGTAAAATTAAAGGTAAGCAAAGAAAAGGGAAGGGAAACTGCAATATACATATACCACAAAGTGCATCGACCTCTACAAGTACAAAGTACAAACTGAAAAGAAAATGGGCAAAACACGCGCCCAACCAAAAAGTGCCACAACCCGGCAACAGGTAAACAAAAGAAACTGTGGACGGGTCTCCCACCTGGAACCCGGCCACGACCACCACACGCGGTCCAAGCTCCCAAGCTCCTACGCTCCACTGAAGGCACGCTCCATGTAAAGACCCTTAAAATTCAAGGGAAATTTTTTCTTAATTTTCTTTGGAATTATACAAGAGCGCGGTTTCTGACGGCACCTGATTCCGAGGCCCGGAGTGCCCGGAATCAATTTCCGAAGTTTGGCTCGGGTACGTTCAGTGAACGAACGAGCGGGGATTTCTAACTTTTGATCCAGTGCTCAGAATTGAATTCTGAGGGCACCGATGAACTCGCAGCGCCGATATTCGCTTAAGAAGACCTTTTCCGAAGTTGCGTTTGCCTAGGAGGAGTTGTTTAATTTTTCTGGATGAAATGAAGAGTAAAATAAATTTGTGATACAATATTTATTTTATATCTTTTAAGTGGTTAAAATCTTTTGTTGGAAGTTGGGTGGTATAACCACCTAAGAGAGGATTAAGGTGAGGAGGGGCCCACCCGAGCCTCACCTTTTCAAATCCCCTAAATCCCCTCTCTCCCTCTTTAAAACTTGACAACTTAACTTGACACTTAATTAATTACACAACTCATGTATAATTAATTAAGTGTTTTGTTTTTGAAATTTAAGTTTTTGAAAAGCTTGGCTTAGTAAATAAAATAAGGAGGGACCTTATTTTATTTGGATTGTTGGGTGAGGTGTGGAAGAGCTTTGGAGAGAAGCTAAAGAAATCCTCCACCATCTTCATCTCCTTCGTGGAAGAACGCGAAGAACGTCCGCCTCCCACGAAGAACACCGACGTTGACATCTTGACCCGTCTTCTCCGATTGCTTCCTCCTCGACTTCTTCGTCTTTTAACCGACGTCAACGAAACGACGACCGCTTCCTACGACTACGTCAACGTGCGACTATCGAGGTAGGGGTTTACTACAATTTGATTATCACTTTCCATGTTTTTTTCCTTCTAAATCTATTGTGGGATTGGGAAAAGTGTTTGATGATGATTGTAGGGAATTTTATCTAATTTACGTGAGAATTGTTTGAAACAAGGTTCAATTTTAATTAATTAAAATTGTGCCATTTTGGGTGTTGGTTATTACCGATTGTTAGCATCTAATGCGGAGGGCGCGGGCCGAATGAACACGGCCCAACAACCCTCCGTAATTTTGTTTTTGGTGCATGGATTTGACAGTGATGAGGAATCGAATCTGAAATGGGAAAATGAGGTATCCGTTCCAAAGATCTCGATCCGAGAAAATCTCCGGTGAAGACCGCAAGAGGAACGGACCACCGGAGTACGCCCGGTGGTCCGCGGAAGACGGCGGTCGCGCGCCGCTCCGGCGCGGCGGTGCCGGCGACCCGCGGCGGAGGCGCGCCGCCGGAGTAACCCACTGCGGCTAAGCCGCGGTGGTCAGTAGGCGGCCGGCAAAGCCGGCCGCGACGGTCCAAGGGCGGGACCCTTTAGGGTCCCGCGTTTCATTCTTCGGCCGGCCAAGCGGCCGGCCGTTTCCTGGATTTCCGGGGGATTAAACCCCCGGATGGTAGCGGAGCAGCCCCCCCCCCCCCCCCCACGTGGAGGGGGGCCGTTGTTTTGAAAACCATGGGGGGGCTGCGCCCCCACGTTTCCTCGACCTGCGCTCGGCCAACCGGCCGAGCTGAGCGGCCGGGCCGCGCTGCCGGCCGGGCCGGGTCTAGCGGACCGGGTCGGGCCGACCCGGTTCGGGTTGGATCCGGGTCGGGTCGACCCGGTTCGGGTTGGATCCGGGTCGGGTCGACCCGGTTCGGGCCGACCCAGGGGGGGTCGGGCCGGGACGGCCCGGACCCGGACCCCCCGTTTCGAGTCGGTTTCGGTCTTTTGGCCATAACTTGAGCCACGGACCTCCGATTGACGAACCATCTGCGGCAACGCGATCCTTGGATCGAGATGGTCGTTTTGGTATATTACACTCAGGGTTTCGGAACACTTTGAGTTCGGCCGGGTAGATTCGTATACGAAACTAACCGGGCCTTCGGAGCGGAAACGCTCATATCTTGAGCTACGGACGTCTGTTTGACGTGCCGTCAGCTTTGTTGAGTTCCTCTTAGTGAGACGGATCTTTTGGTATACTCCGCCCGAGGTTTGGACGCAGGTGGAGTACGGTCGGGTTGGTTTTGCCTTAAAAACCAACCGGGCCCCTGGGACGAAAAAGCCAATAACTCTCAGACCGGGCGTCCGATCGACGCGCCGTCTGTTGCGTTGAGTTCCTGTTGACGATACGGAACTTTTGGATACATCAACTCCGGACTTTGTGACAGTTGATGTATCAGCCTCTCGGCTTGTGGAGCGGACCCTCCGAACGAGCTTGCTGTGTGCGGGAACCCTAGTGCTGGCTGCGACTGTTACTGTGACTACTACTGCTACTACTGCTATTGTGACTGCGACGACGACAGTACAGAGATCTTGTGTGGATTCGACGACGATGACTACAGCACTCAGCGATCCTACGTGGATCAGTGCTACAGGTCCTGTGTGGGCCCGATCCTGTGTGGGTCCGATCCTGTGTGGGTCTTTGCGCTCAGCGGTCCTGTGTGAACCAGCACCTACAGGTCCTACGTGGGCCCGATCCTGTGTGGGTCTTTTGCGGGGGTTAGTTACCTATCGATCCTTTGTGGGTCCGACGACTTAGATGGATCAGAGATCATCTTTATCGTCTTTCGAAGAAGTATACCTATGTGAGCTGAATCCTGTTGCTTTCCTGTGTGGATTGTGTTGTGCTATCCTGTGTGGATTACGTTTTTCTTTCCTGTGTGGAACACGTTTACTTTCCTGTGTGGGCTGAGTTGTACTTGGGCTCGGAGGTTGGAGCGTATTTGAAATTGATGACTTAGGTATATGTATGGGCATATACCTAAGCAGTGTCAGTTGTTACTTTGTGATTGTACCTTTCTTCGTGGTTTATCCTTTGTGGATTTGAGAGACCTTCAGGGGTCTCGGGGTCCCTACTGAGTAGCTTATACTCACCCCTGCACGGGCTTTGCCCGCACTTCATTGTGTTGGTTGCAGACGACGGACATCGTTGATCATAGCTGAGGCTTGTAGAGCAGGACGGTACTTGGAGGTGGACCACTGGGCGGGACGTGCTCGGAGCGGACGGCGGGACCCGTGGAGCAGTGGAGCTATCTGTACCCACCCTTCAGGTGGGATTTCCAGTGGACAGCTCGGTGTAGCGGCTTTTACTTTTCAGTTGTTGTTTTCCCTTTCGATTTGTACTTTACTTTCAGTTTGGGTTTGTATACTGGCCCATTTACTTTTCCGCACTTTCAGTTGTACTCTGCTTTTGCTTAGTGTTTACTTTCCGCTTGGTTACTCTGTGGTGTTTGTTTACTTTACAAAGGCAATGCCTTCCCTTTTTACCGGGATTTACGCCTTGGTGCTAGTCGCCAGCCCCTGGCCTATGGAAGGCGGGCTTGGGGTAGTCACGGCACGGACCCCGAGGGAGGGGCGTGACAAATTGGTATCATAGGAGTTCGGTTCTACCGCGAACTCTGATCTTTTCTATGTGAAGCAGTAATGTTTAGCGTATTGAGTGTGGTTATCAGTCCAGGGAGTCCAGTGTTGGTGCGGGGGCCGACGTATCCGTACACCAGGACCCTGACTTCTGATTTCCGACTTAATGCACGAAAACATTGATTGCGTGTGTGTTTCAAAGTTTTCTTTGTGATTACTTATATCAGCTCACCAGGTATACTGTTCTGACCGTGGCGCACCTGTTTCCTTTTCAGGATGGCCCCACGATGGCAGCCAGCTAGGGTTCCGAGAGTCGAGTGTGACGACAGCCCACCGAGCGACGAGGCCTCGGTGCAGGGCCCTTTGTCAGCAGTGGCACCGGCAGTAGCACTACCCGTCGAGCCCCCGATGCTTCCAGCGCCAGCCGCTGACGATGCACGTCGCCTCAGCGCACTGCATGAGTTTCAGCGCCAGCGACCACCCAGGTTTCGCGGGGAGACGGATCCCCAGGCAGCCGAGTACTGGCTGGAGGTAGTGGTACGTGTGTTTAGGCTAGTGAGGACACCAGCAGACCTCATGGTGATCCTCGCTGCGAGCCTACTACACGCAGCAGCAGGACGATGGTGGAGCTTGATGCTCCAGGTGCACGATGAGGCATCTCTACTTTGGACGGACTTTGAGAGCCTCTTCCGCTCGGAGTTCGTCCCAGCCACCCTTCGTGCGGTGCGTATCCAGGAGCTTCTTCAGCTGCGGCAGGACAGCATGACGGTCGCTCAGTACTCGGCGAGATTTACCGATCTCTCGTGCTACTCGACCGACATGGTACGGGACCCATTCTTCCGGGCCCGGACCTTCGAGCAGGGTTTGAGACACGAGATCAGGGCATCGCTGATCTCCCTAAGCATACCGACTCAGACAGAAGTACTGAAGCGGGCCCTTTTGATTGAGAGCTTCCTCGCTGAGTCTACACCAGCACTGAGACCCACCGCAGGGCGGCACGTGGCAGAGTCATCTACAGCAGGCAGTCGACGGATGACTCATGGGTTCAGGCAGACCAGACCTTCAGGCAGACGACCTCAGGACACTGGCTCAGCAGTGCGGGGCACACAGCGCGGAGCCAGTCTTTCGAGTGGAAGATAGTTCTATGCATGCGGCGGGCAAGGCCACATGGCTCGTGACTGCCCGACTCGCCATGCAGAGGAGCAGCAGACGGTTGAGGAACCACCTAGGCAGAGGCAGAGGTTCGACCGTGGCGGTCCGCAGGGAGGAGGCGGACGAGGCAGAGGAGCTGGCCGAGCAGCAGGTGGTGGGCGACGCTTTGAGGCTCTACCACCACCACCACCACCAGGAGGTCCACCCCAACCTCAGGGAAGAGCACAGCTTCAGTCAGTTGAAGCTTACGATCATGGAGCTCCGGAAGCGGGTGGACTAGTGCGGGACTAGCTCCAGGCATAGAGGCCTTTGTCCATAATGCATCTAGCTTCGTAGTTTGTGTTTCCTTGTGTCCTTGTACTTTAAGTTGAAGTAATAAAAGACACTTGCCTTGGTGACTTTTTTTTTCTTGTCTTTTGTTTGTTTTTACTAAGAGGTGCCGGTTAAAAATTGTTGACTTGACCCTCACTTGCGAGATTCGTACTGGAGGAAACCCAGTGACCACACACTGATGCCGACAGTGTGACTCAACCCTTGGAGGCGAGAGTAACGGTTGGATCTCTTGGTAGCAGCGTCGAGACCTTACGACGTCATCCATGCCATGAATTAACTAATCATGACGGGATTGACTGTTTTAGGCAAGTAACGTGGTTCATGCAGGGGATGAGACCGGATTTCACTTTTCGGAAAAGGAGAAATCTTTGCAGCTAGTCTCTTTGCAGATATCCTTCGTGGATAGAGATGGAGTATCCTTCCTCCAGTCTCTCACAGTCACCCCTCCTCTACTACAGCAGGTAAGAGAGGCACAGCGTGAGGACGCTGACTGTGAGACACGGCGTCCACAGATATCCTCGGGACAGACACCTGATGGTTTCTCCCTTGGAGCAGAGCACGACATCCTTTTCAGAGGACGTACCATGGTACCAGTCGCTTTGCGAGAGGAAGTGCTGAGTGAGTTTCACACTTCTCCTTTGGCGGTACATCCTGGAGTGGCGAAGATGTACCAGGACCTCAGACGACAGCACTGGTGGCCGAGCATGAAGAAGGCAGTAGCAGACTTCGTTTCTCGATGCCTCACCTGCCAACAGGTGAAGGAAGAGCATCAGGTACCAGCAGGCTTGGTACAGCCCTTGGAGGTCCCGGAGTGGAAGTGGGACGGCATATCTATGGACTTCGTGACTGGACTTCCACGCACTTCCAGAGGTCATGACTCCATCTGGGTGATTGTTGACCGACTAACCAAGTCGGCACACTTCTTACCCATCAGAGAGCAGGGCTCAATGGAGAGCTTGGGACGTCTCTACGTTCAGAAGATTGTGCGGCTCCACGGTGTGCCATCATCTATCGTCTCCGATCGAGATGCTCGCTTTACTTCCCGGTTTTGGAAGGGGTTACAGGAGGCATTCGGGACACAGCTACGTCTGAGCACAGCCTTTCACCCTCAGACAGATGGTCAGACGGAGAGGACCATTCAGACTCTCGAGGACATGCTCCGTGCATGTGTCCTCGACTTTGGTCGTAGCTGGGAGGACCACCTACCCTTGGTGGAGTTTGCGTACAACAACAGCTACCACTCCACCATCAGGATGGCACCGTACGAGGCATTGTACGGCCGACCTTGTAGATCTCCTTTGTGCTGGACAGACCCTGGGGAGTCAGCACTTGTTGGACCGGAGATGGTCCAGGCCACGACAGAGAAGGTCCAGGTCATCCAGGAGCGGATGAGGACAGCTCAGAGCCGGCAGAAGTCATATGCTGACAGGAGGCGGAGGCCACTAGAGTTCGAGGATGGAGACCACGTCTTCTTGCGGGTCTCACCGCGACGTGGTATTCGGAGATTTGGCCGAGGCGGCAAGTTATCTCCGCGCTTCATCGGACCCTTCAAGGTCCTCAGAAGGATTGGTGAGGTGGCTTATCGCCTGGCTCTACCACCTCAGTTGCACCGGGTGCACGACGTCTTCCACGTGTCTCAGCTGAGGAGATACGTGCACGACCTGACTCACATCATTGACCATGGGGATCTTGACGTTGACGATGGGGCGACTTTTACGGAGGTCCCGGTGGAGATAGAGGATCGACAGGAGCGGGTCCTACGTGGGCGATCGATTCCTCTTGTGCGCATCAGATGGCAGCACGGGAATCTCTAGGAGAGCACATGGGAGCGGGAGGCTCAGATGCGTGCTCAGTACCCTCATTTGTTTCCCTAGTTTTTGATGTATCTTTACGGGGACGTAAAGCCCTGAGGTGGGAGTAATGTAAAGACCCGTAAAATTCAAGGGAAATTTTTTCTTAATTTTCTTTGGAATTTTACAAGAGCGTGGTTTCTGACGGCACCTGATTCCGAGGCCCGGAGTGCCCGGAATCAATTTTCGAAGTTTGGCTCGGGTATGTTCAGTGAACGAACGAGCGGGAATTTCTAACTTTTGATCCGGTGCTCGAAATTGAATTCTGAGGGCACCGATGAACTCGCAGCGCCGATATTCGCTTAATAAGACCTTTTCCGAAGTTGCGTTTGCCTAGGAGGAGTTGTTTGATTTTTCTGGATGAAATGAAGAGTAAAATAAATTTGTGATACAATATTTATTTTATATCTTTTAAGTGGTTAAAATCTTTTGTTGGAAGTTGGGTGGTATAACCACCTAAGAGAGGATTAAGGTGAGGAGGGTCCCACCTGAGCCTCACCTTTTCAAATCCCCTAACTCCCCTCTCTCCCTCTTTAAAACTTGACAACTTAACTTGACACTTAATTAATTACACAACTCATGTATAATTAATTAAGTGTTTTGTTTTTGAAATTTAAGTTTTTGAAAAGCTTGGCTTAGTAAATAAAATAAGGAGGGACCTTATTTTATTTGGATTGTTGGGTGAGGTGTGGAAGAGCTTTGGAGAGAAGCTAAAGAAATCCTCCACCATCTTCATCTCCTTCGTGGAAGAACGCGAAGAACGTCCGCCTCCCACGAAGAACACCGACGTTGACATCTTGACTCGTCTTCTCCGATTTCTTCCTCCTCGACTTCTTCGTCTTCTAACCGACGTCAACGAAACGACGACCGCTTCCCACGACTACGTCAACGTGCGACTATCAAGGTAGGGGTTTACTATAATTTGATTGTCACTTTCCATGTTTTTTCCCTTTTAAATCTATTGTGGGATTGGGAAAAGTGTTTGATGAGGATTGTAGGGAATTTTATCTAATTTACGTGAGAATCATTTGAAACATGGTTCAATTTTAATTAATTAAAATTGTGCCATTTTGGGTGTTGGTTATTCCCGATTGTTAGCATCTAATGCGGAGGGCGCGGGCCGAACGAACACGGCCCGACAACCCTCCGTAATTTTGTTTTTGGTGCATGGATTTGACAGTGATGAGGAATCGAATCCGAAATGGGAAAATGAGGTATCCGTTCCGAAGATCTCGATCCGAGAAAATCATCGGCGAAGACTGCAAGAGGAACGGACCACCGGAGTACATCCAGTGGTCAGCGGAAGACGGCGGCCGCGCGCCGCTCCAGCGCGACGGCGCCGGCGACCCGCGGTGGAGGCGCGCCGCCGGAGTAACCCACCGCGGCTAATCCGCGGTGGTCAGCAGGCGGCCGGCAAAGCCGGCCGCGACGGTCCAAGGGCGGGACCCTTTAGGGTCCCGCGTTTCATTCTTCGGCCGGCCAAGCGGCCGGCCGTTTCCTGGATTTCCTGGGGATTAAACCCCCGGATGGTAGCGGAGCGGGCCCCCCCACGTGGAGGGGGCCGTTGTTTTGCAAAGCACGGGGGGGCTGCGTCCCCCCGTTTCCTCGACCTGCGCTCGGCCAACCGGCCGAGCTGAGCGGCCGGGCCGCGCTGCCGGCCGGGCCGGGTCCAGCGGACCGGGTCGGGCCGACCCGGTTCGGGTTGGATCCGGGTCGGGTTGACCCGATTCGGGCCGACCCAGGGGGGGTCGGGCTGGGTCGGCCCGGACCCGGACCCCTCGTTTCGAGTCGGTTTCGGTCTTTTGGCCATAACTTGAGCCACGGACCTCCGATTGAGGAACTGTCTGTGGAAACGAGATCCTTGGATCGAGACGGTCGTTCAGTATATTACACTCAGGGTTTCGGAACACTTTGAGTTCGTCCGGGTTGATTCGTATACGAAACCAACCGGGCCTTCGGAGCGGAAACGCTCATATTTTGAGCTACGGACGTCCGTTTGACGTGCCGTCAGCTTTGTTGAGTTCCTCTTAGTGAGACGGATCTTTTGGTATACTCCGCCCGAGGTTTGGACGTAGGTGGAGTACGGTCGGGTTGGTTTTGTCTTAAAAACCAACCGGGCCCCTGGGACGAAAAAAGCCAATAACTCTCAGACCGGGCGTCTGATCGACGCGTCGTCTGTTTCGTTGAGTTCCTATTGACGATACGGAACTTTTGGATACATCAACTCTGGAATTTGTGACAGTTGATGTATCAGCCTCTCGGCTCGTGGAGCGGACCCTCCGAACGAGCTTGCTGTGTGCGGGAACCCTAGTGCTGGCTGCGACTGTTACTGTGACTACTACTGCTACTACTGCTACTGTGACTGCGACGACGACAGTACAGAGATCCTGTGTGGATTCGACGACGACGACTACAGCACTCAGCGATCCTACGTGGATCAGTGCTACAGGTCCTGTGTGGGCCCGATCCTGTGTGGGTCCGATTCTGTGTGGGTCTTTGCGCTCAGCGGTCCTTTGTGAACCAGCGCCTACAGGTCCTACGTGGGCCCGATCCTGTGTGGGTCTTTTGCGGGGGTTAGTTACCTACCGATCCTTCGTGGGTCCGACGACATAGATGGATCAGAGATCATCTTTATCGTCTTTCGAAGAAGTATACCTGTGTGAGCTGAATCCTGTTGCTTTCCTGTGTGGATTGTGTTGTGCTATCCTGTGTGGATTACGTTTTGCTTTCCTGTGTGGAATATGTTTACTTTCCTGTGTGTACTGAGTTGTACTTGGGCTCGGAGGTTGGAGCGTATTTGAAATTGATGACTTAGGTATATGTATGGGCATATACCTAAGCAGTTTCAGTTGTTACTTCGTGATTGTACCTTTCTTCGTGGTTTATCCTTTGTGGATTTGAGAGACCTTCAGGTGTCTCGGGGTCCCTACTGAGTAGCTCATACTCACCCCTGCACGGGCTTTGCCCGCACTTCGTTGTGTTGGTTGCAGACGACGGACAGCGTTGATCATAGCTGAGGCTTGCAGAGCTGGACGGTACTTGGAGGTGGACCATTGGGCGGGACGTGCTCGGAGCGGACGGCGGGACCCTTGGAGCAGTGGAGCTATCTGTACCCACCCTTCAGGTGGGATTTCCAGTGGACAGCTCGGTGTAGCGGCTTTTACTTTTCAGTTGTTGTTTTCCCTTTCGAGTTGTACTTTACTTTCAGTTTGGGTTTGTATCGCACTTTTAGTTGTACTCTGCTTTTTCTTAGTGTTTACTTTCCGCTTGCTTACTCTGTGGTGTTTGTTTACTTTACAAAGGCAATGCCTTCCCTTTTTACCGGGATTTACGCCTTGGTGCTAGTCGCCAGCCCCAGGCCTATGGAAGGCAGGCTTGGGGTAGTCACGGCACGGACCCTGAGGGTGGATTGTGACACTCCACCTGTCCATCGTCTGCAAGGGCACACCAAGTGCGGGCAAATCCCAAGCAGGGGTGAGTATAAAAATACTCAGTAGGATACCCCGAAGGTTCGAGGGAGCAACAAAAGGAGGTACCGAAGGGTGAGCAGTAGAGCGAACAGGAAAGTAAAGGTGTACAACAAGGAGTGTAGTAAAGAGTCCAGCTCAACCCAACAAGAGGAAAGAAGGTAGACTCATCCAGACACAAGGAGCTGGAAACGGTGAGAAGATGAACTTCTCGTCGAGTCTTCGCTACCTATAGTAGGAGAGTAGACTCGTCCAACCATGAGAAGCTAGACACGGAAACCACGTGGCATACCCCGCACGTCTTCGTCTCCCCTGGAAGGAGAGTAACCAAACTCAAGGAGTGGGTACTAGAACAAGGTATATACCAGTCCATATGCTCAATCAAGAAGCCCAAACAAGATCGTAAGGGGATCTCCATCCCGTAGCTCAGCCCAAGAAAACAAGTAGCCAACAGTCCCAGTGTAACCCATCATCGTCGTCCAGCATCTCGCACGTCTACCCCGAACTACAAGCCAAGGGGCTCAATCACCGCACTTCGACACTATCCGCTTTGGGTGGCACGGACTCGCCCGCACGGTTTTAGATCATGTCATAAGAACGCGTCTCAGTGGGGAAAGCGCCCCTCGTACTTGAGAGTTCTAGGAAAGTCAAACCACACCTCGTCACTGTCTTGCAGTCGAGATGTCTCCTCAAAGTCAAGTCGTCACAACACTGACCCGTATAACCAAGGGTATCACTCCGGTAAACACAGAGGAAAGCCACAGACTAGCCTAGTCGAGAGGACTGAGTCTGGAATGCCGACAGGTGTCCCACTGCCCAGCCCTGCTGGAGGGTAATTCATCACCAGATATCGGGTGACCCACTGCCCAGCCCTGCTGGAGGGTAAACCCCAACACGTCATCAAGCGACCCACTGCCCAGCCCTGCTGGAGGGTAAACCATAATAGATATCGGGTGACCCACTGCCCAGCCCTGCTGGAGGGTAAACCCTAATACATCATCAGATATCGGGTGACCCACTGCCCAGCCCCGTTGGAGGGTAAACCCCAACACGTCATCAAGCGACCCACTGCCCAGCCCTGCTGGAGGGTAAACCATAACAGATATCGGGTGACCCACTGCCCAGCCCTGCTAGAGGGTAAACCCTAATACATCATCA
Source organism: Viscum album (assembly GCA_963277665.1). Lineage (NCBI taxonomy): Eukaryota > Viridiplantae > Streptophyta > Magnoliopsida > Santalales > Viscaceae > Viscum > Viscum album. The sequence goes on along the minus strand of OY728153.1, from coordinate 1,419,777,517 downwards.
GGCGACCAACTGCCCAGCCCCGCTGGAGGGTAGACCTGGAATAAGTCGACAGGCGACCCACTGCCCAGCCGCGCTGGAGGGTAGACCCTAAGAGGTCGCCGGGTGACCCACTGCCCAGTCTCTGCTGGAGGGTAGACCCTAGTAGCGTCGGGTGACCCACTGCCCAGTCTCTGCTGGAGGGTAGACCCTAATAGCATCGGGTGACCCACTGCCTAGTCTCCGCTGGAGGGTAAACCCTAGAAGTCGATGAGTAACCCACTGCCCAGCCCCGCTGGAGGGTAGAACTCAAAAATGCTCTAGCCATCTCCACCAGAGGGCACAACACGGGCCAACCGAACATGGAGTGGGTATCGCGCAACCTCCCAACTCCAGAACAACTCACCCAAAGGAGGTGCAGCGTCTTCTCCAGCACTGGGTGTCACTAGCACCGCTACCGGCCAATCCATCGGGAGCGAAACCAGGGGGAGACCACTCAACCCTACTGGTCAACAAACCAGCACCGAGCCAGGGGAAAACTCCACCCTGCTGGTCAAACAAAGCCACAGAGGGACCCTCTACGTCACGAGAGGTCAAAGTACGCAAATCAGAACACGACATGCACATGGGGCCCACACGACATGTGGCCCCAAGTCAACCCCAACCAAGCACACGAACAACTCAGGTACAAACCACACGTACCTCCAAGCGCTCCCGTATACTCCCAGAGTATACCTCGTTCCAGCCCATAGGCTATCGTGCACACGGCACCCAATGTCAACGTGACGGCGTGACATAACAACTCCAACCTGCCACCTCATCAGCTGAAGCACAGCCAACCATATCTCATGAACCATTTATATCACTCTCCCAAGAGTGCGCGATCACACGCCAAGGGTCCGCTACAAACAAAGTAGGGCGAACCACTACTAGAGCACCTTCCATGCTTCCACATTTAACAAGATCGTGCAAGAGGCTCCGTACAGCCAAACGGATCACACCGTTGCAATCCAGGCAGAAAAACACGCGAGATCGACTACTTACTCACCTCAAACGTATATCCGACAGAAAAGTCACCAACACCGCCTCACGCCCGAACGGCGTCCCGTGATCCCGAGCCTCGGCCCCGAAAACAGTCGGGCGCATCGCACCATTGCGATACCCTCGGGAAAACATGTCAAAAGCACTACTCACTTGAGTGCCACGAATATCCGGAGAAAAAGGTGCATCCCGGCGCACTACACTCGAGCAGTGTCACGTGGGACCCGCATCCCGGTCCCGAAACTCCACGAACGGATCGCACCATTGCGATCCTCTTGAAAAAGCACATAAGATGGACTACTCACTTGTCCAAAACGGTCGGCCGGTGATAAAGCTGGAAATCACCGTCAACTCCCGAAATGGCCCTCGTGGGCCCCGCACCATCGTGCCAAATTTGAGCGGGCGGATTGCACCATTGCAATCCCCTCGGAAAAATACCCAACATTGACTGCTCGCACGCCCCGAACGGACGTCCGAGGAAAAAGTCGCTAAAAGCTGCACGCAGCTCAAAAGACGGGCCGTGGGGTCCACGCCTCAACTCCAAATTCAACGCCCGGAACCACCCTGGAAACCTCCGCCTCAGTGCCAGGGTCACAACGCCGCTAACGGCGCTCAAATCGGACGTCGCATGCGTCCGCGCCGTCCAAAACAAGAAACTCGGGGAAAACGCTCGCCCACTTAAGGACACGTCGCGCCTCCGCGACCCCTCGTTTCGGGAATTAAAATTTTCTGAAACCATCTCAAAACATTCCCTTCGACGCAAGATCCGCGCTTCCGCAGACGGCGCGCAAAACGGACGCCCGTAACAAAAGTTACGGGCGTCAGAAATTAGAAGAAGAAAAAAACAAGGGGGGCACCCCTTGGGCCGGACCGGCCCGGTCCGGCCGGTCCGCCCACAGCCGGCCCGCGGGCCCGGCTCACCTCACCGCGGCCAGCTGGCCGCGGCCTGCCGACACCGACCGGCCGTCAATTCCGGTCACCTTCTCCTCCGCAGCGACCCGCATTACGCGGGTCGCTGTCGCCGCACGCGGGGTCGCGTACCCCGCGACCCCTTTCCCTCCTCGCGCTACACCGGCGCCGCCCGGGAGTCCGCCGATCGCCGCCGTCCGTAGCCGCCTCCGCCGTCCGCGCCATCCGCCAACCGGAGCCGCTCCTCCTGGCCACCGAACCACCGCGACGCCCCGCGGCCGCCTCCTCGGACCGAAGTCGCGCCGCCGCGCCTCCTACCGCCGGAGCTCCCCAAACCGGCCAAAAAACCTCCAAAAACCGGCAAACTTCGGTGAGGTGTTGCCGTCTCCTCCGAACCCCGTTTTCAATTCCGAAAGAAGCAACGGGAAGAGTAAAATGCGTACTACACGCCCATGGAATTTTTTCGAAGACTAAACAACAAATCGATGCTAAAATTGGGGTTCAAAGGAAGGTTCGGGAATAAAAACTCAAATACGTAACCCTACCTCGCGGGCATTGCCCGGAGCTTCGCCGCCGAACCGCCGCCTTGCCGGAGTCGCCTCGCCGGAGCTCGCCTCACCGGATCTCGCCTCGCCGGAGGTGAAGGAGGGGGAGGAGGATTTTAGGAAGAAGAGGAAGAAGAAGAAGGGGGGTGTTTAAGTACAAAACACTTAAACGCCCGCCCGACGGCCCCGAACCCGAACTCCCGACGGGGTCGGGATTTAGCCTCCCCTAGGCTAAGAACCACGCTCTGAGCGCAACGGCGGTCTCGGAATTTTATTCCGAGACCCCGTTCAAAAGTTATAAAATTTAACGTCCGAAGCCGCTAAATTACGAAAACGCCCCTGGGGCCATTTTTCACAAAAGGCCCGCGCCCGCGAAACTTACATCCCTCCTAGGGTAAACGGAACGCTCCAAACTCAACGGTGCCCTCGGTTTTCCAGTCCGAGCCACCGTTTAAAATATACTAGCGTTTCACCATTAAACGAATAAATTAATTTATTTATTTATCCGTTTAACGTTCCGGGAGCGGGCGAGGGGTCCAAACATCCCGCGCCGACAAGTTTTATGTCGTTCCTAGGGTAAACACCCCATTCCGGACCCATCCGTACACTCGGATCCCTGATCCGGAACTCTATTTTGGAGTTATCTCATTTATTTAGCGTTTCCAGTGTGAACGCACTGAAAATTTAATTCCGGCCACTCCGGGGCTCGGAATCTCACGCCGTCTGAAGGCACTGCTCTAGAATATTATCAAGAATATTACAAAGTCTTTCTCAGAAAAAACCGGGTTCTTACAGTATAAATCTTGGTAGGATACCACCAAATATTCTATATAGTGTTTAATATCGTGAAACCATTAGTTATTGATTTAAAACATAGGTAATTTATAAATACAAATTCAATAAAAAACGTTTTTATAGAAAACAAATTGGTTTCTTTATAAAAATTTCATATTTCCACAAATAATAAATATAAAAAATACATGGAATACATTATAAAGGATCATGAATAACTTTTTATGGTAATACCATAATAAAACATGTGAGAAATCAAACATGAATCAATACAATCATGTATAAATCCAATAAAATGTGGGATATAGCCAATGGTAATACATAATAAGACACATAAAGGAACTCTATATAGGATTAATAAGAATCCTACTAATATAAAGTCTTTCTACGGTCTATTGATATCACTTAACACACACTAAGGTTAAGTATGTTTATTTCTTGTAACATCTAAGATTCACCATATGGTATGTTTTAAAAAACAAATCATTAAACCATGTTCAAGTTTATTAAAACATTTTATAAGTAAGATATCCTGAATTATGTGTTTGAAATTTTATTTTTGAGTCAAATTCACCATTGAATCATTTTATAGAACACATAATGAGCATAATTTTTTAAAACAGAAACCCATTAAAAACCCCATTTGAAGCAATGATATAATAATTAAGTCAATTTATAAAATCAAAACGATGGAATTATACAACATTATTAATGAATTTAAGTCTTATCATTATTTTATAGAGACACTTATCTAAAGAGAAAATGGTAACTAGTTGCCTTTGAGAATGTAGTTTGGAAACATGGTGATCTGTTTCTCACAATCCTTAATCCAGAAGAAACATTAAAAATTATCTATCAGGACCCTTATATCCAGTAACCATTCGCTCTCAAGTTCCAATGAATCAAGGGGATAAGATATCAAGAAATTATTATAGAAGAAGAGTAAAAATCTGATAAAAAATAAAACAATCCTCGAAGAGATCCAAAAAAACGAAGGGAGAATACAAATTATGAAAGGGAAAAATTATCTAGAGTATTGGGGAATGTTTTTCTATGCCTAATATATATTAAAATTTTCTTATATATCAAAATGATAAAGTTAAAATAGGTGAATTTATAATTTTTATAAGTTTTGATCAGTGAGAGTGGTTAGGTCGAATAGTTTAACAAACCATGTGTCAGCCATGCATGGCCTCTTTCATTTGAAAATTATAGACCCATGACTACTTGTGATGATCTATAGGTTTTGGGAAAATCATGATCAATCTGTGTGTTACCTCTGAATAGAAACACCAAAAACTGCACAATTTCCTTGGTAAGTCGCATGGGTTAACTAACCATTCTCAAACCATACAAAATTCCTCTAGAGCCTCAAAGTTCTAATCTCCATGATTATCACACTGTTAGTCCTAACTATGCACATAAAATGTGTTCTTGGCCTATTTTATCCAAAAAAATGTTTTCAACTTTGGACTCCCAAAAACATCAATAACATTCTAAAGAAGAAACCATGCTCATACTAAAGCATATCAGTTTCCCAGTTAGTATCACATTGAAAATAATTATACTAATCCTAAAAAATAACTAAAAACTTCTCTAATAACAACTATAATGACACAAGATAAACATATATTATTTTTTATATTATTTCCATAATTTATACATTATATATCACATAAAAATCTCAAAATCCCATAAATTTAAGGTTTAGTATATTTGATGACAAATTATATAGGAAAATTCTTCCATAATACTTGTGAAAATTTCTCTATAATTGAAAATTCTAGACCACCTTCTAGACTTCTCATAAATTATATTTATTATAATAACATTGGAAATGTTAAAATAAGAAATGAGAGAGACAAAATACTCATTAAGTGTAAGAATAATTTATAATAATCAATGTTAAAAAGAAAGAATAGGATAAACATATGGGTATGATAATGGAAGCATAGAATATGAACAAAAAATATAGAATTTATAAAAAAATAAAATAATGATTATGATTATAATCATTGAAAAATGACATAATGAAATTGAATCATAAGATTTTGGAATCATAAACATGTTGTAGAAACATAATACATGACATTATAAACATAAGTCAAGGGTCACTCCCAATACTATCATTATAAATTTGACGAAGTCACATGGTGTATTGGGTTCATTTCCCATTCCCATAAATAGAGTTTAAAAAGTACCATGGTGGATTAGTATCACTAAATAACCCCTTAGAAATTATTTCAACAGATAAAATTCTTTACATAATTAATTGGAGGGCTATAAAATTCTTGGCCCACCTATCAAAAAACATTTTTTCTTATGGATAATTGTCTATGAACCACACATGGTATCTCAGGAGATGAAAGGATTACTCAATTAATTGGAGGGATATATAATTTTTGGACCACCCATAACATAATGAAAATCATATATAAGAATGACACATGATGAATTAAACCATACCAAAATCATAAGCATGATCAAACCTATGTGAAAGAAGTGGGTATCATAATTCTGATTTATGGCATAAATAAAGGATGAATTAAAAAGGTTCCCAAAAGAATAAATAATTAAATTATTTTGAACTTCTATAATTAAAAAATTGACGTAGTTATTGAACATGTATTCTTATTTAGAATATGTAATGAGTGGTACCTAGGAGAAGAATAGATAAATATGAACCACATGGGGGATTATTTATAAAATAAGTAAATATATTTCTAATAATGGAAAGAGAATATTATTTTACATGAAACAATAATTAAACCAAGAGGGTTATACATAAGATACTGATGTTTCTTATTATTTATAAATATTTTAGAATCATTTAATTGGTGTGATTCTTGTAATGATACCAAAAATAGGAAAGTTCAATTAAATCTGGTATACTTAGAAGTGGTAATTTGTATGGGAATTAAAAACATGTATAACCATATGAATGAAAAAATGATACATAAATTCGTATATACTTAAGTAACACATATAAAACCTATAAGAAGTTCAATAGAATAATATTTCTTAAAATGGATAAAAATAAATACAACATGCAAGTGATAGGTAATGTGTTTAGTATAGAAGATCCCTTATATTCATGTTTGAAAACACTCTACATATAAACTTAACTTACTAAATAAATAATTTAAGATAATTAAATATATATCACATATATTTATTCATATTTCTTAAATTTTATAAATTCCATTTATGATAATCTATTATTTATAATTAATATAGTTTCTGGTTATGGCAGTTACTCAGGGTTTGCAGTTATTTGCTTCATAATATTTTTGTTTTTTGGGTCATTGTCAAAGGTTTTATAAAATAAATTCATTATCTCCTAGAATATTTAGTAATATTTTATTTATTATTAAATTATAATAATATTTATAAAAACTTCATGGTTGACCCAAAATATTCACATATTTAGAATGGTTTCTTGATAATTCTATTTAAAAAGATCAAAGTTTATACAATCGTTTCTCAGTGATCACACATAATGAATCACCTAGAGTATTAATATAGAATATTAATTGTAATACCCCAAGATTCCACAGTACGCTTCTCTTTGAATAATACAGGAGTGTGTGTTGTACGCAACTTCAAGTTCTAACACACACCACAACCAATCAAAGTAGCTGTTATGAATAGTAATACCTACTTTTTGAAATTTTATAAATTTTATCTTTAAAAATGGACTTAATTTTTGGATTCGGAATATGGAATTTATCCTAGGGTGAAATTTTGGAACTTTTTGGATAATTTTTATATATTAATGAATAGTGAAAATTATTAAATTTTAATTAAAAAAAACTTTTTTAATAAAAATAATTAATAGTGATAAATTATAATATTGAGTGGTTTTAAAGTATAATTAGAATATAATTTTACCATTTTATCCAATGGTGGTCATTAGAATTAATTTCACTTTGAAATTGGACATAAACAATTGTCAATCTTTTGATTGATATTGTTTCTTAAAAACACGCTATTTGTTTTGACAACGGGAATTAATTATAAAATTAATTAATGCAACTTATATGTTTGGAACTTTGTAAAATAGACACCATTTTTGAATTCAGAATATCAATTATATCTTAGGGCGAAGTTTTGGTATTGTTCTGAAAAACTTCGATTTTTGATGAATAGTGAAACCACTAAGTGGTGGTTAAAAAACTGATTTTTCATTTAAATGAAATTTTAACACCTCTGTGATTTGAATTTCTAAAATCATAAATACATCATTTTCATTAGTATGTAAAATGTGGTTCAATGAGATGAAAATAATTTTTGGTGAATAGTAATTTTTAAGTTTTATTAATCGTGATTAAAGGTAATTAGTGTAATTTAAGGTAAATATAATGTTATAATAATATGAAATTACCTTTAAAGTTGTCCTACCCTTATGGTATAAGTCATGGCCGACCAAGACAATCCATGGGTCAACTTGGGGACCCCATGGAGCCACTTGTGTAAGAAAATGACATTAATAACTTTTTATTTAAAGTAAAAATAAAATTGTCACAAACATGTGTTGTTTTACTAAAACAATTATTACATGGGGTTATATAAGTTAAATTTTTGACTATAAATATTAATTGGAAATATAAAAAGATTTACTACATCATGATATTTTTTTTATAATTTTTAGACATTAAATAAATTAAATTTTTAATGACACCATGATGATGCAGCGATTACCTCATTAATTAACGATTTAAATAAAATGGAAAGATAATGTAAAATATAAGAATTAAACTTGTCAAAAACCTATTGTATGAGTAGATTTTGAAACCTTATCACATTATCCTAGAAATATATAATTTTGGGACCTTTAAAATCTAAAAATCATTATATAATAAAGTAGCATTTCATGACTTTCCAAGAGTGCCCCTCCTCTCCTCTTATAAAAGGTCCTCACCTCTACCACCTTATTCACACCATCAAAGCCATTTTTCTCGGAAAAACTCTACCCAAATACTCTCTTAACTTCCATATCTTACTCCTAGAAGCCTCACTTTGTGCAGAAGTCTTCCCAATGAATCCATTGGATCAAATCAAAAAGAGTTACCCGATTTAAAGGTAATGTCTTCACTTGTGTTCTTTTGTTTTATTTTGCTTCTCCAACCCCCTAAAATCTTTTTATTACTTTATTTTGTAACAACACTAGTGTATTAAATATACTAGGATGTTTTTACGAGAATTATTTGATTTAAACTTACACACAACTTCTTCTAATGGTTAAAGAACATACTGTTTCTGTGGGTGGCGAATTACTGCCTCACGAAACGATGATTGTTCAATCTTCTTTTAACACCTCTCATGGTGGAAATTATGATGACACTATTTTCATATATGATATATATATTATTTTTATGTCTTCCTTATGCTTCTGTATTTCTCATTTATGGCATACCTTTATGATTTCCATTATGGGTAAACGTGATAATTTCATTTTAGGAAGTACGAACTACCGCCCCCTCAAAGTGATTTGAATCGTTAATGCCATATATGGGACATATAAAGGATGGAGTAAATGATATTATATATGATATTATACTGGAATTATAATACACCTTTATATAATTATTATTTCATTCCATTAAATACTAAATAGAAATGAAAGTAGCGTTCATGCGTACGTACGGCTTACCATCTCCATGAACGGTGCATTTCATTTCTTACCTCTAAATGTTACGTAATATTGTGAATGAATGTATAAACTGGATATATATGATATATATGATATCTACATCATGAATATAATTCTGAATATAATTTATATTTTACCATATGAACAATTTGTAATTATAAGAAGTTTATTTTTGACTCAAGTACAAAAGATCGACAAAACAACCGTTATTGACATAAATAATTACATAATGTTCATAACATGGTAATAAGTGATATAAAAGGAATAATAAACCTGAAAAAGGTTCTTAAGCAATTATAAATTAACTCTAGTTTATTATTCAGGAGTTTAAAGAATGGTCGAGTCAAGTCGGACACGAGGTAAGGGAACTTCTTAACCCAATTTCCATTCTTTGGGTTAATCTCCTACTTTCAAATTATGTCATGATATTATTATGTCCTATATTGTATTTGTACTTTATTTATGTGTACTTATAGTGAATACAAATAATAGATCTATTTTATTTAAAAAATGATCTTTTCAAGGGACTTCACCTCAATCTCTTTTCATTGAGGCATATTTTATTTTATACACAACTTTCTTTTATACAGTGTATAAATCCCTTTGACTTTTACGTTTATTCAAAAGGAATATTTTTTATACGAAGCGTTTTACTAAATGACAAAAGGGAATGGTTTTTTGTCATACGTATTCGGAGACAACGACTTCTCCGTCGCCGTGACCATTAGTTGAGTTTCAGCTTCCTCTACAATCCATAACTTTTTCTAAATGAAAAATAAATACCAAGTTTTAATTTTATTATATTTTCATATTGAAAATGTTTTTGAAAGTTTTTTTATTATATCAATGTGTTGTATTGATATCTTGTGATTGAAATGTGGTAATGTTATGTTTCCTTTATGCATGATTTATGTGGTACGATTATGTTATGGTTTATGATATGTTTAAACCTATTCATATGAGGAATGAATTAGACTTAATAAGTGATTGGTGGAGCCCACTATAGATCCTCGATGCATCGGCAAGTCTCATGAGACAAACTAGTGTCTTGGCACGAGGCCTTGACAAAATCTTATTTGTAGTCTTTGCATGAGGCCTTGGCTACGTGGTTATGATAGTCTGACATTATGCATTCCATCATTATGTAAGTGGTTATTGATATTGCACGTGATTATTCGACTAGTAGAATATCCATGTGAATAAGTAAATGGCATTATTTCATTTTACTTTTTCCATATTATGATGAAGTTTAAGTTTAAAAGGATTTTGTTTTAATTATACATTGCCTTAAATATTTATGTTTATTTATAAAAGCTTCCGCTATATTGTTATCCTTACTGAGCATCTGAGCTCACCCATTTCTATGTTTTATTTTTCCCAGGATGTGAAGAAATATTTTATGACTGACCTGCAGGGATAGTCTGAAGAGGATATGGGTGTGGACTATGTAGACTATGTTATTGTAGTTTTTCACTTTATGATGTAATGTGACATTTATGAATGTATCTAGTGTTTCCAAGGTTACTAAACTAATCAGTCTTTCGAGACTTGATCTTTTGTGATCATGCCAATGTTACGCGATAATGCACTGAATCTGGGTAACTTGGGTCGGGGCGTTACAGTTGGTATCAGAGGCAGTTGAGTACTAACCTTGGAAGCTAGATTTAGAAAAACTCTGATTAGAGCACATAGCCATAAGATAGACTTTGAGGATTAGTATAGAAGAACTTCCTAGAATTTTGTTGTTGTAGAGATTTTGTGACTTTTCTGAGCAATACATCCCTGTCTAGATACGAGAAGGTAGAGGCAGATCTAGCATAGATGTACCTAGGGGTAAAACCCAAAAAAACAATTTGAGCTAGACTCGAACGGGAACTGGTGCACGACAACGGGCCTTGCTACACTCTTGGTTACGACACTCCCAGGGGATATGCTAAGGATAATGTTCATTTTCTTTACAAACCATTATTAAGGGTTTATGAGTATATACTTCCTCAAAGAAAACATTTTTAAGATTATAGTTCAATTTATGTTATGTGTTTTACAAGTATGGAATTATGTATTTCGATTCATAAACTAATCTAGTTTATGCCATTGTTTAGAAATGGAGCCTAGTGGGAGGAATGGAAATCGTATCAATGCACGCACTCCATGTAGAGATTTCCCTCCTACTCAAGATAATTATAGTGGAGATGGAGATACAACTGGGGCTGATCAACTTATCACCATACTGGGACAACTCACTCAGGTTATGAATAATAACCTTACTCGTATGGAGCACCCTGATCCGCAACATGGAGGATCAATGTTAGACCACTTCATGAGGCAACAACCACCAACATTTAATGGGGGTACAAATCCATTAGTAGCTGAGAAATGGATAAACTCCTTAGAGAAAATATTACAAGCCATGGGGAGTAGTGAAAGGGAGAAGGTTATCATGGCAGTTTACCGCCTCATTGGAGATGTTGATCAATGGTGGTTGCTGATTCAAAACACAAAGGAAGTTGAAAAAGTATTAAGTATGGAATGGAGGGAGTTTAAGGAAATTTTATTAGAAAAATAATTTCCACAAGACCATCGATCAGATATGGAAAATCAATTTCTGAGTCTGAGGCAGAAGGAGGATGAGAATGTCGAAAAGTATGAGGCTAACTTTACAAGGTTAGTAAGGCATGAACCAGATTATATATGTAACCCAAGAAGTAAGATTGATCATTTCTTTGATGGTTTAAAACCATTTCTCCATCGAGCATTATTATCACAATCTTTCTCAACATACGAAGATATAGTCTCATGTGCTATCAAGACAGAAAAGGAATTCTCTAAGTCTTATGACAACAAAGTAAAGCAAGAGAAGATGAGAACGGTGGAACAAGAGACAGATAAAGGGAAAAAGGGAAAGAATGATTTTCCATTATGTGATAATTTTGGGAAGAATCACCCCGGTACATGCCTAAAAGGAATGGGATTTTCTTATAAATGTGGAGAAAAAGGTCACCAGGCTCGTGATTTCAAGGGAAAGAAAGAGGCTATCAATGTTGAATGCTAAAATTGTAGGGAAATGTGGCATTATGAAAATGAATGTCTTAAGCGTCAGGGAAACTTACCTCGGAAAAGGCCAAGGGATCAAGTCCAATCTTATGTTGTTACTACAGTTGAAGTGGAATAATTAATGTATTGATGATTTTGGACTCAAGGATTATATTATGGTTATAAGAATAATGTGATATATATAAGGATTGTACTGCAGTACTTGTTGTTTTCATTAAGGTTTTAATATGATTAAGGTAATCATATTTTTGTATGTGACAATAAGAGAAACTTTACTTTGTTTTAGGAATCTGATGATACAATTGATTTTGGAATTTAGAGACCTTTTAGAGAAAGTCTGTACATAGGTATTTTGGATAACTATAAAGGTTGGAATGGATTAAGTTGAACTTTGGATATTATTGTTTAAGGTTAAAACATTTATGAAGATTATTTTTGGAATATTATAATACTATAGTTTTGGAAAAGGACAACTTGTGGGTAAGGGGATAACCCGTCGCGTCGGAAAAAGCTGTAGAAATCGAACCCACAACCATAGTGTGACAGGCCTTTATTACCTACCACTAGCCTACAGGAATTCCCTGGTTATTAAAAAATAGTTTTCCTAATCTAAATGGTATGTGTTAATATTTGGAACCTTGTACGATTAGGATAACTATAATATTTTTGAGTTCTATTATCTTTTTGAGTGACAGAAGGGTTTGTGGTAAAAAATTATAAAAGAATGAAAGTCTACATGACAAGTATGTATATTTCCTTACGTTCTTTATAAATCTCCTAAATAAATTCCTCAACTTTATGAATGGTAACTTAAAACAAAAATGTTGTCGGTTAACTTTACCTACTGGGGAATAAATGATCGTTTAACCAATCACAAGTTTGTGATTTTCTTGTAGTTAAACTTTATCCTAATCATGTTTCCTACAACTCTCCATCAGACCTTGATGGTTTGTTTCTCCTCCATATCCATATTTTCATAGAATCCTAGTATGGGCTATCTCGGGTGACCTTTGTACTTCTCTTTCTTTCTTTTAAAGTTATATTTTTATTAACCCTATTTCCGATGTGGGTTTTCCACAAAGGTATTTTCTATTTTCAACCTTTATTTTCAAAGAAAAATTTCAAATTACGAGGACGCAATTTATTGAAGGAGGGGATAATGTAATACCCCAAGCTTCCACGGTACGCTTCTCTTTGAATAATACAGTAGCGTGTGTTGTACGCAACTTCGAGTTCTAACACACACCACAACAAATCAAAGTAGTCGTTATGAATAGTAATACATATTTTTTGAAATTTTATAAATTTTATCTTTCAAAATGGACTTTATTTTTGGATTCGGAATATCTAATTTAGCCTAGGGTGAAATTTTGTAACTTTTCGGATAACTTTTATATTTTTGATGAATAGTGAAAATTACTAAATTTTAATTAAAAACAACTTTTTTAATCACAATAATTAATAGTGATAAATTATACTATTGAGTGGTTTTAAAGTATAATTATAATATAATTTTACCATTTTATCCAATGGTGGTCATTAAAATTAATTTCACTTTGAAATTGGACATAAACAATTGTCAATCTTTTGATTGATATTGTTTCTTAAAAACATGATATTTGTTTTGACAACGAGAATTAATTATAAAATTAATTAATACAATTTATATATTTGAAATTTTTTAAAATAGTCACCATTTTTTAATTCAGAATATCAATTATAGCTTAGGGTGAATTTTTGGTATTGTTCTGAAAAACTTCGATTTTTGATGAATAGTGAAACCACTAAGTTGTAGTTAAAAAACTGATTTTTCATTTAAATGAAATTTTACCACCTCTGTGATTTGAACTTCCAAAATCCTACATACATCATTGTCATTAGTATGTAAAATTTGGTTCAATGAGATGAAAATAATTTTTGGTGAATAGTAACTTTTAAGTTTTATTAATCGCGATTAAAGGTAGTTAGTGTAATTTAAGGTAAATATAATGTTATAATAATATGAAATTACCTTTACACTTGTCCTACCCTTATTGGATGAGTCATGGCCGACCAAGACAATCCATTGGTCAACTTGGGGACCCCATGGAGCCACTTGTGTAAGAAAATGACATTAATAACTTTTTATTTAAAGTAAAAATAAAATTGTCACAAACATGTGTTATTTTAATAAAACAATTATTACATGGGGTTATATAAGTTAACTTTTCGACTATAAAAATTAATTGGAAAGATAAAAAGATTTCATACATCATGATATTTTTTTATAATTTTTAGACATTAAATAAATGAAATTTTTAATGACACCATGATGATGCAGCGATTACCTCGTTAATTAACGATTTAAATAAAATGAAAAGATAATGTAAAATCTAACACTTAAACTTGTCAAAAACCTATTGTATGAGTATATTTCGAACCCTTATCACCTTATCCTAGAAATATATAATTTTTGGACCTTTAAAATCTGAAACTCATTATATAATAAAGTACCATTTCATGACTTTCCAAGAGTGCCCCTCCTCTCCTCTTATAAAAGGCCTCCACCTCTACCACCTTATTCACACCATCAAAGCCATTTGGCTCGACCAACCTCTACCAAAATACTCTCTCAACTTCCCTTTATTACTCCTATAAGCCTCACTTTGGGCATAAGTCTTCCCAAAAAATCCTTTGGCTCAAATCAAAAAGAGTTACCCGATTTAAAGGTAATGTCTTCACTTGTGTTCTTTTGTTTTATTTTGCTTCTCCAACCCCCTAAAATATTTTTATTACTTTCTTTTGTAACAACACCAGTATCTTCAATATACTAGGATGTTTTTATAATAAGTATTTGATTTAAAATTACACACAACTTCGTCTAATGGTTAAAGAACATGCTGTTTCTGTGGGTGGCGAATTACTACCTCACGAAATGATGATTGTTCAATATTATTTTAACACCTCTCATGGTGGCCATTATGATGAAACTATTTTCATATATAATATATATATTATTTTTATGTTTTCCTTATGCTTATGTATTTCTCATTTATGTCATACCTTTATGATTTCCATTATGGGTAAACGCGATAATTTCATTTTAGGAAGTGCGGACTACCGCCCCCTCAAAGTGATTTGAATCGTTAATGCCATATATGGGATGTATAAAGGATGGAGTAAATGATATTATATATGATATTATACTGTAATTATAATACACCTTTATATCATTATGATTTCATTCCATTAAATATGAAATAGAAATAAAAGTAGCGTTCATGCGTACGTACGGCTTACCGTCTCCATGAACGGTGCATTTCATTTATTACCTCTAAATGTTACGTAATATTGTGAACGAATGTATATAATGGATATATATGATATATATTATATCTACATAATGAATATAATTCTGGATATAATGGATATTTTACCACATGAACAACTTGTAATTATAAGAAGTTTATTTTTGACTCAAGTACCAAAGATCAACAAAACGACCGTTATTGACATAAATAATTACATAATGTTAATAACATGGTAATAAGTGATATAAAAGGAATAATAAAATTGAAAAAGGTTCTTAAGAAATTATAAATTAACTCTAGTTTATTATTCAGAAGTTTAAATAACGGTCGAGTCAAGTCGGACACGAGGTAAGGGAACTTCTTAACCCAATTTTCATTCTTTGGGTTAATCTCCCACTTTCAAATTATGTCATGATATTATTATGTCCTACCTTGTATTTGTACTTTCTTTATGTATAATTATAGTGAATACACATAATAGATCTATTTTATTTTAAAAATGATCTTTGTAAGGGACTTCATCTCAATCTACTTTCATTGAGGCATATTTTATTTTATACACAACTTTCTTTTATACGGTGTATAAACCAATTTGACTTTTACATTTATTCAAAAGAAATATTTTTTATACGAAGCATTTTAATAAATGACAAAAGGTAATGGTTTTTTGTCATATGTATGCGGCGACAACGACTTCTCCGCCGTTCTGACCATTATTTGAGTTTCAGCTTCCTCTACAGGCCATAACTTTTTTTAAATGAAAAATAAATACCAAGTTTTAATTTTCTTATATTTTCGTATTGAAAATTGTTTTGAAAGTGTTTTTATTATATCAATGTGTTGTATTGCTATCTTTTGATTGAAATGTGGAAATTTTATGTTTCATTTATGCATGTTTTATGTGGTACGATTATGTTATGGTTTATGATATGTTTAAACCTGTTCATATGAGGAATGCATTAGACTTAATAAGTGATGGGTGGAGCCCGCTATAGCTCCTCGATGCATCGGCAGGTCTCATGAGACAAACTAGTGTCTTGGCACAAGGCCTTGACAAAATCTTATTTGTAGTCTTGGCACGAGGCCTTGGCTACGTGGTTATGATAGTCTGGAATTATGCATTCCATCATTAAGAAAGTGGTTATTGATATTGCATGTGATAATTCGACTAGTAGAATCTCCATGTGAATAAGTAAATGGAATTATTTCATTTTACTTTTTCCATATTTTGATGAAGTTCAAGTTTAAAAGGATTTTGTTTTAGTTATACATTGCCTTAAATGTTTATGTTTATTTATGAAATCTTCCGCTATATTGTTATCCTTACTGAGCATCTGATCTCACCCATTTCTATGTTTTATTTTTTCCAGGATGTAAAGAAATATTTTATGACTGACCTGCAGGGATAGTCTTAAGGGGATATGGGTGTGGACTATGGAGACTATGTTATTGTAGTTTTTCAATTTATGATGTAATGTAACATTTATGAATGTATCTAGTGTTTCTAAGGCTACTAAACTAATCGGTCTTTCGAGACTTGATCTTTTGTGATCATGCTAATGTTACCTGATAATGCACCGACTCTGGGTATGTGGAAGAGGTCTCTATGGAGGCTATCTAATGCACCTCCTTAGAGAATATTTTTTATTCTCTTCTCTTTAAATTTTTTCCCACTGTGTATGTGGAAGTGGTCTCTATTTGATAAGTATATTTCTTTTTTCCCATGAAGAACTATGGAAGATGATTTTTAGCCTGGACAGATTGTTTCTATTGACTGTTTACCTAATCTAGGTTGTGGATTCATTTGATTATAATTATAATCTGCTTGGAAGCAGGTGATTTCAAGTGTAGGGGGTTAAGTCTCACCTTGAGACCGAACCTCTTGTTTATTCCGCTATGTATTTATATTTTGTTTTACTACTATATCCTAGATTATTTTTTAATCTATAAACAATTATATTAATTTGATAATTAATCTTAACTATTTTTTATATTTATTTTTATCTAAGTAAATTTATTTCAAAAGTTAAGGTATTTCTAAACAATATTTTAATTAAGACTTAATCGTTCTTTAAGAAATATTTTAAAAGGATAAATATTATATCGATCTGTTATTTTGGCTAATTGGACAGTTAATTTTTATTATGGTTATTTTACATGAACCTAATATTAAAAGAGAAATTTTTATTGGGAACTCAATTCACCCCCTCTTGAGTTACTCAATCCGACCAACATTTGGTATCATAGGATAGTTTCTTTTATATATATTATTACCTTTTTTACAATTATTTTAGTTATATTTTATATATCTCAAATTTCTATCATTTATAAATTTTAGTTCTTTGTGGATAATAGATAAGAAGGATATGATGCCAAAATACCTCCTTATTTTAATGGTTCAAATTATGCTCAATAGGAAATCAAGATGAAAATTCATTTAAAAATTATGGGTTTTGACATATGGATTTTAATAGAAGATCAATATGAAATACCAAAAACAGCTAAAAGTACTTGGAATGATGCTACAAAAGTTGATTATAATAATAATAATTGTAAAGATATTAATCCTTTTTTGTGCTTTAGGAAATGATGAATTTAATAGAATATATAATTGAAAATCTGATTATGAGATGTGGGATACCTTATTTGTCTCACATGAAGGAACATTAAATGTCAAAGAAATGAGATTAAATACATACATAATTAAATATGATACTTTTAAAATTAAATCTGATGAACCTATTTCTGATATGTATCTCAAGTTCAATGAAATAGTCAACACCATGCACTCACTTGTAAAATAATTGACAGATAAAGATCAAGTGATGAGACTACTTAGATGCTTACCAAACAGATAGAAAGAAACATATGTGTCAATTATATAATCATGTGATGTAATTAAACTACCTATCAAGGAATTGATAGGAAATATGATGATGTATGACTAAGAGATTAAATTCAACAGAGATATTGATGAAGATGAACCAAAAAGAAAATATATGGCCTTCAAGACTACTACCTCCAGATAAAGAGAAAAGGTAAAAATAAAAGATACCAGTGAAGAAGAATATTCTAATAACAGTGATGAAGAAATGGTACATATGGCCAGAAGATTTAAGAAATTTTATAGGAAAAATAAGTTCTTCAAAAAGTAAAATTTTAGAAAAAATTATGACAGCAAAGGAAAATGGAAAACGGATTAGAAAAAAGGATGACACTCAAAATGAAATCACCTACTATGAATGTAAGAGGAAAGGACACATTAAATCTGATTATCCAAAATTGAAATATAAAAAAAGTATAAAGATAATGATAAAGGATATAAGAAATCCATGAAATAAACATGGAGTTCCTTAAAAGATATATCAAGTGATTTACACACTAATCAAGAAGATAAGTTTGATAGGGAAAATATGTGATTTACAACAAGCACATCAGAGTTACAAAATTTTCTACCTTTCTCTTCTACCAATATTTCATATGTTTATAAAAATGAAGAAAATGATGATAATGAGGAAAACATGAATATTAAAGACATGTATGATTATTTTAACATGCTAAAAAACACTTTTAATAAACTAAAAGATAAATATATGTCACTTAATAAATAGCATGATTTAAAATAAATTGTTAAGACCGACCTTATTATTGAAAAATAGAAAAATGATCAACAATTGACAGAAAACCAAGAGTTAAAAATATCAAATGAACAGTTGAAGAAAGACAAAAAAAATTTACCAATGGTAAGAAAACATTAACTCAAATACTATGAGAGAAAGTTTCTCCCAAGTATATACCTGGAATAGGTTACAAACCAGGATAGAGAAAACTTACAAAAAACTTATTCACATCTAGTACCAGTCTTGAGAATCCATATACATCCAATACATATTCAACTGGGCAAAATAAAGTTTTTTATTTTTAAAAACTTACAAATTGTTTATAAGAAACCCATTCAGAAAATATGGATGCCAAAATATCTTATTATTAATATATCTGGACCCAAGAGAATTTGGGTACCAAAATCATTTTTGGTATAAACATTGTTTTGTAGGAAGCATGTTTGAAAACCTACAACAAAATCTTATGGTATCTGGATAGTAGATGTTCCAGACATATGTCTGGTGAGTATTCAAACTTCAAAAATTTGATCAAATTTGATGGTAGAAATGTCACTTTTGGTGACAATGAAAAAGGTAAAATAATCGGTCTTGTCTAAATTGGTAATTATAATTTAGTATTAAGTTCCAAAGTTTTATATGTAAATGGTTTGAAATACAATCTTATTAGCATATCTCAACTATGTAATGACGGATTTTATGTAAATTTTGAATACAATGCATGTCATCTTTTTAATGATAAAAAATGTTTTAATTTTTACTAACTTAAGAAATTATAATATTTATTATATTGATTTAAATTATTTATCCTCTAAAAATATTTCTTGATTAAGTTCCTTTCATAGAGAATTTTTTCTTTGGAGTAGGATACTAGGTCATTACAATATTCATTCACTTAGAAAGATAACTGGGAAAGAATTAGTTAGAGACCTAATAAAGATTGAATTCTTAAATGACAGAATTTGTAATCCCTATCAAAAAGAAAAACTTCATAAGATTTATTTAAAATAAAATAAATAAGATTAAACCTCTCAGACTTTAGAGTTAATCCATATGGATATCTTTGGACCTTCTAGAGTTTCTATTCTAAATAGAAAAAAATTATGTTTATGTCCTTGTAAATGACTTCTGTAGATACACATGGGTATTTTTTCTAGCTCACAAAATTGAAGCATTCTCTCACTTTATTAAATATTCCAAATCTATAGAAAATATTAAAGGACTTAGGATTAAGACCTTAAGAAGTGATCATGGTCGATAATTTGAAAATCAAGACTTTGAACCATTTTTTTCACAAAATGTTTGCAATCACAAATTTTCAGTACATAGGACATCACAGAAAAATAGTGTGGTGGAAAGAAGAAATATAAATCTTCAAGATATATTTTGAACTATGCTAAACAAATATGACCTACCTATCTATTTTTGGGATGAATCTATTCATACAGCCTGTTACACTATAAATAGAGTATTAATAAGACCTATCTTAAAGATAACTTCTTATAAATTATGGAATTATAGAAATCCAAAGGTAAATTACATTAGATTTTTTGGATGTAAAGTTTTTATTCTAAATACAAAGGATAATGTGGAAAAAAATTCTTCCAAAAGTAATGAAGGAATTTTTCTAGGGTATTCAACTTCCAGTAAAGAATATAGAGTGTTTAATAAAAGATCTAGAGAAATAGAAGAATGTTTTCACATTAAATTTGATGAAATTTATCCCAATGAAACTAAGACAAACTTAGAGAACCTTGATGATGATATTTCAACTCTAAATCTCAATTCTAAACCTTCTGAAAATTCTGTTAAAAAAACTGTTATTTAAACTAGTAATTATCCAGAACCTGAATTGGATAAAGATAATGAGTCTACTAGATCTTCTTCTCAAAGACCAATTAGGACTCATAGAAATCACCTGTTAGATGTTGTAATAGGAAATCCAGACAAAGGTATAGAGGCCAGATATTCCCTTAGAAATCAAATTGAACAAAAATATTTCTTGTCACATCTTGAACCTAAGAACATTAATGATTCCATAAATGATAACTTCTGGGTAATAGACATGAAAGAAGAACTTAATCAATTTGAAAGAAACAATGTTTGGGAAATTTTTGATAGATATAAAGACACTTTAGTTATTGGCACTAAGTGGGTGTTTAGAAACAAGGTTGATGATTCTAGAATAATAGTAAGAAATAAAGCTAGACTAGTTGTACAAGGTTATAATTAAAAAGAAGGTATTGATTATGAAGAAACTTTTGCACCTATAGCAAGACTTAAATCAATTCGGATACAGGTTTCATATACAGTACATATGGATTTCAAACTATATCAAATGGATGTCAAATATGAATTCTTAAATGGACTTATAATTACGGATTTTTTTGTTTAACAACCCCCTAGATTTAAAAATAATCATTTTCTAATTTTTTTTTTAAATTAACAAAAGATTTATTTTGTTTAAAACATGCTTCTAGATCTTGGTATGATAGGCTTACCTATTTTCTTGTTTCAAAATGTTTTTCAAAAGGTATAGCTGATCCAACTATTTTTATTAAAATAATTTCAAAAGATGTTTTAATAGTAAAAATATTTATATATGATATTATTTTTGGATATACTAAATATTCCCTATGTATTGATTTTTCAAAACAAATGAAAAATGAATTTGAAAAGAGTATAATGGGTAAACTCAAATTCTTTCTTGGATTTTAGATTTTTCAAAATAAAGAAGAAGTTATCTTAAATCAAAGAAAATATAATAAATATCATTTAAAATGTTTTGGACTAGATAGTACCAAAAATAGTGATACTCCTATGAGTACCACCTATAAACTAGATCTTGATGAAGCTATGAAATTGGTAGATCAGACTAGTTACAGAGGTATGATTGATAGTCTTTTGTACTTAACTAATAGTCAACCTAATATTATGTTTAGTGTGTTTATGTGTGATCGCTTTTAAGAAAATCCAAAAGAGTAACATTTATTAGCTGTCAAAATAATTTTTAAATACCTCAAATATACAACAAATGTAGGATTGTTCTACCTGAGAGGACATGATTTTTATTTAGTAAGCTATTCAAATGATGATTTTTTTGGTTTTAAGTTCGATAGAAAAAGTACATCAGAAACATGTTATATTTTAAGAAAATATATAGTATCATGGTGTGGTAAGAAACAAAATTCTATTACACTATCTTCTGCTGAAGTAGAATATATAGATTTAGGAAGTTGTTGCGCACAAATCTTGTGCATGAAACATAATTTACTATACTTTGGATACCAATTTATACATGTACCTATAAATTTTGATAACACAAGTTCAATAAACATTTCCATAAATCCATTTTCCCACTCTAAAAAAACACATTGATGTAAGATATCACTTTTTGAGAGATCATTATCAAAAGGGTGGTATAACTTTAGAATTTATTGGTACTGAACATCAGCTAACTGATATATTCACAAATTCTTCGAATTCTAAGAGATTAAACTACATCAAACATAAATTAGGAATGATAAAATTTGGTTGATGAGTCACCATTGATGATTCATTATTGATGAGTCACCATTGATGAGCCACCATTGATAAGTCACTGTTGATGAGTCACCATTGATAAGTCATCGTTTATGAGTTACCATTGATAAGTCACCATTGATTAATCATCATTGATGAGTCACTATTTATGAGTCATTGTTGTACGAGTCGCCATTCCTTTTTTTGTTACTGTTGTTTTATTACCATTAAATTTTTATTTCCCGATTAAATTTTACATTCTGATTAAATTTTTTGTCATTTATTTAAAATACATAAATGATATAAATATCTAGATACATATAAACTGATTCACCTCACCTTAAACTCTTACTCTCCCAACCCTCCTTGCCTTCCTCTCAAATCGATCACCTTCTCCCTTATTTCACTGAAGCTTTCAGCCGACCCAAATGGATCGAATGAAGCTTGTAGCTGAATCGAGTCCATAAAAGATGATAAAATAAAATAAGAAAAAGGTATCCACAAGAATATTGGATTTTTTCTCTTGAAAACCACATCTAGAAAAATGATTTGTTGAAGCTGAAAAAGTAATTGATGCTCTATGGCACCCTACCAGTAGTACACTGGTCTTGAAAGTTATAGAAAAGAAAAATTGGATGAACTGGTTCACCTAGAATCCTAGAATTTACTATCTGAGTTTAGTATACAAATTTTATTAGAATGAAGAATTTTTTTTGGAAACAAATTGGATAGAGTAAGAAGCAGCATTATTGGAGAGGATATTTCCTTCTCCTTGATGGAATGGGAAAAAATTTAAAAGTTCCTCATAAAGGAGTATATAAGGATTTTTAAGGCAGTATACCTAATGATAAATTAGAAGAGTCCCTCCTAGAATTTAATGGAGATTAAACCAAGAGTATAAAAATATATATATAAATTTATGGTGAGTGCAAGCTATAGTTTAAGTTTGTTCAACATGTCTTATGTATAAAGAAATGATATTTTAATAAAATTAGATACCAAGATGTGTATTTTTTATATATGATTAAGAAAGTGAAAAGAATTAAATTGTGTATATTTTTTATAGTTCATATACATGATATATGAAAAAGGATATCAAGGTCGAACTCTCTAATATATCCTTAAATAATTTCAGACATATTAGATACAAAGGGATATGGTAAAGTTGGAGAAGAAGCTGAAGAAAAAATTGGTGGTTTTTGTTTATCAAAACTAATTTGTAAGAGGGTAAAAGTTAGTTGGAACCCCTAGAAGGGATGTTGGGTAAGAGATAATGAAAAATTATATGATGATTTCAATCTAATTGGTCATTCTAAATGACCTAAGGAATTGAGGGATCCTCTTCTAGAGTTAGATGAAGTAGTCAAGTACTCTGATGATGATGTTGAAAGGGATGAACCTATAGTGGAAGAAAAAGAAACTTTATTAGTAGAATAAGGAAGTGATCTAGAGATTCCCAAATATCCTACTAAAACTATAGTCGATCTTGTCAGTTCATTAGTCAGTTTGACTACTAGAGAGTTTCTATTA
Organism: Viscum album; assembly: GCA_963277665.1. Lineage (NCBI taxonomy): Eukaryota > Viridiplantae > Streptophyta > Magnoliopsida > Santalales > Viscaceae > Viscum > Viscum album. The sequence continues at coordinate 1,419,753,585 of OY728153.1, read as the reverse complement.
GCTAAAAATGATGAAGAAGAAGATATATAGTTTCAGGAGAATCTCATTTTAAATTATTTTCCTCTAGAACCTCAAATTACCAAAGTGTAAATGGAAATAGAAGAAATGATAATTCTTGTAAGGAAGTAAATAATGAGTTTGTGGATCTTGAGAGCTCAAGTAAAATATCAAGAAAAGATGATCAGGACAGAGATGATGAGGATCAAGATGAGGATCCTAATGACAGAAATAATGGTGGTGGATCTGATCATGGGGATGATCAAGATAATGATAGTAGTTCTGATTATGACATAGATGAGTTTAGTAATTCTCCTACATTTCTTGACAAAGAAAAATTTCCAGTAAAAACTCCTTCTACAATGATATCAAGTTCTAATAGAGAATAAATTCAACCACAATTTACTCCAATAACTAATCTCTCAACTGCTCCATCAAAAGAAATATCTGCTATAAGTGAGGGGGATATGAATAAAATTTAGGTTAGTTAGTCAGTTCGAGTGGATCATTCTCAACAGACATTATCTATGCCCTCATCAACTAAAATTGGTCAAAGTTCTCATATTCCTAGAGATTCACCAATACTAACTTATGTTAGACCATCATTCAGTTCTTCTGAAGAATGGTATAATTATCCATGATTTGTTAGAATTAGACTTGATTATAGTGACTCAGATGATGATAATTATTTTTCTATAAAAAGATAAGGATTATTAGTGGATCAGGTAGATTAATTTGGGGAGTTACGGCTTTCTACTCCAATGGATACAGATAGAGTAGTAGAGATTGAATTACCTGCATAGAAATAATTTAATCCTCCTGCTCAACCTGTTCTATCTCCAAATATAGTTACCCAATATGATTTTATTTTTTTTTCAAAGAAATTTGAATTCAGATTTATACTCCTTGAGATCGAACTTAGTTTCAGATTTTATAAGTGTCTTGAGAACTCAACCATATCCAATATCCAAACTCAGTGAAGAAAGCATTAGATATTTGGTTGAGATAGTAATATATCATATCCAACCTCAAATAAAATTTCATATTCAGGAAATGGAATTTGAAAATAAGACCTTAGAAAAAGAATTTGAAAGTTTGAGAACTACAGTAGAGGGATTGTCAACCAATCTTTTAGAGTTTATGACTTCTATGTCCCAGATGTTGGACAGTATGACTACAGCTGCATCTACATCAATTGTACCTTCTCCAACTCCAGTGAAACTTGATATAACTCTACTTTAATAGATTATCGGGGAAGGGCTTATAAATTCTCTAGGTGATGTAACTACTCATGAGGATAAGATTCGAAAAATACATCATCATGGAGAACATGTCTATGAGATGATAAAGGAATATTTCCATGACCTCAAGAGTGATAAGGAAGTTATCAAGAATGCCATCAAGTATTATTTTTCCTTGATCTATACAAATCTTGACATATCAGTCATTTTAAATTTCTTATAGAGAATTTAATGTTGCCTTTAGTGACAAGGGTTTTTAAAGAAAACGCCATCCAATTAAAAGTTCTCACTCTAGATCTGTATAGGTTTATGGATGAGAAAGGATATTTATTTAATGTTATGTAAAGAGGAGGTAATATAATCATATAATTTTTCAATATGATGAAACCATTCTGACATGTGTATAGTACAGGTGTTATTGCTATAGAATCTATTTATGTTAGTATAATTCTTTCATAAACTTCAATAGATCCAATTTTTTTTAGTCCAGTAGTGATCAGTCCATCAGATGCTATTATGCCTTTATAGTTTCAACCTTTGGATTTTTCTCCAGAAAATGTTTCCAGATACCTTAGATCTATTCTTGAGAGAGATCCAATTAATCCTAATACCACTCTGCCTTTGATTTCAACCTATTCTCTAACCTACAACTCTACAGTCTCATCCCAAGACCAAGATAGAGACAAAGCAAAATCCAAAGGGAAAGAAAAGGTTGATGATCCCGCACCATCTTACCAGTGAATCTGTTTAGATAAAGTTTTTTTGATAGGGATCATCTATTTATCTTTTTATCCTTATGTTATTATAATGTATCATTTTTTCACCTAATGAAATGAACTTTCTTTATGTTCTTCTAATTTCTATGTGATTCATCGTTACCACTAAGGGTGAGCTATCACCAAAATTGAGTCATCGTTACCTCCAGAAGAGCTACCACCAAACTTGAGTCATTGTTACTACCAAAATAGATACTTCCAAAATAGTTACTACTAGAGGAGCTACCACCAGACTAGTTACCCCTAGAGTCAAGTTACAACCAGATGTTGAGTCACCGCCATCATCTTGTTACCATTGTTTTTCGAGGATCTTGATGTGAATGGATCAACGGCTACTTTGTTATGAAGATATTTTTGATCGAGTCTTCAGGACATTATCAAAGGCTGATTCGAGTATTGTGGATCAGATGAGTCTGTTTAAACGCGAAGTATATATATCTCTCTCTCACACTCTCAGCACCTAATGAAACCAAAGGCAACCCAACCAACTAGAATTATATGCCATAGTGACGTTTACTGATAATATTACAAAAGTGAACAACTAAATCTACAAACTTGCTGATTCACATTCTATGAAGATCCAAAAACATGAAAGCATAGAATCCCTTACCGAGATCAACTAATATCTTGATAGATATCAAATGGGAAGATACCTGCAGATTTTTAGTGATCCTCTATCTACTACAAACTTATAGAACAAAGCTCATACTCGACACTAGTGTTGGCCTGAGGACTACGAACACTCAGAACACATCAAACTGAGATTTTCTATATTCTTATTGTTCTGTATATATTATATTTAGTAGTGTGTTGTTATCCTATTATCCTACACATATTGTCTCCTACACCTACCTAGATAATATTTTCTATTCTCTTCTCTTTATATTTGTTTTCTCACTATGTATGTGGAAGAGGTCCTTATGTGATCTATATATTTCTTCCCTCCCATGAATAACTGTGGAAGAGTATTTTTAGCCTAAAAAGTTTGTTTCTATTTAATTTTACCTTATCCAAGTTGTGGATTCATTTTATTATAATTATAGTCTGTTTGGAAGTAGGTGATTGTCAAGTGGAGGGGATTAAGTCTCACCTTGAGACCAAAACTCTTGTTTATTCGGTTATGTCTTTATATTTTTTTTACTAATATATCCTAGATTATTTTTATATTTATATGAAATTATATTACCTTGACAATTAATATTAATTAGTGTTGATTTTTTTGTCTAAGTAAATTGAATTCAAAAGTTAAGGTATTTCAAAACAATATTTTAACTGAGACTTAATCATTCTCTAAGAAATCTATTAAAATGATAAATCTTATATCGATCTACTATTTTGGTTAATTGTCCAGTTTATTTTTATTAAGTAGATTTTACTTTAACCTAATCTTGAATATAAATTTTTATTGGGAACTCAATTCACCCCCTCTTGAGTTACTCACTCCGGCCAACAAAAATGACTTAAACTTCAAATGACCATAACTTTTGATTCAGGTGTCTGTTTGTACTTTAAGACATATCAAAGTGAATCCTATGAAGATACATATACCCTAATAACCTAAGGAAACACCCATTCACATTTTTTGAGGCCAAAAAAGGCCTAGAAAGCCTCCAAAACTGAGTTTTTAGTCGGGGTATCCTGATTTTTTAACATTCGATGGAATATCAAACTTGTTTAAGGGGGTCTTATTGTCTTTTTTAGATGGAGACTGAATTTATTCTCATGTATTACATTCATATTGATATTATGGTTTTTAATTTTTATTATTTTTCACAATATAGTTTTATTTATAATTAAATATATACACATGTATACATATTTGTATATATTTACACATAAAAATTTAATTTTGTAAATAATTATGTAAACATATTTACATATAAAATATCTTTATATATATATAAACTATATCTAAATAATAATAATATACATTTTATTTAAAATAAAAATGTATGAATATTTATATATCTATACAATGTATATATAATGTGTGTCTATATATATATATATATATATTTGTGTGTGTATTAACAAATAGATATATATTATCTATATATTCTAATATATGTATATAAATATTAATATATAATATATGTAAATAAATATAAATATGTAATATTATATTTATAGATACACACATATATATAATACGTATGTATGTATGTATTTATTTATAAACACACACACACAAAAGACATATTTTATATATGTATTTATAAATAATTATATAAATATATATATGTGTGTCTGGATAAAAAATGTAATGAAATATATATAAATATATAGATATATCATAAAATACAAAACAAAATAATATAGGGGAGTCGAAAAGGCGCAGATTTTTTAGGGGAAGGTCTCAGGTTCGAAACTCACTAGAGGTAGGGGTGCATGCGTAGGATGGATTAGCTCTATTAAAGGGGGTGGGGCTTTTAGTGTTGATAAAACGGGCCTTTATTAGTGGTTCTTTTAATGCTAATAAAAGTGACCCTCTTTTAAGGGTTCTTAAATTTACAATGTTTTTTTAGTGTCGATAAAAGCCTTTTCTAGTGCTTCTAAAATCACCTTTTGTAGTAGTGGTCCTATATAAACTTACTCATGTCACATAAGCATAAATACACATACACATGCAGGTACATGTACACATACACATACACATACATACATGTACATGTACATCCACATACAAACACATGCGCGTATGTACATGTACATATGCACATATACAGACGCACATATACATACATACACATACACATTTAACCGTACACATACACAAAACACACACACACACACTACCACAGATCCAAGCATGGGATGTGTCGGTTTTTATCAGTTCTAAATAGAAATCACTGATAAAAGCCTCACCTTTATCAGCGCTATCTAAAAGTTTTGATAAAGGTGAATTTTATCAATGCCAAATAAAGTGTTGATAATTGTGTACCCTTTATCATCATTTTTTAGCACTCATAAAGATTATCTTTATCAGTGTTATTCTTAGAACTGATAACAATTATCTATATTAGCATTATTCTTAGCATTGATAAAGGTTTTTAATAAAAAATATTAATGTATATAAAATTATTATATTTATATTCAAAAATAATGTTTATTTAAATACATTAATTAAAAAAATCATGTTTATAATTAATATAAATATGATATATTAATATATATTTTTTAATAATTCAAATATATATAAATATATATATTTTAAAAAAATATTTATAAGATTATAAAATATATATATATATTTAAATGTTTATAAAATTATAATAAATTTATTTAAATAATAAATATATTTATTATATTTATAATTATATATTTATAATTATAAATTTATAATTATATATAAATACATTTAAAATATATTTATTTATAATTGTAATTATAAATATATATATCTGTCTCTAATGAATTTGGTCAATATATATATATATATATATATATATATATATATATCATGAGATAATGATGATATTCTTGGATATGATTGTGAGTTACTATGTTTCAAATGTTAATATTTCTATATATTATGATGATGTACGAGAATAAAACCATGATAATGGGGGTGATGGAGAGCCTCTCTCTCAAGAATGGAGATCCTCTCTCTCTTTGTTTCAATGGGGATTGCTTCTATAACCCAGTGAAGATTTGTGATGAAATTGTTGGTCATTTTGAGATGTTTGCATATTGTGGCATCTTCCATCAAGTTGAATCTAGTGAAGAAATTCACAAAGAACTATTTATGGTTAGATCTATCCACGATGGCCATTTTCGAGATGGTAGCAGCATCTCATATGGTAAGGATATGTTGGTGAGAGATTATAGGTGATGGTGGAGGGGTATCGACAACAGCCTCTATTCTGGTCGGTAGAAGATGGAGAGTAAAGATTTTGGAAGAGCGCTGCATTAGAGGAATAGGTGTCAGTATGCTCGGGATGACGATAGGGCTTTGGCTATGTATTTTGGTCTAGTTGAGAGATGATGGTGTGTGAAGAATGGTGGTCTGGGAAGATCATTCAAGATCTGTGGGTTTTTTCAACTAGCGACACATCGTGGTGGTGACGTATGTCTAGCAAGGCTGACTATGAAGTGGTGGTGACATGGTTGTCCGAGGTTAGGGCTTAGCCACCGGCGAGTATTATGGAAGATCTGGGACCCCAACGGGCTAGATCTGCTCCCAGTGAACATGCTTTTCCTATAGTCTCATGGCCAGTGATATGGATGACCTCATTGGGATGTAGGGATGGTCGGCGACTAATTTTTTCTTGTTAGGTCCTGATGTGGCTTTGAAGGTGGGGTGTCCCTTTAGGACGATGGAGACGGAGGCTTGATTGGAGGAATGGCAGTGGGAGATCCCGTCATCGGTGACCTAATGTGTTGATGTGATTTGCGAAATCCCAACGGCGAGTTGCAAGCTAGAAGTGATCATGATGGATACCCTCAGGATGGGTGCTCTATTTTACTTATTTTCAGTCTTATAATGATTATAGGATGGTTTTTGGCTAGACCTTGGATACCGCAAATGATGACCTCAGGTCATGGGGACAGGCTGGCTTTTTGGACGACGTGGAATATAAGAAAAGCACTTTCAGGGGGTGTCGACCAATGCAGTGCAGATTTTGGGGCTACTTCTTTTGGACCGTTGAGTTTATCATGAAATTTTTGGACGACTATCAGTGGTATGGGATGCTGATTGTGCAATTTTATTGGTCACCACAAGTTGTTGATGGTATAGGATGTCGACAGTGAGAATTATCGCTGATGACATGCAAACCATTATCTTCGATGATGGGCATCATGGAAGAGCATGATTATGAGAGAAATAATATTAAGGCATGGATACATCCTCAGGTGATTGTCTCTTCATTCGTTTGATTCCCTCCGGTGGTGTTTTGTCAATTACTTGCATCAATGTGGTCAGGTGTGCAGGATCTTTTTGGTCTTCAAATGTCGATTGACATCATGGTCATATGGCATTCAAGTTTTGGTCTTCTAGACCTTTATGTTGTTGGATATCAGGTCATATAAGAAGGTGGTCCTATGGGCCTTGTTGTGTGTGTGCTTGCCTTTACTTTTTAATAAAATTTTGTTGGGTTGTGGATTTGTCTAACTCAAACTTTTATCATTGGAATTTCTCCCTTATTATAGTAATTTCATATAGTATAAATCACAAATAATCACTTATAGATCATAATAAAAACTTTATAAATGAATAATTAATTAAATAATAATTATTTCTAGAATTTAAGTAAATAATACTAAAGAAATAGTAACTTGACCATATGAATAGTAATATGAACCTTATGAATAGTAAACTAGCCAAATGAATAGTAGCCTCACCCATGAAAGTATAAATAAAATTTTGGAATCTTATAAGAGAAAGTATGATATAATTATATCACAGTATAAGTAACTAAATATTTAAATAATAATAATTAAGTGTTGGTATTTTTATAAGTCATAAATATTTAATTAAAATTTTATGATTAATTTAATAATTTAAAAGAAAATTTAATTTCATAAAATGTATTCGTAAATTAATATTTTTATGTCTTGTAATTTTAAGATAATTATATGAGCCCTTGAGTAATTTTTCAAAGTGTTGTAAAATCAGTTATAATTTTAAAATCTGTATTTTCCAAGTAAATGATGATTTTAATTAAAAATTAAATTAATCATATTTAGAAAATTATTTTCATAAAATGGATTTAATTTTTTAATTCTTCATGTTGAAAAATGGTTAAGGTGAATTTTTGGGATTTTTCTGAAATACTTGAATTTTGTGAATAGTGAAATACGGTAATTTACAGTATATATACATTATAAGTTAAATACACTATTCATTGTGTCATATATGATGTAATCACAATTGGTTAAAACTAAAGAGATATAATTAATTTATTTAGTCTCAATAATCAATACTATTGTTTCTTTTGAGAAAAATAATAAACTAATGAATTAAATAATGAGAAAACACCTCTCTCCTCCACTATAAATACCACCCCTCACACCCACTTCTCCTAAAACCTCTCAAGATTTGAGCCTTTTCCAAATTCTTCCCAAACCTCTCCACAATACCCTATCTCAAATACATGAGCTCTTTCTCTCATCAAAATACCAAAACCTATTACCTAAGGAGGTTCTCAAGGAGGAGAGATTTAAGAGGTAAAATCTTCTTCCTTTTTCTGCTAATTTCTTTTCAATTTCATTTATTTTCCTCTCTTATCCTCACCTTATCTTATATAAATGAAATTATAACTCTATTATGTTTGATATAATGTTATTATATCATGTTAATTGAAGATACATCAATAAATGACTCCCTCTCTATCTTTTATTTAAAAAATGAAATTATCGTTCGTGATGTGTCAATTTACCGAAATCATGGGTGATGACCTTTCATTTTCCTTTAACGCCTTAAATGATTTTAATAAAACCATTATAATGGTATAATAATATTTTAATTTTTATTTTACAACCCTCTTTATGTTCTATAACTAATGTATACATATAATACTAAATGATAAAACAAAACGAGTTCGTTGTGATCGAAAAAACCGCCAAAATTAACCTAAAACAATCCATATTAACTTTTATCAAATGAATAATTATCATAACATATAACAAATTTATTTAAAATGTTATTTAAAATTATGTAATATCATTACTAACATATAATTACAATTCTGGATATTTATCCGCATTTTACACGAACTTCTGTTCATTTATACAAGTGAACCGATCATGAAAACCATGAAAATGAATGCTACCAAACAATGAAATTAAAATATATAACTCATAGTAAATCCCATAAATGAACTCAATAAAACCATAATGAATCAAATTAATGTATAAAAGGTTCTTAATTTGTTAATTAATTAATCTAATAGATTATATAGGATATTAAAGTGAAGGAAGCATTCGGACTCAAGGTAAGGGGAATTCTCAAACCCAACTCTTTTTCTTTGGGTTTTCCATATTTTACCCCATTTTCATTATGGTTTTTCCTTAAATATAATTTATTCATAATTATATTAACTTTTATGGGATATACATTTTTTTACTTGAGTTTATGACAAACACAATGTTTTCCAAAAGATCTCTTCTTTCAAAAAAAACACACCTTTTACTTATCGAGATTATTTCTTCTGTACTCAAGGTTGATGATTCATATATCAGGTATGTTATTATATCTTTAATTTGGTAACTCAAATTTTATGAATGTATTATTTATGAAATAAAACCCATTTCTTTCCATGGGTTATTTTATGTTCAATATTGATGTATGTTCTATGTGGCATGCATGATAATGTAAATATTATGATGTGACGGTGTACCCATAATTATATAGTGAAAAGTAAATGTTATGATGTAATGGGTGTGCCTGGAATTATATAATGCTCCAAATCATTTGGTAATGTGATTTATCTCATGAGTAAAGTGAAATATGTGTGAACATGATGCTATCTTTGTTCACAACTATGTGTGGTAGTTGGCCACTAAGACATGATGTTTCATTTTTATGCATTGCCACATTCCATGCCTTTTCTTAATGATTCCTCTCATTTTTATGATCCTATAACTATGTAATTATGATAATGATTATACTCACCCTATGTTATATTATTTCATGTTCTTATCTATCCTCCTATTGGGATTTTATCTCACCCATTTTTGATGTATATCCGGAGGTGATTACATGTACTAAAGAGAATTCAAGGGCTAATAAGAAGTTGGAGAAGGAGTAATTAAATTAATGTTTGCATTTTATTTTGTAAATATTATATATAGTCTTAATTTTCCCAAGACACTAAACCATTGTATCCTCATTTTGTAATGATTTAATGTTTTTTTTCTTTAAAATGATGTAATAGTAATGTAATAAAGATAAGGGTATCTATAGTTGGTATTATAGGATGGTTTATTTAATTTGAGAATTAGGATTAGAAAACCTTAGTGAAAATCCTTAGTATGAGAGTAAGTATGAGTGATCACCTAAGAAGATTTGTTTTAGAAAAATATAAACATAGGGGTCCCACAAGATATGACTTTAGACTTATTTTCACAAAGGAATAAATTATTTATTCATGACTTGTTGACTTATGTTTTGTTATAACCTTTTCTATTTTAGAAAATGGTGGGAACTAAGAGAAACCAAGCCAATAACCTGTGCGAGGGGTAATGCAGTGATTGACTGAATGAAATCCCCAATTCTTTAGGGGTTGGAGTTCAAAATTTCATGGTGATTCTTACATATCTATCTCAGGTTATGAATAATGACCTGAATGATGTGGAACATCCACCTTCACCTAAGAGGGAACAACTGGATATCGAGTGTTTTATGTGGTAATGAACACTGACATTTAGTGGATCTTATAATCCACTAGTTGCAGAATAGTGGGTCAACTCGATGGATAAGATCTTTTCTATTCTTCACTATTCTGAGATAGAGAAGGTGAATCTTTTTGTTTATTATCTAGATGGAGAGGCTGATCATTGGTTGGATTTGATTAATAACACCAATATAAAGGATGAAATTAAAGAGATAGAGTGTGAATAGTTTATGATAATTCTTCTTAACAAGTATTTACCTTGAACTCTTCATACAAAGATATAGAGATAATTCATAATGATGAACTAAAAGGAAGGTGAATCTGTTACGAACTATGAAGAAAATTTCACAAGGCTTGCAAGGTGCACTTTGGGTCTTGTTATCAACAATAATAGAAAAATTGATATATTCTTTAGTGGTTTAAATCCACACCTTAAAAAGTCTCTTGCAATTTGAGACTTTCAAAGTTATAAATAAGTTGTTCGATGTGCTCACAAAGTGGATATGGAGTTTGGAGAATGGTCCCATGGGTATGGTGATAAAAAATGAAAGATGGAGTTTCAAGTTGGGGGATATAATGAGAAAGGTGGAAAGAAAACTCAACCACCCACATGTCAACAATGTGGGAAGAAAAGTCCTGGGAATTGTATCAAAAGTATGGGGAAATGATTCAATTGTGGGAGATAAGGCCACCAAGCTCATGAATATCGAAAATACATGACGAAGTAGGAAAATGTAGTAGAGGAAAGGAGAGCACCACCCATGTTCCAATGCTACAACTATAGGGATCAAGGGAACTATGTAATTTAGTGCACTAAACCTCAAGTACTCAAGGGTAATTAGCGTCATCAGCCACCAAATCAAAAGGAGCAAGGAAAGTCTTATGTCATCACTGCTGCTAAAGTGGATCAATAAAATGAAGTCATAAAATGTACACTTATTATTCACTCAAGAATGGTAAAAGTATTATTTGATTATAGTTCTACACATTCCTTTATATCTTGAAAGTTTGGTAGAATTATTTAATCGAATCCCTGAAACCTTGAAGTAGAGATATTTGTAAAAACACTAAGTGGTGAAATCATTGAAACCCAAGTGTTGGAATCTTCTTCTATTGGTGTATGTGGTAGGATTCTTCCAATGAATCTCATGGTACTTACCTTGGTGGAATTTGATGCTATAATGAGAATGGATTGGATCTCATTATATAGATAATATATTAACTTTTGGGAAAAGGAAATATTTTTTCATATTCCAAATAATCACATCTATATAAATGAAATGAATATCATGAATCTCCTTTTGAAAATGGTGTGGGTGTTGAATTATTATGAATAATCATACCTCTCTCAAATAGTTGAGTCAAAAGAAAGTGTCAACCTAATGAAAATTCCCATCATGAGAGAATATAGTGATGTATTTCTTTAAGAGTTACCCAAAATTCCCTTGGATCGTGAGGTTGAGTTCTCAATAGAAATAATACCCAGAGCTACTCTGATCTTAAAATGTCCCTAGAGGATGGCTCCTATTGAACTGGAGGAGTTAAAGAAGTAGATGCAAAAGAATTTGGACAAAGGGTTCATACACCCTAGTGTATCACCTTGGGGTGTGCCAATGCTCTTTTTCAAGAATAAGGATGGATCAATGCGGTTGTGTATTGGTTATTGGGAACTGAATAAGATCACTATAAAGAATAAGTATCCTCTTCCAAGGATTGTTGACTTGTTCGATCAGCTATAAGGAGCTCATTAATTCTCAAAGGTGGATCTTTGGTCTGCATATCATCAGCTAAAGGTGAATAAGAAAGATATTCATAAGACTACCTTCCGTACAAGGTATGGGAACTATGGGTTTCTAGTGATTCCCTTAAGACTTAATAATTCCCCTGAAATATTCATGGATTTAATGAATAGATTATTTAGAGATTGCCTTGACAAATTTTTTGTAGTTTTTATCGATGATATTCTCATCTACTCCAAGATTAAGGAGGAATATAAAGAACATATAAGGAATGTGTTGGTGACATTAAGGAAGGATAATTTGTATGTAAAGTTTATAAAGTGTGACTTCTGGATTTAGTAAGTCTCATTTTTGGGACACATGATCACAAGTGAGGGAATTTCTATGGACCCTTCAAAAAAAGGCGATTGAGGAATGTCTCGGGCCCTCTAGTGTTAAAGAAATCCGCAGTTTTCTTGGCTTAGTAGGGTGCTATCGACATTTTGTGATAAATTTCTCATGATTTTCATGAATGATAACTAATTTAACAAGGAAAGGGGTAAAGTATGTTTGGACAAAAGAGTGTGAGGAAAGATTCAAGGAGCTAAAGAAGAGTCTGATCAAGGAACTTGTACTCACATTACTGAAAAGTAGAGAAAGTTTTGTGATATACATTAATGATTCCAAAAAAATATTGGGTTTTTTACTCATAAAAAATGATAATGTGATAGCCTATGCCTCATGGTAGTTGAATATTCATGATAAGAACTACCCGACGCATGATCTGGAGCTAGCAACTATGATTTTTTCCTTGAAAATATGGTGGCACTACCTCTATGGTGAGAAGTGTGACATATATATGATCATATGATCCTAAAGTATATATGCACGCAAAAGGATCTCAAAATGAACAAAAGGATATGGTTAAATTTAATCAAAGACTATGATTTCTATATTCACTTTCATCCCAGCAAGATGAACAAGGTAGCTGATACTCTTAGCAGAAAAGAACCTGATACTCTATCCATGTTGCAGATTGAGAAAGAATCTGTCTTATTGGACATGTAAAGGATGTATTTGGAAATCATAATGGTGGGGAATACATCCTACCTTGCCCAGATGATTTCCCAACCATCTATCAAAGATAATATTAAGAAGGCATAAAGGGATGATCTAGAGTTACAAATAAAGGTGAATGCAGTAAAGTAAGGGAAGCGACAAGAGTTCCATATCAATGATGATGGTATGATTCGATTTGGAATGAGGATTTTTGTGCCTTAATAACCTTGTATAAAGAAGGATCTATTGGATAATGCACATAGATCAGCTTTCTCTATCCATCTTGGGAGTAACAAGATGTACTATGATCTCTAAGAACACTTCTGGTCGGACAACATGAAAAAAAAAGAGATTGTTGAGTATATCTCAAGGTTCTCGATATGTCAGCAAGTTAAAGTTGAGAAACAAAAGTCCAAATGGATGATGAAACCATTGCCTTTACCCATGTGAAAATGGGAGAATGTCACTATGGACTTTGTCATGAGTCTCTTGAAGACATCCAATGGAAACAATGTGATATGGGTTATAGTGGACCGACTCACCAAGACTACCCACTTTACCGCTAATCGGGAAGATCTCTCGCTTGAATATCTTTCTAGGATATATGTGAAGGAAGTGGTGAGACTGTATGGAGTTCTACTCTTGATTTTCTTTGATCATGATCCCAGTTTCACGTCGAAATTATAGAGGAATCTTCAATATTCTTTGAGTACTAAATTAAATTTTAGCACGTCCTATCGCCCCCAAACTAATGGCCAATTTGAAAGGACTATTCAGACACTTGAAGATATGATAAGATCCTTCTCTTTAGAATTCAATGGTTTATGGGATCAGCATCTCCCATTGGGTTAGTTATTATACAACAATATCTTCCACTCGAGTATTTACATGGCTCCATATGAAGATTTTTATGGAAATAGATGTAGAAATCCAACCTGTTGGGATGAATTTGGTGAAAGGAAGCTACTTGGACCTGATCTTGTGAAAGAGATGACATGGAAATTTCAAGCTACCCAGAAACATATCAAAGATACTCAGAGCCAGAAAAAGATCTATGCTGACAACCATCGAAGGGACTTGGAGTTTGATGTTGGAGATAAAGTATTCCTTTGAATATCATCATGTAAGATAGTCATGTGGTTTTTAAAGAAAGGGATAATAAGACCAAGGTACATTGGCCCCTTTGAAATCCTTGATCACATAGAATCAATGGCCTATAGGCTTTCAATTCCACCTAATATGGCTCAATTTTATAATGTGTTTCACATATCACATCTGAGGAAGTATATACTAGATACCTTATATGTATTGAACTCAAAGGTGGTACAGTTGGAAGATGATCTCTCTTATGAGAATCAGTTAGTAAAGATTCTGGACCAGAGAGATAAGGTTCTACACAACAAGAAAACCCATCTTGTCAATTTTCTATGTAGGAACCATAAGTATGAAGAGTCAACTTGGGAATCGGAGGAGGCGATAAAGGATAATTACCCTCACCTTTTATGTAAAATGAAATTTCGAGGGAGAAATTTCCAAAGGGGGAAGAATGTAATGAACCAAACTTTTATCAATAGAATTTATCCCTTATCATAGTAATTTCATATAGTATAAAACAAATATAATCACTTATGGACCATAATAAAAACTTTATAAATAAATAATTAATGAAATAAGAAGTATTTCTAGAAGTTAAGGAACCAATACTGATGAAATAGTAACTTGACCATAGGAATAGTAATATGAACCTTATAAATAGTAAATTGGCCAAATGAATAGTATCCTCACCCATGAAAGTATAAATAAAATTTTGGCATCTTATAAGTGAAAAATGATATGATTATATCATAGTATAAGTAAGTAAATATTTTAAAATTTATTAATTAAGTGTTGGTATTTTTATAAGTTATAAATATTTAATTATAATTTTATGATTAATTTAATAATATAAAAGAATTTTTTTTATAAAATGTATTCATAAATTAATATTTTGATGTATTATGGTTTTAAAATAATTTTATGAGACCTTAAGTAATTTTCAATGTGTTATAAAATAAGTTGTAATTTTAAAATATTTATTTTCTAAGTAAATGATTATTTTAATTAAAAATTAAATTAATCATATTTAGAAAATTATTTTCACAAAATAGAATTAAATTTTTAATTCTACACATTGAAAAATGGTTAGGGTGAATTTTTGGGATTTTTCTGAAATACTTGAATATTTGGTGAATAGTTATATACGGTAATTTACAGTATATATACATTATAAGTTAAATACACTATCCATTGATTAATATATGATGTAATAACCATTAGTTAAAACTCAAATGATCTAATTACTATATTTAGTTTCAATAATCAACACTATTTCTTATCTTGAGAAAGATAATAAACTAATGAATTAAATAATGAGAAAACACCCCTCTCCTCAACTATAAATATCACCCCTCAAACCCTATTCTCCTCACACCTCTCAAGATTTAATAATTTTCCAAATTCTACCCAAATCTCTCCCTAAGCCCCTTTCCCGTATCTAGGATCTCTTGGTCTCATCAAAAGACCAAAACCTTTTACCTAAGGAGGTTCTCAAGGAGGAGATATTTAAGAGATAAAATCATCTTCCTTTTTCTTCTAATTTCTTTTCAATTTCATTTCTTTTCCTATCTTATCATAACCTTACCTTATACAAATGGCATGATAACTCCAATATGTTTGATATAATGGTATTATATCATGTTAATGGAAGATCCAACAATAAAATTCTCCATCTCTGTCTTTTATTTTGAAAATGAAATCATCGCCTGTGATGTGTCAATTTATCGACATCGTGGGCCATGACCTTTCATTTTCCTTTAACGCATTAAAATATGTTAATAAAACCATTATAGTGGTTGAAACAGATTTTAATGTGTATTTTAAAACCCTGTTTATGTTATATAACTTACTTATATACATAATACTAAATGATAAAACAAAACGAGTTTGTTGTGATCGAAAAACCACCAAAATTAACCTAAAATGATCATCATTAACTTGTATATAATGATTCATCCTCATACCATATAAAAAATATTTATAAGATCATTTAAACTTACAGAATATCATTACTAACATATAATAATAATTATATATATTTATCTGTATTTTACATGAACTTCCATTCATTTATACAAGTGAACCAATCATGAAAACCCTGAAAATGAATGCTCCCAAATGATGAAATTAAAATCTATAACTCATAAGAAAGCCCATAAATGAAATAAATAAAACCATAATGAATAAAATTAATGTATAAATTGTTATTTATTTTTTAATTAATGAATATAATCTGATTATACAGGATATTAAAGTGAAGGAAGCATTCAGACTCAAGGTAAGGGGAATTCTCGAACCCAACTCTCTTTCTTTGGGTTTTCCATCTTTCACCCCATTTTTAGTATGGGTATTCCTTAAATATCATTAATTAATCATTATATTACCTTTTCTAGGATATACATGTTTTATAATTTAGTTTATGACAAACATAATATTTTCTAAAAGAACTCTTCTTTTAAAAAAAGCACACCTTTTACTTCTCGATATTGTTTCTTCTTCACTCAAGGTTGATGATTCATATATCAAGTATGTTATTCCCTCTTTCATTTGGGAATTAAAAATGTATAAATGTATTCTTTATGAAATTAAACTCATTTCTTTCCATGTATTATTTTATGTTCAATATTGATGTACTTTCTATGTGGCATGCATGATAATGTAAATATTATTATATGATAGGTGCGCCCAGAATTATATAGTGCAAAGTAAATGTTATGATATGACAGGTTCACCCAGAATTATATAGTGCTCCAATGCATTAGGTAATGTGATGTATCTCATGAGTAAAGTTAAATATGTGTAAACATGATGTTATCTTTGTTCACAACTATGTGTGGTAGTTGAGCACTAAGACATGATGTTTCATTTTTATGCATTACCACTTTCCATGCCTTTTCTTAATACTTCCTCTCATGATTATGATCCTATACCTATGTAATGATGGTAATGATTATGCTCACTCCATGTTATATTGTTTCATGTGCTTATCTATCCTCTTATTGTGATTTTACCTCACCCCTTTTTATTTATATCCTCAGGTGATTATATGTAGTAAGGAGAATTCAAGGGCCAATAAGAAGCTAGAGAAGAAGAAATTAAAAAAATGTTTATGTTTTATTTTGTAAATATTATGTATTATCCTAATTTTCTCAAGACACTAAACCATTGGATCCCCGTTGTGTAATTATTTTATGTTGATTGTCTTTAAAATGATGTAATAGTGATGTAAGAAAAATAAGGGTCGCTATAATTTGGGTTACCAAATCCATGATCAGATCTGCCTTTGTATAATGACATATGTATTCATATGTTATGAATTCATCATTATGAATATGTTCATTTATAAATTGACACCCATATGATTCATTCTTGTAATAACCATGAACTTAGTATGTTCTCATAAATACTTATAAAATTACAATAAATGTATTTAAATAATAAATATATTTATTGTATTTATAATTATAAATTTTTAATTATATATGAATATATATTAGGTCATTGGGGGTAAAATTACATTAAACACAACCACACACCACACACACTAGCCGAAAATACAGGTCATATCCCCCCCCCCAAGGGATAACTCACCCATCAAGCTTTATTTATTCGTTACATGGCCCAAAGGCCCAATTGGCATGAAGCACATAACATAGCCTCAAGGCCTACAAACTGGTCTGAAGGCCCAGTGTAGCATCATGCATGCATCATATTGCTTGTGTTATGCCTACGTTACCACCCGCATGCGTCATGCATCATGTCTGCATCACCGACTACCTATGAAAATTCGATCCCACACGAATTTGAACTCGGGTTTGATGTAGGATTACAGGGAGTCTTTACCACTCGGGTAAGCCTCCAACTACATTATATATAAATACTTTTTAAATATAATTATAACTATATATATTTAAATATTTAATAAATTATAATAAATTCATTTATTATATATTTATAATTATATACGAATATTTATAAATATATTTCTTCATACTTATAATTATAAATATATATTTATTTATTTAAATAATTATAAAATTATAATAAATATATTTATTATATTTATAATTTTATAAATATATATAATAATATAAATATATTTATAAACATATACAAATATTTATGCTTATAATTATAAATAAATATTGATATATTTAAATAATTATAAAATTATAATAAATATATTAATTATATATATCTATAAAATTATAAATATAACAAATCTATTTATTATAACCATAATTTTATAATAATATATAATAAATATATTAATTATATATATTTATAAAATTATAAATATAAAAAAAGTAGTTATTATGATTTTATAATTATTTAAATAAATATATAATTATTTAAATAAATATATATTTATTTATTATTATAACTATAAATAAATATTTATTTATAATTATTTAATTAAATATAAATTTATTTATAGTTATAACTATAAATAAATATTTATTTATTTAAATAATTTTATAAAATTATAAATATAAGCAATATAGTTATTATAATTTTATAATTATTTAAATATATATATATTTATTTATAGTTATAATAATAAATAAATATTTATTGATTTAAATAATTATAAAATTATAATAAATATATTTATCATATATAATTATAAAATTATAAATATAATAAATATATTTATTATAATTTTATAATTATAAATAAATATTTATTTATTTATAGTTATAATTATAAATAATTATTTATTTATTTAAATAATTATAAAATTATAATAAATATATTTATATATAAATATATATATAAATAATTATATAATTATATAATTATATAAATAAATTTATATATATATATATATATTTATAAAAATATTTATTTATAATTAGAATTGTAAATAAATATATATATTTAAATAATTATAAATATATAAATATATTTATAATTATATAAAATATTTATAAAATAATAATAAATATATTTATTATATTTATAATTGTATAAATATATGTATAATAATATAAAATTTATATATATATATATTAGGCGTTTGGGGGTACAATTACATTTAAACATACACACACCACATACACAGGCTGGAAAGATAGACCATAGTCCCCCCCAAGGGGATAGTCCACCCATCAAGCCTTAATTATTCAGTACATAGTCCGTAGGCCTAGTGGGCATGAATCCCATTACATGGCTTGTAGGCCCAGTGGATATGAAATCTCATTACATGGCCTTGAAGGCCCAAATTATTAACCTGAAATCCCTTCGGGGAATAGTGCTTCTACAATATTGTAAATGCTATCGTTCCTACTACATTTCCCATCACTGCTACAGTGTTGTCCGTGCTACAGTGCTGCTACAGTAACCTACACCCCATGGGTTTTAAACCCCTAACCTCAATGTAGTATTATGGGGTGATTTACCACTAAGTAAAACCCCAAATACAAATATAAAATATATAAATATATGTATAAACATATTTATAAAATTACAATAATTATATTTATTTATTTAGATCTTTATTAGCACTTTATTTTTTATCACTGATAAAAGTCTTCCCCAATGTTATAAAAATAACCCTAACAGAGTCTCCTTCTCTCTCATATTCAAACTTTCACGGAACCCCACCTTTGCCACTGCCGAACCCCACCCATACCACCATTTTTTCCGTCATTATCACCACCACCAAACCCTACCTCTTCTGCCGCTGAATCATACCTTTGTCGTCACCACCGCTGCCAACCACTGCATCTATTGCCACCAAACCCTACCACTGCCACTAAACCCTTTCCAATATAAGGTATCCTTCCCCTTCCCTTTCTTAATCTCTCACGGTCACCCTTATCCTCAGTACTCCCTCACACACTCGCACCCTCATCCTCGCATGCTGACACACCATAAAACATTTACCCATATGGTTACAGCTCTTAGCCACTCAAAATGACACGGCCTACACGCACTACCATAGGTTTTTTATTTTCTTCTATTCATCACCATCTTGTGAGTAGAATGAGAGGGTGATTTTCTTTATTCTATGGAAAGTGTGATGAACTGGAATTAGATGTGGTAAAACAATTCTTAGGAACCAATTATACTCTATTGAGAATGGTTTCTCCCAAAAAAACATAAAAACAATATGTTTTAACTCAAACTCCAAAATGACCTTACCTTATGTTGGTGGGTCATACATACATGATAAATAGTTTTTGAGATAACACATTACTAAATAAGGAATAACCATTCAAAATCATAAACACAAGACACTAACAAGGTAAACATAACCATAACCAATAGTAGAAATCAAATTAATTCCTAATACATACTCGATTTTAATCAAATCTAAAGGTGAAAACATGATGGGAAGAAAATATGGATGAGTGCATAAGGAATAAAAATAAATAAGAATAGTTAACCAAAAACATCAACTTTTTGTTACCCATCTCTATGTGACAAAGAGGAATTCTTCCAACTTTTCACCTCCTCTGTGTCCCATTAAAAAGGTACTATGAGTCTTCTACCTAAAATCAATGCCTTTACTTCACCCATGTCAGGAAAAACAAGGTATACATACACCTAAAAGGTGTATGTAAGGTATGATAAAGACATTCCTAGTAGGATTCCACCACATTCCCAATATAATAACTTTATAAATTATTCCAATTCATGTGTGTTTAAAATATATATATGAATGTGCTACCTTTGATCTTTAGGAAAAAATCATAATATTTATCATATACAAGGTTTGAAATAATGAAATAGGTGTGGTCGAATAAATTTTAACAAATAATGATATGAAGGATAGAAACAATTTTTTAAAAAAATCGTCATGGGTAGGTGCTAAGGGGATAAAACAGGGAAAATCTAAGATCCTTATCCTAAATAAGTCCATAACTAATATCCCAACCATCATAATATACATAATTACAATGCACTCGATGTCCAATTGTGCATATACCACTATTTAGAGATTCATATTAAGCTATATAAAATACCATAATGGAACTATTTATAGTATCATCATGACAAGCCACTCATGCCAGAGTCATATCATTATTAGTAAGACACAAGGTAAAAATAGTTTCCTTGCAACCTATCTTGTAACTTGTCCTAGGAACCCATCCTAGTGCCCAATTCATTTCCCTGTGAAGTTTTTCATTATAGTTCAAGTTTTCAAGTTATCCAAATACAATTCATGAATCCATTCCTTTTATTAGCCTTTATACTTATCAATATGACAGTTCCATGAATATGAATTTCATAATTAAAAGGGAACACTAAGAGAAATGGGAGTTCATGAAACATCCATGTTAAAGGAATCAAACAATAATTTTAAACATGGGAATCCTAGATAATAAACACATTGTTAAATCTTTATAATATATATCTAAGCATTATTTAAAACAATTCCATTAAATTCAATGAAAACTAGTCGAGGAATTATTACAAAAAGTTTATGGGAATCATAGTAAATCAAATAATTCTTTAATATCCAATTGCATACTTTCCTAAATATTTTGATAATAAGGAAGAGACAATAATATAATTAACAAAGACCATAAAAATTTATCAACATAAATTTAATACTACTCATAACACTAATTAAATAAATAAACTACATATGTTTTATAAGGTTAAAAGATTAAAATATAGAAACCTACTAGTAATCATTGAATTCATTGTCAATATTTTTTACGATACCAAAAGAGAAGAGGAAATATTCCTAGTGATTTACAATATCCCCTAAAAAAATAATCCTCAAGTAAATCCAATAAAATTTTGAACACATGGCTACCATGACCATAGGAGAGAAAGAGAATAGATAAAGAGGGAGAAATATGGTGTAAAGAAGAGATAAAGACCACTTAGTTAATACATACCTTGAGTTTTAATAGAGAATCACCAATATTAAAGTTGAGATGAGGGGGAGGGAAGGGGTGGTCGACACGAGGAGAGTCTTTAAGGCTTCTAGAGAAGTAGGGGAGTGAAATGAGATTCCTAATATTAAATTCATATTTTTAAAATTTAAAATTTTTAGATTTTAAAATGATTCATGGGATATATACATTTCCAAGATTTATATTCATGTATTTCATGAAACTATCTTCCTTAAATGTTAGAATTCCCCTTTTTAACTGTCCATTTTCATAGCCTCTTTCACAGTTATTCACCATACCCATGCATGTTGGAAAATTTCTAAAAAAACTTTTATTTTTTTAACCAAACCTCAAACTAAATGATAAAATATATGAATAAAAAAATTAAGTACCTAAAAATGACATTATGGTTATTAAAATTCTCTATAGCAAGTCTCGATGAAGTTTATCAATGTAAGAAGTGGTGAGGATAATGATCCCTAACATATTACTCTCTATCCAATGTATCATGAGAATTATTCATGTGTTTTCACTTGATTTTAACTAAAGAAATAGATTTTACCAATATTATTTTATTCCAAGAATTAATAATTCATATCGGTTTCTCAACCACTGAAGCATCTTATTACAATTCTAACTCTTCCCATCTCAAAATGTGAGAGGCGTCAGAGTTCTAATTTACTAATTGAGATATGTTGATGGAATTATGAATCAATATCATCTACAGATTTATTTTTAATTGATATGTGACATTTCCCTAATTTTCAATAATTTTAAAAGTTATTACATACCTCAGCATTAGATTCTCCTATTTCCCCACTTGTCGGTGACCTAATCAAGGATAGAGTTTCATAATACTTGAACACCTAAAAATTCTAATGACCTATAAATATGATTTTAATATGACTTATATAGGATTTTATCTATCACTAGGGATTTTAAAATAATTTAAATCTTCATTTTCATCTCTTGTGCAATGCTTGGTCCCACTAGAGAAGTCACACCAATCTCAACCCAACAAAGAATAGACCAGAATGACTAACAATACAAGGCTCTAAAGGGTGATATATTTATTAATGATTGGTAGATATTATTAACCAATGATAATGGGTGTCCCATGATCCTCTAAAATCCAACACAGATGCATGTATCATATCTTATAAAATTTTGATAGTTCTTTTTGTTTAACCATATATTTAAATATGATATGTCATGATAAGTTCACTTGTCATCCCAAAGCTTGTGGAAGGAATTTCAAAAATATAGTGGTGATATAGGGATCTCTATTAGAAAAAATTATGAAGGGTATCCCATGAAAATTCACTATCTCATGTACATACATTTTTTCAAGATCCCTAGCCTCCATGTTGTCCTTAATTGGAATAAAATAATATAATTTAGTCAGTTGGGGAATAATTTTATAAATATAATTCTTTTTTGTATTTATTTTGTTAAATATTAATATTACTTAATCAAATAGGATGGATATGAATAAATAATGGATAGATTTCAATTTTATGACAAAAGAGTATGAAGATGGAGTGAAGGAGTTCATAAAGTTTGCAAAATATCATGCATACGAACCTTCTAAAATCCTTTGTTCATGTTTATGATATTATTATTAAAGGATAATTAATCCATAGAAGTTGGAATAACACTTGATCTGTCAAAAAATAGATCAAATTTATAAATGTTGGAATAAAAATAGGGGGAAAGAAAATGTAGCTAGTGGTTAGGATAACACTACATTTTATAGATCATCTGATATGATTAAAAGTATGGACAATGAAGAAGACCATTTAAAGGATGTGATTACAAATGTGAATGATGATGAAGATTGTATTGAGTAAATGACAAGGATAGTTGAAGATGAACTTCATGATTTCCCAAAATTGTTTGACAAGTTAAAGAGTTGTTCAAAGACGTCATTGTATACTGGTTTCACTAAATATACAACACTGTCATCCGTACTAAAATTTTATAATTTAAAAGTAGGAATTAGATGGATTGATACTGGTTTTACTGAACTAATTTCTCTCTTGAATGATATTATTCCAGAAGATAATGAGGTCTCTAGCTGAACATACGATACCATACGAATGCTATGCTCGATGGGTATGATATCTAAAAGAATACATGCCTGCCCGAATGACTGTATGATGTTTTTAAAGGACCAAAAATCACTTAAAGAATGCCCAAAGTGCATTTCCTATTGATACAAGAAATGTGAATCTGGACCTATGAAATTTGTATCGTACTCTCCAATCATTCCAAGGTTTAGGATCCTATATTGAAATGAATAAATTGCAAGGAAATTGACGTGGCATGCTAATACAAGAAATAAATATGGGAAACTACGTCACTCAGTGGACTCTCCTTAGTATAAGATAATTGATCATGTGTATCCTAGGTTTGGAAATGAGTCGAGAAACATTTATCTTGCATTATCTATAGATGGAGAGGATCCTTTTGGTTTTAAAAGAAGCACTCACAGTACATAGTCGGTTATGTTGGTAAATTATAACTTGCCAATGTGGTTATGCATGAAATAAAAATACATCATGTTATCTATGTTTATATCATAACCAAAATAATCAGGTAATGATATTGATGTTTATTTGGATCCATTGATCGATGATTTGAAATTATTGTGGGATTCAGGTGTTACGTTGTATGATGCTTATAGAAATGAAGATTTCATATTGAGATCCATGTTGTATGGGATGATAAATGAATTTTCTGCTTGTGATAATTTTTCATGATATAGAATTAAAGTAACTCAAGGGTGTCCCATTTTTGAACATGTTATATAGTCAATTGGATTAAAACATTCATTGAAGTCTGTGTTTCTAGGACATCATATATTTCCACCCTGACAGCATAAATACCAATCTTTGATGGCGTCATTTGATGGAAGTTCAGAAGAACATATAGCACCAACTCCACTAATAGGTGATAAACTATTTTAGAAAGTAAAATATTTGTACACTGCTTTTGGTAAACCATTTTCAAAAATCCTTATGAAAACTGGTTTGAAAAAGAGATTAGTTTTTTTAAATTTCCATACAAGAATTTTCTATATGTCAAAAATTTTCTTGATGTTATGCATGTTGAAAAAAAATGTATGCGATAGTGTCATTGGAATGTTGCTAAATGCACCCAGAAAAACAAAGTATGGAATTAAGTCTTAGTTAGACATGGTTGGCATGAGAATACGAGAAGATTTGGTGGTAGTGAAGGGTGAAAAATGAAATTTTCTTCCTCTAACTATTTACACTCTTTCCAGGAAGGAGAGATATCAGTTTTGTAACTTTTTGAATGATGTAAAGGTTCTATAGGGGTATTCATTGAATGTCAAGGATAATGTGTTAATGGCCGATTTAAATTTAAAGGTTTTGAAATCACATGGTTGTCATGTTTTGATGCAAGATCTAATTCATGTA
This sequence comes from Viscum album, assembly GCA_963277665.1. Taxonomy (NCBI): domain Eukaryota; kingdom Viridiplantae; phylum Streptophyta; class Magnoliopsida; order Santalales; family Viscaceae; genus Viscum; species Viscum album. The sequence goes on along the minus strand of OY728153.1, from coordinate 1,419,728,067 downwards.
GCTTTACATTTCATTTTTTCATGAACATTCATTATACATTAACCAAGTTCTATTTATTTTTCAAAGCTATATGCAATAAAGTTATAGACCCGGTGAAATTGCTGAATATGGAAAGGGAAATTGTCATCATATTATATGAATTGGAAAAAAATTTCCTACTATTATTCTTTAATATGATGGTTCAATTAACGGTTCACTTGGTGAGAGAGATTTGACTATGTGGTTATGTATAATATAGATGGATGTACCCCATTGAATGGTATATGAATATTTTGAAATGGTGTATCAAAAATTAAAGTCAACCAGAGGGTTGTGTCCCAGAGTGATATATTGTTAAGGAAGTCATTGAATTCTATACCAACTACCTATATAATGTGGGAAGTATTGGTCTACTGAAATCTCATCACATTGGATGGATTGTGGGTGAAGTAATTTCTAGAAGAGATGTTGTCACAATCAATATTACAGATTGGGAGAAGGCCCACCTTTGCGTTTTTCATAACAGTTTGGAGGTTTCCCTATTTGTTGAAACACAAATAAAAATTCTTAGGCATTCGAATCCATCAAGGGATGAAATATGGATATCAAATACACATAATCAATAGTTTATATAATGGTTTCAAGACCATATTTTTAAGGAGTCAGATGAAAATGAAAATTCAATTTCAAAATGACTTTGATGGATAACCAGATGACCAAGTGTTTATGTATTATCTTAAAATGGTTATGTAATTAATAGTTATACATTCTATACAAATGAACATGATGAAGATATTATGATGAAAAATAGTGGAGTTACACTTTTGGCTGAAGCGATGCATGTTTCTAGTACAAAGGATAGAAATTTAGTTTACGCGAATATGTCATACTTTAGCTTAATCAAACAAATATGGGAGTTGGATTATACAACACTCCAAGTGATGGTTTTTCAATGTGGGTGGATTGATAATAGGAGTATTGTTAAAATATATGAATTGGGATTCATGAAAGTGGCTTTCAGTAAGGAAGGGTACAAAGATGAACCATTTATAATGGAATCAGATATAGTATAGGTATTTTATTTCTAGATACTACAAACCAAAAATGGTCAATTATTCTGTTATCAACCAAAACCACTGAAGCGTCAGATGAAAACTCAACTAGGATGACCCTTTTATTGGGACATCGCAATAATTTCCTAGTGGTCCCAATGTAGATGGAGTTTTTTACATCATAGGGGACCACAATAAAGGGATTTGGATACTCTATAGAGGGGTCAAATATATTTGGGCTTTAAAAAAAGAGTTCAATAATCATATTATATTTTTTTGTAATATACATTGTGTTACCTCATGTTATTATATGTTTGTTGATACATTTATGTAATATAAATTAAATGTTAAACCACTTCTACAGATAATGAATTATGAATGTGCTGGTGATCCCAATCCTAAGGAACAACAAGTCTCTCAAGCTGCTACTGCTCTCAATGTAGCAGAACAAAGACCTTCTATATGTGTTGCTGCTACTACTCTAGATGAACAATTGGTTTCTCAACGTGTCACTACTCCTAGTGTAGAGGTATAATTACCTTCTAAACATGTCGATGCTACTGCTATATAGAAAAAAAATATTGATGATGTTGAATCGGAGGAAATAGTAGTCAAGTAAGGACCGATGATGCATAAAAAATAGGAGTGTCTTATTTTGACGGTGTTAGCAAAAAACATTAAAGGAAAAAAGAAAAGGCATCAAATATGAGATTATATGGAATACATAGGGCCAGCACATTAACCCCAACAATTCCATGTTCAGTAGTTACATTGGACTCATCACTTGGTAATTCATACAGATTGATGTAGATTTGTAGAACCATGTTGTTCTTACACTTAAGAAACTTGTGTGGGAAGAGAAAACTATAAAATTGTGATAACATTTATTTATTTTACTAAAAAATAAAAAAATGAAACATTGGCTTGTTCTTCGTCATACCTTGTAGTATGCATTTATAGTATATGACTCCCACAAGAAATATGTATTAATTCTTGCTGGAAGGATTTACAAAGGCTTTTGCACAATTCTAATGAGTTGTTATCTTAAAGATGCTAAAGGGAAAATAAAATTGCACCCACCACTTATGTATGCACATCCGATAACCCAAGAAGCATGGGATTTATTTATTGGTCATCATGTAAATATGTATTTTCAGGTACATTTTGGCTAGTAATGTCACGACCCCTCCCCCGGGGCCCGTGCCGTGACTACCCCAAGCCCGCCTTCCATAGGCCAGGGGCTGGTGACTAGCACCAAAGGCGTATTCCCTAAAACTGGGAAGGAATTGCCTTTATAACCTATAAACTCATGCAACCAAGCACAGAGAAAGATACTTACATGAGTAAACTGAATAGTAAAAAGAGTGTGTACTGTAAGTAAAAGGGGCCAGAATACAAGCCCAACTGTAAAGTACAAGAAAATTGTAAATTACGAGTAAACTGAATAGCTCTGGTGAACACCTACCAAGGATCCTACCTGAAGGGTAGGTATAGCTCTCAAACGGTTGTCTCTGCAGTACGCCTCATCTATGGTTCACCTCCGAGCTACCTCTAGTCCTGGTACCCTCGTCATTAGTCAGTGTTGTCTGTCGTCTGCACCAAGCACAACAAGGTGCGGGCATAGCCTGTGTAGGGGTGAGTATAACGATACTCAGTAGGGACCCCGAGACCCTCAAGGTCCCTCAAAATCCACAAAGGATAAACCAAAAAGCATGTAAACCAGTGATAACCCTACTTAGGTATATGCCCATACATATACATAAGTCATCAAATATTACCCATCTCATTCATGAGGAAACACAAGGCCCAACTTCTGATCCAAAGTACAACTGTTCCATGAAGGAAAGATCACCACAAAGGTAAGTACCACATAGGTACGCCACACAGAACAATACCACAAAGGTATCGCCATGAAGGTAAGAACCACACAGGTATGCCACACAGAAGAATACCACAAAGGTAAAGACTCGGCTCACACCAGGTATAACTTGGGTACAGTAGTAGAGATGATTAGATGTAACTACTAAATCATCTTACTCTGTTAATAGGTATACCCACGTAGGATACTAAATCATTAGACCCACGTAGGATCCTAAATCATCAGACCCACATAGGATCCTAGTACATCATCAGACCCACATAGGATCCTAGTACCGCAGACCCACGTAGGATCCTAGAGTGGTCCCACATGGATTCCTAGAGTGGATCCAAGTGATACTCTCGAACACATACCCATAAAGGATCTCAAGCACAGACCCACATACGATCCCTTTCTCATGTTACAGCCAGTTACAGGGTTTCCGCACTAAAATCACTTGATTTCGAGAGGGTCCACTCCTCAAGTCACGGGTTGATACTTCGACTACCACAAAATCCCATGAAGAAGTATCCCAAAGGACCTCCACATAAAAGGGGTCTCAACGCAACAGACGGTGTGTCAATCGGATGCCTGGTCTGTAAGTTATTAGCCTTTTTGTCCTGAGGGTCCGATTGGATTTGTGTCTGATCCAACCTAGATATACCCCAAATTAATTCAAAGCTTAAATTAGGTATACCAAAAGGACCGCCTTAATCCAAGGTTTCCGACGCCGCATACGGTTCGTCAAACAGACGCCCGAAGCTCAAGATATGGCCAAAAGAGAAAAAATGGGTCTAAGTCAATCCGGGTCCGGTTGGACCGACCCGAATCGGCCCGTTGGGCTCATGGTACGGTGGCCCGTGGTGTGGTGGACTGCGGTTCGGTGGCCCACCCCGGCTGGTCGGACAGCCCGCCCCCCTCCTCTGCACGGCGCGGTCGCGCGTCGTGCCTTCGCCGGTGGCCTGTTCGGTTGGCCGCTCTCCCTTCGCCGCTGCCGCACAAGGTCGCGGCTCTTGCTCGCCGAGTGGCATAGACGCACGCCACCATCCCCTTCGTGTGTTCAGCCTCTTCCGGCCACCGCCCTTGCTCCACCGCGGCCGACGGGTCGCGACCCTTCTCCGACGGTGCAGTCGCGCCGCCGCCTTCATCGTGGTCGGCCATGGTGTCGGCCACCATTCCTGAGCCCCACCGGTGTCATTATCCATTCTCCTCTATAAGAAAGAACACATCAAGAATCACAAAGATTTACAGAGAGTTCGGGCCATGTTTGTTTGGACTGTACCCTCTGTGTTAGAGCGGTAGCAAGCAGCTCAAGGGGAGAGGTTCAACATAAAAGAAAATTAACAATGATTAATCGAAATCACACCCCTACCTTGAAGGTTTGTTGACGTTGGTGAGGTGGGAAGGATGGACGTCGGTTCTTCGTTGTTTAAGACATCCGTTGTTGGAGATGGCACGTTCTTCATTAGAGAAAATGATCCTCCACAATTATCCCAAGTTCACCCCTTCTCCTTTTACAACCCCAACCCTCTCAAAGGTAAATAGGTTCCAATATAAATTAAAATAAGTTTAACAGATGAATTTATATTGGCACAATTAAATATTGACACATTTAATTAATTTTAGTTGGATTAATTAAATTTTTACACATTTAATTAATTTTATTTGGCTCAATTAATTAAATGGGGAGTTGAAAGGTTGTCTCCCATTAAAGAGGGTTTGGGTGGTCCCCACCACTAGAATTCAATTTGGGGGTTTTTAGTTCAAGTGGTCCTCACCTCCATAACCCATGCAGAGAGGTTTCAATAAAAATAAAATAAATGTTATTCTTTATTTAATTTTTATTTCCACGAAAAACATGTAAATTAACTTTCACCCTCGACTAACTACGGTCAAGGTGAAGGTCTCATTAAGTGAATATCGGCGCTGCGAGTTCAACGGTGCCCTCAAATTTCAATTTCAAGCATCGGTTCAAATTTTACAAAAACCTGCTCGCACTTTTACTGAATGTACCTAAAAATAGTTTAGAAACTCATTTCGGGTACACCGGGACTCGGAATCATGCACCGTCAATTTTTGCGGACTCATAAAATTCTCATTTAATTAAAAAAATTACGTGGAATTTATGGGTCTTTAAATTCTCCCCACCTCATGGCTTTGTGTCCCCGTAACCCACAACTCAAAATAAGGGAACAAGTGGGGGTACTAAGCAAAAATCTAAGCCTCCCGCTCCCATGTGCTCTCCTGGAGGTTCCCGTGCTTCCAACGTACACGCACCAAAGGTATCGACCGCCCATAAAGGACCCGCTCCTATCGAACCTCAATCTCTACTGGAACCTCCATAAATGTCGCCTCATCGTCGATGTCCATCTCGTTGTGGTCGATGATGTGAGAAGGGTCATGCACGTATCTCCTCATCTGGGATACGTGGAAGACGCTGTACACCAGGTGCAACTGAGGGGGAAGAGCTAAGAGGTAAGTCACCTTGCCAACTCTGATGAGGACCTGAAAGGGTTTGATGAACCTCAGAGATAACTTTCCACCCCAGCCAAATCTCTATAAACCTCGTCGAGTTGAGACCTGTAGAAAGGCGTGGTCACCCTCCTTGAACTCCAGAGGTCTCCGTCTCCTGTTGGCATAAGACTTCTGCCTGCTCTATGTAGTCTTTATCTGCTCCTGGATGATCTGCACCTTCTCCATGGTAGCTCGTACCATATCTAGTCCCATGAGTGCTGACTCCCCTAAGTCAATCCAGCACAAAGGTGATCTTGAAGGTTAGTCATAAAAAGCCTCGAAAGGTGTCATCCCAATGGTGGAGTGATAGATGTTATTGTATGTGAACTCCACCAAGGGCAAGTGAACCTCCCAGCTGCAATCGAAGTTGAGGATGCAAGCACACATCATGTCCTCGAGGGTCTGAATGGTCCGCTCAATCTGGCCATCCGTCTGAGGATGGAAGGAAGTGCTCAAAGGAAGCTATGTCCTGAAAGCCTCCTGCAACCCCTTCCATATCCGAGATGTGAAACATGCATCACGATCGAAGACAATCGTCAAGGGTACTCTATGTAGCTTCACAATCTCCTACACATAGAGGCATCTCAGGCTCTCTACTGAACCTTGCTCTCTGATCAGTAGGAAGTGGGCCGACTTGGTGAATCATTCAATGATCACCCAGATAGAATCATGACCCCTAAATGTACGTGAAAGTCCTGTCATGAATTACATGGATATCCCATCCCACTTCCACTCTGGGACCTATAAAGGATGAACTAAGCCTGCAGGTACCTGATGTTCTGCCTTCATTTGCTGACAAGTGAGGCACTGAGAGACAAAATCTACTACTGTTTTCTTCATTCCCAGCCACCAATTTTGTCGTTGGAGATCTTGGTACATCTTCATCACTCCTTGATGTACCGCTAGAGGTGATGTATGAAACTCCCTCAAAACTTCTTCCCGAAGTGACACTGGTACCATGGTACATCCTCTGAAGAGGATGACGTGCTCCCCACCTTCAGAAAATATATCAGGTGCCTGTGCTGTGGATATATGAGCATGTTGATCCTCACAGTCAGTGTCCCCACACTGTGCCTCCCTGGCTCGCTGAAGAAGTGGAGGAGTGACTATAAGAGACTGAAGAAAAGATGCTCCATCTCGATCCACAAAGGATATCTGCAAAGTGGCCAGCTGCTCCATCGCCTCACCTAGAAGCTGTATACCAGATCTCCTGCTGAGTGCATCTACTATAACATTCCCCTTACCAGGAGTATAGACTATCTCAAATTAATAATCCTGGAGGAACTTAAGATAATGTCACTTCCTCAGGTTCAGGTCCTTTTGATAGAAGATTTACCTGAGACTCTTATGATCATAGTAAACCATAAAATGCTCGCCCATCAAGTAATGTCGCCACATATTTAAGGTGAAGAGAACTACTGCTAAATCCATTTCATGGGTATCACAGTTCTACTCATGTTTTCTTAGCTGTTGATAACCATACGTGATAACTACTTGCTCCTGTATCAGGACACATCTGAGCTCGGTCCCTGATGCGTCGGAGTATACTACGTACCCAATGCCCTCCTCCAGAATCCTCAAGATGGGGGCACTAGTAAGCCTCTACCTCAGCTTCTGAAAACTCTATTGTCATCTATCTGACCACACGAAGGGTTTCCCCTTCTTCGTCAATGTTGATAAAGGTGCTACAAATATAGATAAATTTGGCACAATCCTCTGGTAGTATCCGGCCAAACCCAGGAAAATTCGTACCTCCGTCACACTCTTGGGTAGTTCCCAAGCAAGTACTGCCTCAATCTTCGTTGGATCCACTGAAACTCCAGCCTTCGAGATGACATGTCCCAGAAAGTGAACTTCCTGGATCCAGAACTGGAACTTCGAGATCTTACCATAAAGTTGGTGCTCTCAGAGTGTGTACATAACTATCTTCAAATGATAGGCATGCTCCTCCTTGGTAGTCCAGTAGATCATAATGTTGTCGATGAAGAATAATACAAAGTGATCAAGTTATGGCTGAAAGATCATGTTCATGGGTTGCATGAACACTATTGGAGCATTGGTCATGCCGAATGGAATAACCAAGAACTCGTAGTGGCTGTACCGACATCTGAAAGTTGTCTTTTGTACATCCTCGTCTCGTACTCTGAGCTGGTGATAGCCTGGTCTAAGGTCTATCTCTGAGAACCACCATGATCCCTTCAGTTGATCAAAGTGGTCGTCAATCCTTGGAAGTGGGTACTTGTTCTTCACGGTCACCTGGTTCAGGTATCAATAGTCAACACAAAGTCTCAAGCTCCCATCCACCTTCTTGGCGAACAAAATCAGGGCAGCCCAAGGAGAAACATTGGGCTGGATGAATCCATTTCCCTACAAGTCCTATAGCTATACCTGCAGCTCACGAAGCTCCGTGGGATCCATCTGATACGCTGGTGTAGATATCGGTGTTGTCCTGGGGTACAAGTCAATGTAAAAGTCCACCTCTCTGCATGGAGGTAGACCCAGAACATCATTAGGGAAGACATCTATCACACCCCGACTGACACTTCCTTTTTAATTTAACTATTTTAAGTCTCTCTTTTGATATGCAGTTTGAACCGGTTCTATTTTAGAAGAAATTTGGATCTTATATGGGCACGCAACCGCGCGCGCGACCGTGCGCGCGACCGTGCGTGCGACTCTGCGCGCGAACTTTCACGGTGTCTAGCCTAAATTTATAAATTTATTATTATTATGGTTGGTTGTATTATTTTATTTATAGTGACAAATTCACTATTATTTATTAGGGTTTTTATTTATCATATTATTTTCTTTTTATTTTATTTTCCCAATATTCTCTCTCTTTTTTTCTTTTCTTTTTATTCTTTATCTTTTTTTTTCTTCTCTTATTTCCCTCCCCTTCCACGCGCCTCCCTTCCCTTCTTTCTCTCCTTCGCGTGGTGCGGATCTCCCCCTTCCCCCCTTCTGTTCAGCGCAGCGCACACACCCCCCTAAGCCTAAGTCACCACCTCCCCTTCTCTCTTCTGGCAAGGCAATCCCAGCGTCTTCACCTCGCACCTGCCTCACCTCGCCTCTCTTCTATCGCGATAGCCCACTTCCCCTTGCCTTCTTCCTTCGGCATGGATCACCCCTTCCCTTGCCTTCCTCCTCCTCCGGCACGGACCACCCGCCCGCTCTACCTCCCGGTGACCCCCGTCCTCCTTCACCACTCTCGTTAGACCAGCCCCGCCAGCCTCCTCTTGCGCGCACAACCCCCCTTTCCCTGCCTCCCTCTCAGCCGAACCGCTCGAAAATCCCTCATGACGAACCACCCTCTTCTTCCTCCCCGGACAGCCCCAACGCACCTCCGGCAAACCTCTCGGACCCCTCGCCTTAGGTGTGGATTCCCTCATTGTTCAACCTTTTAATTTTTTGTGGTTTTTTTGTTAGGGTTTATATTTTTTTTGGTATAATTTTTTTTTTTGTTTCAATTGTGCGGTGTTTTGTTTTAGGGGTCTCTTTGGTCTTCTTGCAGTGCGTTCGTCATGCGACGGGAGTTTCGCACCAAGCCCGCAATGCTTCCTACACCGAGATAGGTGGTTCCACTCTTAATTGTTATCTGTTTAATTAATTTGCAAGTTTAATTTATTTAGTATGTTGTTTAATTAATTTGCGTTGTGCGAAATTAATCTTATTTGATGTTTTATTTGCATTTTAATTCTTTAGAAGCATGTTTATAATATGTGTGCTTGCTGCTGGAGTGTCATATCTGGTTAATTATTAGTTTTTTTTTGTTGTTGTGAGGTTAGCCTATTAATTATTTTGGTTGGTGTGCTTTAATTTTTACTTGATGTTTACTATGTCTTAATGCGTTTATTAGTGCATTTTGATGAGATGAGTACGTTGTTGCTGTGAAAACCCATGTTGGACTATTCACTAGTGTTTTATAATATGTGTGGATTATTTGTTAGGATATACAAGGGTTGCAGTTGGTGCTTTGGTGTTGCGTTGGTATGCGTTATGTCTTAAATGACCATTTGAGTGGATTTTTGGTGTTTTAGTCATGCGGTGTAATTTTAAATGGATTGACATGTTTTCCAGGCTGGTTGTTTAACTGTTGTAATAGTCTTTTTAACTACATGTGTGGTTTCTTTAATCACATGTGTGATGCAGATTGAGTTCCCGAGGTGGCTTGTGTGCATTTGGTTATGTGAGGGGAGTTTGGGTCGGTCTAGTGTGTAAAACATTGTTTTTCTCTCAAAAATTTATTTATGAAAAGTTTTGGTTGTTTTATTAAATAGTTATTAGGAGTGAAAATTTTCTTTGGTTAAATTGTGTGAATATTTTTTGTGTTTAAATTCATGCGACGTGTGGGAAAATTTGTTTAATCAATTTCGTTAGTGGTGTGTTTGATAATGAAAGTGATTTCTTTGACTGTGTAGTTGTTTTAATTGGTTGTGTAACTAATGTAGATCTTTCTTTGAGATATTTTTAGTGTGAATCTTATTTAAAATTGCTTTTGTGTGTGAAAATGGTTGTTTTGGCATGTGTAATGTCTTGTTTGGTTTGAGTATGTGATTATGACTTAAGACTTGAACTTTGAACTACTTGAGCACAAGCGGGAAGCCCGGGTAGCTAGGAGGGTAGACTAGACTAGTGGGCTAGTGTTCCGGAGGTGACTCGACCCGTTTTCACTAGCAGGATTGACGTTTGCAACACTAACTAAACATATGCTATTTTGAGGGTCTTGGTCTTCTAAGCCACATTTTCTGAGGGTCATGGCCTTCTAATCCACGTTTTCTGAGGGTCGTGGCCTTCTAAGCCACATTTCATCGAGACACGAATATCTAGGGACCCGAGCTAGCTAACACCCATGCGGCCTCTCTCATATTAGTACTCATTAGTTACTTTACGCTCATCGGTGTGACACTTTGTTTATTTTAAAAGTAAGTGTGTGTGTATGTGTGTTTTATTTTAAGTTTTTCCTTTTTAAAATTGTTCTCTCTAAACCTATTTTCTATAAAGTTGTTCAAGATTTTAGTGCTTTTCTTTAATTAAAGTTGCAAATGTATTTTTCATTTAATAATTGTGCATGGAACCTTTTCTAGGTGGCATCTTACTGGGATTTTAGCTCACACCCTACATACACCTTTGGGTGTATGTAGATTCTATTTCTTTTTCTTTCCAGGTTGAGGCATCGGGCTTATCATTGGTGGTTTGGGTTGTTAGTGGCATCATCGTGTTGGTTTGATGGTAGTGGCTTGGGGATGTGACTCCTCATGTCGCACAGAGGTTTGTGTTGGAGTTTTGGTTTCCTTTGATGTAGTCTCTTTTGGGTTTTTGGTTCAAGTTGTAAACTTTAAATCTGAACTTGGTATAAGGGTCTGTTTGGTTGTCAGTTTTTAGTTTCAATTTAATCATCTTGTTGTCTATTTTATATTTATTCATCCAGGTAAATTGTTCCCAAGTTTATTTTTGATACTCGGGCACTTGTGCCAGCCCGTGGAGATCGGAAACGCCCTTCGGGTCTTGTCGTGGACCGGGTCGGGCGCCGGGTCAAATGGCGACCTGGCCTTGTTCATGAAAAAATGGTATCAGAGGGAGGTTTTTGTTCTTGTTATTTGGGATGTTAGGTAGATCGGAGATAGGATTTTCGGTACTCGAGTGGTAGGTGCGGGAAGAGCGTCGCAAACTCTTGCTTGTTCCGATCCTCGAGTAACTAGGGGTAGTTCAGGATTTAATTTTTGGCTTTGCTCTATGTGGATGGGGGATGACAATAGGAGTAAACCGGTATTGTGCATGGTCTCACATGGAGTAGAGACCCATGTGATGGCCGAGAATACTGTTCGACACTCCTTGTGGTTGGTGCATGCCTAGGGCATGGTCTGTTAAACCATGTAGCCGAGTTAGAAACGACCACTAGTCCTCCGACCAGGTGCTTTAATGTTGGTGTTGTCTTGCTTCAGTTTTGGGATTGGCGTGAAATTGTTTTCCTTGAAAAGGGGAAGTGGACTTTGGTGCTGCTCTTATTTTATTTTGGTGTGCGATTGGCATGATATTCGGGGTGTATTTCTCTTCGACCTTGTTTTTGGAAATTTGGCATTTGATTTGTTGAAAATTGAATTTATAAAATAATGTCTTGGGTTATCTGAAATTGAAGTGGGTTGTTTTAGAAATGGAAAGCATTTTAAAAATTTGTCTTGAAACTTTGAAATGATTTTTTTTAAAGAGTTTTTTTTTTTGGAATATTGAGAATGTTTTATTTTGAAAGCAGAGTGACCTTGTTTCCTTCTAGTGGTATTCCTATAGGTGCTTTCATGTGCATGTGAAATTAACGGATAGTTGGTGGATTGTGTGGATGGGTTCCTGGGTGGTATAGAAAGGAAAATATGCGAGGCATCCAGGAATATCAGTGGTGAGTGACTGATTTTAAAATCTGCATGTTGTTTCCATAAAGGTGGGTTATTCTCAAGGGGGTTTTGTGGTTAAATGGTTTTGGAATTGGAAAATGGTTTTGAGTCCAAAGTGAAAGCGATGGGTTCAAAAGAGTTGTTGGGTTTTATTGTAATGTGCTTGGTTTTTCAAGTGGGTGTTTTCATTTAATGATGAATTGATGTTTAAAATGGAAAATTGTTTGATTTGTGTCCGATATATGGATGTTTGATTTGTGATGTGTTTGGATTTGTGGAAGGTTGTTTTGTGTTTCTTGTTTGGGATATTCCCCCTAGAAATGTCCCATGGGTTCTAGCAGGTCTCTCGCAGTTCTTGGCCCGGCCCAGACTCTCAGTGGAGTGGAAAAGTTGGGTTCTGCTCGGTGGTGTCGACTTTTTGTAGATGTCGAGGTCGTTTGGATGTCTTTGAGTGCTTTGGGATAGTTGTTGGTGTCTCTGGTTTTCGAGGAACTCCAAAAGTTTTGTGGGTGTAAGTTGTCTGGAGTGTGTCTGGAGGAGCGAGACTACACCAGCAAACGGTAATAATTTTGCTTTCGTTGCAAATGGGGATATTGTGAGCAATCTTTAAGACTAACCACATTCCACGGTTGTACCTAAGGAAGTGAAGGTGAAGGAAAGTGGTGGATCTCGTAGGTGTTTGACCAGTCAATAGAGGGTGAAGGAGGTGTGTTGACCTTTCTGATGAGCTAGTTTCTTGTTCCCTAGAGGTTGTGTGGAACGATCAGTTTAAAGGTCGTAATAGTTGTTGGTCCTGTTCATGCTGTGGTAATTGAATTTTCCTCATCCAATGAGGAGAGTAAACTAATAGGACTTGTTCTTGGAGTTCTCCTTCTGTTATTTTGTGTAGCACGTTTGACAGACCACTCAAATATCCTACCTCTAGTGTGGTCAGTCGGACACTCTAAGTCGTTTGCTTCAATTCTCAGTTGTTATTTTTGTGGAGTTGCCGCTTGGGACACGAGGAGTAGTATGCAGGTTGTTTTTTCAGCGGAGGAAGTTCCAGTCAGAGGTGGTCAGCTTATGACTGCGAGGCTGTAGATGCTTCAGACATCAGGGCCCCAACCATAGGTCTTAGGGTGAAGCTTGCACGCAGTCAAACTCATCAGATGTGGGATAAGTTTGATTCGACTTAAGTTCGCAGTGACGGGATGGGGAAAGGATTAAATTTCCTTATTGTTGTACCCTCTCTGAAGGTGTCATTCTTGATGGGAGTGTCATAGAGCCCTTGTTTACTTGTTGTGGTATTATTTTATGGGAGTTCCTCTTGGGCCTTAAAGAAGTTTGGAAACCTCGTATTCTTGTAAAGCTGGCGGGCGTGCCCCGTGAACCTTCTTGTGGTCGGTTATGGATCGAAATCATACTCATTTCAGAGATGCTCATGTCTTGTGGAATTGTCATGCACCTATCTGGTTCGCCTTCTGGTTAGAGGTTTCTACTATAAAAGCTATCTCATGTGGCAGAGTGTTGTTCACTGTAGGAATAAACAGTGCAGGTCAGCCCGTGTGGTGGGTTTTCAATGAAGGGTTCAGTCTGTATTGCTCAAATTAAACTGGGAATGCCCATGTGGGTTTTGTGGTGATATGAATTTTTTTTAAATGGTGGGGAGACCCTGTGTGGGTCTTGACGATGTCCCCTCTTGTGTTGTTTCAATATAAGGAACTTTGACGGTCAAGCTAGTGTTAGAGGTCATATGAGTTGTGAGTTGTTTTGGTTTGAAGAACCAATGTTTGAAGAGAACCCTAATATGGTGGGGAGACCACCATAGGGAGAGCTTGTGGAAGACTTTATTTTCAAAGTGCGTTTGGCGGAGCAACCCCTTCTGCTCCGCCCGACCTCAACCATGCTAATTGGATAGCTTGATTAGTGGGTTGCTTGACGAGCATTCTTGGGGATCTCGAGTGGCCCTGGTGATTCCTATGTTAGGGGTCGGGGTGTTCCATGTTGTAGTTCTATTTAGAGGTGAATTCTTTACTGTTGGTCAATTTTCTTGGTGTTTCTGATTTTGATATCTTTGATGTTTCAGGTCATCGGCATTTTGAATGCTCGGTCTTTGGGCGATTAAGGTTTAGTTTTAAGCGTCTTCGCGGTCTCACTTGGAACCCTTGGTTGACCTAGTCTATTAGGACTTTCTGGGGGAAGAAAGTGTTATGGTGGGGAGAATTGTCACACCCCGACTGATACTTCCTTTTTAATTTAACTATTTTAAACCTCGATTTTGATATGCGGTTTGAACTGGTTCTATTTTAGAAGAAATTGGGATCTTATATGGGCACAGGACCGCACGCGCGATCGTGCGCGCGATCGTGCGCGCGACCGTGCGTGCGACTCTACGTGCGAACTTGCACGGTGTCTGGCCTAAATTTATAAATTTATTATTATTATGGTTGGTTGTATTATTTTATTTATAGTGAAAAATTCATTATTATTTATTGGGGGTTTTATTTATCATATTATTTTCTTTTTATTTTATTTTCCCATTATTCTCTCTCTCTCTTTTTTCTTTTATTTTTATTCTTTATCTTTTTCTCCCTTCTCACATTTACCTCCCATTCCGCGTGCCTCCCTCCCCTTATTTCTCTCCTTCACGTGGTGTGGATCTCCCCCTTCCCCCCTTCTGTTCTGCACAGTGCACACACCCCCCTAACCCTAGGTCACCGCCTCCCCTTCTCTCTTCCGGCAATGCAATCCCAGTGCCTTCACCTCGCACCTGCCTCACCTCACCTCTCTTACATCGCAGCAGCCCGCTTCCCCTTGCCTTCTTCCTCCGGTGTGGATCGCCCCTTCCCTTGCCTTCCTCCTCCTCCGGCATAGACCGCCCGCCCGCTCTACCTCCCGGCGACCCCCGTCCGCCTTCTCCACTCTCACCGGATTAGCCTCGCCGGCCTCCTCTTGCGCGCACAACCCCCCTTGCCCTGCCTCCCTCTCGGTCGAACCACTCGGAAATCCCTCATGACGAATCGCCCTCTTCTTCCTCCCCAGACAGCCCCGACGCACCTCCGGCAAACCTCTCGGACCCCTCGCCTTAGGTGCGGATTCCCTCATTGTTCATCCTTTTAATTTTTTGTGGTGTTTTGGTTAGGGTTTATATTGTTTTTGGTATATATTTTTTTTGTTGCAATTGTGCGTTGTTTTGATTTAGGGGTCTCTTTGGTCTTCTTGCAATGCATTTGTCGTGCGACGGGAGTTTCGCACCAAGCCCGCAATACTTCCTACACCGAGGTAGGTGGTTCCGTTCTTAATTATTATCTGTTTAATTAATTTGCAAGTTTAATTTATTTATTATGTTTAATTAATTTTCATTGTGCGAAATTGATCTTCTTTGATGTTTGATTTGCATTTTAATTCTTTGGAAGCATGTTTATAATATGTATTCTTGCTGCTGGAGTGTCATCTCTGGTTAATTGTTAGTTTTTTTTTGTAGTAAGGTTAGCCTACTAATTATTTTGGTTGGTGTGGTTTAATTTTTACTTGAGGTTTACTATGTCTTAATGTGTTTATTAGTTTGTTTTGATGAGATGAGTACGTTGTTGCTGTGAAAACCCATGTTGGACTATTCACTAGTGTTTTATAATATGTACAGATTATTTGTTAGGATGTACAAGGGTTGCAGTTGGTGTTTTGGTGTTGCGTCGGTATGCATTCTGTCTTAAATGACCATTTGAGTGGATTTTTGGTGTTTTAGTCATGCGGCGTAATTTTAAATGGCTTGACATGTTTTCCTAGTGGGTTGTTTAACTATTGTAATAGTCTTTTTAACTATGTGTGTGGTTTCTTTAATCGCATGTGTGATGCAGATTGAGTTCCCGAGGTGGCGTTGTGTGCGTTTGGTTATGTGAGGGGAGTTTGGGTCGGTCTAGTGTGTAAAACATTGTTTTTCTCTCAAAACTTTATTTATGAAAAGTTTGGGTTGTTTTATTAAATAGTTATTTGGAGTGAAAATTTTCTTTGGTTAAATTGTGTGAATATTTTCGGTGTTTAAAGTCATGCGACGTGTGTGAAAATTTGTTTAATCAATTCCGTTAGTGGCATATTTGATAATGAAAGTGATTTCTTTGACTGTGCAGTTGTTTTAATTGGTTGTGTAACTGATGTAGATCTTGCTTTGAGATATTTTTAGTGTGAATCTGATTTCAAATTGCTTTTGTGTGTGAAAATGGTTGTTTTGGCGTGCGTAATGTCTTGTTTGGTTTGAGTATATGATTATGACGTAAGACTTGAACTTCGAACTACTTGAGCACAAGCGGGAAGACCGGGTAGCTAGGAGGGTAGACTAGACTAGTGGGCTAGTGTTCTAGAGGTGACTCGACCCGTTTTCACTAGCAGGATTGATGTTTGCAACACTAACTAAACATATGCTATTCTGAGGGTCCTGGTCTTCTAAGACATTTTTTCTGAGGGTTGTGGCCTTCTAAGCCACTTTTTTTAGGGTCGTGGCCTTTTAAGCCACGTTTCATCGAGACACGAAGATCTAGGGACCCGAGCTAGCTAACACCCATGCGGCCTCTCCCATATTAGTGATCATTAGTTACTTTACGCTCATCGGTGTGACACTTTGGTTATTTTAAAAGTAAGTGTGTGTGTGTGTGTGTGTGTTTTAATTTAAGTTTTTCCTTTTTAAAATTGTTCTTCTAAACCTGTTTTCTCTAAAGTTGTTCAAGATTTTAGTACTTTTCTTTAATTAAAGTTGCAAATGTATTTTTCATTTAATAATTGTGCGTAGAACCTTTTCTCGGTGGAATCTTACTAGGCTTTTAGCTCACACCATACATACACCTTTGGGTGTATGTAGATTCTGTTTCTTTTTCTTTCCAGGTTGAGGCATCGGGCTTAGCATTGGTGGTTCGGGTTGTCAGTGGCATTATCGTGTTGGTTTGATGGTGATGGCTTGGGGATGTGACTCCTCATGTCGCACAGAGGTTTGTGTTGGAATTTTGGTTTCCTTTAATGTAGTATCTTTTGGGTTTTTGGTTCAAGTTATAAACTTTAAATCTGAACTTGGTATAAGGGTCTGTTTGGTTGTCCGTTTTTAGTTTCAATTTAATCATCTTGTTGTCTGTTTTATATTTATTCATCTGGGTAAATCCTTCCCAAGTTTATTTTTGATACCCGGGCACTTGTGCCAGCCCGTGGGGATCGGGAACGCCCTTCGAGTCTTGCCACGGACCGGGTCGGGCTCCGGGTCAGATGGCGACCCGGCCTAGTTCGTGACAACATCCGCGTACTAGTCCACCACTACAGGATAACTTGGACTCTCCATATCAACCGCTTCGAGGGTAAGGCTAGCCAACTGATGAGTGATCAGCTGCACCCTCCTCCGGTTAAGTCCATCATGTGCTGCAAAGGCTCCCTTCTCACCAGTGAAGGTAAACCTAGTCCCATCTGTGCGGACATACCTCAATTTTCACCTAATACATTCAATTTGAGCATGGACTATAGATAACCAGTCCATACCCAATATGACGTTGTAAGGCCTCGATGCTGCTACTAGGAGATCCCAACCGAAGCTCTTTCCTCCTAGAGTAAGCTCACACTGTCGGCACCAGTGTGTAATCATCGAATCCTCTCCTATAGGAGTCTCTAGCCGTAAGGATCAAGCCAACGGCTCCACTAGAATCTATGAGCTCCGAACGAGGGCAGTGGAAATAAAAGAATGAGTGGCACCTATGTCTATAAGTACTTCAGCTAAGGTGGAGTATACATAGATTGTACCTCGTATCATCTCCGGAGCGCCATGGTCATAGGCCTCAGCTTCCTAGAGCTGAGCTCGCCCCTGTTCACTTGCTCCCTGTGGTCGGGGTGGAACACCTGGTAGTGGTGGCAGTAACATCTCAAATCGTCACCCACCGCCAGCTGCACGGCCAGCTCCTCTACCACGTCCGTCTGTTCCTTGCGGACCTCCTTCATAGAATATATGTCTCTACCTGGGCGATCCTTCGACCGTCTACTGATCATTCATATGTCAGGTCGGATAGTCACGAGCCATGTGACCCTGCCCACCACATGTGTAAAACTTCCTACTCCTCGTATGACTAGCTCTGTCTCCGGTTCCCCGCACAACTGACCCTGAATCCTATGGTCATCCCCCTATAGGTATGGTCCTCTTGGACCTATGTGACATCTGTCTACTGCCAGCTAAAAAAGACTCTGCTACGTGACACCCTGTGGTGGGTCTTGCTGCTGGTGACTGCTCAGCAAGAAAACTCTCCACCAAGAGGGCTTTCCCTAACACCCATTCATGTGTCGAGATGCTGAGAGAAATCATTGAAGCCCTGATCTCCCACCTGAGTCCCTGATCAAAGATCTGGGCCCTGAAGAATGGGTCCCGCACCATATCAGTGGAGTAGTGTGAAAGGTTGGTGAACCTCGCTGAGTACTGAGCCACAGTCATGTTGCCCTGCTGCAGATGAAGAAGTTACTGTATGCGCACTACGCGAAGGGTCACTGGGACAAACTCTGCCCGAAATAGGCTCTCAAAGTCTGCCCAGAGAAATGTCACCTTGTTGTGAACCTAGAGCATCAAGCTCCACCATCTGCCTACTGCTGCCTATAGAAGACTGGTGGTAAGGATCACCATGAGATCAGCTGGTGTCCCTACCAGTTGGAAGACTCTCACCACGGCCTCCAGCCAATCCTCAGTTGCCTATGGGTCTGTCTCGTCTCAGAACCTCGATGGCCTCTGGTGCTGGAACTCATGCAACGTGCTCAAGTATCATGCACCCTCTGCTGATGGGGCTGGTGGCATTGGTGGCCCAATGGGTAATGGTATCGCTGGTGCCTCTACTAAAAAAGGGCCCTGCACTGAGGCCTCGTCGCTCGGTGGGCTATCATCGCATACTATACCCAAAACCCTAACTGGCTGTCTGCATGGAGGCATCCTAAAAAGAAACAGGTGTACCACGGTCAATAAGTTATACCTAGTGAGATGACTCAAAGAGTTCACAAAGAAAACTTTTCAAAACACACACACAATTAGTGTTTTTGTGTACTGAGTCAGAAATCAGAAGTCAGGGTCCTAGTGTATGGATACGTCAGCCGCCGCACTAACACTAGATTCCCTAAACTAATAACCACACTCACTAAACTTAATACTATTGCTGTTAAAAAAATCAGAGTCCAATTTTCTTCAGTATAACCGACTCCTCTGATACCAATTTGTCATGACCCGTCCCCCAGGGCACGTGCTGTGACTACCCCAAGCCCGTCTTCCATAGGTCAGGGGCAGGTGACTAGCAGCAAAGGCGTATTCCTTAAAACCGGGAAGGAATTGCCTTTATAACCTGTAAACTCATGCAACCAGGCACACAGCAAGATACATACATGAGTAAACTGAATAGTAAAAAGAGTGTGTACTGTAAGTAAAAGGGGCGAGAATACATGCCCAACTAAAAAGTACAAGAAAACTGGAAAGTACAAGTAAACTGAACAGCTCCAGTGAACACCCACCAAGGATCCTACTTGAAGGGTAGGTACAGCACTAGAACGGTTGTCTCTGTAGTTCGCCTCGTCTAAGGTCCACCTCCGAGCTACCTCCAGTCCTGGTACCCTCATCCTCAGTCAGCGATGTCTGTCGTCTACACCAAACACAACAAGGTGCGGGCATAGCCCGTGCAGGGGTGAGTATAACGATACTCATTAGGTACCCCGAGACCCTCAAGGTCTCGCAAAATCCACAAAAGATAAACCACAAAGCATGTAAACCAATGACAACCCAACTTAGGTATATGCCCATACATATACCTAAGTCATCAAATATTACCCATCTCATTCATGAGGAAACAAAAGGCCCAACTCCTGAGCCAAAGTACAACTGTTCCATGAAGGAAAGATTACCACAAAGTTAAGTACCATATAGGTACGCCACATAGAAGAATACCACAAAGGTAAAGACTCAGCTCACACCAGGTATAACTTGGGTATAGTAGTAGAGATGATTAGATGTAACTACTGAATCATCTTACTCTGTTAAGAGGTAGACCCATGTAGGATCCTAAATCATCAGACCCACATAGGATCCTAAATCATCAGACCCACATAGGATCCTAGTACATCACCAGACCCACATAGGATCCTAGTACAGCAGACCCACATAGGATCCTAGAGTAGTCCCACATGGATTCTGTAACAACCCGAGATTTTATGAGAATTATTATTTTTAATTTCATTGATTTCTTGTGTTGTAAGCTAAATCAAAAGGAGCGTGCACTACACACATCCCTGACTTGGCTTGCATTATACACAATCGCAACCTTCTTCGATAGCGTGTGTAGTACGCAATACCGGGTTTCACTAAACAATGATATATTGTTATAATATTATTATGGACTCGCCGTTATGAATAGTATTAACTAAATTTTTAATTTTATAACATTATTATTCATCTTACACATTTTCTAGAACATGGTATGAGAACAAAATAAATTTTTTGGGTAAAATAAGTATTTTTCAAAAAAATGCAGTTTTACCGCCTTTTGATGGCGCACCCACTTTAAATCTAGTTTTTGACATGTTTATAAGTTCAATTTGAAAAAATAAAATTCTTATTTGGAATCAGGATATAAAAATTTACTTTGGATAAATTTTTCATATTATTCTGATAACTTTTATATTTTAATGAAAAGCAAAAACACTCTATATTTTAATTAAAAACAACTTTTTCCATCGCAATAATTTATATGGTTAAATTATAATATTGAATGGTTTTAAAGTATAAATAGAATATATTTTTATAATTTAATATAATTTATTTCATTACCATTAATTCTACATTGAATTAATAGGTAAAAACATTTCAATCTTTGGCAATATTTTAACTTGTAAAACCCGTTTTCTTAACAACGGGATAAATTTTAATTTAATTACTGCAACTTCTGTGTTTTGAATTTTGAAAAATTGATTCCATATTTGGATTCAGTGGGTCCAAATTATGTTAATAGGTTACTTTTATTTTTTTTGATATTATGAATAGTAACTATGGTAATTTTTATTTACTTCAGTTAAAGATAAATCGGGTAATTAAGGGTAAACCTAAGATTATAAAATTACCCTAACACATGCCAAAATTCTATTGGATGACTAAAAGTCGACCCATATCACCTAAGGGTCGGATTAGATTCATTTTATGGACTTTTGACCATTAAAATAATTTAATTATTCTTAAAACCAAAGAAAGTGACAACATGTCACTCTCTTAAATCTTATAAGTATAATAATTTTAATTTAGTGATAAACTTCATGAAACTTCAAAAATAAATAGTCTTCAGAAAGCTAATAAAATTATCTACATCATGTGAATTTATTTATAATTTTTATGAATTAAATAATTATCATTAAAGGTGACACAATAGTGATGTTGAAATTATTTTATTGATTGAAATATGAAATAAATAGATTTAAAAAATAAAAATAAATATTATATGAACTATTTAATGTGATCCACGAATTTTATAGATAAATATGACATGTTATTAATCTATTAAATATTTTTGTTCGAACATATCTTCTGTGTGGATTTTATTTAAATTCAAATAATTTAATTGTGTCAAAATTGACACTATTGATATTTTATATTATTAAATTTTTTAAAATCACAAAAATATTTTAAAAATTACAAATTAAAATTTATATGATCTAACATTTCATAAAATTTTAAATTATGTATAATTAAGAACACATAAGTAATTATTTATAACCATATAAAATTTTTAACATTATTACCACAAATAAAATTAAATAGATTAAATAAGGATAAATCAAAATGATAAGGTTTAAAATAAAATCAAAAAATGTCTAAATTTAATTGGTTTATGATATTACAACCCTATCGTACCTAATATTTTAATTTTAGTCACTTTTAAAGTTTTTAAGTGGGGTTTAGGTTTATTATAAATTAATATTTTAGAGGTTTCCAAAAGTGTCCCTCTCCTCCCTTATAAAAGGTAACCTCTTCCCTCTTCTATTTACACAACTTTGAGCCTTAAAGCTCAGCCAAACCCTACCCATTACTCTTCTCAACTTACCTAGTAATATTGTTGAGGTTCTGGTCTTCTCAAAAGACCAACTCTAGTCCCTTAAGAGGAAGTTTAAAGGAGGCACGTCGAAGAAGAGGTAATCTTTTCTACCGATTCTTTCAAGTTTTATTTATTCTTCAACTTATTATTCTTTATTTGTTTCATTATAAAGTAATAACATTAGTGTCACTAATATACTGATATGTTATTATAAATATGAAACAACCCCATTTCACCTTTTATCCATCCTACGGAAAACGAAATCACCGCGCGTGCGTACGTACGGAATACCGTCTTCACGCCGTGGTGTAATCTGTTTTTTCACCACCACTTTACTTGGATGGGTATAATGGTGTAAATAATAACTATATATAGTTATTATAACATCATACTAATTCTTAGATATTATATCATCCACTCCAATTCAATTCAATAATTATGGGAATGATATCATCGCTCGTGGAGACGGTAATCCGTACGTACGCACGAGTGATGATATCATTCTCATAATTATTGAATTGAATTGGAGTGGATGATATAATATCTCAGAATTATTATGATGTTATAATAACTATATATAGTTATTCTTTACACTATTATACCCATCCAAGTAAAGTGGTGCTGGAAAAACAGATTACATCACGGCGTGGAGATGATATTCCGTACGTATGCACGCGTGGTGATTCCGTACGTACGCACGCATGTTTACCCCTCTTTGACTTTTACTTTGTGTTATGAAAGGAATATTTCTTTTGTTTACCATACGTGGTACTTTTTGACTTTTCCGTTAAAAGTACGAGGAGAATGTTTTTTAACTTATACGGCATGAATGGATTTTTACGATTTCATAACGCCTTATTTTCATGAATCTTTCTCTACAAGATTTCATGATTATTTTCAACAAAACCCTTTTCTTTTAAAATTGAATGGAATTTTGTGAAAATAAAATTATTTTGAAAAAGAAAGGATATTTTCCTCAAGAATTCATTTCAAGTGTTTTGTCAAAACTATTTTCCATCTAAGATGACATTATTTAGTATGATTATGTTTCAAGTATAATGTCTCTATGATTTACATGGTTTCATTTTTCTTATGATGAAATGATATCCATTTTTTTATATGGATTATGTCATAATGGGATGATGTTTATGAAACTCATTTTATTTTTTGGGTTATTATGAATGATGTATGTTTATTTTGTGGCACACGTAAGAATGATTTTATTATGAGATGGGTGGGACCTATATCTCCCTCCAATGCATTGGGTAAAGATTTATATCTCATGATATAGACATGGATGGAACGGTAAGTTAATATGGTTCAGTGATACAGGACTGGAACGAGAAGTGAACTCGATTCAGAAAGGGACTTTGTCCACTAAGATGGTCTTGACAGCAATGCCTTGGCTACTATAGAAATCATATCATGTGCTTAATGGTTTTCCACAATTACATGTTTTGTTCCCATGCTATTTTATCATGATTGATTTTCCTTTATGATATATGCCTCACGTAATTCCAAGATTTATGTCTTTGCTTAAGATTTTAATGTTTAGATTTTATGTTCAAGTTTTTAAATTCAAATGTTTATGGATTATTTTATGTTCTCTATGTTTACCCTTACTAAGTTTTTGAGCTCACCCTTTTTATGTTTTCTTTTCCACAGGATATAAAGAAAGGTTTTAGGTAAGAAAAAAAAGGGGAATATCTTTATGGGAGATGTTGAAGATCTTTCACCATGATTAAAAGATTATTTTTCCGAGTTTCCAAAGACACTGAACTATTACGGCCCTTGTGTGTTTGTTCTTGTTATGTATTAAGTATTACGCAAAAGTAATGTAATGTTCATGTACGTCAAGATTGGGTCTCTACAGATTCCTAGAGAAGATCCAAGTGAGACTTTCTAACACAGACCCACAAAGTATCCCAAGCACAGACCCACATAAGATCCCTTTCTCATGTTTTAGGCAGCTGCAGGGTTTCCGCAATAAACTCGCTTGATTCTGGGAGGTTCCACTCCTCAAGTCACGGGTTGATACACCAAATTCCACTAAGTCCCAAGAAGAAGTATCTCAAAGGACCTCCATGTAAAAGGGGTCTCAACGCAACAGACGGTGCATCAATCGGACGCCCGGTCTGTAAATTATTGGCCTTTTGTCCTGAGGGAACTGTTGGATTCGTGTCTGATCCAACCCGAACGTACCCCAACTTAATCCAAAACTCAAGTGGGGTATACCAAAAGGACCACCTCGATCCAAGGTTTTGGGCATCGTAGATGGTTCGTCAAATAGACGCCTGAAGCTCAGGATATGGCCGAAAGAGAAAAAATGGGTCGAAGTTGGTCCGAGTCCGGTCCGACCCAGCCTGCTGGGTTCGCCCCGGCCCACCGACGCGGTCCGGCCCAGCCCACTGGGCTCGCGGTGCGGCGGCCTTCCATAGATGGCAGGACGCCCCCCCCCCTCTGCGTGGCACGGTCACGTGTCACACCTTTGCCGGCGGTCGGCTCGGTCGGCTGCCCTCCCTTTTTCCCTGCGGCACAAGGTCACAGCTCTTGCTCATCAGGCGGCGCAGACGCGCGCTGCCGTCCCCTGCGTGCGTTCGGCCACCACCCTTGCTCCGCCATGGCCGATGGGCCGCGGCCCTTCTCTGGTGGCGCGGTCTCACCGCCGCCTTCATCGCAGCCAGCCACCATTCTTGAGCCCCACCAGTGTCGGTCTCCATCCTCCTCCATTGTGAAGAACACATCAAGAATCACAAAGATTTGCGGAGAGGTCGGGCCATGTTCATTGGGACTTTACCCTCCGCGTTAGAGCGGTAGCAAGCGACTCAAGGGGAGAGGTTCAATTTAAAATAAAATTAATGATGACTAATCGAAATCACACCCCTACCATGAAGGTTTGTTGACGTCAGTGAGGAGGGAAGGACGGACGTCGGTTCGTCGTCGTTGAAGACATCCCTTGTTGGAGATAGCGCATTCTTCGTTGGAAAAAAATGATCCTCCACAATTATCCCAAGTTTTCCCCTTATCCTTTTCCAAGCCCAACCCTCTCAAAGATAAAGAGGTGTCAGTATAAATTAAAATAAGTTTAACATATTAATTTATGTTGGCACAATTAAATGTTGATACATTTAATTAATTTTAGTTGACTCAATTAAATGTTGACACATTTAATTAATTTTAGTTGGCTCAATTAATTAAATAGGGAGTTGAAAGGTTTTCTCCCATTAAAGAGGGTTCAGGTGATCCCCACCACTAGAATTCAATTTAGGGGTTTTTAGTTCGGGCGGTCCCCAGCTCCATAACCTATGTAGAGAGGTTTCAATAAAAATAACATAAAAGTTATTCTTTATTTTATTTTTATTTCCACGAAAAACACGTAAACTAACTTTCACCCTCGACTAACTGCGGTCGAGGTGAAGGTCTCATTAAGCGAATACAGGCACTGTGAGTTCAACGGTGCCCTCAGATTTCAATTCTTAGCACCGATTCAAAAGTTACAAAAACTCACTCACACGTTTACTGAATGTACCTAAAAACGTTTAGAAATTCATTCTGGGAACACCGGGCCTCGAAATCACGCATCGTCAATTTTCTCGGACTCGTAAAATTCCCATTTAATTAAAAAAATTACATGGAATTTTTTGGTCTTTACAAGTAATACATTGTTTGAAAATATATGTATTCGTCACTTTTATTGATAAATTTCTATTTATGAAATGGAAAATGAGTGCTAAAAATAAGGAACGGGCATCAATACCAATGTACCCCTATCATAAACCAAGGATGGGGTATGCTTCACTTGAAAAAAAAATTGGTACATATTTTAAATCTAATGTAATACTTTTATGTGACATGAAATAATAGCATAATTATATTCCTCTATTTATATGTAGATTGATGAATCCAAATCCAAAGTCACTTTCATCCCATGCCATGTGCTATAGAAGGAGGCATGTGTAGATAAATATGGAATATTAATATATGGAAACATATAAAAAGTGTGGGAAATATGTATAAGTATGAAATAAAAAAAATTATTCTTTAAATCGCTATTACATAACAATGATTACTTATTTTCCTATTTTTT
Source organism: Viscum album (assembly GCA_963277665.1). Classification (NCBI taxonomy): domain Eukaryota; kingdom Viridiplantae; phylum Streptophyta; class Magnoliopsida; order Santalales; family Viscaceae; genus Viscum; species Viscum album. Next base: position 1,419,702,142 of record OY728153.1, on the reverse strand, counting down.
ATCTGATATAGTCACAGGAATCATCAAAACCTGTACCGAATGAACACCTACTATCGGTGGCCTTGAAGCACCCAGAACATTATGGTCGTGTTAGAGGTGAGGGTTTTGGGGTGACACCCCAAACATATTTTGATAAAAAAACAAGAGTAGGATAAAGATAAAGAAATGAGAGAGATGAATGCAATATAAATGCCCTTGAAGAATAATTTCATTGGCAGACTAAATTTCTAGAAAATGTTATGGAGGGAATAAAAGAGAAGAAAAACTCAATAAAAATCATTGAGTTAAGATCTCTCCCCACCCCCATCAGCTTTGAGGCGAGTCATTCCCCTTAAATAACTGTCTTAGTCAAGGTAATCAATATTCTAATAATTTTTTCTGTGAAATGTGAATCATATAGATACTTATACCTTTCCTATACTAATATTCTATAGGGTGAAAATGACAATGATTTATATCTATCAACACCCACCCATCACCTTGTAACGAGGGATGTGGTGTTCAATATCCAAGATGACATGCTACATAATAGACCACTTTCAGCAAGTCATGTGAGAGTGGCGATTAGTGTAACTCATGAGCCGATCACCGAGCCACCTATTCCACTTGATGGTGAATATATTCATAAAGTCAACCAAGGTGTTGGAACATTCATCACATAACTTTCAAATCTTGTCAAAACACATGTTGACAATGAGGTATTCATTTCCAGTTTATTTTTTATGTTAAACCTTTAACAATTAATGAAAAGGTCTGAACCGAGGATTGTTATTACAGAAGGACAAAGGGAAGGGGTGAAAGGAAAGATTGACTCAAAACCATATAAAGGATCAATCAACCAATCAAAAAAATATTATAAAATCACCTTTACCCCGTCCATTCAATAGTTATATTTACTAACATTGAAGGTTTGTACAAATACAATGTTACAAAATGGTAGTAGTCACGTAGTTGATTTTGTAGAAAAAATGTATGGAGAAGAAGGTATTGACTACATTTCTTTTGAGAATGCAAATTAAATCCTGAACTATGAATATCTAGGAGCCTCAATTGTAAATGTATATATAAAGTATGTTTTCATGATTTAATTTTTCAAAAGATGATATACTATGTTAATCATGACTAAATACATTTCATATTTTTTTGCAGGCGTATATATCAATACCAATTAAAGGGATTTCCCCATGAAAAAAAATTGGAATTGTTAATCCTCATGCCACCTCTATAGAACAAAAATAAATAGAATCCGAAAAATGGATGAAATTGTGGAAGACCTAGACAAATCATTTGAAAGAAAACTTAAGGATGACAGACTCTTATTAATACCAACGATGCAGTGGTAAAACTTTAGAATTTAATTTGATCAAATATATTTTCATTTCTTTCATTACTTATTATTTTTTGTGTTTTTAGGAAACATTGGATGCTCATTACGGTCAATTTGGATACTCTAGAGATTTATTTTCTAGATTCACTGCATGGATACCCAACAAACCGACTACACATGATGGCAGTTTTCAATTTGTAATACACTACATCCAACATTTTAGAACTAAACATCAAGTTATATAATTTATATTATGTTTTAATGAGTATTTTTTTATGATAAAACAGTGTATAAATATCGTTAAAATCATGACATAAGGACAAGCATTGTATACAAGTACCCTGACTAGTTCTACAACTGGATAAGTATCAAGTTATATATAATAAGATTTTACTATCCAAACACATATCAAAACAAATTAATTATTTTTATCAATGATTTCATAGTGTCTGAATCAAACAAATAGAAAATATTGTTTTTATTATGTTTGTAAATTTATAAGAGATGCCATATTCCATCAACAAACTAACATCCCCAAATAGTTATTTTTGAAGATAATTACTATTTCATTTAAAATATTTATTAATCCTTTATGTATTTATATTTTTCCAGTACTACTATGACTGTCAAAAATACTCATATTCACAAGATGATATAGATTTTATTATAAACAAATGATCAGTATACCTGATCACATAATGTACACAAATAACATGAAGATGCAACTTCCATAAAAGTAATGAATTGTTACATATTTATGTTTAATTTATTTCTTTTTAGTATTACTCACATAATATTTTTTTTCTTATATAGGTGGATTCCTTTGTTCGAGTTGGGATGGTTTTTTCGAAGTTGCTCATGCTCGTGAGAGATTAGACTTTAAGGTTGCAACTAAGATAATGAAAACAAGGAAACTCTTGTTTCCATTTCTTTTTTTATCGACCTGCTAACACTGTATATTGAGTTGATGTTGTTATCCGAAAAAACCTTTATCATTGTTGAAAAATAGAATAGTGGGTTAAGATCTTGTGCCCATTATGGTGACTTCTCATGATATACTGGGCAGAAGAGCTTCCTTCACTCTTCTAGTTTTCAACAACAAGAAAGGTTTTTCAGCTAAGAACATCAACTCGATATGCAGTGTTAATAGTTTGACAAATAAATACAATTGTAATCATGGTAAAATTTGAAGTTAGGATTTTTTTTGATACTTTGGTATGTGTAGGAATCAACAGCAGCTCAATCTAACACACAGTGTGACCAGTATGACTCCAGGTGCATCTTTTTATTTAAATTTGACATTAATTTTAGTAAAATAGACAATTGACATACTAAAAACCAAAAAAAATCATTAATATTGTTTTGATACTTCAGTACAATGATCCATAAATCATTTAGGACGTGTAGGAATTAGCTTCACCTCAATCTGACGTATAGTGTGACCGGTATGACTCAAAGTGTCCATTATCATTTTAAAATCGACATTTTAGTTCAAAATGTGTCACTCACTGAAAACTAATCAAACATTGTCAAATTATATTGATAATTTAGGACATAGATTCATAAATCATTTTTGATATGTAAGAATTGGTTTCGTGTAAAAACAATACACGGTGTGACCGATATGACTCCAAGTGTGTCTTTTTATTTTAAATTGACATTATTTTTAGCAAAAGTAACAAGTGATGTACTGAAAACTAAGAAAATGCATTCAGATTGTTTTTATACTTTTGTAAAATGATCTATGAGTCATTTGGGATGTGTAGGGATCATCCTCACCTTAATCTGACACACGATGTGACTGATGTGACTCCAAATGCATCTTTTTTATTTAAAATTGACATCAATTTTAGTAAAAAGGACATGTAACCAACTAAAAATCAAGAAAAAGCATTTAGATTATTTTGATATTTTAGTAAAAAGATCCATATGTCATTTTTGACGTATAGGAATCAACCTCGCCTTAATCCAACACATGGTGTGACCAATATGACTCCAACTATGTCTTTTTATTTTAAATTGTCATTAATTTTAGCAAAATGAATAAGTAGTGTACTGAAAACTAATCAAACACATTTTGTATTGTTTTAATACTTTATGAAAATAATCCATGAGTCATTTGGGCCATCTATTAATCATCTTCACCTCAATCCGACGCACGGTGTGACCGGTATGACTCCAAATGCATCTTTTTTATTTAAAATTGACATAAATTTTAGTAAAAATGACAAATGGCCTACTCAAAACTGAACAAGCACATTAAAATTATTTCAATACTTTAAGAAAATGATCCATAATTCATTTTTTGACGTGTAGGAACCAACCATACCTCAATCTGATTCATGGTGTGACTAATATAACTCCAAATGTGTCTTTTTATTTTAAATTGACATTAATTTTAATAAAAGTAACAAGTGACATACTGAAAACTTAGTAAAAATATTCATATTGTCTCTATATTTTAGGAAAATAGTTCATGATTCATTTGGGATGTGTAGGAATCAGCCGCACCTCAATCCGAAGAACAGTGTGATCGGTATGACTTCAAGTGCGTCTTTTTTATTTAAAATTGTCATCAATTTTAGTAAAAAGGACAACCTGCCTACTCAATACCAAGAAAATTCATTTATATTATTTTGATACTTTAGGTAAATGATACATAAGTCATTTGTGATGTGTAGGAATCAACCACACCTTAATCCGACGCACGGTGTGACCGATATGACTTCAAGTGTGTCTTTTTATTTTAAATTGGCATTAATTTTAGAAAACAGAACAAGTGGCGTGATGAAAATTGAGAAAAAATATTAATATTATTTTTTATTATTTAGAAAAATTATCCATGATTCATTTGAGACATGTAGGAATCAGTCGTACCTCAATCCGATGCACGGTGTGACCGGTATGACTCCAAGTGCATCTTTTTTATTTAAAATTGACATTAATTTTAATAAAAAGGACAACTAACCTACTCAAAACTGAGAAAATACATTCAGATTGTTTTAATACTTTAATACAATGATTAATAAACCATTTTTTGATGTGTAAGAATCAAACTCACCTCAATCTGACACACGGTGTGACTTGTATGACTCAAAGTACGTATTTTTATTTTAAAATGACAATAATTTTAGCAAAAGAAACAAGTGACGTACTGAAAACTGAGCAAACACATTTGGATTGTTTTGATACTTTATTACAATTATTCATGAGTCATTTGGGATGTGTAAGAATCAGTATCACCTCAATCCGACGCACGGTGTGACTAGTATGATTCCAAGTGCATCTTTTTTATTTAAATTCGTCAGAAATTTTAGTAAAAATGACAACTGGCCTACTAAAAATCGAGCAAACATATTCTGATTGTTTTGATACTTTAGGAAAACAAACCATAAGTCATTTTTAACATTTAGGAATCAACCACGCCTCATTCTGACGCACGGTGTGACCAATATGACTCTAAGTGTGTATTTTTATTTTAAATTGACATTAATTTTAGGAAAAGGAACAAGTGACATACTAAAAAGTGAGAAAATGCATTTGTATTGTTTTGATACTTTAGAAAAATGATCCATGGGTCATTTGGAACGTGTAGGAATAAGCTAAACCTAAATTTTATGTATAGTGTGATCGGTATGACTCTAAGTGCGTCTTTTTTATTTAAAATTGACATCAATTTTAGTAAAAAGAACAACTGACCTACTCAAAACCAAGCAAACACATTCAGATTGTTTTGATACTTTAGGAAAAGAATCCATAAGTCATTTTTGACGTGTATGAATCAACTACACCTCAATCTAATGCATGGTGTGACCGATATGACTCCAAGTGTTTCTTTTTATTTTAAATTGACATTAATTTTAGCAAAAGAAACAAGTGACATACTAAAAACCAAAAAAACACATTTCGTTTATTTTGATACTTTAGAGAAATGATCCATGAGTCATTTTTTACGTATAGGAATAACTTTTACCTCAATCTGATGTATAGTGTGATCGGTATGACTCAAAGTACCCATTATCAGTTTAAAATTGGCATTTTAGTTCAAAACGTGTGCCCGTCACTGAAAACCAAGAAAATATGCTTCAATTGTCTTAATAATTTAGGACAGCAATTCATAAGTCATTTGTGACATATAAGAAGTAATCTCACATCAAATCGACACACAATGTGACCAGTATGACTCAAAGTGCAAGTTTCTAGTTTGAAATGACATCTTAGTAAAAAAACACAAATGACATACTAAAAACCAAGTAAACGCATTCGGATTATTTTGATACTTTAGGAAAATGATACATAAGTAGTTTGTGACGTATAGGAATCAGCCGCACCTCAATCCCACGCATGGTGTGACTAGTATAACTCCAAGTGTGTTTATTTAAAATTGACATTAATTTCATTAAAAAGAACAATTGACATTCTCAAAACCAAAAAAACAAATTCGAATTGTTTTGATACTTTAGAACAACGATTTATACCTCATTTGTGAGGTGTTGGAATCAACCGTACTTTAATATAATGCACAGTGAGGTTGGTATAACTCCAAGTGTGTCTTTTTATTTAAAGTTGAAATTTTTTTAATAAATTTTTTTATATTAATATTTAATTTATTTCTTTATAATATTACGAACATAAGATTTTTTTTTCTTATATAGGTGGATTCTTTTGCTCGGGTTGACAGGATTTGTTCTGCAACGGATACCATGGGAAGACCTTTTTGAGAGGGGATCATGGGTTCCAAAATGATGAAACATTAATGTTTTTTAATGTTTCTGGATAGTAATTGTAAAAGTAAATATACAAAACATTGTTTGAAATGTATATTATAAAAACCCTTCTCTTTATTCCACATTTAAACATGATTTATTATATAAAATTTCACTTAATACAACTCAGAATATCGAGAGATCTAGTGTCTTTGGGGTTTAGGAACATTACGTAACAACTTAAAACATGAAATATAACATCTTTATTGAAAAATTCTTTTGACATGACCAAAAAATTCCTTCGTACTTAATGTTTCATGGGATAACCTGAGGACATACATAAGAAAAAGGTGAGCTATAAAGCCTAGTAAGGAAATAAACATGGAATAACATGAGGATAATAATACATGTTATACAATGCATATCAAAAGGCAGAAAGTAGCATGAATAATAAGGCATGATATAGCATGATAATCATAGCATGCGAAATGTCACAACAACTTAAAACAATGCATCATAAACATAAGTCAAAGCTAAACTGTCAAGACTTCATGGTGGAAAAAGGTCTCATAAAGGAATCAAGTAAACCTTTGTCCCAACATGACGTATCATGATACTAAACATTACCCAATGCATTGGAGTGTTATCGGGGTGCACCTTTTATAATCATTTCATTCTCATGTTTAAGTGTGCCACGTATATCATATAACATGGTTTCATTCAACATCATAATTTACTCCATGATCTAAGAGTGTGGAATACATTCATGTAAGTCACCAATCAATAAGTATATGTGCAGGAAGGTGAATACCCTTGATAAAGAAAAACGTATGGTATTCACTACACGATGATTTTGGCATGGAAAGTTGTTGTGCAATTTCGGCAGCATAACAGCATCATATAGGAATTCATAATGTGGGTTGATGAGAGAGAAAGGGGTCTCTCATCATTTAGACATGAAATGGGTAGTAAGGGGGATATTTAAGAACATATCCAAGCATAGGTAAAAGGAAATGAGAAGGCATGACATAAAAGGAATACTTGATAAAAAGAGAAGGTAGAAGATTCCTTACAAAATTTCGGCATAGTAACGGGTGTACATAAGGGTTCATAAGAGGGATAAATGGGAGTTAAAGGGACTCTCATCATTTAAACATCAAGTGGACAGTAAGGGGGATAGGTAAGAATGTATCCCAACTTAAGTAAATAAAAATCAAAAAAGCATATCATAAATGAAGTGTTTGATAAAAAGAGGAGAGAGATAATCCCTTACAGAATTTTGGCATAGTAACGGCTTAGGTAAGAATCCAAATGAGGGGGAATAAATGATTCCTCATACAAATAACATAAATTGGACAGTAAGGTAATGATTACAAATGAAGGCCAATACAAGCAATTGAAATTAAAAAGAACTAATCTCAAAGAAGGTGCTTGAATTCAAAGTTGAGGAGAGAAATCTCTTACATGGATGTGTGACTTCAAAGGCTTGAGAAAGGCTTCTTGGGAGTTTGGAGGTGCCTTGGAAGGACTCTAGGGAGTAGAGGGAAGAGTGTGCATGAGCTTCAAGGAGTTGAAGTGGAGAGTAGTGGGAGCTTGGGTGGATTTATATAGAAAATGAGGGGAATTTCTTTATTATTTTGGTTTTGCATACTACATAATTAAATATTCAAAACTACAAATCATCACATGGTTTTTACTCCTGGTTTCTGCCAAAGAGGAGCGGTATACATTATTTTATGAGGCCAATTGCCAAAGATAATAAAATATCTTCCTGGCTTATGTGAAGGTGAGTAACACTTTCAAATAAATGATTTTAAAATCTTAAAATATATTATAAGTCTTGGAGGATTCACTAAGGGTTTATAAAATAAATCAAATAAACTTAAAATTATATTATTTTAAAAGAAAAACATATATTTGGTCAAGGATACCTTTTATAGTATTTATTAAATCACTATTGGGCTATTATGGTGTCATAAAATACATCGTATATTTATACGGTATTTAATTTTTACCCAAAAATTCGATTGTCTCGAAAAATTATGAAAAATTCACCATTGGATAATTTCGACGTCCTAATTCCAAAAAAAATATTCATTTTATCTAAATAATTTTTTAAATGTATGAATTTTCACTTTTAAAATAAAAACTGACATTTATTTAAAATGACGGGGTTTTGACAACAGTTTTCAAACACTAATAAGAATTACATTTAACTTCATAAAAATTATATGATCATTTATATTTAAAAAAAGTAATTTAATAATAATATTTTATTAAAATGTTATTTATTTCAAAAATCCATTAATTCATCAAAATAGATTTCCAAAAATACTATTTGCGCTTTAAAACCAATTTACAAAGTAACAATAATAGGAAGAAAATATATTCATTATTCTATACAAAATAATGTACATAATCTTATTGCTAGGGTCTTGATACATATCTCTTTATTATACCAGCATATGCCCTGGGAGTAAGGTGTGCGATGGTGGAGCTTTTATGAGATCGTTCGGTGAACATGGTTTAGGTTGTGATCTCGATAAGCTTGAACTTCTCCCATAAACGGTTTCACTCATGCTTAAGTTGTTGGATCTCGGCTTGAGCTTGGTCTAGGGCAAAGCCCAGAAATTCTATTTCCCTCGAAAGCTCCAATAAATGGGTTTCATAGGGAACGATCCTATTGGGCGAGGTCATCAGTTCATTTGTCAGTGCCAAAAGGATTTGTTAAAACCCTATATTTATACTAGTCGTGTGATCATTGTTCAGCGACTATATTATCAACGGTAAAGATACTTAACGGTCATTTAAAATCCAATTGAATATAATAAAAGAAGTGTATGCATTTTCTATAATCATAAGACATTTAATTAAATCAAAATAAATGGAATTTAATTCATAAATGTTCGGATCGTTACATATATAGTAGTGTTTTTTTTGTATTCGGAATGTAAAATTTATTTCAATCAAATTATATGATTTGTGTACATGTTACAAGCTGGGGTTGTTGCAGCGTGCTGTTATACAAACAACATAATGCATCAGGTGAGACCTTTATCAGTACTCAAAAATAACGCTGATAAAGGGTGACCATTATCAGAACAAAACTAACGCTAATAAAAGGAGGTCTTTATCTGTGAGTTTTTAGCATTGATAAAGGGGACCCCCTTTAACAGCGCTGATATTAACAGCGTTTTTTTAGCGCTGTTAAAAGTCTATTTGCGTGTTGTTAAAGAGAGTATATGTAGTAGTGACACACAACATGACACATACATACACATACAACACATATATACACGTATACGCGTGCGCGCACACCTGCATCCACAAACATACACATGCATAGATATACACATATACATGTACGTATATTTTAAATCATTTAATATTAATATAATTATAAATTCAAATATGTATCGCATATTTAAACAAATATATTCATTTATATATTTAAATAATTGTTTAGATAAAATATAAATATATCATATTTATGTTAATTATATATTCATTTTGTAATTGATGTATATAAATATACTATTACACATTTTTATTGATTAATATAAATTTGATAATTTTTTATATATAAAATTATTAAAATAAGATTGATAATAACTTTTTTATTACAAGTTAATTAAATTATTCACTGTATACTTTATCACAATTTTTTTTTTGCATTGTTAAAGGTGGAGATTTTATCAACACTAAGAAAAATTGATAAAAGACGCATTTATCGACACTAAAAAAAGAATTGACAAAAAACACCATTTCATCCGCGTGTTTTTTGACATTGATAAAAGTTACATTTATCAACGTTTTTAATTAGCACGAACAAAATACCGCGCCCTTCATCATTCTTTTTTGTTTAGCGGTGATAAAAGTCAACACTGAATTCTGCGATCCATAGTGAAAATTATTGGGTTATGTCGATGCTTAGTATTGTTTGGTTCACATATAAAATTAAATCTCAAACTATATATTTATTCACATATGGTTCACTTGACGTTTCAAGGCGTTCTATGAAATAAATCACTTACACGATTGACTCCAATCAATTTGAATTGATTGCAATTCACGAGACACACCGATAATGTGTTTGATTGAGACTTGTTATTCATGATATAAAAAATAAATGTTGTTTTTTTATGAAGATAATGCAATTAAAGGGTGGATATATCAAAGATGATAGAAATAAACATATCAAACTAAAATTCTTTTTTATTTATGATCTTCAAAAGAATAGTGAAACTGACATCCAACAAATTAGATCACAAATGATTTTAAATATTTATTTACATACTTTATCAATTGAAATTTTAGATAATTTGATTTATAAAATTGAGATATTAATATTTTAATATCTATCATGGTTTGATGAATGATGGTGTACCCCTTTTTTCTTTATTGCGTTTTTTTCCAAAGATGAAAAGCGCGTGTATTGGACGGAGTGAGTGATTTACGTCGGTGATGACGGAAGCAGGGTGGGTGCCACGTGGGATCGTCGTCGTGCCCGTCGGATCCAACCCACATCTCGGGTGTACACCCGATCCGAATTGATCCGGAGCTATCCGGCCCGTGGAGAAACGAATCAAACCGACCCGACCGTAGGTCATGATTAGGATCAGCTAGGATGGGACAGCCTCCCTGGCCCACCGTGGCAAAGACCAAGGACCCCCGATTGCTTCGTTGACTTTTCTACCAAGTGCATGACGTGGCGTGCTGCGCCACGTCAGCCCACCGCATGCCCTTTATCCGGCGCACTGTTTCATTTTTATTATTATCGTTTCCTCCGTCTGCCTCCCCACACCCCATGTTCATTAATTACCACCACCCCGGTACTGTTTTAGCAGAATTATTCCTTTTTTTATTATATTTTTATTTTTCCTAACATATTCACCAATGTTTTTTAATGAAATTTAGTATATTTGTATACACATTAATATGAATATCATGAAATGTATGGTTGGTATAAAAAAACACCATGATGTTTTTATCAACATTTTATGTCATGCCATAAATAATTGTCACCAATTGCACATTTTGTTATATTGCATGTTCAACCCCTTGAGTTTTTTCTTTGTTGTGTCGTGTTTCACAGTGATGAATATAATATATCTAGATTATTTTATAGTATTATTGACATTAATTAATAATTTATTATATCTAAGTTAGAGAATAAATACATAGGAAAATATGCAACGGTGCACTCATACATTTTATTTTGAAGATTGGATGAGATCATACATACTACTACATTTTACATGTTTATTGTTGTTGACATAGCGTTGGGTATCATATAAAATGTGTTGCAGTTCTATGTTGTCACCATAATGTTGACTATGTAATGAATTGACCACAACGTTGGGAAAATTAACAAATCTTGATAATTATAAGAACATGGACTATTAGGTTTTTATCAACATTTTCATAGCATCACTTATTATTAAATAACGTGTCATTCTTTGATAATGAGTGACACATCAATGGTCAATGTGTTATTGATTATTAATTTAAAAGTATTGATAATTGCATATACTTTACAAATATTTTTTTAATAAATAGAAATTACAATTTGTAAAAGTAAATATGTACATACACTCAAACAATGAGAATAAAGACAAGGACAACTCATTCAAACCCAACTCATGCCCAAACGAAGGTCCTCAAGGCCTCCGTTTCAACCCACACCCAATATTTACTCCTATATGTACAATTTTCACCAATCATAGAGCCACTATCATCAATACACATATATGGACACACATCGAACATCAACTCCGCCATATTATTATTTCCATATGCATGCATTTGGGAAACATCGTCAATTATTTAGGCCGGAAGATCATGTGGTCAGGGAGACCAATTGACTGTAGTATTTTAATGTCATTTGCGCTCATCTAACTGGATTCCTGGGTGGGGGACTTGAGATTCTTTAGGAGCTTCCAATGTTTGTCGTAGGTGACGCTCAAATTTGAAGCGTTTAAGGATACTCATGTCGTCAACCATTCCACCCCAACAGTCAAGATACTTGAGAATATCATAAATTAGCTCAAGATACTTGTGAGGCTGCAGTTTCGTGAGAGATTCAATAGTGTAACATCCCCAATTTGATTCACATCAACTGTGACCAAACCAAGTACTACATACCTCAAGCGTGCCTCCCCGTACACCAGAGGGTGTCGACTAGCCAAAAGGGTCAATGTATAAGGTGGGAAGACTATACCCTATTTGGTACATATAGTAATAAATCATAGCAAAAGAAAAATATATAGGCAGTGATCACAATATAAAAACATAATAAAGGACAACACCGCTAAATGTTGAGTCGAAAGTTTAATTTCAACACTTTCCAATCATAGTTTTGAAAATCACAATACACTTCCTTAAATGCTTTATTTTACCAACTTTATACCTTCCAAGTGTTTAGAATGTTTTCGTAGAAATGATATTTTACCAGACGTAGAAAACATTTCCCATTAGACGAAACCTCCTTAATCAGATGAACCGATACTTTTGTACATTAGACATATACAATTTCATTGGGTGTAAATTTATAAAGTCCAAATGACAAAGTATAACCAAGTCTCACCGAACAAAGTTCTACCAAGTCCACCAGATTCATCAAACAAAGGCAGACATGCTCTTCAGATTTGTAAAATCTATCAGATGAAGAATTTCATTCCGCCGAACAAACAAAGTTCATTCCATAAGATGAATAAAGTTCATTTTACCAGACAGATTACTAAATCATTGCAATAGTGCCACAAAGGTGACCATCAAATGAAGTTATGCTGAACCTTTCAAGAGAAGAATGAGTCCTAAAGTTGTTACAACCAACTCCAAAGAATGCGAAATATGATTGTTGAAGAAATGCTTATAAATAGAAGCAACATTCAAGGATGATGAAGTTTTTTGCTTTTGTAAATTTTTGTGAAGCTTTTGTAACTCAAGCGAACTAAAGACCCTTTGAAAAGTTTGAAACATCTTGTTACAATTGGATGATTCATTGTAACCTTTAGTGAGTTTTTACTTGAGGCATCCGATTGTGTGGATTCTTGTAAATTCCTTAAGTTTCTTTTGTGTTTATAATTTCTATGTCCAATATTTGTGATTGAGGGCTTTCGAGGTTTAGGAAGACAAAGATTCGGATCTTACTAATCGAGGGTTCCCGAGGCTAGGGAAGCAAAGTTTCTTCCGATCTTAGTATCGAGGACTTCCTTGTTTAAGGAAGATAAATCTTTATGGTTTGGTTAAAACCATGGATACCTAAATATAAGGTTATTGACTCCCTTTACACTAAAGGTAAAAGTGTGGATATTTCTTTAATAAAAGTTATGCAAGTTTTCTTTAGAACTTTATAAAGTTTTGTTATAATTTTTTTTACATCTTCATTATTTATGATGTGCATGTTTAAAGAAAGTTTCATATTGTTTGTTATAAACTTTTCCTAAACTCTGATTTTATGATGTATCGGTACAAAAATTTGTCTGATCACTTTATTATAAATTGGAAAAATCCTAAACTCCATTATAAAGAGGATAAGTAAATTGTAAGTTTTATTTTATAAGCTACAATTCACCCCCTATTATAGTCATATGTATACTCTTATGATCCTACATTTGGCATCATACTTGATTCTACAACTATATTTGTTAATTTTGATTTGTTATAAACGACTACATTTTATATCAAAGAAGGTTTCTATTTGTTATAAATTGCAACACTAACGTGTTTTGTAGAAAAGAGCATTATGTTTTATAATATGATGAGTTTGTCTGTTGGGACATTAGATAATCAGAATCCTAGCAGACCACCATTTTTTGATGGCGTTGAATATGAATATCTGAGAGATATAATGAAGACTTATGTGATCAATACTGAAGTTGATAACTTTGTGATACTGAATGGAAACTATGTTATCCTGGACAAAGAAGCTTTCACTTTCACTAATGATGAATAGTCTAAATGTCAACTTAACTACAAAGTCAAAAATACTTTGCTATGTTATATGACAAGGATTATCTGTAGTCAAATTTCATCTGGTGAAGTTGATAATAGTATTTGGAAAAAACTCGAGGTTCCTCACTTTGGGACAAACAAAGTTATTGTAACTAGAAGAGCATTGCTAAGAGATGATTATCAACCTTTTGAGTTTTTACCTGAAGAATCTGTCGCTAAGATGCATCGGGGATTTATGACCACTGCGAATAGTTTACAATCACCTGGAGATAAATATTTGATAGAAGAAATTTTGGTTGAAAATATTATTGATATTATTCCAAATCAACGAGAATCTAAGAGGACAACTCTTGATGATACTAAACATCCGACTAAGCTAAATCTAGATGATTTGATTGGAACTGTCATGCAATATGAGGGTAGGTTGAAAATGGATGTTGAGAAAGAAAATAAAAAGAATGGTGTTACTATTTCTTCTATTTCTATAGTAGTTTAAAAATTCAAATCCATTGAGAAATTTCCTAAATCTTCTAAAAAGAAGAAATTAAAAGTTGATACAGAAAGTAGTTTTTATGAGTAAAGAGAAAATGAACTTGAAGATCTTACTAAAAGAATGAACATGATTGTTAGAAAAAAGATTTTAGATATAAGTATAAGAAGAGTATTAAATATAGAAGTGATAAAAAGAATGATTCTAAGATGATTTGTTTCGAATTTAAGAAACTCATACATATCGGCCCAAATTATCCTAGAACGAAGAAGGATAGAAAAGATAGAAATTCTAAGAAGTTCTATAAGTAGAATGACCATAAAATTGAAAGGTACAGACACATGGAGTGCTAGTGGCTGAGACAGTTCTTTAGATTAAACCAGTGATAGTAAGAAAATTATGGGAATATATACTGGAATTCCAAAGACTAATCAATACTTGATGTTTAAGGTATCTACTAAATCCTTAACCAATCTTACATTAAATGACAATTATCCCAATTCTGACGATGAAAATAGTTCTACATCTTTGAAAGAAGAAAAATAAAATTCATCTGAAGAATATGACACTTTACTAAGCTATAAGGAAGTTTCTAGATTTGATACTTTGTTACAAAGACAAAAAAATAATGTTTCTAAAAACTATGAAGATACTAAGGAAGAACTTTCCAAAAAAATTTCTAGAATTTCAAAACTTTTCATAGAGATTTCAAATCTTACTAAAGAATTAGAGAATAGATCTAATTTCACCTCATCAATTGATAATAAAGATTTAGTTGTAAAACTAAATTCTAAAATTTTGAGTCTGAAAAAATTAATTTCAAATTTTACTTCTAGGAAGGAAAAATTTGATAATATATCTCGACAAATAAGACCTCATCGAAATACTTTGGTAATGGGTTTTACAAACTCTAAACCACATTAAAAAAAACTACTTTGTTCCCAAAAGTACCCCCTTTTGTACAAAATTTAAAAGTGGTGGACACCATAAAAAAAGCGTTCTTTAAATAAAATACAATATTTTAGTTTTCATAAAGATTATATTTTTAAGTAATTGGTAGCTGTACAATATAGAAAAGTTGAAAAAAATTGGATCCCTAAAGTTTTATTTGCAAATAATTTTGGACCCAAGAAAGTTTGGGTACCAAAATCCTAATTTTTTTAGAAAATAAGAAGAGTACCAGAAATATGACTGGAAATAAGAAATTATTTCAGAATATTATAAAATGAAAGGTGGAAAAGTCACTTTCAGTGATAATTCATGTAACACCCCAAGATTCCACGATACTTTTCTTTTTTAAATAATTCAATAGCTTGCGCAGCACACAACACCGAGTTTGAGCGCACCATGATCTATCAAACTAGCCGTTTAAAAAATTGTTATGAATAGTATTAACCACATTATAAAATTTATAAATTTTATTTTTCAAAATAGATTTCATTTTTGAATTCTAAATATAAAAATTATCTTAGGGTGAAATTTTGGTATTTTTTAGAAATGTTTCATTTTTTGATGAATAATAAAAAATATTGCATTATTGTTAAAAGACTGACTTTTTCATTTAAATAATTATTTTACATTAAATTGATCTTAAAGTAAAAATAGATAAATAATATTTATATTAATCCAATGTAGTCCATTAGAATCATTTTTATAATAGAATTAAATATAAAAATTTATTGAACTTTTGAACTTTTTTTTACCCGCTTTCCCGCCACATCTACATGATTAACATTAAACATAATTTTCCCATTTTTGTGAATTGAGTTTATAAAAACAGACATATATGGTTGTAATTAGTATTAAATTTGTGATCTAATAGGATCAACTTATTTTTTTGGTGAATAAAAACTTTAGTAAATTTTTATTTATTTACCACTGTTAAGGGTAAATCGGGTAATTAAAGGTAAAAATAATATTATAAAATTACCCTAACATATGTAAAAATACTATTGGATGACTAAAATTTACCCTTATCATCTAAGGTTCAAAATAAAATATTTAATGGACACTTGTCCATGAATATGACATAGATATTATAAAAATCAAAGAATGTGAGAAAATATCACACTCTCATTTTATATAATTATATTAATTTTAATATAGGTATAACTAAGAAATAAAATAAATTATAAATAGTATCTAGAAATATAAAATAATTAACAACATCATAGTAATTTATTTATAATTTTTGGAGATTAAATAATTACCATTAATGATGACACAATAGTGACGCATAAATTATTTTATTAATAGAAATATCAAATAAATGGTTTTAAAAATATTAAAAGAAATATGATTTGAATTAATTAAGGTGATCCAAAAATTTTATAGGTGACTATTAAATGTTAGGAATATATTCAATGGTTTGTTTTGAATTTATATTTATGTTTGGATTTTAATTTAAGTCAAAGTAATGAATAATGTCAAAATTGACACTATTGATATTTTATAAAAATAACATTTTATTAAATTATTTAAAAATCATAAAAAACTTTAAAAACTACAAAGTGATAATTATAATGTCTATAATATCATAAATTTTCAATTTATGTACAATTGACACCATATATGTAAATATTTATAACCTTTTAATATTTAGAATATTATTACCAAAATTAAAATTTAATATATTAATTAAGGATAAATCAAAATGATAAGGTTCAAAATAAAATCCAAGCATGTAAAAATCTTATTGGTTTATAGGATTTCAACCTGTCCTCATATTAGCCTCAAAATAACTTAATTTGGAGATATTTGAAATCTAAAATCAATTTATATTATATTAATAGTTTTGGAGTTTCCAAAAGTGCCCCTCCCCTCTCTTATAAAAGGGCACCTCTCCGTCTCTTTTATACACACCTCTAAAAACATTTGGCTCATCCAAACCCTACCCACTTATCCTCACAACTTCCCTAACTTCATCATAGAGTCCATAATTTGGGCAGAAAACCAACATAAGAAGTCCTTTTATGCAAATCAAAAGGAGATACTCGAAGAAGAGGTAATTGTTTTACCAATTCAATTCAATTTCTTTTCTTCTTCTACTTCCTTTTCCAAATTTGTTTCCATAATAAAGTAATAAATCTAGAATCTAATATATTTGGATATGTTTTTATGATCATGAGACAACCATATTCCTCCTTTTACCCATCTTATGAAAAATAATATCACCGTGCGTACGTGCGTACGACTTACCGTCTCCACGCCGTGGTGTAAACTATTTTTCATATATAATTTATTTTGATGGGTATAACGATGAATATAAAGGATATAAATAATAAATATGACATAATATTGTTACTGTATAATTCATATTCTATCCAACTCCTTACCCTTTACCATTACGGAATGATACCATCGCTCGTGCGTACGTACGACCTACTGTCTCCACAACGCGATGAGATTCATCCTCCACTAAAACCATTTAAGAATGATTATGAAAATGTATATAATGAATAAATATAATATTTAGGAACTTAATATCATTTTGGATATGAAGAAGATATATCCTATTCATAAGAAACAATACTTACACGACAAAATAAACATAAGAAAATGAAGCAGTTCACGCCCGAAATAATGATCATAATGAAATATTATTAAGAAAACGATATAAGAGGACCATATATGACATCATAAATAATTGATTTAGTTCTAGTATAACTTAATAACATTATTTATCCATTATAAAAGAGGTCAAAACACTCTTGACTAAAGGAGAGTATGAGGTAAGGGTTAATTTCACAATCTCTTTATTATTTAGGATTTCTTTCATGTAAGAATTTACTGGGAAATATTTATCATCCTTGTCCCTATTTCTTAAGAATATATTTCAAACATTATTACTATTCTTTTATAACTATTTAAAGACATTTTTACCCATGTTCTATTTTATAAAAGAAATATTTCTGTCATTTTCCTTACAAGGTACTTTGTTTGACTTTTTTGAAAAAGTATGAGAAGAATGTTTTTTTAACTTATACGGCGTGAGTGACTTTTTCCACCATCATGACGCCTTAAAAGTTTTGAATCTTCCTTTAAAATCTTACAAGATTATTTTCAATGAAAATATTTTCTTTTTAAATTGTATGACATTTTAAATAACTATATTCAATAAAAGGGGTATTTATCTAAAGAAGTTTATAATGATTTTATTAAAACATTTTCATCTATGTCAACATACTTTATTGGATATTATGTTTAATTGAGGTTGATTTAATATGATACAACCTATCATATTATATTTAAGGGTTTATGAATAGTTTGACCATGGATGTGCTACTTTTATACCATTCATGGTTTATGGATAATGTATTAATATCTTGTATGCTAGTTTTAATATGAAAGTTTATGTTGGATATGTTTTAACCCTTTCATAAGAGGAATGCATTAGATTTAGTAAGTGAATGGAGGGGCTCGCTATAGACCCTCGATGCATCGGTAGGTCTTATGAGACAAGCTAGTTTGGGTTTTTACCCATTTATATATGGTATTGGAATGAGGTATTGATGGTATGGTTATGATGTTTTGCATTATGCATTCCCTATTTATCAGATTAGTTGTTGATATTACATGTGATTATTTGGCTATTAGAATATCCATGTGAATGTTTAAATGACATTATTTGATTAATTCCTTCCATATTATGCTTAATGTTATGTTTAAAAGGCCTGTGTTTAAATTTTATACTTTTCCTTAAAAGTTTATGCTTATTTATAATAGCTTCTGCTATATTTTTTATCCTTACTAAGCATCTTAGTTCACCCCTTACTTATGTTTCATTTTCCCCAGGATGTGAAGAGGTATATTATAACTGACCTGTTGGGATAGTCTAAGAGTTATGAGTGTTTTCAATGGAAATACTATGTTACTTTTCATTTCATGAAGTAATGTAAAACTTATGTTTGTATCTAGTTTTTCCAAGGCTACTAAGCTAATCGGTCCTTTGAGATTTGATTTATTATGATCATGCCAATGTAATAAAATAATGAACTGGTTCTTGACATTTGGGGTTGAGGCATTACAGTTGGTATTAGAGGAAGTTTAGTACAAATCTTGGAACCTAGATTTAGAAAAAACTTTAATTAGGGAATACTACCCTAAGATAGACTTTGAGGATAAATATAGAAAAACATCCTAAAATTTTGGTAATGTAGATATTATATGTGTAATCATAGAAAATACATCTCTATCTAGATACTACAAGTAGACATGGTTCTAAAACAGATTTACCTAGGATTAATAACTCTGATAAGGTGTTATGGGTTTGACTTAGGGTAACCTAGTACACGACAACAAGCCTTACTGCGCACCTGGTTTGACACTCCCAGGGTATATGATTAGGATAATTCACATTTTCTTTGCGAACCGTTATGATGGATTTAAAAGTAAATATGTCCCCAAAGAAACAATGTTTATGATTATGATATTGGATATGAATAATTTTTTTAATTTATGTTACGTATTTCAAAATTACACATTATGATTCAAAACCTAATCTAGTTAGTTTCATTGTTTAAAAATGATTCATAGTTGAAGAAATGTAAATCATATCAACACACACAATCCATGTAGGGATTTCTCTCCTATTCAAGATAATGATATTAGAGTAGGATCTACAACCGGTGCTGAACAACTTATAACTATACTAGGACAACTAACTCAGGTTATGAATAATAACTTTACTCATATAGAGCAGCCTGATCCACAATGCGGATGATTAATGTTAGACCACTTCATGAGACAAAACCCCCAACATTCAATGGGACTACAAATAAATTTGCAGCTGAGCAGTGGATAATCTCCTTAGAGAAAATTTTTATTGATTTGGGGAGTAATTAAAGGGAAAAATTTTTCATGACATTT
Organism: Viscum album; assembly: GCA_963277665.1. Classification (NCBI taxonomy): domain Eukaryota; kingdom Viridiplantae; phylum Streptophyta; class Magnoliopsida; order Santalales; family Viscaceae; genus Viscum; species Viscum album. The sequence goes on along the minus strand of OY728153.1, from coordinate 1,419,681,795 downwards.
TATCATCTCTCAGGAGATGCAGATCAATGGTGGTCATTAATTCAAAACACAAAGGAGGAGGAAGAAGTAGAAAATATGGAATTGAGGGAATTTAAAGAACTCTTCCTAGAAAAATACTTCCCTCATGATCAGTGAGTAGATATAGAGATACAATTTTTGATTTTAAGGCATAAGGAGGATGAGAATGTTGCAAAGTATGAAGGTAAATTCACAAGGTTAGAAAGTCACACTACAGACTATATATGTAACCTAATAAGTAAGATTGATTTATTCTTTTATGGGTTAAAACCATTCCTCTAATGGGCATTGGTCTCATAATATTTCTCATCATATGAAGATATAATATCATGAGATACCAAGATAGAAAAATAATTCTCCAAGTCTTACGACTTTAAAGGAAATAAAGAGAAGAAGAGGGCTACCAAAAAATCTGAAAAGGGAAGTAAGGAAAAGGGGAAGAAGGGAAGAATTGAATTTCCATCCAACAATAAATGTGGAAAGAAAAATCATGGAATATGCCTGTTGGGGATGAGAGTTTGTTACAAGTGTGTAGAAAAGGGCCACTAAGACCGCAATTTTAAGGGAAAAAAGAAGCTACCAATGTTCAATGCTACAATTATAAAGATACGGGACATTATGAAAATGATTGTCTTAAGCATCAAGGAAACTTTTCCCAAAAAAGGACAAGGGAGAAAGGAAAATCTTTTGCTATCATAACTACTGAGGTTGAAGTTCCTAATGATGTGGTGGAAAACACTTTAATCATTTACTCAAATTTAGCCAAAGATTTATTTGATTCTGGATTCTCGCATTCCTTTATATCTTCCCAGTTTTCTTAAAAAATTAGATATTTCCAATTCACATTAACAATGGAGTTGTTAGTCAAAACCCCTAAGGGAAGTCTCATTTCAACAAAGATGTGTCATGTAGTTCCCATTATGGCATATAAACATGCTTTATCTACTAACTTCATCATCATACCTATGGGAAAATTTGGTATAATCCTTGGTATGGATTGGCTATAAAAATATGATACAAAAATTTACTATAAGAAGAAGAAAGTTAAGATTTGTGAGGAAGATGTGGAATCCATTATCTTTAGAGTAAAAACTTCATCATCTGATTCTTATCTAGATCCACCTCCTTTAGCTATTCTAAATGAAATTCTTAGGGAAGAAGAGAAGATAAAACCTACCAATATTCAAATTAAGGATGTACCCATTGTACAAGAATACATTGATGTATTTCCAGATTACTTACCTAGAAATCCTCCATAGCGGGAAGTTGAGTTTTCTATTGACTTAAAACCTAATACAAGACCAATATAAAATAATCCTTATAGAATGGTCACTGTGGAATTAGTAGAGCTAAAGGAACAACTAGAGGTGTTGAGTAATAAGGAATTTATTCTCTATAGTGATTATCCATGGGAATCCCTAGTTCTTTTTGTTAAGAAGAAAGATGGACCAATGAGGCTGTGTATTGACTATAGAGAAATCAATGCTATTACAATAAAGAACAAGTATCCTCTGCCTCACATTGATGATTTGTTCGATCAAATTCATGGAGATCAATATTTTTTGAATATTGATCTTTATTTTAGATTCATCAATTGTGTGTAAATAAGGAAGATATTTCAAAGACAATATTCAAAACTAGGTATGAACATTACGAGTTTATAGTAATTCCATTTGGATCAAATAATGAACACTATGTCTTCATGGATCTAATAAATAGAGTGTTAAAGGAATTTATTGATGATTTTTCATAGTATTTATTGATGATATCTTGATATACTCCAAAATTTACGAAGACTATGAGAACCACTTCTGAAATGTTCTGATGACTCTTAGAAGAAATGAACTATATGGGAAATTTAGCTAGTGTGAATTATGGCTTCATGAAATTTATTTTCTTGGCCACATTGTCTCGAAAGATGAAATATCTATTAATCATACAAAGGAAAAGGCAATCCAAGAATGGCCAACACCAACGAGGATAACCGAGGTATGCAATTTTATTGGTTTAGCAGGTTACTATTGGCGTTTCATCCAGAATATTTCCTGATTGGATAACCCATTAACCAATATCACACGTAAAGGGGTTAAATTAGTTTTGAAAAAAGAGTGTGAAGAATGTTTTGAAGAATTGAATAAAAGATTATTCAATGCTTCTATCTTAACTTTACTATCCAGAAATGATGGGTTTGTGATTTATAGTGATGCATCAAGGAAAGGACTTGGTTGTGTCCTTATACATAATGATAGGGTTATTTATTATGCATCAAGGAAATTAAAAATTCATGAACAAAACTACCCAACTTATGATTTTGAGTTAGCTTTAATAATATTTAATCTAAAGATATGGATACACTATCTCTACAGTGAAAGATGTGAGATATATACTGATCACAAGAGTTTGAAATATATTTTCTCACAGAAAGAACTCAACATGAGACAAAGGAGATGACTTTAGATACTCAAAGATTATGATTGCACAATACACTACTACATTGGGAAGGAAAATAAGGTGGTATATGCTTTGAGTAGAAAGGACCATGATTTTTTGAACAAAATGAGAGTTGAAATGGATCTTATGTTCATGGATCTAGTAAAAATAGATATGGGAATTACCATGTAAGGTGAAACATCACTACTTTTTCAAATGTTTTCCGAACCATCTTTAGTGGAAAAGATAAAAAGTTATCAGTCTAATGATGAGGATCTTTAAAAGAAAATTAAAGCCATGAATGATGGAAGATTGATTGAATTCATATATGAAGACGATATTTTGAAATTTGGGAAGAGGATTTTTGTTCCCTCTATACCTAAGTTAAAAAAGAATTATTGGATGATTTAAATAGATCCAATTTATCTATATTCCCTGATAGAAATAAAATGTATAGAGATTTGAATGATGATTTTTGGTGGGACAACATGAAGTGGGAGATTACTAATTATGTGTCAAAATGTTTGGTTTGTCAATAGGTTTAAGGCTAGAAGACAAAATCCTAGAGGAGTCATGAAAACTATTCCAATACCTTTGTAAAAATGGGATGATATTATGATGGAATTTTTCATGGGGATACCAAATAATCCTAGAATAAATGATGCAATATGGGTTATTATTGATCATATTACCAAATCAGAACATTTTATTTCAATAATATAAGATTACCACTTGAACATTTAGATAGGATTTACATTAATGAGGTTGTAAGACTTAATGGTGTACCCCTATCTATTGTTTCTGACCATGATCTCCATTTTACATCAAGATTCTAGAAAATTCTTCAGAATCCCCTAGATAATGAGCTTCATTTGAGCAATGCCTACCACCCTCAAACTGATAGACAACCAGAAAGGACTATTCAAACATTAAAAGACATGTTGAGATATTTCTCACTTGAATTTCAAGGTATGTGGGATCATTATTTACCTTTAGTAGAATTTTTCTATAACAATAGCTTCCATTCAAGTATTTAGATGACACCATATCACATGTTATATGGAAAGAGATGTCGTACACCTACTTGTTGGAAAGATGTTGGTGAAAGAAAACTCATAGGCCTAGAACTTGTTGAGGAAACAACGGAAAAGGTGAAGATTATTTAAACCCATATCAAAGTAGCTCAAAGTAGGAAAAATAGCTATGTTGATAACCGAAGGAAGTATTTATAGTTTCAAGTGTGAGATCATGTTTTCTTGAAGGTATATCCATAGAAGGGTGTTATAAGATTCGGTAAGAAGGGTAAGTTAAGACCCATGTACATTAGACCTTTTGAAATTCTGGAATGAATTGGAGTTGTAGTTTACCATTTAGTAATGCCACCAAGTCTCTCCAAAGTTCATGATGTTTTCTACGTATCATTGTTAAGGAAATACATGCTATACCCAACACATGTACCCACCTATGAAGAAGTAGAACTAGAACCCAATATGTCTTACTGTGAAGAGCCTATCTAGATTCTTGATACCATAGAACAAGTGTTGAGGAATCAAACAACATGACTAATAAAGGTTCTTTGGAAAAACCATAAAATGGAAGAGGCAACGTGGGAACCTGAAAAACTTATGATGAAAAACCACACAAAACTTTTTATGGAGTGATATTCTTGAAATTTTGAGGATAAAATTTTTGAAGGATGGAAGAATGTAACACCCTAAGCTTCCATGGTACATTTCTTTTTAAATAATTCAATAGCTTGCACAACACACAACATCGAGTTAGAGCGCACTATGATCTATCAAACTAGCCATTTAAGAAAATGTTATGAATAATATTAACCACATTATGAAATTTATAAATTTTATTTTAAAAAATAGACTTCATTTTTAAATTCAGAATATCAAAATTAGCTTAGGGTGAAATTTTAGTATTTTTCAAAAAAGTTCCAATTTTTTGTGAATAGTGAAAAATACTGCATTATTGTTAAAAATCGATTTTTTCATTTAAATAATTATTTTACTTTAAATTGTTATTAAAGTCACAATAAATAAATAATATTTATATTAATTCAATGTAGGTCATTAGAATCATTTTTTTAATAGAATTAAATATACAAATTTATAGAACTTTTGAACGTCTTTTTTACCCGTTTTCCCGCTACATCTGCATAATTAACATTAAACTTAATTTTTCCATTTATGTGAATTGAATTTAGAAAAATGGACATACATGGTTGTAATTAGTATGAAATTTTTGATCTAATAGGATCAACTTATTTTTTGGATAATAGCAACTTTAGTAAATTTTTATTTATTTACCATGGTAAAGGGTAAATCAGGTAATTAAAGGTAAAAATAAAATTATAAAATCACTCTAACACTTGTAAAAATGATATTGGATGAATAAATTCAACCCTTATCACCTATGTTTAGAAATGGAATTATTTAATGGACACTTTCCCATGAATATGTCATAGATATTATAAAAATTGAAGAATGTGACAAAATGCCACACTTTAATTTTATATATGTATATTAATTTTATTATAAGGATAACCAGGTGATAACGTTGATTGTAAATAGTCTTAAAAAATCTAAAAGAATTAAATAAATCATAGTAATTTATTTATAATTTTTAGAGACTAAATAATTACAATCAAAATGACACAATAGTGACACATAAATTATTTTATTAATAATAATATCAAATAAATAGTTTAAAAATATTAAAATAATTATAATTTGAATTAATTAAGGTTCTAAATAAATTTTCTAGGTTACTATGACATGTTAGGAGTATATTAAATGTTTTTTTTTATTTTGTATTTATGTTTGAATTTTAATTAAGTCAAAGTAATGAATAGTGTCAAAAATTGACACTATTGATATTTTATAAAAATAACATTTTATTAAATTATTTAAAAATCATAAAAATATCTAAAAACTAAAAAGTGATAATTATAAGGTCTAAAATATCATAAAGTGTCAATTTATGGATAATTGACACCATATAAGTAAATATTCATAACCTTTTAATATTTTGAATATTATTACCAAAATTAAAATTTAATAGATTAATTAAGGATAAATCAAAATGATAAGGTTAAAAATAAAATCCAGGAATGTCTAAATTTTATTAGTTGAGAAAATTTTGACCTATAATCATCTTATCCTATAAGCAAATCACTTTTAATCTATTTGAAATCAAAAATCAATTTATATTAAATTAATAGTTTTGGAGTTTCTAAAAGTGCCCCTCCCCTCTCTTATAAAAGGGCACATCTCCTTATCTTTTATTCACACCTATAAATCCATTTTCCTCAGCCAAAACCTACCCAATTCTCCTACCAACCTCCCTCACTTCATCCCAGAGGCCATACTTTTGGTATAAAGCCAACCTAAGAAGTCCTTTTGTGCAAATAAAAAGAAGATACTCAAAGAAGAGGTAATTGTTTTATCAATTCAATTCAATTTATTTTCTTCTTCTACTTCATTTTACAAAGTTTGTTCCATAATAAATTAATAATTACATAATCTAATATATTATGAGATGTTTTTATGATTATGAAACAACCATATTTCTTCTTCTACATATCTTAGAAAAAATAATATCACCATGCGTGCGTACGTACGAGTTACCATCTCCACACTGTGGTGTGACTATTTTTCATCTATAATTTATTTAGTTGGGTATAACAATGAATATAAAGGATGTAAATAATAAATATTACTTTATATTGTTACTGTATAATTAATATTCCATAAAACTCCTTACGCTTTACCATTACAGAATGATACCATCCCTCGTGCGTACGTACAACCTACCGTCTCCACGACGTGATGAGATTCATCCTATACTACAACCATTTAAGAATGATTATGAAAATGTATATAATGAATGACTATAATATTTATGAACTTAATATAATTCTGTATATTAATAATATATATCCTATTCATAAGAAATAAGACTTACCCAACAAAATAAACATAAGAAAATGAAGCAGTTCACACATGAAATAATGATAATAATGAAATATTATTAAGCAAATGATATAAGAGGATCATATATGATATCATAAATAATGGATATAGTTCTGGTATAACTTAATAACATTATTTAACCATTATACATGAGGTTAATACACCTTCGACTAAAGGATAGTGTGAGGTAAGGGTTAATTTCACAATCTCTTTTTTATATGGGATTGCTTTTATGTAAGAATTTACTGGAACATATTTATTGTCTATGTACCTATTTCTTAATAATGTATTTCAGAAATTATTACTATTCTTTTACAATTGTTTAAAGAAATTTTTACCCATGTTCAATTTTATAAAATGAATCTTTTTTTTATTTTCCTTACGAGGTACTTTGTTTGACTTTTTTCAATAAAGTATAAGAAGAATGTTTTTTAACTTATACGGCGTGAACGGATTTTTCCACCATTGTGATGCCTTAACATTTTTGAAGCTTAATTTACAAGCTTACAAGATTATTTTCAATGAAAATATTTTCTTCTTAAATTTTAATATATTTTAAATAACTATTTTCAATAAAAGGGATATTTCTCTAAAGAAATTTCTAATGATTTTATTGAAACATTTTCATCTATGTCAACATCCTTTATTGGATCTTATGTTTAATTGAGTTTGATTTCATATGATACAACCTATCATATTGTATTGGAGGGTTTATTAATAGTTTTACTATGGATGTGCTACTTTTATACCATTCATGGTTTATGGATAATGTATTAATATTTCGTATGCTAGTTTTAATATGAATGTTTATGTTGGTTATGTTTTACCCCTTTCATAAGAAGAATACATTAGACTTAGTAAGTGACAGGAGGGGCTCTCTATAACCCCTTGATGGATCCGTAGTTCTCATGAGACAAGATAGTTTGAGTTTTTATCCGTTTATTTATGGTCTTGGCATGAGGCCTTGATGGTATGGTTATGATGTTCAATATTGTGAATTCCCTCTTTATGAAATTAGTTATTAATATTACATGTGATTATTTGGCTAGTAGAATATCCATGAGAATGTTTAAATGGAATTATTTGATTAATTATTTCCATATAATCCTCAAGGTTATGTTTGAAAGGCTTGTGTTTTAATTTTATACCTTTCTTTAAAATTTTATACTTATTTATAATAACTTCTTCTATATTGTTTATCCTTAATGAGAATCTAAGTTCACCCCTTTCTTATGTTTCACTTTTTCCAAGGATGCGAAGAGGTATATTATGACTAACCTGTAGAGATAGTCTAAGAGATATGAGTGTTTTCAATGGAAATACTATGTTACTTTTCATTTCATGATGCAATGTAAAACTTATGTTTGTATCTAGTTTTTCCAAGGCTACTAAACTGATCGGTCCTTTTGGATTTGAGTTCTTACGATCATGCCAATGTAATATAATAATGCACTAGCTCTAGGAATCTAGGATCAGGGAGTTATAATGCACAATGAGAGATATATGGTATAAGTAATATTGTTCTTCTTGAAAAAACATTAATTCTTCTAAAGTTCACCCATCCTGATCAGTCCAGTGTGCTTTGTCCTCACTCACACACCCTGGGAAGCTTCCCAGAAGGTCACCCATCCTGACCACTACTCCAGGAAAAGCACGTTTAACCGTGGAGTTTTAATTAAACATGCTCTTGAAAAGGAAGGTTCACCTTATTGACATGAGTCATATCATTTAGTCATTTAACCTTGTATCATTTGGAGATGTTACAATCACTCCCCTCCAGACCAAGCACACTTAACTGTGGAGTTCTAATCAGGCAGGATAGACTTCTGAAAAGGAAGGTGTACCTTATTGACATGAGTCATATCATTTAGTCATTTAACCCTGTATCATTTGGGGATGTTACAATCACCCCCTCGAGACCAATCACACTTAATTGTGGAGTTATAATCAGTCAGGCTCCTGAAAAGGAAGGTGTGCCTTATTGACATGATTCATATCATTTAGTCATTTAACCCTGTATCATTTGGGGATGTTACAATCACCTCCCCTTTAGAGCACAACGCCCTCGTTGTGGGCCCTACATCTCAACCCAGGCAGTGCACCTCACTTAAGGCTGGGTACCACCTCTAATACCAAATGTAACAACTGGGTCTCGATGACAGTTATAATCAGTCAGGCTCCTGAAAAGGAAGGTGTGCCTTATTGACATGAGTCATATCATTTAGTCATTTAACCCTGTATCATTTGGGGATGTTACAATCACCTCCCCTTTAGAGCACAACGCCCTCGTTGTGGGCCCTACATCTCAACCCAGGCAGTGCACCTCACTTAAGGTTGGGTACCACCTCTAATACCAAATGTAACAACTGGGTCTCGATGACAGCACAGACACCCCACCCTTAACATGGCCGTCAGGTCCTGACCTACCAGGTACCACCAGTTGCCCCGCAGACACGTGGGGCCCACCCCAGGGTCCACCCACGTGCCCGAACAGGTCATCTGACTAATGATTTTCCCCACATGCCAACACATGTCCTTTCCAGTGTACTTTGTCCTCACTCACACGCACCCTGGGAAACTTCCCAGAAGGTCACCCATCCCAACCACTACTCCAAGACAAGCACGCTTAACTGTGGAGTTCTAATCAGGCAGACTCCCAAAAAGGAAGGTGCGCCTTGTTGACATTAGTCATATCATTTAGTCATTTAACCCTATATCATTTGGGGATGTTACATCATGATGGAGAATTTATAAATTCGGATTTTGAAACTTTTATAGTAAAAAGGTATAATACAAAACTTTTCATCACCTAGAACACCTCATCAGAATGGTGTAGTTTATAGAATAAATAGAGTTCTTCAAAAGATTACTAGAATCATGTTGAGTAAATACTCAATTGCTAAACATGTTTGGGATGAAGCAGTTACTACTTCCTAATATACTATAAATCAAGTTTTACTTATAAATTTTATTGATAAAACTCCTTATGAGTTATAGATCGAAATAAAGAAAAATCTTTCTTATTTTAAAGTTTTTGGATTTAAAGTATTCATTTTGAATACTAAAGATAATTTACATAAATTTTCTTCAAAATCCAATGAAGGAATTTTTCTAGGATATTCTAAAACTAGTAAGGGTTATAGATTTTCTAATAAAAACACGAGAATTGTTAAAGAAAAAATTCATTTTAAATTTGATGAAACCGATCCTTTTATTTTCAAACAATTTAAAACCACATCTTTAGATATTCTTTCAAAAAACAGATTTTCATCCCATGCTGGAAAATTCTTCTCTTGAGAGAAAAATTGAAAAAACTCTTTCTGAAGTTTTTCCTCTTGAATAAATTCAACCTGTTGTTGATTAAAAATATTTTACAAACCTAATAAATCAGAAAATCCTTAGGAATCATCCCATTGATAATATCATTGGTGATATAGGATAACCAGTCAAAACTAGAAATTATTTAAGAAATGAAAATGAAAATTATGCATTTCTATCACAATTTGAACCAAGACCCCTAATGAGGCTTTATGTAATGAAGATTGGATAAAATAAATACAAGGTGAGATCAATTAATTTGATAGTAATCAACTTTAGACATTAGTTCAATGACCTGAAGATTCTCCTATAATTTGTGTAAAATGAGTTTTATGTAATAAATGCGATAAAAATGGAGTAATAGTTAGAAATAAATATAGACTTGTTTTAAAAGGTTATAATCACCAATAAGGAATACATTTTGAGGAAACTTACACTCCAATATCTAGAATTGATCTATTCATATACTTATATCTTATGTAACATTCTTAAATTTCACTCTTTTTCAAATGTATGTGAAGTGCGATTTCCTTAATAGATATGTTTAGAAGGAAGTTTATGTTGAAAAAACCACCTGAATCTCTAGATCATGTTTTTAAATTTACTAAGACACTATATGGACTTAAACAATCCTTGAGAGCATGGTATGATAGATTAAATGGTTTTTGTTATAAAACAATCTTTTTTAAGAGAGAAAGAAATACAACACTTTTTTTTTCAAAGATACCATCATTGTTCAAATTTATGTTGATGAAATAATACTTGGACCAACTCAAAAACACTTTATTATTCGTTTGTGTATCTTATGAAATATGAGTTTGAAATGAGTACAATGAGAGAACTAATTTTTTTCCTTGGTTTTAAAATTTCTCAAAAACTATAAGAAACTTTTTTTTATTTCAATAAGAGTATATAAAATATCTTCTTAAAAAGTTTGGATATAATAATACCAGGAGTATTAATACTCTTATCATAACCTAAAAAACAATTAATCTTTATGAATATAAGAAACCAATTAATCAAAAACTTTTTAGAGGAATGATCAAAATTTTACTATATCTCATAGATAGTCAACCAAATTTAATGTTTTCTGTATGCTTATGTGTGAGAAGTCAAGAAAATTAAAAAAAGTTCCATATTAAAGCTCTAAAATGAATATTTTTTATCTTATGGGAATATGAATCTTGGACTACATTATTCTTCTGGAAATTATTTTGAACTGAAAACATTTTTAGATACTATTTTTTGGGATGGAAAATAGATAGAAATGGTACATTTGGAACTTGTTATTTCTTAGGAGAGTCTTTAGATTCTTAGTCTTTTAAAAACAATACTCAGTAGTATTTTCCACTAATTAAGCAGAATACGTGGCAACCGGAAGTTGTTGTTCTCAAGTGTTGTGGATACAACTCACACTCAATAAATTCAACACGAGTTTTAATAAAAATCCTATTTTTTGTGATAACACAAGTTCTATCTTTTTATGTAAAAATATAGCATATCACTCACGAGAAAAGAAAATCAGTATAATACATTATTTTCTTAGGGATCACATAATAAAAGGAGATACCATTTTACAATTCATCAGAACACAAGGACAACTTTTTTATATTTTCCCAAAACCCCTAAATTTTGATAGATTTAAATATATTAAATAGAAGATAGGAATGGTCAAAATAAAATTATAATTCATATCTATTTCATGTTTAATCATATCTTTATAGTGAAAATCTCCTTGAAAAGGGGGAGAATATTTTTTCCTATGTCTTAAATTTTTAGTTTTTCCTTAAAGGATTTCAAGAAAACTTTTCTTAAAAATTTTCTGGAATTATTTTTTTAAAATAAATTTTTAGACAAACATTTCTTAAAACTTTTAGACAAAGTTTTAGAAAACCAAGAAGTCATAATATCCTAACAAACTTTCATAAATAAAGTTTATAATTTTTTATATGAATGGTATTTTTCCTATTCATTGTTATAAAAGATATTATGATGTTTTTAACTCTTATTTTTTTAAAATCTTTAAGTTTCATAGGAAAAATCTTTTTCCAATAAAAAATTTTTCAATTTTTTTTAAAACTTTAGGATTTCAATTAATCTCTTTCATATTTCAATAAATGCTATAAATATTCGATCAAATAGAGAGTTTCTTTTCAAGCCATTGGATCTAGAGAATTTGAAGTGCCTTTCTCCTTAAGTTTGTTTAAAATTGGTGTGGGTCACCACTCCTTCACCAATTGTATCTGACAACTACTCTCTCTAAGACGATCTTTCTCCATCTGATTATTTAAAACTTCATTTGATTATTTAAACTTCATATGATCATTAAAATGGCCCCTTCAGGTGATATTTTAACTATATTTACTATAAAGGAAATATTCATAGAAATATTCTAGTATGAAAAATACTTCTCTTTACTAAAGTATGTAATTGTTTTTCAAAGATGGGAATATATTTGTGTTGAAGAAGATGATTTTTATCTCCATTTTCTGAAGATATCCAGTGATTTCTATTATTCAGTCAAGTTCAATAAATAGGAAGTTTTTAAGGTTGGTGAATTTTATTTTTTTAGAGAGTTATATAAATTGAATATCCATCAAGTGTATGAGTTGGTTGGAGTTACCTTTGAAGGAGA